>CM054122.1:66329244-67529244 GCA_028751855.1 Ambrosia trifida
CATAGTCGCAAAAAAAAAAAAAAAAAAAAAAAAAAAAAAAAAAAAACCAATCCTATACCCGGACCCATACTCAATCACCTAACCCTAAACACATCCTAAATGTGTCGGGTTTCGGGTTTACCCATTGGGCTGGGGTTTGTAAATACAACCTTCAGATATTTCCCTAGCGTGGATATCATGCCTGGATCATGTTTAGGTCGTTATGGGCTCGTTTTGTGGATTGTATGATCTTTAAGGGTATTGTGGTAATTTGTGGTGTGCCATACGTGTATGATGACGTGATCTCATATTACTATCCTTTCCATAAACACTCACACATAACAACTATTTGGGTTATTGATTCCGCCTTTAATCCGATACACGCGTGATACATGGTTTCTTGTCTGGAACACGATCCTACAAGTGGTATCAGAGACAAGGCTCATATCACGCGTGTTGTTATAGGGGGTTTGCATCAGAGCTGAAAGTTTTAAGGCAATTGTTTTAGAAAACCGATTTTGACCCGTTTATAGCTTAAAACATGGTTTTCATTGTTTTTGATGTGTATTTAATGTTTGGAACATAGATTTGATTGTGGATTCATGTTTAGAAAGTGTTTTTAAGCAAAAACAAATCAAATTTCAGGAAAAAAGGATCAGATATGATGTTATGAGAAATGTTTCACGTTTATGAATATTATGAGTTTTTGGACTAAAATCATGATCATGGAATGATTTATGAGATCTGATCATTCAATCATCATTCAAAAGTGTTTTAAAAACTGATTGAATCAATTCCAAGTCATAAACAACGTTAGATTGAGTCAGATCAGATTTTTTGATAACAACCCATGCGTTTTGTGTTCATCATGTTCTTACGAATTTTTTTATTATACTTCGTGTTTTTGGATTGATTTGGGCTTTGCAAACTTGTTAGGAATCATTCTCTACACAAAAACTAATCATCAGATCATCAAAATACCCAACATAACCCAGATATTTCGATTTGCACCATGAAGAACACTCATACTTGTTCCACTGCTACAACACACATATGAGCTCACGCGTATCAGCTCATACGTGTGACACTAAACAAGTATGAAAATTTTCATACGCCTAATAGTTTAGTAACTTGGCGATTTTGTGATTTTGATAAGTATTGAGTCGTTTTCAATGTTCTTATGTGTCTTGTACGAGTATATGCAGATATGGAATTTTCTGTGGGTACGAAGCACAATGTCACAACTCATCTGGACCCGACATTGAAGCGTGTCGCGGATTATGCAGAAGTTATTAATTTCTTTCGACGATCAAGGATCTTCTGCGCCATTTCAACTCCTTACACGTCGTACATCAGCCACCAGAAGCAATTCTGGGAGTCAGCAGTGTTGGATTGCGATCGTAGTCTAATAGCGGTTGTCGATCGTGTATAGAACGCGAGGTGGTGGTCTCTCAACAGAGTATTCGGGAAGCTCTTCATTTGAATGACAGTGATGATGATCCAATCCAGTTTCCTAAGTACCTGATCAGAGGATTCTTCAAACGGCTAAAGTATAAAGACAACATCAAGAATGCAATGTTTCTGAAGTCTGGGTTATGCCGTCACTATAGATACTACATGCACATTCTTATCCACTGCATCAGCACCAGAATGACCAGTTTTGATGCAACAAGGATGACTATATGTTTAGCTATGGTAGCCCTAATCTTAACAAGCCGTTCAACTTCTCTGGCATGATTTTTCATCATTGAATGGAGAACTTGACTACGAAGTACAGGAAGCAAGAGAAGAGATCAATCCTCTACCCAAGATACTTGCAGATGATCTTTGATGCCCAAATTCCAGATTTGCCAAAAGTAGAAGGATGAGGATGATAGTGGTGAACCATGTGCATGAGAATCTTACTCGCAGCCTGGTCCAACTGAACAAGATATCTGGGTATTTAGGGAAGTTGTAGCTTCTAAGTTGGTGCCACTGGAATGGTCCGAGCAGTTCTACAACATATTCTATACTGATGATGATGAGAATCCCATTACGAAGCCTTATATGGATTTGAAGGAAGGTGAAATACTTCTAGAGCCATCCAGGGAAGAAGCTGCCCAAATCTTCGGTCTCATTTCCGAACAGGTGATTCCAACGGAGACATCTGAAACAGTTAATAAATATGATCCATTGGATGATATTGAGATTGAAGACATCACTAGTTAAGAATATCCAGGTTATGTTCATGAAACTGAAGAAATCAAGGTTGAGATCTCTGTACTGACACGCACTAATTTTGAAATGGTTGATCAATGGTTAAAGCATCAACCACTTGAAGATGAACCTAAGGCTAATAAGAAAGAAATAAACGAGTTTAGGCAGCGTTTGAAGCGTAGTACACCAGGAGGAAGATAAGGGTTTGGGATCCTATATGGCTGATGAATCTCAAGATTTGCAAAAAGATAAGGGTTTGGGATCTTATGTGGCTGATGAATCTCTCTGAACAAGACATGCAGACGCTGAACAAGAACCAGATCCATTTCAAGGATCAAGATGCAGATCAAGCTATCAAATTTCAAAAGATGGTCAGATATTGTGTAGCAAAGAAGATACACTTGGGATGTGATTGGTCAATGTTGCGAGTGATTGGAGCTTGAAGAATGGTTGCTCGTTGTGAAGATATGATTTTGGTGGTCTATGTTTTGTGTTTATTTGTTTGTTTTTGTAAATATCTAGCTAGGTCCAAGGGGGAGTCTGTAAATACACCCTTCGGATATGTCCCTAGCGTGGACATCATGTTTGGATCATGTTTAGGTCATTACGGGCTCATTTTGTGGACTATATGATGTTTAAGGGTATTGTGGTAATTTGTGTTGTTCCATACGCGTATAACAGTCTCATACGTGTACCTGATGTACACGTATGATGACATACGGGTTAACTGATGAAGGCGTATGGCACATACCCTATATATACCCTCATGACTTGTAACGTTTAAGAACTTTTGCCAATATTACAAGTTGCAGCCCTTTGTGTGCGTTTTTTTGTGTGTGTGCTCTCATATTATTATCTTTTCCATAAACACTCACATATAAGAGCATTCACAATAGCTCCCCCATTTTTATGTGAGAGTAGCCCCCAAATTATATGGGTGGTTTTGAGGGTTTGTGAGTGAAGAAAAATGGGGAATCTACTGTTGATTGGTATATTTAGGGTTATTTGGGAATCTTTTGGGGAAAACTGGAAACTATATTTATTTTTTAATATTTGTTGAAAGTGGTTGTGAGTGAAGGACAGAGAAACTGTAATGATTTTTAATGTAATATGTGGTTGTGATTGGTTGTGAGTAAATGGGGGATGGGGAAGCTACCGTGAATGCTCTAACAACTAATTGGATTATTAATTCTGCCTTTAATCCGACACACATAATACATCATTTCTTGTCTGAAACGAGATCCTACAGGGTTTGATTGCATCCCTAATTATTACATAGGATTACCCTAAAATAGCCTAACACTTATATTTTTCTTCCTTAAAAACTTTATTAAAAGAATGATATTTGATTGGTTGAATAGCTTAGAGTCAACAAATTCTCAACTATCACCACCATGCTCTGGGTGGTGTAATCGATTGGGCAAGGTGGTACTCAAGAGGTACCTTAATCCCACACCAACCACCCTAAAAAGGTGAAAATATATATATATATTTTTTGAACGACCAACTAAATTATTGCTGGGTACTCTGTACGTGGCCCTCATTGGCTAAAGGTAGCCCACAAGACGTATCTTGTAGCGGCCCAATCCGCACGCACGGAGCCCTCTAGCCCACCCGTCTCCTATTCCAGGGAAAACTCGGCCCGCATACCCGCCCGAAAGCACGACGGTAGCGAACCGGTAAAACCTGGAGGGATCATGAGTCGAACTCATGACCACAAGGATCAAGTGTCTCTCCCTCACTTCCCAATACCACTTCACCACAAGGGTGTGTACATAAACAATTTTTCATAACAAATGGTATTCAATTTTCTTTCCCATGAAAACGAGAATTTTACATGTAACAAGAGTGTTGATTGTATCATTATACGTAGGGTTGCAAATGAACTGAACTTTCAGCAAACACTTCATAAACTAACTGACGGGAAGTTCGTTTGTTCAATAAATGAACGAACACGAACGAACGTGAACAGAGGTCACGTTCATTCGTTTATGTTCGTGAACGTTCGGTAACATGTTCGTTTATGTTCGATAGTTTATTAAGGTTTTTAAATTTTATATCCAAGCTCATTATATGTTTTCACGTTTCAGTATTGATGCCTTCCACCTCCAATGCCCTCTGCCATTCACATCCAACGCCCTTCTCCAGTACTAAGTATGTTTAGACAATTTGGTAGATCAAGCTAATGTCATAATATATGTGAATTTGATGTTATTTAAAAGTTAATATATGTCAGTTTGTGTTTGTTTTTGTTCATGAACACTTCTTTGTATTCATTTGTGTTCATGAACACTTGTTTGCGTTCATTAATGTCCATTTGGGTTCGTGTGCGTTCATGAACAAAATTAAAAATGAACACAAATATGAGTGTTTTCTTAACAAACAAACACGAACAGAAAATCTCGTTCGGTAAGTGTTCATGAACTATTCGTGAACACATAATTTTCTTAACAAACGAATACGAACAAAGACTTGTTCATATTCGTTCGGTTCATTTGCAGCCCTAAATTTGCACGCAAACATTACATTCTTGACTCCTTGTTGTCTGTAGCACTAATAATAGTTACAGCGACAATACAAATATTAATAAACGAATCTAACGAACCCCCACCCAACCCCACTCCTCTAGCTCCCAAGTCAAACCGCTATAAGAGACAATTGGCACAACTTAATGAAAAATTGTCATATTTTCTCTCTATCACAACAATGGCGACAAAAGTCAAATATTTCCTACAACAAAGTCACCTGTCCTCGTATTTTCTTTATGATGCGATCTTGGATCCGTACTTGTTAAGATCTTAAATTTGGTTTTTAGTTAAGGTTTTCGATCTCAAATTATATATAGGCAGCATCCAAGTATGTCAAGTTTCATCTAATACCAAATGCGACCAAAACTATATATGTGGAGTGATGGGATATTTTTGTTAGCTCTTTTAAATTTCTGTTACCGGTTCTTAAAAAAATTATTACTATGCCTATCATCTATTTTTCATTTGTTTAACTTGGTATATACTATATACATACAAAATAGGATAAAAAAATTGAATAAAATATATAAATTAGTACCAACAGTTTAGTGATTTGACTTGCATACGTAATCCCAATAAAAAAAATATATAAATGCTATTAAAATATAACAAAGTATTCAATTTAAATAATACCAATTATTAACAATTAATCATCGTTAGAGCGTTCATAGTAGTGTTCCTATTTTTGGGTGAGGCAAAACCCTATAAATTTTTATGGGGTTGGATGTGGTTGTGAGTGAAAAAAATAGGGAATCTACTATTTATCGGTAAATTTTGGGTTCTTTGGGAATCTTTTAGGGAAAACAGAAAAACTGCATTTATTTTTTTATATTTGTTGAAAGTGGTTGTGAGTGGAGGAGAGAGAAACTGTAAGGATTTTTAATTTAATATGTGGTTGTGATTGGTTGTGAGTGAATGTGGGTTGAGGAAGCTATTGAGAATGCTCTTAGTCTCAACTAAATAAATACATATTAACGGTCTTACCTTTTAATATATTTCCAGCAATAGACCATGACTAAAAAAATATGTTTCATTTATATGATCAGTTAGTATTTTGTTAGTTATAGTCCGTTGGTAGTCAATATGTTAAAAGGTGGATCGGCATCCAACTCTCCATAGGTTCGATTCTCACTCTCCACATTAGTTTCTGCGGCATCCAAATGAAGAGCGAATACGGATGGCGCCGGTTCAACTTGGATGAGATGCGAGTTTTATGATTATTCCAATGTCATGCCTTCGGACGGGTGAAGGTCGGGTTTCTGCGCATTTTGGAGAGATAAGGGGCTGACGATGGTCGAGTAGTCG
This sequence comes from Ambrosia trifida, assembly GCA_028751855.1. Lineage (NCBI taxonomy): Eukaryota > Viridiplantae > Streptophyta > Magnoliopsida > Asterales > Asteraceae > Ambrosia > Ambrosia trifida. The sequence continues at coordinate 66,335,253 of CM054122.1, forward strand.
ATCTTGGCCACAATAGCCGGTGTCACAGGTGTTGACATATCGCTCCTTGCTGTTAAATAAAGTTTGATATTATTTAAAATCAATAATCCTAAATATTATATAAAATGATATACAAGATTTAAAAGTGATGATGTTATAAGTTTAGATATTAACGAACATGAAAAGTTCATTTAAAAAGTTCATATCTTGGAAAAAAAGTTGCACTAGTTTAGATATAAGTTTAGATATAATGTCCCACTTACGGTCTGTGCATATAATGTATATATGTGTGGCCTTTGGGGGGCAAAAGTAAAGTTGCAATAGTTTTAACGTTATTTTACTAATTTCGTGAAAATAAAGTTAAAAACGACAGACGGTTAATCATGCATCATGTGGTGGCGTTGATAGCCAAAAGACAAAGGGGTACATGCACCAATCGGGTTTGTCCCGATTGCTAAGTCTTTTGTGCCTTATGTCCAAGGCTTGATACCAAACCACATCGAGCCGGGGATCTCACTGGACGCTGCCTCTCTATTCTTAGAGGTAGAGGTAAGGCTGTCTACATCTTACCCTTCTCAGACCCTACCTTAACTTTGCTATAGGTTGAATTAACTGAGTATGATAATGATGATATCTTAGAAAAAAAAGTTGTTACAAAAGTCCTATGTAAAAACTGTTAACAATCTATGAACCTCGGCATTAAAATTCTGATAAGGATATATTGGAAAATGATACTAAAAATATATCATATCAAACGAGATGGATAAATAACTTTAGGTATTTAATGTGTAGGAATTTTAGTAACCAAACAAACTTATCGAGTGATGTTCTATCTTTTGTGTGACATCAAGGAACCAAGCGCGCATTTTTACGCTTCCTTTACTGTTTACTTACTGAATTTTGGGATGAAATTCTTTTCAACTTGGGGATGATGTGATACCCCGCAATTTCAGGTTCTCACTTTAACTAAACTCTGGTTACATTCTATGCATTCTAGTTAACTAGGGTTAGCTATATTACACATTGCACAGTTATAGGTTAATAACTGCATGAGGTGGTAATTCGAGGAATTACCAAACTATTTACATGAGTAGTGAACCCCGGACGTTGGTGAATTGTTAAACAAAATGATTGTGAAGTAATTGTTTGAGATTGATTGCAATTACGTGCTTCTATGATACTCTGTGAAACTATGTGAAAACGGTATGTGATTACGTGAACTTAAACCGAATACGTTAATAAAAACCATAATGGATGGACCATTAGGATGGTTGGGGTCTTAACACATGGGATTACACGTATTACGGTCTGAAATAGCGAAAACGTCAAAGGAAAACACGTCGGGTGACGAAACGGGCCACCCACGCGGGCCAAGGCCCTGTGAGCGACCACTCACAGGGACCGAGCGGGCCGCTCGCGGGTGCCTGACGCCACCAAACCAACTTAAACACATTTTTAAGCAACCCTAAGCCTCTTGTATCACCTAAACTCAAACCCTAATGGCCCCTACTGCCCTACCTACGAAATATTAACCCCAAACCACCTGCTAAGGTGCAAGAACATCGATCGGGAAGCTTCAAGAGCATTCGATTGGTTGTTTCGAAGAGCTTGTGGTATAATCCTTAATCTATTATGCTTTAATCTTATTATTATGGTATGAATACCCTATAACTAAGTTTTTCCAGGTCTGAGACCTTTTTATAAATACTAAAACTTGAAGCTTTTAAAGATTTAACGGGTTAAACATGATGATAGGCGATTAGTGATATAATAGATTACTTGTTACGCAAGTTGTTGATGTTTTAATCGTTAGGGTTATGATTTTTACAAGTATTATGACAGATTCTGATCTTAATAGGTCTTAGGAATGTTTTTTAATGATTTTTGATGATTGTTGATCGATTATACGCACACGGGAGTCGTTTAAATAAAGGTTTATGCATGATTAAAATCTGGACAGAATGTTTAGGTTAACTTGTAGGGTGTGTTACGTGGCTTTAACATGATGGTTTTGATGTTTTCTTCGCATGGTTATATCATACCTGGTCTTCGCTTTTCATAATGGGTAAAATCGAGTGATTTGGACATCGTTTGAGTCATTTTTGGAATTTTCTTTGAAAATAGGTCATATCAGAATTTCGGGTTAACAAACTGAGTCAACTTTAAACCATCATAACTCGAGTTTTATAAAGAATTAAGTCATGAAATTTTTACAGAAGATTAACATTGGAATAATTTGGGTTTTCCAAGTGGATTCATCCCGTTTGGATGAATACACAGTTTTCGGAAAATTTTCTACTAAACTGACCTGTTGTGAAAGTTTTCTAAACATAGCTGTGTTGAACGAATTTTAATAATTTTTGTGTTTAATTTTGAGACAAAACAAAAGTATTGGTTGTTAAATGAATCCCAAAGAATATTCAGTAAAAACATTTGGGAGTTTAACTCACTGATTTAGTATTTTAAATAAATTAGTTTTGGTGACGCACAATCTGTCCTAAAAACGCAGATTGTGTATTTTGTGTTTGTGTGACTAATTGGAGTCCTATGTGGTATGTGTTTGATATTTAATTGAATGAGCACTTATATGAGATGCATATGAAGAGTAAAACTAATGGTAACCAACATATTCACCAACGGATCCGTAGGGTTTACTTATGCATGTAGAACCACCAGGTGTCACTTATACGATTTTGAACAATTAAACGTCTTGGACAAACGGGTTATATGGTGTAATGGTATTACACATATACTCACTTAGTGACACATGTACTAGGGATTCGGTAGTACACCCTACTTTGGAGTTGGATTTATTTGCTTGCATACTAAGGTGAGTTTCACTACTTTTTTCTCAAAAGCATGCATCTCGGGTTGAGACAACGTACTTAACTTTTTCTAGTCCGGTTTGGGACTACTTACACATCCTGGGTTGGGATGCTATGGATCCTTGTGTGGGTCGGTTTTTGACTCCTTGTGTGAGTCGGGTTTTGCTAGTTCGCAAACTGTCTCCTTGATGAACTAAACTAACTCTATCATCTGTAAGTCCTTCACATACCGAATGAGTTGTCGGGTTGTGGCAAGCGGGTTATTAGTTGATTGCGCTATTAGGTCTTACAAACCTCACACCGGCTCGGGGAGTGCGGGAGTGAACTATAACTTAACAGATTTTATCATTGTTGATAGGCAATGATGTAAGGCATGCAGCTCACATTTGTGACTACACGTACATCAGCAGTTCGGTATATCGGTGTTAGTTATCATGAATGGGTTAGTTACCCTTGACATACGATGAACTAGTGTTTACACGGTTTTTGAACCAACTTAATTACTTACGCTTAAACTGATAGCACTTGAACATTTGGGTCTGGGAGACCTACGCTTTCGATTACTTAATACTTATGGTTACGTGGTCTGGGAGACCTACGCTTTTACTTGATTACGTGGTTTTGGAAACCAGCGCATATACTTACTCATTTACTTTACTTTGTGAACTCACCAACATAGTTTGTTGACCCACGATATACATGCTTTTGCAGGTAGTTAGCTTCCGGTGCCAGGATTAGAAAGCACTGCACACTTCACTGCATTTGGGGTCTTGGGCATACACCTAAATTACATATTATGCTTTTACATTTTCTTTCATGTGGCTTTAATTTGGGCGCGTTGTTTTGAGCATGGTTTTAAAAGGGTTAAATTTGGTTTACGCTTCCGCAGCTTAACTAAACTTGGTTTTTGAAAACGAACTAAATGGTTTGGGCATTTAGAGTTCGTTCATATGACTTATGGCTATGGGATCCTGGTATGTCATGCGCCTCGCGGTATAAACTCCGCAGTGAAAATTTGAGGGTGTGACATTTTAAGAAGAGATGATCATGCTTAGTACTTTACTTCGCATTCACATCCTATCTCCCATCCCTATTCAATAAATTATATTAAAATTAACTATACTTTTTTTCGCTTTTTTAATAAAATATTTTATATTTTTATTATTACCTTTTATCTCTCCCCTTCCCGATCAAACATACGCAATAATTTTTGTCATTTTTAAATACGAGTGCGTGCTCTTCTAGTAGAGAAAGAGTCGACTCATAAAGCATCCACAAGAAAAAAGATTTTGTGAATGTTTTTATGTGCCACGTGGCACTTGCCCAATTAAAAAAAGCTTTCTCTGTCATGCCTTAGACTGTCCGAGGGGGGGGGGGGGGGGGTTTTCCCCCTCTTCCACTCCCCACTCTCTGTCATGCCTTAGACTGTCAGGGGGGGGGGGGGGGGTTTCCCCCTCTTCCACTCCCCACAATTTTCCTCCCTTCACATATGACCCAAAAGTGTCACATGACGCTTCATCCCCCCTCCCCTTAGATTATTTGGTGTGGTGCATAATTCCCCCAACTCCCTCAAGTGTCACATCAGCACCACATCATTTCCCCCATTTCATCCCCTAAAGTTTGGAAATAGTATTCCCTTATTTCCCCCACTCCCCTTTCATTTTTTTTATTATATAAAGTTTAATTTAAAAAAAAAAGAGCTAATCAGGATACAAGGAGAGAAAGGGGAAAATTCCCCCAACTCACCGAAAATCTTTAGTGGGGAGGGGAGGGGGGGGGGGGGGGGGGGAGGGGGTGTTCCCCTTAGGAGAAATTGACATGTCAGCTCCCCAATTGAACTCCCCCTTTCCACACCATTTAGTCTAATAGTCTTAGAGCAAATGTAGTGAGGCATTAAATTCCCGCCCCTCCACTTTTGGTGTATTCTATTGGCTCAGCAAAAAGGAAGGGGATTTCACGCCATTGTCCGCATGAAAATATTAACGCTAAAACCTGATTTAGCACAAAAATGCCCCCAGGGCGGTGTGGCGCAAATGAGGGATTTCATGTGCTTTCATTTAATCAACTACAGATGGTGTTACAATATATAAAAACATTATTTTTCTCTTTTCTACGTTCTCTTTCTAATCACCAGGAAAACATTCATATGTCTCCATGTAAGCACCTCACTCGTATATGACACCTAAAGACATCTACATTTTTCCTTAACACGGGTGCTCTTAGTATTAGTGATGAAGGGTTTCATATTTTAATAGGGTATTGAATTTTAATAATCAAAACTTTCATTCACTAGCCAACAATAATCTGTACTTCAAAAATTCCCAACAACGGTCCCAACATTTCAATGTATTGGCCGGCAATGAACCTTTGTTAACTGAGAAAACCTTTGTTAACTGAGAACTAACTCAGTTAGTGGACGCTTACATGGCATGCTCACGCTAAAGTGGATGATGACATGACATGACATGACAACACCGGCATGAATGATGACATGATATGCTGACGCTGGCGTTGATGCTGACATCGCATGTTAATGCTGACATGGACGCTGATGTGGGCGGTGAGATGGCATGCCATGTAAGCGTCCACTAACTAGTTAGTTATCAGTTAAAAAAGGTTCACCAGAGAAAAAACGTCTAAAATTTAGGATCGTTGTTGAGAATTTTTGAAGTACAAATTATGGCTGGCTGTTGTGTGAAAATTTGGATTATTAAAATCTAATAACCCTATTTTAATTAGAACATTTCGTCATAGTAACTGAAAGCTTGTGTAAATTTTAGTGTATTTATGGTTTCCTCTAGAATCAAAAAGGAGTAACGTATAATTTTGATACTCTAAGATAACAAAATAAGTAATTTAGATGATTTTATATGTTCGAGTTTTGTTTTGTTTTGTTTTTTCTTTGAGGATTTAAAAAATTACTATATATATTAATCAGTAACTGTCGGTGCAATATACCACTTCTTCACCTTTTTGCTTTGCACACAAAAGTTTACCTTTTTTTAATTTGACCATCACATATTTAGTATAAGGTGCCTGCTCATGTGGTGGTTGTCTTCTCAAATTAGACTTCACAATCTGACCAGGAGTGTACTTTTAGGATTTTAGGCTTTGGCCACTAGCTTTTCCAATGCTTTTCCACGCATCTTTTGGGTTTCCCACAAGAAGCCACCTTCATTAATTTGCTCATGTGATCAGAATTCCTAGGAAAGCAGAGCCAGATTCATGTGAAATGGTGGAGAAGCGGAGCGTCGTGAGATGATGTTATCACTGAATATGGCAAAAATCCTTCGTTACCGGTGGCCTAATCGTTTGTCTGGCGTTTGTTGACGATGTTAATCGATCGTCTGAAACCATTGAAGGTAGTGGTTGGTTCACAGAGAAAGAGACCATGAAAGAGAGGTCGATGGTTGTGGCGACTGTTGCATTTACAACCCTTGATGCAAGAGGTACAAGTTGCTGGCTTTCTTAAGTTCACCGCGAGGCGGTAGGAGCCTGTGAAGATCATTACGGCAACATGGACAGTCGTGGGTGACGTGGCTAGGTGGTTGTGATGTAGGGGCGGCGGCTAAGTGGTTGTGTTGTGGTGGCGATGGCGGTCGCATTTTGTGGGTGGTGGTGTTGTTCCACCACATTTTCGATTTATCCTATCCACCGCAACGCGCTATCGAGTGTGAGCATCATACCACTCCTATATCGAATCGGGCGGATACCGACGAAAAGCGCTGCGCGGAGCGCAGCGAGTCCAACTAGTTTATATAAAAGACTATCTGACTAGCTATAAATTAAGCAAAATTATAATAAAAAAAACATTACGAGGCTAAAATTTGTATTTTGCAACACTATAACTCGGTTAATTGTTTAACTAGTCTATTAATATTTTATATAGGAAACAAAAAAATACAAAGTGTTCAGGTTATTCATTAATCATGTTTTTTCTTTTAAACCAACTTCTTATCTACGATGGTGAAATTCAGCCCAATCGTCATGCTATCATTGGAATTTTACTCTTCTAAAGATGGATAGGTATACTTCATCAAGAGAAGCTAGGAGAAAGAATCGTGTAACACTGCAACACATGGTGTCACCTTATAGCAAGATTATTTTTTTATTTATTTAATTAAAAGAGTAATAATTATTACTATTAGTATTAGTATTATTAGAATGGTTATATTTTTGAACCCCGGGATCTTCCCAGGGTAATCAGCTAGTTAAAATATAAATAAAATTATTCAACGGAGTAGGTTTGGATAATTTAAAATTGGAAAATGAACACGCAAGATGCTTTTTGTACATATTTGTTTGATGTGTCTCCGTGAAATGACTTATGGTGTTTGCCAATTACTTGAGCCATGTTAAGTCTTCAAGTCTATTGATTTTTTGAAGAACCTAGTTATAGTGACAATTGCGCCAATTGGATTTCTAAGTCAAGACATCCAATCCTAGCATTTGGAATTTTGGGCTCCCTAAGTATCCTATGGCCAATAAAAAAACATAGGATAAGGTGGGGTTAAAAACATAAACTATTATCTTGATTTAACCGATGAAGCCCAGCTATATTGGTAAAATTGGGGTAAGCTAGAGCGGACGCAATGTGAAGGTTAATGGTTTGATTCTGATCGAAGTCATATTTACTGCATGTGGGAGGATCTACCTAGAGGATCCCCAATCCAGGTGAGATGAGTAATCTATATAGGCTGACCAGAGTGTTATGCGGTATGCTATTTGTCGTTAAAAAAAAAAGAAAAAAGATATTGATTTAAGTGACATAGGTGTTGTTTGGTAGCCTCTTAATCAGCCTTTTAACCATTCAGGTCTGAATCATTCAGCATTCAGACTGTTTGTTTCAACATCTGAATGGAATGATTAAGTGCTGGACCATTAAGCTAATAAAAGATGCTGAATGATTCAACTCTTAACAATTTAGAGCCTCTTAAACCATTCATACCATCTTAATGATTCATCACTTAATCAACCAAACAGCCCCTTAGTACTTCATGAAGTTCTCGAATGGGCCTACATGGCTTAAAGCCTTCGAGAACCCATGGCCAAAACCCACTATGATCTGCAAATCCATAGCTAGAAGTGGTTCTTATTAGATTTTTATTAAAAAAAAGCTTTGAGTTTGTTATTTTTCACATGTCGATACTTTTTTTTAACGGTTAACAAAAATACCTTTTCATTAAACCGCTAAAAAACGGGTAGTCAGAGTCTAGCAATACAAAAACACCTTTTCATTAGGATCAAATAAGGACCCAATTTTATATAAGAACTTTGTGAACCAATCTCCACCACTTATTTTGTTGACCCTCTCTTTTCTATTTTTTTAATTTTTTAATTGAAAAGGGCTTTTATGTAAATCTCTATTTCAATATTTTTTGGTTATTCCTTAATTTTCTCCTTCGATAATCGTTATCTTTGAATATTTCAAAATTACATAGATCAATCCAAACTTTCTTCAACTTCTTGAAGGTATTTTGATTAAAAAAACACTATTTTAGCTAGATTCACCCAAAATATAATATAGTTATACAAACATACTTAGTACTTAACATAGTATTGATAATTATAATCAAGTAGTGTCTAAAAAACTAAGCTGGCATCTTAAAATTGAAGTCTTCATTAATTGGTAATTTAAACTTAAACTCTTTATTAATTATTTATTTAATGATTATCCTAAAAGTAAGGTTTGTTAATCTTGTATAGCCATATACTTACCTCACAAAAATTATTTACTTATTTGGGTAAAATAAATAAAAAATAAAGATATAAAAAACATTATAAACATTAAAAACCCTATTAAACTATCGAACATAAATGAACATAAACGAACACGTTATTGAGCGTTCACGAACATAGATGAACGAAGGTGACCTTTGTTCATGTTCGTTCATTTATTAAATGAACGAACATAAACGAACTTCCCGGCGAACGGTTCGTGAACTGTTCGCTGAAAGCTCAGTTCGTTTGCAGCCGTAACCATATTCATTTTTTCTTTGATATTTTTATTGAGACTAGAGGGGTGCCCACGCGATGCAGCGGGAAACACAACACTTTGATTGTGCTATAATTCTATGGGTCATGCATCTTTTAAAATGAATATTATTAGTTCATAGTAAGACAGAGTCAAGTTGCTTCAAAGGAATAATGTTGAACATTTAGTTGACCAATACAACAGTCTATTACAAAATGTGCAATATGTTCATTGTACGTCTATAGACACAAAAGAAGAAAAGAGAAAGATTTTATTCTTTACCAATTATGTCATATCTACCTTTCAATGTTATAATATAAAAGGAAAGCATTCGTTTTTCTTGATGATGTTTATCGACATACTACGGTTTATTAGTCAGCCTATTATTTATGGTAAAAAGAAGTTGTGGTTTTGTTCCAGCTAGAACAATTTTCATGGTTGTTCTTGTAGTTACGCTTCTTTTTATGTGGATAAGATATATAAACATATTCATACTTGTAAATTACATATCAATGTCAAGCAACGAATTCGGGTTAAATATGCAGCAAATTAGTTTTAACATAACCAATAAATTGTATTGACCCATTATATGTGTTATAGAAAGTGTATAAAACTACATTGCTTTACAAAAGTGAAAGCATCATACCTTTGTATCTTTAATGTGGGCTTTTTGAAGGATTTGTTTTCAGTGCTCATGTTGTGGGGTGGGTAGGGTAGTTGCGGTTTTGTTGAGTGGCAGGTCAAGAGTTAAATGTTCCGCAAAAGTGTTTAATACCATATTGTCATCAGTTTGAGTTTATTAATTACGAAGATCATTTCATTTGGTGTCATGTGTTGGTCAATGTAACCATATATTGCATTTACACGTACGTATAGTAGGCAGAAACAAGAGAGAAAAGTACTATGAATACAACTTCAAAATATGTGTTAAATATATCAACAATAAGCCATATTTTGAATTTCATGATAAAAAACAATAAGTAGAGGGCCTATTGACTGCAAATAAAAAGAAAGTAAGAGGATCTACTTGATAAAATTACAAAAACTGAACTCCCATATATAAAAATTTTGTAACTACGAGAATGATCATTTACTAAAGGATTATTGAAGAGAAACCAAGACTTAGAATTTCAAAAGCACCTAATGAATATATGGAAAAATACATTCAGACCATCAATTTAAAATTACCTGACAATAGCGTAATTGACTAAAAAGAAAACACTAAAATATAATTAGCTCGTAATCACCTTAATAAAACCAACATTTAAAACGCTAATCAAATCACTCAATCTAACAATCAAAATAAGTTAAACCAGCATAAGAATTCTTTTCAAACTCACCTAAAATGGAGATATAAGAATAAAACTTATAACCTGGTCGGCTCCTTTACACTTCTAACTTGCACAACAGCATATGAAAGTGTTGATATTGAGTGATGGTGAATTTTGTTTACTAATATATTAATGATAGGAGCTTCAATTTCAATTAATTGGATTTATGACATATTGATTAAAATAAGACATTTGGTGTGCTTTGGTTATTAAGAACCTTAAAATTAAGTTGATAATTCGATCAATTTAGTAATACTTAGGTAAAATTATTATTTTATCCCTTACTAACTTCATTAGGGTATTGTATCATATGCATTATATGTTGTAATTACTTAACTTTTGTTAGAATCCTTCACTCATGCTTTATAATATAAATAATATAGTATAGATATATTAATTAAATCAAATGGATAGCTTCTTCAAGGTACTGATGATGTTCAAGATTTGTGCTCAAACTTTATAACAAGAAGTGGGTCGTGAATGTGTAAGTTATATTTTAGATTATAAAAATCAATCCATTCTATTACATAGTTATCTAGAATTTTTAAAATTTGGATACAAGAACAAGTCGCGATCACAAGAACAAGGCGATATCCACATATCTATTTGATTTCAAAAGATTAATCCATATTATCATTGAGAAAAAAGTCACGATCATATTGTTAGAAAACTTACATTGTAAACACCGCAACGCCTCTCGTATATGAAGCTCGCATGTTTCCAAGTCTCTGTACTTGCTGAAAAAAAAACTGTAACAGAATATATAGAAAAAGGAACCAGGCTTGTGTTTGACACAATTCCCTTAAACAGATTCGTCGTCTGTTCCCAGGGTACACTGGTTCAACAGTGCGGCGCGGTGCACTGCGGTCTGCGGACTATCCCACTTGCCTGAAAAGAAACCGGATCAAGACTGCTTCTGAAAAGTTTTCCTGTAGTGATCGATCAATGTATGCAAGAGAATGTTTCTGTTTTGTGTATGTGGTTTTCTATTTCTGTTCTATTCTAGTCTATTTGCACTATGTGATGCTACAGACTTTTTATAGACCTAAAGAAAACTAAAAGATGAAACTACTTGGTTGCTTCATTAAGCCAATTAAAGATGATACACATTAAGTCTCTTTAATCGCTTATTAAAGCTGCACATGAAACTTCCGCAGCAATAATAACACTAATCAAAACTCTAGATTAATGACAATTATTAAATGCAGTTGAATTGGAAGATCAAAACCAGACTCGTAACAGTCTTCGTAGTCACAAAACTCTTCCAATTTTCATCTCCCCACCAATGTGGGACACAACCAACTCACATTCACAAACTAAATTTCCAACAATATCTCTCTTCCTCTTAAAAAGGGTTGGCTACATCAACGTTCTTTCTTCAAACCAAGATTTTTTTTTATCCGGGAACTAGTAAGAATCCATTAATGGCAATACTAGAAAACTGGCCATTTCTGACTAAAATTTCCGACCAATTACCGACAAAAAAAAATCGCTACTTTTAGGGACAACTTTCCGACCAGATACTGACCAAATATAAAATTGTCGGAAGTTTGTCTGTAGATTCCGACTAATTTACGACCAAAAAAAGAAGAAATTTAAAAAAAAAAAGTTTTGGTCGGAAATTCGTCCGTAATTAAAAGCTTTATTTTATTGGTATTCGGATATAAAAATGTGCATTGTATGTAGTGCATATGTGAATGTATTTTTTTCATGAGTATATATATGTTATATACACGTGTATGTGTCGTAATGCATACAAAAATGAATATATACACACACACACATAGAGTTATATACGGAATAACAAAAGTTTGTTTTAAGTAACGAGTCTTAACAATATACACACACGTATGTACGTGTATAATACGTATAATTTGGAAAAATTAAAATATTCAATGTATAACTAAGGTGTACAAAAAATGGAATGAAAATAACGATGTTTAAAGCTCGAAAAATTAAAAAAACGATAACGCTTGTCGGTAAATCGTCGGTAATTACTGACCATTTTCCGACAAAACTCCACACTAGATCGTTAAATCGTCGGTAATTACCAACCATTTTCTGACAAAACTCAACACATTGTCGGAAATTCGTCGGTAATTACCGACCATTTTCTGACCAAAAGCTTTATTATATTGGTATTCGGATATAAAAATGTGCATTGTATGTACGTGCATATGTGAATGTATATTTTCATGGGTATATATATGTTATATACACGTGTATGTGTCGTAATGCATACAAAAATGAACATATATATATATATTCATTAGAGTTATATTTGGAATAACAAAAGTTTGTTTTAAGTAATGAGTCTTAACAATGTACACACACGTATGTATGTGTATAATACGTATAATTTGGAAAAATAAAAATATTCAATGTATGATTAAGGTGTACAAAAGATGGAATGAAGAAAACGACGTTTAAAGCTCGAAAAATTAAAAAAATGATGACGCTTGTCGGTAAATCGTCAGTAATTATCGACCATTTTCCGACAAAACTCAACACTAGGTCCGTAAATCCTCGATAATTACCGACCATTTTCCAACAAACCTCAAGATTAGGTCGGTAAATCGTCGGTAATTACCGACCATTTTCCGACCAAAAGCTTTATTTTATTGGTATTCGGTTATATAAATGTGCATTGTATGTACGTGCATATGTGAATGTATTTATTCATGAGTATATATATGTTATGCACATGTGTATGTGTCGTAATGCATACAAAAATGAACATACATACATACACACACACACAGAGTTATGTAATAACGAAAGTTTGTTTTAAGTAATGAGTTTTAACAATGAACACACACGCATGTATGTGTAAAATACGTATAATTTGGTAAAATAAAAATGTTCAATGTATAATTAAGGTGTACAAAAAATGGAATGGAAAAAATGCCGTTTTAAGCTCGAAAAAGAAAAAAATGTTATCGCTTGTCGGTAAATCGTCGGTAATTACCGACTAGTTTCCGACAAAAATGAATTAACACGATTTTAACGCGTGTTCCAAATGCACGCTTCGGAGTATGAAAATGATATTTTAATTGCTCGGTTTAGTTGTATTTTTAAAACCGAACATTTCCGACTCATTTTCTTATTTAAATATTGATTTGAAATATAAATCGAGAGACGAGACATATAACGGGTTCGAATACACGAAATACTCTACCTAACCTAACCCTACCTATAAAAACAACTTATTCTCCTATCCTCCTTGTGGCAGCCAACCAAACAACCAAACACCCTTACTGCCTCTCTCGGTTTCTCTCCTTCTTTCCATCTACCCCCTCTCGATCTCTCTTCATCTCTCTTAATGTCCGGCCGCCTACCACCACCCTGGTGGTGGAGCCCGGTGGCCGCGCAGTGCCGTGGTTCACGACAAGAATAGGTTGGGTCATGGCCTTATTCTATGGAGATCAAGGGTAGAGTGATGCTTGATGCATTTGAAAATTTTCTTCAAGAACTTCGTATGTCCAGAACCAGTGCAGTCATGGTATATTTCGAGTCCCCTTGTTATTAGTGTTTATAATCAACGAATATTACAAAAGTAATTAAAAGTTAGTATTTATTGGTGTTGTATGTGTGGTTATTGATATTGAATTTGGGTTATAAGAGGTTTTGTTTACTACTCTTGAAGAAGCTGAGGAAGTCAACCAATATAGCGAACTTATATGGATTGTATGACTAAGATTATGTATGAGACTTGAGGGTGTTTACAAAGATATTTTTGTAACATTTCGCACTAAATAGATATACTTACGGATTAAAACGACAAGCCTTATTATTTTTGGTTATATTTCGAACCCCAATACAATGATAATTATTCACACACATATATATAGATTTATAATAATAATAATAATAATAATAATAATAATAATAATAATAATAATAATAATAATAACTATAATGTTGAAACAATAAACTAGTTAGTTAATTTAACCCACACCCCAAGCCCTAGAGCCTGAGCCCAATAGTCCAGCCCAAACCAAGCCCAAACCCCCTTGTTCTGTTTTAATAAAAAAAGAAAATGTTTCTGCTGGGTTTCGAACCTAAGCAGCAACCCGGGTCAACCAAACACACCAACGAACTAACCAGCTGGGCTGGCCTTCACACTTGAATAGATCCAGACGCGCTTTAACTTTATCACCTTTTCAATTCATCACTGTTGACTTGGTAAGTCAACTGTGATCACGCGACTTACCTTAATCAACCAATTAACTCGTGATTTGTTCATCTTTGGTATCAATGCTTGATTATCGGCCACCAGTGACTAGGATACACGATTAACATCCATCAATTGACCACCAATTTATCATATTACGCGTATGAACAATCAATTCTTGGTCAACCTTGCCAATTCATCAACCTATTGATCCTCTATATAAATTGACCCTCTGCGAAGCATTACAACTCGCCATTAAACTCTTCCCAACCTCCAATCTTCATTATTTCACTCTGTTTATGCTTCATGAACGCAATTTTGACTTTTATACTTGACTGAGCAATCGTGTTCAAAACAGACTTGTAAGTCCAATTTTTCCTGTGGGTTTTGTATATCGGCCATCACTCATCAATAGCCCCATGATTAATTGGGCTATTGATGAGTGAATCAATCAATTGCAGAACTAGGGTTCGTGGCCTTTGATTTGGGGATGAAACTGTTTTCACATCGCGTATATATATTTTAAAAACAAAGATAAATCACAACCACAGGCCTAGGCCAAGTGGTTGTGACTGATGTTTGTAACCGTAACTACCCGGGTTCGAGTCCCGGCTTGAGCGCCTCTTTTTCCACTTAATTTTTTTTTAAACAAACCATTTATAATTATATATTATACATTAAATCTTGTAAATTCATTTTTAATTATTAAAATCTTTTTATAAATTCTAAAAAAAATATATTTATCAAATCAGATGTAAAAGATTTATCTACAATTTTTAGTTTTCTGAAATTCATTTATTTAATATTTATAATAATTAAATCAATTTTATGCTATTATATTTATAAAAATCCATTAAAATATCAAAACAATTTTATAAATTTCTACAAAAATTATCCTGAGTTTGTACAATGATAAAATTTACTGAAATGATTTTTAATTCCGAAAAATCATTTATTTTATATTTTTAATCAATTTTTGTTAGTTTTAACCATAATTAAATCATAATAAATCCAATTTTTATTATTTTTGCACCAAAATTTTATACAATTTATTTCTGAATATTTAGAACAGAAATATGATTTGTAAAATAATAATTCTTTAATTTTAGTATTTTTAAATATTAAAGTTTAATTTTGTCAATTTGTAATAAATAGATTTAATAATCTATTTTAAAGAAAATAATTTTATAAAAATTATTTTTATACTTCAAACACATTATTGTGAACATCCTAAATTCAAATTTCATAAAAAGACTTTCATTTATTTTAATTATCAAATTTCCCTTTAGTTAATTAACATTTTATTATAAATTCAACAATTGGATATCCCCAAATCGAAACCCTAGAATATACTTATAGACTAGATAGACTTATTTATTACCTTATTATAGGGTGATACTTGACACATTTGGGCAACACCACTATTCAATTTTTCAACAGATATAACATTTTACCAAGGTGAGTTTACATAGCCCCTTTTCTCTATTTTCACTATTTTTGGGGTGAAACATGTTTAAACATTTTATACTATCATTTACTCATATTTACTTGTGATTCAATTACATCATCATTCTATCATATGACTGTAACAAAAAGACACAGTACAATCATTAACAATGATCAAGCCGCCTGTTTAGATTATAGCGCTATAGGTCTGACAAACCCATCCCCCGCATAAATTCAGGGATGATCGATAACAGTAACAACATTTAACTAACTTGCGAGTTAGTCAACAGTCGACACAAGGTTTGGTTGTACAAAGACGCATTGTTACATGTCTGCATCATACTCTATCATCATACAACTGGGAATGTTGTACAAACTATTATTATCAAGTATTTACAAATAAAACCTATGTATTCTCACCAACTTTTGTTGACCCCAAAATATTTTCAACTTAACATGTTTCAGGTTCTACCTGCTTGAAGATTTGCTTGAAGATATGTGCATAGTTTTATTCAATTAGATGTACGAACTCTTGTAGAACAATTATATGTAAATTATTTAAATCATTTGATGAAATTTATTGATCTCCATGTGCTACTGAACAATCATCACTACGTGACACCTCGATGTTTCCGCCATCGGTTGGGGTGTTACAATTTTAGCTTTTAATTCTATTCAGTCGTGTATATATGTTTCTAATTTTGTTCAATCGTGTATATCTGTTTTCTTTATTTAAATGTTATGAGTATCTTATTCATAGTTTGGCCAATAACTGAGAACATGTTTACCAGTATTGAGCTTATCATATCAAAGTTAACAAACACATATTTACTTCACTTGCCTCTACCTGACCGATGGCTATCTCTTTGATAACAGTACAGGCAGAAGACAGTGCTGAACCCAAACGATAGAGATGGTGGTGCTCCTTGCGTGTAAGTTCACCTCGCAAGTATTCGATGGTGGTGCTAGGTTTCCGGTGTTAGGCTAATAGACACTGTACGTCGTGGCGATGCTACTCCTACGCCGCATATGGGCAGTAGTGTTGGTCTCCCTCTGAGCAGCCGTGTACTCCAACAAGTTTAGGCGGAGTATTATTGGTATTAATCTACCAACAGTTTATTGCCTTATTTAGTTATTTTGCTCCGATGCAAATCTATTTGGTTTATTTTCTTACCAATAATATGTTGTTATTCAAACATGTAGAAGCTCATTTTAGTTATGTCAAATTCATGTTTACAAAGGTCAAGAGGTTACTATTGATTGGTTGAATAAAGATGCAGCCTATAAAAATACTTCCATACTTGATGTTCCATACTTAGAATTTTCAAGAAACTTTTTTATGTTCCCTGTTACAGCAACCTTAAAGTTGGTTGATGTTCCATGACAACCTTTTGATTGGGTTGGAGGTATGTTTTTTATTACTTGGTTTGTATCTAGATTTTTGTTTTGATTTAGATTTAACTGTCTACGCCAAATCAAACATTTACATGAACATTTAAAATTTTTAACTTTGCAACTTCTCGCTTTCAGGTTTGTAGTATGTATGATTTGGCTTCACTATAAGCCGCCGCATCACCACGTCGTATGGTACGTTATTATTTTCTAAATCGGATTATGTATCGTCTTATCCTTTCATCTTTACTTTAGTGTTTATCCAACAATGCTTTAGCGGTATTCGGTGACTTTCTTTTATATAATTCAAATTGTCTGTTCTATTAAGTTAATTCAGTTATTAACTTTATTTTATGATTTATTTATTTTCCAGACTAAATGATCAAAAGCCATGGCTTCAAGTGTAGTATTTTTTTTTTTGCAAGAGCATATACATAGTTCAATTTAGACCATGCGCCTTCCATTGCAATTTTATCGACTGCCAAGATCTTGCTAAGAAAGGTTTGTACATACACAACCCATCATAGAGTAATGTAGCATCTGGTAACTGCATTTTGGGACAAAAGAAAATAGCTCATTGGCAACCTTACAAATTAGAATATTGTTTTTTGAAAGAAAACTTAGTTCAGTCAGTTCAAATTAGTTGATTCTTATTCGACTTATATGCATTTGGGTAGGTTGTTTCTAACAAAATGTAAATTACTTGCTGCGTTTTTTTCAGCGGGTCACAAACATATGCAGCTGCGAGCGGAAGCATAGACAACGATATTTAAATGGAGTTGATGCTTCAACTTTCGAAAGTAGAATGGCTGCAAACTTAGTATTTATAGTCTCGAAGTCTCAGTAATGCAAACGTACAGGTTAAACCAGAACCAATTCGGTTTGACACACGGTGTATACACTTAGTTATGTTTGTAATTGTATCCAAAACTTTTGTCATGTAGAAAATGTACTCCGCGGCAACTTGTGGGTAGAAATTATAGCATCATAATTTGTAGATTAATATTGTAAAGAGGATTTATATAATTTATTTTTTTGAATTTTAATCAGAAAAAAATCTGTTTTTTTTTTATTTTTTTAATCAACATTTTGGTCGGAAAATGGTTGGAAAGAAAATGGAAAAGTTCATCGGAAACTGGTCGGAAAAGTTCATCGGAAACTGGTCGGAAAAGTTCATCGGAAACTGGTCGGAAAAGTTCATCGGAAACCGGTCGGAATTTTGTCAGAGAATCTTTCATGCTTTTTTGTCGGAACATTGTCGGAAATTTTGTCGGAAACTTGTCGGAAACATTTACCGACTAGATTTTTTCAGACAAAAGACACTTTGTCGGAAACTGGTCGGAAACGCTGTTTTCTGACCAGTTTCCGATTAAAACCTTGGTCGGAAATAGACCAGTTTTCTAATAGTGTGGTGTTTTATGCTTAATCGGAATATAGAGGAAGGTATACAATGGTAAGGACATATGAGAAGTGTTGCTGCTCCGATTCATTGTATTGGAATTGGGTAGTTAATTAAAAGTGAAGATGATGAATGATCTCATTTAAACATTAGGCTAAGGTTTTGAAATCGAAGAAGATTATATATGTACATTGAAGATGATATGCTTTTTATAATGTAAATATATGTACATATATGTATAGTGAAGAAGATGATGGTTTTGATTGTGGTTTTCTTAATATACACATGACTACAATGCTAAAAAGCCATAAAAACAATTAATTAATGTAAACATATGTACATATATGTATAGTGAAGAAGATGATAAATCTGATGTTGGTTTTGTTAATATACACATGTGTAAACAACAAACAACAACAACCAAGCCCAGTAAATCCCACAAATAGCAAAGCTATTGTGACACCCAGAAAATTTTTCGGAATTTTCTCTCATTTGACGCCAACTTTACTAGGTTACTTGCTGAATTTCGAGACGAAATTCTTTTCAACTTAGGGATGATGTGATACCCCACAATTTCAGGTTCTTAATTTAACTAAACTCTAGTTACTTACACTGAGATTCCTTGCATCTTACTTGACTATAGTTAACTAGATAAGTTACAAATGCACGCACTAGCTATATATGTATCTATAAGTTATCATAGATTGACAAACATATGATTAAACTTATGAGAGTTTATAAATATTAATCTATGTGTGTACATAAATCTCTATATACTTCTAAATGTGCTTGTATATATATGTATATACACAATACATACACTAGGCTTGATAAGAAAAACTATATTTTGTTAAATACCTTCTAGAAGCTAACACACATACATAGATGTATATATAAACACACGCATGCACACATACACACTTGGAAGTTTTTTTTTTTTTTTTTTTGTCTTTAGTAGCCACCCCATGGGAAACAAACTATGACAACCTACAAGCTAGGAAACTAGGCACTAGTTGGCCAACACATGATATGATGAAAGGGACTTGACAAAGAAGCTTCTAAGACATCACCATCCTACAACTACATCTATGAGTTGTCATAATCATCTTATCCCAATTTCATGAAGTTTCGGCCATATCTAAATCTCATGTGCACAAACTAGCTATCCTAAGGAAAGCATGCTTACTTACACCATAATAGGTATCAACTAGAGACAACTATAGCCTTAGTACATACCTTAAGCATGAAATCTTTCCTTGTTCCCTTGATTTGCGGCCGAAACATCCAAGAAAACACATGAACTATATCTTAGTTCTAAACTAACATAAAAAAGGAAGCAAGACAAACATGGCATGCCACCTTCCTAATGAGCCACCTTCTAGTTATAGCCTAGACTAAGATATCGGCCTAGGAGAAACCAAAGACAAAGGAATAGCGACACTTACTTAAATATGATTGGTAGTAGCTAAAGACAAACACTAATCCATCACATGCTCACTAATGGAGACAAAACAACCTCTTACACCAAAATAGAGTCTATACTTAGGCTACCATCCTTCCCCTTGCTTCCTCCTAACCCGAATACACACCCCTAGGATCGGCCAACATGAACAAGCACATATCACTATCACCATGACAACCTAGGACCCTTAGAACTATCAACCACTAGAAAAAATGTTCTAGGACAAGTCACCATCAAGTCCACACTACCATGACTAGGTTATGGCCCCCCAAGTAAGGAAACAAGATAGTGATAGCTCAATGAGATCTCAAACCTATGAGTTATGGATCGACTAGAGTCAACAAGGAGACATAGAACTTGCATACAAATGGATATAATCCAGAAACTAACTAACTAACTACCAATGTCAACCTTTCCCCTTTCATGACTAGTCTTTCCATCAAATAACTTTGCAAGAATCTATAAAACCTTTCTAAATCTTTGTTTCGGCCGAAAGATAAGCATGGATGGATAAAATGACAACTAGAAACCTTACATGAATTAGGAAGCTAACCTATAACTAGATATGGCAAATGGTTGTCAACTTACCTAAGAATTTGCCTATATAAGGACCCATGGATTGCTCTAAAATTCGCACCAACACAAACACACTTGCTCTCTCTCACTCTCTCTCTCTCTCTCTCTCTCTCTCTCGGCTCTCTTGAGGCCAAGCCACCCCTCCACAACCATCTCTTAGCTTCGGCTCTTACTCACACCACCCCCTCCTAACCGCCGAGCCTAGGAAGGCCACCAAGAAGCTCTAAAGGCCACACCTAGTCGCTTAGTATTAAGGTAAGTTCTAATCGCGTGTTTTCTTAAGTTCCATCGGCCCTTATTGTGAACCCGAATCTAGATTTTTGATCATAAGGATCGGCTCTCAACTAGTGTTCATAAGTTGATTTTTTTGTGCACTTAGTAATCAAGCTTCTAGTGTGCACACATTGTTTCACTCATAAGATCAATTATGTTATCTAATGTTAGAGTAATTGATTACACATTACACTGGATTCATAAAACACTTTAGATCAAACTTCTTATACATGAAACATGATCTACACAACTTGATGTGGTTCACAAAAGTGGGTGCCGAACTTGTGTGATAAACAAGAACATAGTTTAATATGTCTTAATACTTATAGGGAGATCTTTGTCGGAACGATAGTTACTTTCTCTGCTTTGCTAGATCTCTCGCACAAACATCATGTGAGTTTCACTACTCTTTTCTCAAAAAGCATACGTCTCGGATGAGACAACTTTCTAAACTTTTTCATAGTCCGGTTGGGACTACTTTACACATCCCGGGTTTGGGGTGCTATGATTCACTAGGTGAATCTGCTTTCACTAATTCATGTTTTATGTCCTTTGTGAACTAAACACACTCTATCACTCTAAAGTCCTTATTATATTATTGGGTTAATCGCTGAAGGCGAATGGGGTATTAGTTGATAGCACTATTAAGTTGTGCAGCAACCTCATGCTTGCGTGCTTGTGTCACGGGCATGAAATTCTGACCACGCTCTTGTGGAGCTAACTAGTGTTGATAGACACTGGTACTAAGGCATCATAACGAAAGTTATCACACTGTATGTTCCTAATAATCAGTTGTTTAGTTACAATGAGTGGGCTAGCTACCCCTGGCATGTGAATTAGCATTTACTCGTCAAAACATGGTCTGGAGGACCTACGTATTTACTGAACTTTGTGAACTCACCAACTTTATGTTGACCCACGATTATTATAACTTTTTACAGGTAGTTAGCTTCCGGTGCCGTGATTAGAAAGTCTGGTCACTAGTTTCAAGAGCACGTGTAGGGCATGCATCATATAGCGTCATTGGGATATGAACACTTATCTATTTTTGAATGTTTAATTATCTATTACGATTTCGAACGCGTCGTTTTGCGCAAACTATTATCTTTAAATTTTGCTTCCGCAACTACTATTTGGATAACTATTATCTTTAAAGTTCGCTTCCGCAACTATTGAAATATTTGATTATCTATGAAACTTGTTTTACAATAACGAACTAAATGGTTTGGGCATTTAGAGTCGTTCATGTGACTTATGGCTATGGGATCCTGGTATGTCACAAGCCTCGCGGTATAAACCCCGCAGTGGAAATTTGAGGGTGTGACGGCTATTAGTAGGGTCTGGGGATGGTGGGATGTAGGCAAGCCTTACCTCTACCTTTAGGGATAGAGAGACCGCTTCCAAGGAGACCCTCTGCTCAAACACACAACGAAAAACATACAAACACACCCAAAAATATCTACATACACACACACACATACCCCTACTGATAACATCATAGGCATTGAAAACAAAGCATCGGAAGAATAGACACTATACCAGCATAAACAACCTACACACAAACATACAAACAGACAAACATATAAAATCCACATAACGTGAAAACAAAAGTAAGACCCTACGAAACACCTAAAATGCCTTTTTCCTATCTCCTAATAGTCCTTAACCTTTATCCGTTGCCTCCATAAAACCCTATCATGGACCATGTCCTCAGAGAGGTGCAACCCCAGTAAATCTTGTCTAACCCGCTCATCCCACGTCAATTTTGGTCTGCCTCTACACCTCTTTCCTTCCACAGTGAGACCTTCTACCACTCTAGCTGGCTCAGTCGTCTGTCTCCTCTTCACATGACCAAACCATCTCAATCTCCCTCTTTTAACTTATCCGAGATATTAGCTACCCCCAATCTAACCCTTAAAACCTCATTTCTTATCCTATCTAACCGTGTGTGTTCGCACATCCACCTCAACATCCTCATCTCAGCTACCTCCATCTTCTGTGCTTGCATTTTCTTGATTGCCCAATAATCAGAGCCATATAACATAGCCGGTCTAATAGCTACCCTATAAAACTTCCCCTTTAAGTTAGTTGGAAACCATCTGTCGCACAAAACCCCAGTAGCTGCTCTCCACTTACACCAACCAACCTGGATGCGGTGGGCTACGTCACTATCTATCTCTCCATCCCTTTGTACAAATGATCCTAAATACTTAAACTTAGTTACTTGCGACACCACCTGTCCCTCAATGGTAATCTATGTGTCCTCGTCATTGCCTACGCCCCTGAAGTCACAGTACAACTACTCCATCTTAGATCGACTAATCCTTAAACCTTTACTTTCTAGTGCTACACGCCACTCCTCTAGCCTCGCATTCAAACCTTGTTTACTCTCGGAGACTAACACAATATCATCTGCAAAAAGCAAGCACCACGGGACCGTTTCCTGGATCGACTTTGATAACTCGTCTAAGACAACCGCAAACAGGAAAGGGCTCAAGGCAGACCCTTGATGGAGTCCTACTTCTACAGGGAAAGATTTGGTATCTCCTACAGGCGACCGAACGCTAGTCTTAGTCCTAACATACATATCCCTAATTAGGTCTATATACTTTCCAGAAACCACTCTACTCTCTAAACTGTCCCAAATAGTGTACGAGGCACACTGTCATATGCCTTTTCAAGATCAATGAACACCATATGCAGATCTCTCTTCTTCTCCCTATATTTTTCCACCAATCTCCTAAGGATATGTATTGCTTCTGTGGTAGACCGCCCTGACATGAAACCAAATTAGTTTACCGTAACTTGAGTTTCTCTTCTAAGTCTAGACTCGATTACCCTCTCCCATAATTTCATAGTATGTCTTAGAAGTTTAATCCCTCTATAATTCCCACAACATTGGGCGTCTCCTTTTTTCTTATACAAAGGTACTACTACACTAGTCCTCCATTGATCTGCCATCCTTCCAGATTTGAAAATAAGATTGAATAACGTTGTTAGCCATTGAACTCCTACTTCTCCCATACACTTCCACGCCTCAATCGGTATGTTATCCGGCCCAACCGCCTTAGCCCTTCCCATCTTATTAAGTGCTGCTCTTACCTCTCCTTGTGTGATACGCCGTCAATAGCAATTATTCCTTTGGAGCCTTTAAGTAGATGAGTTGACATTTTCTTGTTGGAAATCTCTCCCGTTGTTGAAAAGGTTATGGAAGTACGTTTTCCACCGCAACTTAATGTCATGTTCCTTAACTAAAACGCGTCCATTCTCAAAGAAGCCGTTCATTAGAGGTACTATAAATGTACATATGTGCACATTCTAAAATAAGACATGTATATTTGAAGAAGATGATCGAATGGGACAATATCGATAATATACATATATGTACATAGGTATCTAAATGTATACTTGTGTATGTTGTTTAGTATACACATATATGTCTGCTTGATATACATATATGTTGTTTATTAGACAAATGGTTATTTGTTATAATACATGTACATTTCATAGAATAAAAACTTTTTACCTATATTAAGTGTCCTGCAAAATTTATTTTGGTTGTTAATTAGGGAGAGAAAATATGAAAGAAAAATTAGTTACTTATTTAATTTAAGAGATAAATGGTTAACAATTTACATTTATACACTTTTTATTTGTTTTTTAATTTATAAGAAAAGAAAACATTAAGTGGTCCATAATGGTTCTTATTCTTAACTTGTACTTGGTTTTTATTTGAACCCTACCATATATATATAGGGTTGGGTTATTTTGAGAACCATAGTGAGTTGAGAGAATCATAGGAACCATTATAAGCCATTGATCTTGGGCAATCAAAGGTTGAGATTAAAAGTTTTGCTCTTTTGTCTTGTACCAATGCACCCACTTGCAATATGATATTTTATTATTAAAAAGTACACAGGAAGGGTTGTTTGGACATTTCACACAACCACAACCTCTCTCCTCATTTTCTTTGACTGACAACTGTCCCTTTCACCATTTTAAAGAGAGATTTTGAAAAATTGATTCTCTCTCATAAAAATACACTTTGTTACTCAGAAAAACCACCCTCGTTGATAAAAAAACGTTCGGTGACCATCGGAGATCACTGTGCTAGATAAGAAATTCCGATCATCAAAAAACGAAGCGTCTCTTTTTTAGTAAACAGGTATGTTTCTTGTAAATGTTTTTGTGCTTCGTGTTTTGTTAAGCATGATGATATTTTTTAGTTAAGCATGATTAAAAAGTTTATTAAAAAAAACCCTAGTTTCTCTGTCTTGCAAGAATGCAGTTATGTATGATGATATGTTTTGTGTTGTTTGTTATGTATGATGATATGTTTTAGTTTCTTACATTGGGGTAAAAAAAAAGTTTGTTAAACTGTATTTGTGCTTGTTATGTATGATGATGCGTTTTAGGGGTTTGAAATTGTTGGTTGATTGTTTTGATACATTGGGGTAAAAACGACTTCGACACCACCCCTCTTGTTTTTGGGTGTCCAGTTTCTAAGAAATTTTATTTTATGGGATTTATTATTATTATTATTATTATTATTATTTTATGGGTTTTGAAATTGTTGGTTGATTGTTTTCATAAAAGGAAAAGGAAAAATGGTCGCCAGTACACGAAGCTCTAAACGAGGGCGTGGGGAACTTTCGACACTTGTGGAAGTTGATTGCCTCACTTCCGGACTACGGGGTTAGTTTCCCACTGTTTTATTTGGTTTTTATGTTGTTGAAACTTTTGCTATTTCTGGATCCTTAAAATGAGTTGGTGTGCAGGGGATGGCGCGCCGGGCCCTAGTACCGGACAACATATAAATGATCCAATTTACATAGGATCGTCTACAGGCGCAGAGGGTACATCATTGGGTCCCATAGATCAAAAGAAAAACAAGCGGCGAAGGGTTAAGCTAAGTTTACAATAAGACGATGAGTATGTGTCCGATACACCTCCGCATAGGATTCTGCCTAATGCCCCCCACAAACAATCATGGGGAGCTTGAAAACACGGTCATCCCCAAGACAGCTTTTTTTGCACTGTCGAAACTTAGCAGCAGACAGCGTGATGTAGTTAAGGAGATGGGCTTTGGAACGTTGTTGGGCTTCGTTGTTGATGGTATCCCGGTAAAGCTAGCGCACTATGTGGTTGATGTTTTCCGGCCAAAACAAATGAGACTGAAATGCCGTCAACAGGAGGTGGCAATAGATGCTGCTGTTGTTCATAGGGTGTTTGGTATCCCAACTGGCGGTGTGAAGTTTTCATCTCTTGCTGAGCCCGAAGAGTGGGATCCAAAATTAAAAGTGTGGCGCAATCGTTACCCACTGCCCAGTTATGTTTCACCGTCGTTGATTGTTAGTAAGATACAAGATGATGACTATGATGACTTGTTCTTCTTCAAGGTTGACTTCATTATGTTGTTTGTGACAACAATGATCTCTTCACATGGGAATGGGCTTTGTAGGGAAGAGATTGCAAAGTGCTTTACTAGCAACACGAAGTTTGATAGTATAAATTGGTGTGATTACATGATAAGCTCCCTGGAAACTTGCAAGCAAAAATGGAGACGCAGTGATCCAGGTTGCACCTTCACTTGGCCGTTGACTTTCTTGACGGTAAGTGGCTTAGATGAAGTTATACATTTTATATAGTTTTGGTTTGTTATTGCTGTCTAACTAGTGGCTTAGATGAAGTTATACATTTTATACATTTTATATAGTTTTTGCGGTTGGGAGTATGAACACTACAGCAGGGGTCTGCCCTACGTGTTACTGGTCGCTTGAACAGCTAAGCAGACGTCAGGATTATGAGATACAACATGGCGGCTTTGGGTTGGTGAAGTTAAAGGAAGGGACAACTGACGCATTTCAAGTTGATCGGGCCGCTGATTTCACAGACGTTTCACCTGGTGGCAGGAATGATGACCTGGAGGTATAATTTAGAATTCTTTTTTTTTTTGTGTGTGTTCCTTGGAAAAAAATGGCGTAACCAATTTTTATTGCAGGCAGAGTTGCGTACGGCGCATGAAAGTTTGTTTGCTTTTAAAGCATCAAAGTTGCGAGTTGAGGGGATTTTAGCATCATTGGGTACGCACTATTCGAATAATAGTACCGTGGCTGGACTCGACGCAGAGTACAAAAGCATGTTACGTCACCAGGCGGATGTCGGCATTGAGGAACTAAATCAGTTTGTAACGCCGTCGAAGGCGATAAACGAGGTTGTTAAAGATTTGGCTGCGCAACACAACAAGACGCCACCGAAGGATGCAATGGACAATTTTGAAGGTACACTTGATACAAAAAAAGGTGAAAAACCGCGTTAAAATTTTTGGAAGCCTTGGTGAAAAAAAAAACCCCTATTAAAACAATGGTTTTGCGTTCAGGCTGTATTGGCGGTGCTGGAGGCCTATCAGACTCGTGTGAGTCATCAGAAGATGGTGACTGGGTGATTGCCCGGGTTTCGCCTCGGACCGCTGATCGTGTGCCGACAGATGCTGGTATGACCACAGTGACACTCGCTGGTGATGATGCACTTCCCCGTGACGGTAAAACAGCTTGTATTGATGTGTTTTTATGTGGAATTTCCTTTATTTATTTATTTATTTTAAAAATCATCATGGTTGACTTTTTCTTCCCCCCTCCCCTGGTATGTCAACATGAAAATAGGAGTGGTTACGAGTGCTGCGACAGAAAAGGTCGCACCTAGTGCATGCTTGATTCCTGACGTCAAAAACATAGAAACTGGCAAAGGGGTAAAGGTGACTGGGCAAGGGCCGAGTTCTATAGAGAAAGAAATGGATGCACGTAGGCGGAGATTTGGACTTGCAACACTATGGACCAGCAATGAATATGAGTGCTTTCTACCTTTTTGGAAAACACATTTTTAAAAAACGTGGCTATATACCCCCCCAACCCCTCCCCCCCTACTGCATGCTTTTGCTAAAGAAATGATATTAAAATGTGGCAGTCACATCGAGTCGGGGGGACACACTGTTTAGTCAGCCAAGTTTTCACCTGGGGCTTACACAGGACATGCAGCGGACTGCGGCGCCAGCCGTTGACATCCCAAGTTTTAGCCTTGGCATGACGTAGGAGCAACCTGCGAATTTGGACCAGCCCACTTTCGGCTTAGGCAGTGCGAAGGATTCCGATGGCGCAGGGGGCGATGTTTCTGGTACTGGACGTGAGATCCGTGGGGTGACTGAGTTAGTGGCAAATACAGCAAAGCTACATGCAGTGCCTGCAGATCAAGATCAGGGTATTTTTAACTTTCTGTGTATTTTTAACAAGTTTTGTAGTCTTGGGGGTTGTGTACGGGGGGTCTGTGTGTGGGGTGGTTTTACACCGGGGTAAATTGTTTTTGCATGTGCAATTGCAGGTCTGAGCCAACCCAGTTACAGCTTAGGGATCCCCCAGGGGCGAAGGGGGGTGAGAACCCGGGGGGAAACGTTTGTGTGACTGGCATAGAGTTCCGTCGGGTGCCCGAGTTAGTTGCGAAAAAAGCAAACCCACATGGGCAGCCAAAAAAGCAAGAGCAAGGTTTGTTTTTTTTTTTTTGTTTTTTTTTTTTGTTTTTTTGGGGCATGAACAGTTTCACTGTATTATTTAAAACAGATCTTCTTGTTTTGGGGATGTTGCGGGTGTGTATGCGGGGATGTTTTACACCAGTGTAAAACTTTATTTGCATAAATTTTGTCTGACGTTTGTGTAACACAGGAAACAACGCGGCTGTGTACCGGCGTGTGTCAAGGGATATGGTAGCAAGGTTGCCCGTCATCTTAAACAACGAAATTGACATAAGCATACACAATACAAGAAAGGAGATGCTTGTGTGGGGTTTGCTTTTCAGGACTGCTGATAAGACAGAACTGATGGAACGGGCAACGCTAGAGGCTATGAAACAGTAAGCCGTAAAAACACATACTTTTTTTTATTGTAATCAAACGCAATTTAAAAATACTTTTTATTGTGTGGGGCTGTAGAAAACAGGGCGTTGGATCTTCTGTGGATGTAGTAGACATTGACCCCACCGAGCATTACCCGTAAGTTAAAAAAAAATATCTAGTGTGCGGATTTTTATTTTACATTTATGTCGATTAAAAAAAAGGATCTAACCCCCCCCCCCCTCCGTGGTTACGTACGTACTTTTTGAGACCAGATATGGTTTTCGATCTGAAGCCCCACTGCAACAATCTCTCGCGGTTGGTAGGCGGCTCTACGAGTCGGTGATAGATGCGTGGGTAAATGTCCTTAACAACGATCGCCTATACGAGTCTCCTGGGGGTTGCGTCGCTTGTTTCTTCCAACTACAGCAATTGTGAGTAAAAACGTGCAGGGCACTTGTTTAGAAATAAAAAAAACAAAGTTTATTTTAGTTTATTTTATTATTATCATTATTTTTTATTTATTTATTTTGACGTCCTATTTTTTGAACTGCTTTGATCATGCTATTTCCTCTACTTTTTATCAGGTTAAGTGGATGTTGGCATTGCATGATGACCCGGCCGGTAGCCGAGTTGCGTCTTTAAAGAATGGTCTTTTAGGCGCGCTATGCGGCAATGACACAAAGCTGGATCTGCAGTCATTCGACCTGGTTTTCGTGCCCGTGCTAGAGTTGGAACACTATTATGTGGTTGTATTCGATTTTAAGCATCAGGACATCTGCTACATAGATAACATTGTAACATCGCAAAATTTTTCCCCAAATTCTAATACGTACTTTATATTTTTTTATCATTCATAATGTGCCTAAGTCTTTATTTTACTACCACACAACTTATATATATATATATATATATATATATATAAAGGTTTATAATAATAATAATAATAATAATAATAATAATAATAGCAATCTATAGAAGTTAGCTTTCTTTTTTTTAAAAAACATAAAACCAAACCCAAAGCCCAAAACCCCCTTTTTCTTTTAAAAGCCGGAGCCCACCCTAAAACCTTTAATTATGTTGGAGCCCATCAAACCTAGCCCATTAAATCCGGCCTAGCCCACTGACCTCTCTTCCTTCTCCCTGTAACTCGCGAGCCAACCACCCAGGTCAACCCAACCTTTGACCAAGCATGGAATCTGGAATTTGGAAACTATTTTTGATTTCAATCATCTAGAAATAACTAGTAATTAATCTCGCATCCATTCAACCCATCAATTGCTCATTTACGGCTCACAAGGAGCATGATTGACGCGTATTCATCAACACCTTGGTCAAAATTCCCTTTTAATCAAATCTTGCATGGCAATATAAATTCAGACTTCGAATGACACCTAAAAGGACCGATAGACATTCCCTCACTCTTATTTTTTTTTCATTCTGATCGCTGTGTTCGTGAATTGGAAGAGGTTGACTTTACGTTTGACTCACAAATAGGAAGCTTGCGTTTTGGTATGATCCAATTCCTTGTTTACATATGTTAATCGACACTTTGTTAACATTAACCCTATCTTTAATTAGGTTTTGATCACGTGTTTAATCTGATCTAAGATCTAGGGTTATTATGTATTATATTGGGGAAGATGATAACATTTCAAAACGCGTATAACATCATTTCTGTCACACATCTGAACAACCATCTGATTTAGATCAGATGGTTGTGCTGTTGCCTTATTACCCAACGGTCGCGGGTTCGAGTCCCCCTGTTACACGTTTTTATTCTTTCTTTTTTTAAAAAGCTTTATGAATCAAGTTCCAACATAGTGATATACTTATTTCTAACAGAGTTTATTCGTTCTCAGGGTCTAGCCCAGTTGGTGGCTAGGCTTGTGATTTAAAACACACGAACCTGCCAAGGGCCGGGGTTCGATTCCCAGCATAACCAAAGTTTTCTTTTTTTTTTTTTTTACAACATTCAAATATATATAATTACTTGTATTTTAAAATTAGTTTTAAAATACTAAAACAACTTTATAAATTCTTCAAAAATTATTTTATGTTATTCGAGTAGTAGAGTTTAACATACAATTTTTAGTTTTCCAAAAATTATTTATTTAATATATATAATAAATAATTCAATTTTATTTAATTTTATTTATAAAATTCTATAAAAATATCAAAACGATTATATAAATTTCCACAAAAATTATTCTGAGTTTTTATAACATTAAGCTTTTCTGAAATAATTTTTATTTCTGAAAAATCATTTATTTAATATTTTTAATCAATTTTTGTTAGTTTTAATCATAAATAAATCATAATAAATTCGTTTTTCAATATTTTTGCACCAAAATTTTATATAAATTACTTCTATTTATTTAGATCAGAAATACAGTTTTTAAATTAATAATTCTATAATTTTAATATTTTTAAATATTAATGTTATATTTTGACAATTTGTAATAAATAGATTTAATATTCTATTTTTAAGAAAATAATTTTATACAAATTATTTTCACACTTAAAACTTTATTTTGTGACCATCTTTAATTTGAAATTTACAAAAAGACTTTTGTTTATTTATTTATCAAATTTCTCTAAACATATTATTTATTAATCAAACGAACATTTATCCCCTATTCGAAACCCTAGAATATATTTGTAGACTAGAAAGACTTAGACATATTTATTACCTTAATTATAGGGTAATACTTGGCATCGTTGGGCAACGCATATTCTATTTCACGAGACTTAACATTTTGCTAAGGTGAGTTTACATAGCCTTTACTCTATTTTCACTATTTTTGGGGTGAAACATGTTTAAACATTTTATACTATCATTTACTCATTTTTACTTGTGATTCAATTACAACATCATTCTATCATTTGACTGTAACAAAAAGACACAGTACAATCATTAGCATTGATCAAGCCGCCTCTTTATAGCGCTATAGGTCTGGCAAACCCATCCCCCCGCATAAATTCAGGGATGATCGATAACAGTAACAACATTTAACTAACTTGCGAGTTAGTCATCAGTCGACACAAGGTTTGGTTGTACAAAGACGCATTGTTACATGTTGGAATCATACTCTATCATCATACAACTGTGAATGTTGTACAAACTATTGTTATCAATTATATTCAAAAACCTATGTATTCTCACCAACTTTTGTTGACCCAAAATATTTTCAAATTTAACATGTTTCAGGTTCTACTTGCTTGAAGATTTAAGTTAATGCTTGAAGATGTGTGCATAGTATTATTCATTTTGATGTACGAATTATTGTAGAACAATTGTATGTATTTTATTTAAATCATTTATTGAAATTTATTATTCACCATGAGCTACTGAACAATCATCAATACGTGACATCCCGATGTTTCCGCCATCGGTTGGGGTGTTACAGATTGGTATCAGAGCCATGGTTATAGGGAATTAGGTTATTAGAAAAATAATCTAGTCTATAACCATAGGATTATAACCAGTATTTGCTCCTTTTACTTGCTATACTCTATCTCCCTCCTACTTCTTATCCCTAATTTAATCCCTACAAGAAGATTGCTCTCCATCACTAGATCTACTCTTAGACTAATAGGACAAAATCCTCAGGTTTAGCCTGAACCACCTTGAGATCTCGTCGAAGTTCTAGAATTTTAATAACGAACACGTGCAATCTAGAAGGGCGAACGCCTGTATTCTGAGTCTTCTGTCTATGCTGGCATTGCGCATATATCCCAATCAGACGAGGGACCCGAATGCCTACCTGGGAATTCTCGGGATGAGTGTTCACTTATAGGCTAAAGCATGTCTTCACTATGTTATTAGAATATAGAATCTTTGATAAGTCAACGTTTTCGTTTATTCGTTTTAATAAATGGATAAATGATTACATTCCTTATATTACCTCATTCATGTCTCATTGAACCTTCATTGTGTCTCCTACAGATCATGCCTCCACGTCGCAGTACTCGCAATAACAGTGGTGGAAATCAAGAGGAAGGTAGCAACAACCACAACCATAACCACAATAACAACAACAACAACAACAACAATGGCATTGATGCCCAACTGGCTGCAATCATTTCCCAACAAATGGCACAACAGATCGCGACTCTGGTTCCTAACTTACTGGCTCAAGTCATCCAGATGAACGGAAACGGTAATGGAAACGGAAACGGCAATGGAAACGGCAATGGAAACGGCAATGGAAGCCACAATGGGAACGGGAATGGAAACGGGAATGGTCTCCCAGCTTGCACTCTTAAGCACTTTAATTCCTGTAATCCCCCTAAGTTCAGTGGAGATGAAGGAGCTACTGGTCTCCTACAATGGTTTGAGGGTATTGAGAATACCTTCATTAACAGTGAGTGTCCCGATAACTTTAAGGTCCGTTATGCTATGAGTGTTCTTCACAAACAAGCACTCACTTTGTGGAATGAGGAAAAGCGCACCCGTGGAGCCGAAATTGCACTTACTATGACTTGGGATCAAGTCAAGGAAATAATGAAAGATGAATTTTGCCCACGTAATGAGGACAAGAAATTAGAGGATGAGTTCCACACCCTCGCTCAGGATAGTGGGGAAAACCTTGCTTATAATACCCGCTTCCATGAGCTCAGTCTGTTATTGCCCCATAAGGTCACTCCGCTACCTGTAGCCATCGAAA
Source organism: Ambrosia trifida (assembly GCA_028751855.1). Classification (NCBI taxonomy): domain Eukaryota; kingdom Viridiplantae; phylum Streptophyta; class Magnoliopsida; order Asterales; family Asteraceae; genus Ambrosia; species Ambrosia trifida. The sequence continues at coordinate 66,368,633 of CM054122.1, forward strand.
AGTACATCGGTGGTTTGCCCATGCAGATTCAGGACACGGTATGGGGAAGGAATCTTGCTACCCTCGAAGAGGCCAAACGTCTAGCAGCCACCTTAACTGACAATCACGTAAAGAACTGTACCTTAGTTCGGAAAAGCGAGAAAGCAAGCATTGTACCCGCGGTAACTACTGAGAACCAGAAGCGTAAGGCCAGGGATCCTGATGTCAACCTCACTACACAAGCTTCTAACAAGAAACCCTATATAGGAAACTATCCATTGTGTAACACATGCAACCGACATCATCCCACTGCTTCAGCGTGTCGCTTGTGCACCAATTGTGGTAAGTATGGCCATCTAGTCAATACATGTCGCGAGACCCCAAACCCTAATGCCAACCAACCCACCAACCCTGCTCAGGCTACTAATCCTAATCGATACAACTATGGTCAGTGCTATGAATGTGGAGACCCAAATCACTTCCGTAACCGATGCCCTAAACTAAACAGAGATCAAGACCCTCCAACTACCTAACAGCAAGTCTCACCATTTGACTATTGGTTGCTTTTATTCTATGTTTTGACGCTATTTGATTCAAGTAATAAATTCTAGTATTGAAATTTTTGTCTGAGAGTTGTTTACATGGTGTAATCATAACACTTAAATGCATGATTGTTTGAATGTGAACTAAATCTATACAACTACAACTCATATACTGTGCTTGTTATACGTATAAACTTGCTTGCATAAACATGTTATCAATTTGCAATCTATGTGTAATGCTGCACTTAATAGAGGTCATCATGCCTTTTCAACAGTCGGGAGAGGCCTTACAACCTACTCCACGATTGGTGGAGGCTATCGAACCTACTCAACGATTGGTAGAGGTCATTATGCCTTTTCAACAGTCGGGAGAGGCCCTACAACCTACTCCACGACTGGTGGAGGCTATCGAACCTGCTCAACAATCGGTGGAATCATAGAAGGACGCAAAACTTTAATGTAAGGTAAATTGGTGATTGCGGTCCGGAACGTAATCATGAATTTACAGGTACATTAAGGTAGTGTGAAATTCTATCAAGGTTATAAACTCTAGTTGTCTGGTAGTTCATCAACCCACACAAAACACTAAACAAGTTTATTCTATTCATGTCATGCTATAACCCAAATCACAACTTTTTTTATTTTCAACCCTGTGTTTTTAATAAACTTCGGGACGAAGTTTCTAAAAGTAGGGGAGACTGTAACATCGCAAAATTTTTCCCCAAATTCTAATACGTACTTTATATTTTTTTATCATTCATAATGTGCCTAAGTCTTTATTTTACTACCACACAACTTATATATATATATATATATATATATATATATATATATAAAGATTTATAATAATAATAATAATAATAATAATAATAATAATAATAATAATAATAATAATAATAATAACAATCTATAGAAGTTAGTTTTCTTTTTTAAAAAAAACATAAAACCAAACCCAAAGCCCAAAACCCCCTTTTTCTTTTAAAAGCAGGAGCCCACCCTGAAACCTTTAATTATGTTGGAGCCCATCAAACCCAGCCCATTAAATCCGGCCTAGCCCACTGACCTCTCTTCCTTCTCCCTGTAACTCGCGAGTCAACCACCCAGGTCAACCCAACCTTTGACCAAGCATGGAATCTGGAATTTGGAAACTATTTTTGATTTCAATCATCTAGAAATAACTAGTAATTAATCTCGCATCCATTCAACCCATCAATTGCTCATTTACGGCTCACAAGGAGCATGATTGACGCGTATTCATCAACACCTTGGTCAAAATTCCCTTTTAATCAAATCGTGCATGGCAATATAAATTCAGGCTTCGAATGACACCTAAAAGGACCGATAAACCTTCCCTCACTCTTTTTTTTTTCATTCTGATCGCTGTGTTCGTGAATTGGAAGAGGTTGACTTTACGTTTGACTCACAAATAGGAAGCTTGCGTTTTGGTCAGATCCAATTCCTTGTTTACATATGTTAATCAGCACTTTGTTAACATTAACCCTATCTTTAATTAGGTTTTGGTCGCGTGTATCTGATCTAAGATCTAGGGTTCTTATGTATTATATTGGGGAAGATGATAACATTTCAAAACGCGTATAACATCATTTCTGTCACACATCTGAACAACCATCTGATTTAGATCAGATGGTTGTGCTGTTGCCTTATTACCCAACGGTCACGGGTTCGAGTCCCCCTGTTACACGTTTTTATTCTTTCTTTTTTTAAAAAGCTTTATGAATCAAGTTCCAACATAGTGAAATAATTATTTCTAACAGGGTTTATTCGTTCTCAGGGTCTAGCCCAGTTGGTGGCTAGGCTTGTGATTTAAAATACACGAACCGGCCAAGGGCCCGGGTTCGATTCCCAGCATAACCAAAGTTTTCTTTTTTTTTTTACAACATTCAAATATATATAATTACTTGTATTTTAAAATTAGTTTTAAAATACTAAAACAACTTTATAAATTCTACAAAAATTATTTTATGTTATTCTGGTAGTAGAGTTTAACATACAATTTTTAGTTTTCCAAAAATTATTTATTTAATATATATAATAAATAATTCAATTTTATTCAATTTTATTTATAAAATTCTATAAAAATATCAAAACGATTATATAAATTTCCACAAAAATTATTCTGAGTTTTTATAACATTAAGCTTTTCTGAAATAATTTTTATTTCTGAAAAATCATTTATTTAATATTTTTAATCAATTTTTGTTAGTTTTAATCATAAATAAATCATAATAAATTCGTTTTTCAATATTTTTGCACCAAAATTTTATATAAATTACTTCTATTTATTTAGATCAGAAATACAATTTTTAAATTAATAATTCTGTAATTTTAATATTTTTAAATATTAATGTTATATTTTGACAATTTGTAATAAATAGATTTAATATTCTATTTTTTTTTAAAAAAAATAATATTATAAAAATTATTTTTACACTTAAAACTTTATTTTGTGACCATCTTTAATTTGAAATTTACAAAAAGAGTTTTGTTTATTTATTTATCAAATTTCTGTAAACATATTATTTATTAATCAAACGAACATTTATCCCCAATTCGAAAACCTAGAATATATTTGTAGTCTAGAAAGACTTACACATATTTATTACCTTAATTATAGGGTAATACTTGGCATCGTTGGGCAACACCTATTCTATTTCACGAGACTTAACATTTTGCTAAGGTGAGTTTACATAGCCCTTTACTCTATTTTCACTATTTTTGGGGTGAAAAATGTTTAAACATTTTATACTATCATTTACTCATATTTACTTGTGATTCAATTACAACATCATTCTATCATTTGACTGTAACAAAAAGACACAGTACAATCATTAACATTGATCAAGCCGCCTGTTTAGATTATAGCGCTATAGGTCTGACAAACCCATCCCCCCGCATAAATTCAGGGATGATCGATAACAGTAACAACATTTACCTAAATTGCGAGTTAGTCATCAGTCGACACAAGGTTTGGTTGTACAAAGACGCATTGTTACATGTCGGAATCATACTCTATCATCATACAACTGTGAATGTTGTACAAACTATTGTTATCAATTATATTCAAAAACCTATGTATTCTCACCAACTTTTGTTGACCCAAAATATTTTCAAATTTAACATGTTTCAGGTTCTACTTGCTTGAAGATTTGAGTTAATGCTTGAAGATGTGTGCATAGTATTTTTCATTTTGATGTACGAATTATTGTAGAACAATTGTATGTAATTTATTTAAATCATTTATTGAAATTTATTATTCACCATGAGCTACTGAACAATCATCATTACGTGACATCCCGATGTTTCCGCCATCGGTTGGGGTGTTACAAACATTGTTCCTAGGAAGTCCCCTGTGGTGCTATCAGACAGCAACGTGTACTGGCTTAAGAGCATTCCTTTCAAAGTGGTAAGAACCCATTTGTTTTCTCGCCGTATGTTCATGTGTGTGTGTGTAGCTAGGGTTAGTATTATTACTAGTATGCATACTCTTGGGGAAAAAAACACTGATATCCCAAAAATTTGTCCCGCAGAAACAAATCTTCATGGACTACCTTGTTACAGTTAATCACCCTAAGGCAGCTGCAATGAGTAAATGCACCATAAGACGGGTTCCTTTGCCATGGGCTACCTCGAAGAACACTCAAGACTGCGGGATTTTCGTTATGGGCCACATGGAGAACTACTGTGGGGTGTCGGCTCCTTTCAGATGTGGATTTAGCCTGAATGGTAAAAGAAAGCAATCACAGTTGGATGCATTGAGGAAACAGTACGCGTCGACCATCCTATTGTCAAGCGCCAACATTTACACAGACCGGGTTTGGCGCGACGCTAACAATGTTTGACGGACCCAGTGCACAAAAGCTGCCTTATGTTTGTTATTTTGGGGGCCGGGTTTTAAAAAAGACAAGTCTTATTTTGATCATGCTTTAAACAGTGTGTGTTAAAAAACAGTTTAGTCGAATTTGCGCATTAATGGTATTTATGTAGGTTAATGGGATGGTAGGCTTAGGATAACATTGGTGTAAAACTTAACACTCTGGTTTGATGTTTTTTGATGTTGTGTTAACATATGTTTGGTTGTATTATCAACACTTTGGTGGTATGTTTTTTTTTAAGTATGTTTTTACATCTGTGTGATTTTATTCAAATCGTAAAAAAATGGAAAAAACTGTTTACATTGCGTGACTTGTTTTTACATCGGTGTAAATGAGAAAGCTTATGATTGATGTTACGTGTAACTGGTTGTAGCGTGGCCCACTTGATTCCCAAAAAAATCAAGTTGTTTCCTGGCACATTTTCAAACTAGTGAGGGATAAAAAAGACAAAAAATTGATACGATAGGGGACAAACGTGGCCCACTTTATTCCCATTGGTTATTGTTTCACTTATTTTACAGTGGTGTAAACCCCAAAATCCCGGTAAATGGTTATACTTTTGCACATGTATCCACTGGTGAAGAAACACAAAAAACAAACAGTTTGAGATGATAGGAGCGCATCGTGGCCCACTTTGATTTACATTGGTTATTGTTATAAAAGTATTTACACTGGTGTAAACCACAAAAAAAGGAAAAAATAGGACCCCTGATTTATTCCTTACATTTTCACATGGGTCGTTGGTGTTTTTTTCAACTGCATACATGATTCTATGCATGGCATTGGTCACTTGCTTTTTGTCTATTTATATCATCATTAAAATTATGGGGGGGAGGTCACTCATCGATACTCAGGGGGGTGAGAAAGAAAGGGGGGAAAACAGTTTGCAAACCTTTTCTTCACAGAAAAAGGTATTTTTAGATAAAAATACAAAAAACATACCCTTGTCCTTGGTGTAAAAAACATACCTCTACAAAGAGAGGTTGTGTTTTGTTTACTTGTTGTTTTTTTATTTACTTTACTATACTTTGTTTCTATTACTTACAATTTTTCGCTTTGTTAAAAAATAAACACAGGGAAAGCCTAGAAAAAAGGAATGGGTGGCGGTGACGAACGACCACACAAATTTCCACGTAACGAAAGGACAGGGAAGCTAGTCCAAGTAGGGGATCGTTCGCAAATGGGTATAACTGATGTGCTCAAAGTGGTTTAGTAAAAACTAACTAAATTAACCTAAACTAGACACTCTAAGTTTTAAATTTATAACCTAAGACTCTCTAAACCTAAACCACACAACCGGCAAGTGTACCGGTCAGTGCAGTACAGCTAAAGTAAGTCCGAGTATCGAACCCACGAGACTCTAATGGAAAACGTAAACTAGACTCGACTACTTATCTACAAACTGAATTAATAATGTTTTGTTGCTTAAGGGGGGTTTTCTAAACGACTAATGCAAATAAATAAAATAAAATAAATTAAAATAATTAAAGACACAAACTGGGAACTGGAACTGGGATCAGATGATGGGAGGGCACTACCTAGGCTAGAATCCTACACATGAATGATAAATTTCTAATGGCTATGGAACTGGTGTGGAACCGAGATCTTAAAATACTAAACATCAAGAATAAACTAGACACCCTCGACCCTTCTCAAGGGGAAACCCTAGAATACTGTTGTGCTGTTAAACCACCGGTTGAGAGGTTACCCTCACAGGCTTACCTACTCGAATCTTAAAGTACCCGCTAGACAGTCTACCTCACAGCGCGAAAGTCACAATACACCCGAAAGTGCAAGGGGCAACTACAATATTTCTGATAAGACTTGGCCTACAAGGAATGCTAGGGAAACTAGGAAGATCTTCTCACAAAGCCTCTAGAACTAGCAATTTAACACCCTAGACAGACCAACAATCTCGCACCTCACAGCTATTGAGAATTGGTAGAATACTTAGAATCACCTAACTAACAATTACAACTCCTATGGATAACCTGCAGAAATTAACCATAAACTAGTCGCTAACACTCAGTCCGCAACCTAACCCGCATTCATACATGAAAGACATTCACAAAAACGCAAGTGGAGTTTATAAAAGTTATTTAAATAAAACTAAATACGCATACACATCAAACCAGAGAATAAAAAGTTCTTTACTTTAAAATTCAACCCACAACCAAAAGTTCCAAGACCAAAAGAAAATAAATCAAACATGTGCAATCATCTTTAACCTAGGTAGCGAAAAGGTCTAGCCAATAATTGTCATGACAAAATCAAAACAATAGAAACTAAACATATTCATGGCGTTCACTACGGGTTTGAATAAAATAAATAAATAAATAAGATAGAACCGACCCGTGCTGGCACCTATGCCTCAACCCTTCACCTCCTTCTCTTTTTTCTTCTAAGACTAATATGATGCCTCCTCAAAATTGATCTGCGCTCCTTCTCCAATCCTCGTCTATGTGCGCCACTCTCTTCCAATATATCAATTCTCCTTTTCTAAATATTCAGCGGCCCCTCTCTATTTTTCCAATCCAAGTATATGTGCGCCGCTTCTATTCTTTTCCTTTATAATTGCACCTCAATTAATAATAGGGTTATCAACCTTCCTTTTTTTTCTTTAGGGCTGTGGGCCTCTGTAACGTTTTTTTAATTCTTGTTTATATTATTATTAATATCTAATACTATTATTATTATTATTATTATTATTATTATTATTATTAGGTTATTATTATTATTATACTATTATTATATATAGTATTATAACTTCGTTCTTTAAACTCGGGTGTTCATGACTTGACCAAAGTTACTCGTTTACGCTCCAACGTCCACGAACACCTACAAAATATAAAATAAAATAGATAAACACTAAAAATGACCCAAAACTAATAAAAATCTATAAAAACCTATACTATATAAAATAGACCGGTACAAGCCTAAAACTAATAAAAACACTATCTAAACGACTCGAAAACTATACAAACTTTACACTGGAAATAGATGTATTTTACGATACATCAAATATCCCCACACTTATCTTTTTTCGTCCCTGAAAAAGAATTATGCTATGGAATCACAGTCAGGTTTACATCCGGTTTCAAAACATAGGTTAATTAATAATCTACTAACGTGTTGATTGCGATTGCAGATATATTGATCCTCTTAAACCCATACCGGTTTCCAAGCCCCTTTTTATTTATGTTAAGTTCATGTTGATTAGTCTATCTAGGGTCTCACTCAAAGGAAGCCACAGTTCCTCCTAATCCCGCCTCAAGCTTATGAAGCTAAAGGAACGACCAATTGACCATTTCCCAACCGTCTTATGTAGAAAACCAAGAGAATTTAAAATCACTTTTTTTTTACATACTTAACTCAGAGGGTGTGACCAATCCAAGTCGCTATCCCAGTGGCCAGGCACCTTAAGCTTCAGCATTTTTGCTTTGATTTCTAATTTTTTTTTAGTGATTAGAAATTCTAACGGTTTTCTACTTATAACGGTGCTTCTTATACTATTTTTGGCGATTTCGGTCTCCCCGTTTCTCCTAGATGAGAACCCACAAAATAGCCTAACATAATTAATTTATTACTTTTCAAAGGAAATTTTTCTACCGGCCGAGCCTACCCACATATCCCAAATCAGACACGTTTTCAATCAATTTTAATCTCTTATTATACATACTATTTGAAAACCGGACACCTAACTTTACCTATCATTTTCCATATTTTATATAATGCAAACTTCAAAATCAGGGACTTTTTTTTTTTAATCTTTCAAATTTTTCGATTTTTTTTTTTTTTTTTTTTGACTCAAAACGACTCTATATACAAACTAAACGACAGTTTCCCATCCCCACACTTAAACTCTACATTGCCCTCAATGTAGGAATAGAAAACGACTCAAAACAAAATAAATTCCGAATACAAAAATAAAAAGACAAGGCAAATTGGAAAGGACTTAGCTGGTTTATTAACGCGTAAGCTCCAAAAACTCTAGTCCAATCCAGCTCGATCGTATAGCATTTTGGTCGCGATCGGCTCTGACACAATGGTAAACTCTGGCATTGCCTTGACAAATGATAAACAACTCTGGAATCACCCGAATGGAGATTGAGTACGGGCGGTGCAATCCAAACCTGCGCAAAACGAAACAAACAAAACCCGAGCATAATACCGAACCACACAAAAAATAAAAAGACTCAAACTACTAACTTAGACTCAAAATATAACAACAAACAAGAAGACGTACCTGCTTGGCAAAATGGCGGTGAATGGTGGTAGAACCAAATGGGTAGAAAGAAAAAAAAATCCGGTTCTCGCTCAACGTGAAGGACACTGGTGATCACAACACGCATTGCGAACGAAAAAAAATGTAACTTTCCGGGGTAATTGCTGGTCGCATAAGGCGAACAGGTCAGCCCAGACTCCTCACATTACGTGAAAACTCTTTTTTCACAGAAAGTTAATTAATTTTTTTTTATTTTTTTTTTAAAAATTCTACTTTTTTACCCAAACCTTTACCAAAACTCCCACTCATAAAATATATATAAAGATAATTACATGGGATCCGCTCATGGTGAAATTTCTTCTGCCTAAGCAAACACGTAAACCTGCAAACAGACTCAAAGATACAAAAACAAAGATAAAATAGAAAGATAAAAAAAACTATGAACCACGACCAAACGACGGACCACAAATAAAAAAAAAAATGAACAGCTAGAAAAAAAAAATAAGTATAAAAATAAATTTACAAACTCTACAGAGCCGCCCCACACTTAAAGTTAATCAGGGGGCTTCTCTTTTATCTGGACCCGATCTAACCCGTTTAATTCCACCCGGTCCTCGTTAACAATTGAATATTTATTAGTGGAATTGAAAAATAATCTAAGCATTCTTAACGGGTCAGACCACCAAAATTTAAACTTACCTGGATTGAACCTGATGTGTGGCATGTAGCAAGAAGACTGATCGTGCTTGACTTTCACTGGCTTCTTCTTCTCCAACTCGTGCCAGCCGTTGATCCTCTTCCGATTCCGGTCCTTTCTTTTTCTCTTCCTTGCCCTCTCCCGTGGTGTTGTTGATTTTGAAATTCCATCTATCACTAATACCACAGGCCAGCTATGGTGCGCTTCTTCTTCCACCATTTCCACTGGATGATCCCCACACTTATTTCTCTCATCTGGTGCAGGTTCAGTCATGTCAGTTGGTTCACCTTCAAGTAGGGCATCTAGGTATGCTATATCCCCATCGGGATCAAACTCCCCTACTTCTTCATAAGCAGGTAAACCATCTATATCCAAATCTAAAAATTCATCCTCCTCAGATAACGACTCCTCACTATCCTCATTGTCTTCATCTGCACCAAACATCATACCTATGGAGTCCCCCAATTCCACTTCTTCTATCACTTCTCTCTTCACTAACGACCTTTGATACGCCGCCCATTCTTCTTCGTCGTCCTCTTCGTCAGAGTCACTCCCAAAATCATATATAGTAACCTGTGGCACCGGAGGTGGGACTTCAATGTCCATTTTCGTCTCCGTGATTGGGATGATCTCTTCATCTGACTCATCTGCGTATTCCACGATCGGCTCCTTCCCTTCTTCTGGAAACGTTGGGAACAACTCCCCTCGAGCGTTCATGTACCCAAGGTAGTTGCCCTTCTCATCATATGTATAACCGACTTTCGGCGGCTGCTCTTGCTGAACCTTTTCTTTTTCTTCTTCTAATCTCCTAGATATATCTTCTAGTGTTCGTTGAAGATCTAAAATAGCAGCCTGTCGGTTTTTAAGGATGGTGTCGTGGTTTTTTATGAGGATGTCCTGCTCTGCTAACATTTTCTGGGTATTGGCATCTTTCGCAACTAATAATGTCAACAGACTCTCTATTTTGCTCCAATCGTTACCACTATTCTCACAAGAATTGCTTCCAGAAAATTGATCAGGATACTGATTGAAATGTGGCTGTTGATACGAGTCATCATAATAATATGTAGGACACCCCTGTGAATAATATGGCTGCGGCTGCACAAAGGAATTAGCACAATAATGTGCAGAGGACCCCTCATATTGTGGACAAAAAATAGTAAAATGGGGTCCTCCACAAATCTCACACATATTTACAGACTCAAAAGAAACAAAAGACACATAAAATTAGATTCCTACGACTCATTTACAAAAAGACAGACTCAAAACAAAACACAAGTAGCACAGATATGACAGATAAGTGTAATCAAAGCTAGTAAACGCAATCGCCAAGAGTCCCCGGCAGCGGCGCCAAAAACTTGATGTGCTCAAAGTGGTTTAGTAAAAACTAACTAAATTAACCTAAACTAGACACTCTAAGTTTTAAATTTATAACCTAAGACTCTCTAAACCTAAACCACACAACCGGCAAGTGTACCGGTCAGTGCAGTACAGCTAAAGTAAGTCCGAGTATCGAACCCACGAGACTCTAATGGAAAACGTAAACTAGACTCGACTACTTATCTACAAACTGAATTAATAATGTTTTGTTGCTTAAGGGGGGTTTTCTAAACGACTAATGCAAATAAATAAAATAAAATAAATTAAAATAATTAAAGACACAAACTGGGAACTGGAACTGGGATCAGATGATGGGAGGGCACTACCTAGGCTAGAATCCTACACATGAATGATAAATTTCTAATGGCTATGGAACTGGTGTGGAACCGAGATCTTAAAATACTAAACATCAAGAATAAACTAGACACCCTCGACCCTTCTCAAGGGGAAACCCTAGAATACTGTTGTGCTGTTAAACCACCGGTTGAGAGGTTACCCTCACAGGCTTACCTACTCGAATCTTAAAGTACCCGCTAGACAGTCTACCTCACAGCGCGAAAGTCACAATACACCCGAAAGTGCAAGGGGCAACTACAATATTTCTGATAAGACTTGGCCTACAAGGAATGCTAGGGAAACTAGGAAGATCTTCTCACAAAGCCTCTAGAACTAGCAATTTAACACCCTAGACAGACCAACAATCTCGCACCTCACAGCTATTGAGAATTGGTAGAATACTTAGAATCACCTAACTAACAATTACAACTCCTATGGATAACCTGCAGAAATTAACCATAAACTAGTCGCTAACACTCAGTCCGCAACCTAACCCGCATTCATACATGAAAGACATTCACAAAAACGCAAGTGGAGTTTATAAAAGTTATTTAAATAAAACTAAATACGCATACACATCAAACCAGAGAATAAAAAGTTCTTTACTTTAAAATTCAACCCACAACCAAAAGTTCCAAGACCAAAAGAAAATAAATCAAACATGTGCAATCATCTTTAACCTAGGTAGCGAAAAGGTCTAGCCAATAATTGTCATGACAAAATCAAAACAATAGAAACTAAACATATTCATGGCGTTCACTACGGGTTTGAATAAAATAAATAAATAAATAAGATAGAACCGACCCGTGCTGACACCTATGCCTCAACCCTTCACCTCCTTCTCTTTTTTCTTCTAAGACTAATATGATGCCTCCTCAAAATTGATCTGCGCTCCTTCTCCAATCCTCGTCTATGTGCGCCACTCTCTTCCAATATATCAATTCTCCTTTTCTAAATATTCAGCGGCCCCTCTCTATTTTTCCAATCCAAGTATATGTGCGCCGCTTCTATTCTTTTCCTTTATAATTGCACCTCAATTAATAATAGGGTTATCAACCTTCCTTTTTTTTCTTTAGGGCTGTGGGCCTCTGTAACGTTTTTTTAATTCTTGTTTATATTATTATTAATATCTAATACTATTATTATTATTATTATTATTATTATTATTAGGTTATTATTATTATTATACTATTATTATATATAGTATTATAACTTCGTTCTTTAAACTCGGGTGTTCATGACTTGACCAAAGTTACTCGTTTACGCTCCAACGTCCACGAACACCTACAAAATATAAAATAAAATATATAAACACTAAAAATGACCCAAAACTAATAAAAATCTATAAAAACCTATACTATATAAAATAGACCGGTACAAGCCTAAAACTAATAAAAACACTATCTAAACGACTCGAAAACTATACAAACTTTACACTGGAAATAGATGTATTTTACGATACATCAATAACGTACAACAGCCCCGATCCCCGACCAAACCAAGGTGTACTGATTAGCCCTCCACCAATGCAGCGGCCGACTACCCCCCTGTTTTCAACGTTCCACGCACTAACGATAGGGGAAAGTCGCTCGCATACGATGCGTACGGCCCCAGACCAGGCTACGGGCAGCTGCCGGTGTACCCCAGTCAAGGCCCGAGGCAAGGCTACGGCGCAACGCCGGTGTTTACTAATGACAAGGGCAAATCGCTTGCATACGATGCGTACGGGGCCAGACCAGGCTAAGGTCCGCTGCCGGTGTACCCCGTTCAACGAAACGCATTTCCACAGGGTCCACGTGAGCGTGCAAGCTACCGCGAGCATAGGGGAGGGACTGAAGTAAAGCTGCTAGACCTTGGGTATGGACAACCATTGGATGTCAACGCGCAACCTGATGTACCGGTGACTAGTCGTAACATCGGTGGTGGTTCTGGCAAACCCAGCCGCGGGAAACAGGTCGCGACCCCTGCACCAAAAGCCGTCAACTACAACTCAAAAAACGTTCCCGAGGACGAAACAGATTCAGATTCGTACAAGGACATTGACGACTACGTGCTGGGTTTCGACTGGCCATCTGAGGATGAAACAGATTCACATGCAGTCATGTCACCGAAAGGGCGTTATTAACACCAGTGTCCTGCGTTTTCGATCTGGTGCAGTCTGTGTGTGTAAAAATAATAATGTAGGTTTTGGCTGCGTTTCCTGTCCGTGTTTATGTATGCTGAATCTTGTGTGTGCTCGATGGAGGTATTTTACACCGGTGTAAATTACCCACCCCCCATGTTGAAGTATCTTAGTTTGGTCTCTATGCTGTACTCTTATTTTGGTATCTATGCATCTAGTGTGTTTCCGTAAGACGGGTGTGGATTACACTGGTGTAATTTACACTGGTGTAATTTACTTCCTTTTCCCCTCTGATGCAGTCTGCTGTGTAACAAATAAAATATACAGAAACATGTAAAAACATAAAAAACCACATGTGAACCACAAAACACGATACTTATAAAATAAAAAGAGGGAACCCCATACAAACCTACACACCACCCCCTACGCCCCAACCTTTTCCTACACATTGTCATGGCTTACAAAAAAATGCCCGTTCCACAAAGTACTACGTACATGCGGACGGAAACATTTACACCATGCCAAAGAAAATATAAAAAAACCCACCCCACCAAAAAACAACTTACGGGCAGCGAGTTTCCCAAGCAGTATTTGTTTACTTACATACCATAAAACATAAAATAAACAGGGGAGGGGGTAAAAATAGAAAGAAACTATTGGGGCCCCATTTCATACCACACCTACGGTTCTGCATCCTTATTCTTCATGGGGCAGTTTCTGGAATCGTGGCCAGTCACGAGCTCTAGACAGGTCTTGCATTGGCGCGGATGCTTCTTGTTTTTAGTCACATCTTTCTCGCCTGGACCCATTCCGGTTCGAACCCTCTGGTTCCGCTGCCTCAACGACCTTACCCACCAGATCATCCTTCAACCCCTTCAATTGGTCTGAAAACACAGTTAAGCGGTCAGGTGAAAGACATAAGCGATCAACGCATTGGTTGAACATCTCTAGCAACTCATTGCGTTTGACTGCGCTATCATTGTGGTTGGCCCCGTAACGAGAATCGATGGAGAACACAGATTTTGGGAGCGCATCACGCCTCCACCGGTCCATGATGTACTTGTCAGGGATTTCCTCAACCTTGGTGTAACTAAAAACAGAGAATATGTGGCGACACAAGTATCCGATTCGCGTCCACGAATTGCACGAACATGTTACGTCCCCGTTGGCAGAATCAACCTTAACCTGTAAACGTCACATTTTACAGGAAAAAAAAACAGAACAAAACATTAAAAAAAAATATATACAAAAAAAAAAAAAAACAAAACTTATATTAAAAAATCATACCGTGTAGTCGTTCACCTGGTCTGTCCGTTTGTCAAGATGCGTAACGGTGTACACCTTCATACCGTCAACCTCGGCTTGGTTTGTAATGAAACACCACAGCATCGCTTTCTGAATTTCCTTACGAACTTCGTGGAATATCGTTTGCGAATAAACCACGACACACTGCTTTTCGACCTCCAACCCAGTTTTTAATTTAGGCACCCGACTATCAGTTTTGAACTCCGCAACCCTCTGCTTGTATCTTTGGGAGTCCATGGTGGTATCATAACACAACAAAAACTGCACAAGTGTATTAGCCCATCTAGAGTTAACTTTGAATGCTGCATTCGAACTTTCGCAACGCGATGTAATCTTCATTAAACAAGACATGGGGATTTCGCGGAAGTATGCTGGGACCCAAAGCTCCCTGATATTGAACATGTCTCCTAACCAGTCGTTCTCAGTCAGCCCATACTTGTCAAGTAACTTTCCCCACCTGCTTTCAAATGTGGACGGTTTTATGTAGACGTTCCAAACAAGCTTATGGATTGCAGCCCATACTTCTGAATTGTCAACATCCCCTCCAGCAAGCTAATTTTTTTCAAGGGAAAAATACAAAAGAACACACCACATTTCAGCCAGGAAAAAAAAACACTGTTGTAAACACAAAAAACAAAACAAATAAAATTGCGCTACCTTGGCTGGCAGCTTCTTCATAATGTGCCACATACAGAGCCGATGCCTAGCCTTAGTAAAAATCGCAGCCACCGCTTGCTTCATCGCTGGATCCTGATCCGTTAAGACCAACTTAGGTTGCTTCCCATGCGCTCCAAGGAACGTGTTAAGCAACCAACAATAGGACTCGATTGTCTCATTAAACAACAGGCCTGCCCCAAACGTAACACATCGCTTGTTGTTGTCCACTCCGGTGAAGGGGACAAAAATCATATTATACCTTGTGAGGACAAAAAACACCCAGAAAAAATACCAAAACTTTTTGTTAAAAAAAAAAACATAGCACACGGATTAAAAAAAACCAACAGAAAGTGATAGTTTTTACCTGTTTGTCTGGTATGTTGCATCAATTGCAAGAACGTCACCAAATGCTTGATAGTTTATCTTCGATATCTCATCAGCCCAGAAAACGTACCTAAGCTCCCCATTAACAAGGTTGTACTTGAAAGAGTAGTTCGGCAAAATTTTGACCCTGTCGTTCAACTTTTCAATCAACATCTGCGAATCCCTGTCTCCAATAAACATGCGCATGCTCCTTGCGAAATTCTTGTAGTCAGCCGGAGTACCCCTCACATTGTGATGTCCTCCTTTCAGACTAACCTGCATCCTATGCGCTATTGATGGACCAACTTTGTTGAGGTTTAGACGATGGATGAAGTCTTTCGTTGCGAAATCCAGCTTCCTCCCTATTTTGGTTAAGTCACTGTTATAAGTAGGAACCAGCATATGATTGTGCGCCTCTTCAAAATGATAAATCTGCCACATCGACGTAATGTTGCATATCTTCGCTCTGATGCTTGCTTTACAATCACACACCTGAAAAGTTGACTGCCTGATTTTCAACGAACTTTCATCTAGCAGGTCGAACTTCCTTTTGGTTTGGGGTTTACCAGCCTTGGAGCACAAAATGTACCTATGAGTGATGACACCTTTAGCCCTTTTCACGGTTCCAATCCTGATGGAAAAACCGCACTTCTCCGCATATGACTCGTACATTTTAACAACATCTTGCCAATCCCTGTACCTAGCGTTAATGTCCGGTTTTACACTGTCGTCTACTATGGGTTTCCAGTAGCGTGTACCATTGGGCGTAAACCAGTAAGCACACCCAGCCCCTACAAAACAAAAAAAAAAAAACGCAAAAATGCATTAAAAAAACTGTTTTTTACCTTAAAAAACACTAAAACTCTTACGTTGGTGTAAAAAATGCTGGTTAAGACTAACCTTTACGCTGGTGTAAAACTAGTACACACTAATCTTTATCCCCCCCTGACCATATTATTTGCTGTATGACTAACCTTTACGCTGGTGTAAAACTAGTACACACTAATCTTTATCCCCCCCTTGACCATATTTTTTTTTCTTTACCGTGTTATATATTTAAAAAAGGTAGGAGTATGTTTTATAACATAGACCTACTGTTACGCACCAAACAAATAGCTTCCCTAACCACAAATCATTTGTTTTTTTTCCCTTTGTTTTTGTGTTCAGACATACCAACAAAAAAAAAAGCCCCCAAAAAAACACACCAACAAAAACTAAAAACGCACGAAAAACCAACAACAAAAAAAGGAATAAAAAAGGTATAATGGAGATTTTACCATCATCATCAACTACAGCCGGTTGGCTCACAGGAGAAACGTTGTAAGGATCAGCAAAGGAACCACCATCGTCCGACGAGAAAACTCCACCATCGATCGACTTCTGAAACACATTCCCCCTCTCTTCATCCTCAACGACGACCCTTTTCCCCTTGTCTTGAACCGATCGCACACTACTCTCCTCCCTTCCATTGTCTTGTTCAACACTACCTTGATCTTTTTGGGTGAGGAAAACTGCAACATCCTCTATTTTTTGTTCGGAAAAAATTCCAATCCCACGGCCGGCATGATCCTCGTCGTCCATACTCACGGGGGCGCCTTGTGTTTTTTTAGGGTTTCTTGTGTTTTGATAGTTGGGGGAGAGTTGATCAGCTTTTTGAGTGTTTTGCATGTCTGAAAATATGTGTATGTGTGATGTGTATATATTTGTATGGAGTTTGGTGAGAGAAACTTGTGGGCGGGAAAAATTACACATAGGGATGTGTATAATTACCGACACATTGGACACTAATTCAACAAAAAAGTCTTGATTAACACACCTGATTGTACTTATATGAGAGATAAACATAGTGTTTAGACAAAAATGCCCCTTAATAAACTACACAATAGAAGCATATGTGGCAGATTTCTATTGGACCATCCTAGTTCTCAAGTTCTCTCAACTCAAGGGGGTTCTCATATGAACCCAATCCTATATATATATATATATATATAGACACACACACACACTAGTAGAATGCCCGCGCGTTGCCGCGGGTATGTATTTTTATTCACATTTTAAATTGCCAAAACTTTATACACCATACTATCATTTATCCAATCCGATCCGTTCTTGATTTTTATTTGCAACATTTAGTTACACACATGAACCAAAGAGCTTTTAGCCTATTGGTTACAAAGTGTTAAATAAGGCTTAGCCTTTTTCTTGTGGTGATATTTCAAATTCCATTGGTAACAAAAAGTTAATCCATTAAAAAAAAGGTACATGAATTAATCTATTACTTGGTAATGGTTCTAGGTAACAAAAAGTTAATACATGAATTAAATGTATTGAATGGTGCAATTGATTTGTATTAGTGACTTGTACATAAGGGCATAGATGGAAGAAAATGGTAAAAGTTAGAGATTTATGCATGAGACCTTTTGTATGCCATCTTAAAATGATGGTGAAATTACCTTCTTACCCATCTCTCCTCCTTAATAAGGTAAAAATAGAGATATAGGGGAAAATTAATTTGAAAACACCTATATTTCATGCGAACCGTGAGAACGACATCTAAAACCATTCAAATTCAAAATTTCTTTTTACATTTATCTTTATTACTAAAATACAATCTCAAAAACACAATATTATGCGTAAAAATTCAAACGTATACGAAAATAAATTGTTTTTACACATGTGTAAATTTACTATTTATACATGTGTAAATTGTTTCATTTACACATGTGTAAAAAGTTAATTTGAAATTGTTTTTGCAAGAAAAGATGAATTATTTGAAAAGAAAATTCATTTATTAATGTTGTATTTTGATTATAATGAGGTTTGTATTAAAAAATTGATTTTAATTGATTTTTTCACTTGTTCTCACGGTTTTCACAATATTTAGCATTCTCAAGATAACCATCCCCTATATATATATATATATATAGGGGAAAGGGAAAAGAGAAACCCTCTAAAATGAGAAAACTCATGGAAACCTAACTAGTGGTTCTAATTTATCCACCTCACTATGCTTTCTTTTGGAGGGAAATGGTATATTAGACTTTTGGCTTTGGTTGCTTTATCAATGCTATGACACCTGATTTGTACCAAAAGGTGTAGATCATTATTATTTACTTTCCCCATACACCTTCCCACCCTTTCCACTCTCAATAACACACACCAACACCAATGTCTTCTTCTGGGCCGTCTTCTTCCTCTCATTAACTTCACTGAAACCTCAATAACTTCAGCTAAAGTTCTTCCTGCCTCATTAACTCTTTCATGCGATGGAATCGAATCCTCAAATCAATCCACATTCAATGATCTTGGATTCTGTGAACAACCATGCACCGTCTGATTTTGTATCTGAAACAGAGGATGATAGTGGTGATACTGGATCTCAAGGTTTGTACATGATTTTTTTAACGCTGATCATATAATATTGCCTAGTATGTTATAGTACTGTTACAGTTCCTGAAATCTTCAGCTCATGATCATAGGGTTTTATATATTTTAGAAAGTAGCAGGTTTTTATATATTTTAGAAAGTAGCATTTTTTTGTTTGTTCATGTTTATAGTGTTGTCATAGTTATAGTGATTTAGTTATAGTTTTCTTAAAGTTTCCAATATTTTTTTTAACAGGGTTATATAGTGTTAGGATGTTTTTTAATGGTTTTACTATTATCTAAGGGTTTGTAGTTATTTTGTTTTAGGTTGGTTTGTAATGTCTTATATTTTTTTGTTTTTTACAGACGTTAATTTTGGTTTCTCATCTGGGTCTTCATCTTTGTTGAGGAATGTTGATGGAGGGGAGCCTGTTGATGGAAATTAAATAGGAGGAAATGAAGAGATATATGTAGGTGTTGAGTCTGGTAAGAAACTTTTGCCAAACATTGACTTTACTATCATGCTCTTTGTGGTGGTCATAGTAGTGTTTGGTGAAAGCTATTTTTGGCCAAAGCAGAAATTTTTTAAATTATGGACAGAATCTACATTATATATGTTACATGTGTTACATAGCAACTGTTTTGGTGTAGCAAATTTTTTATCTGAATATATATTTTTTATAGCTTTTTTTGTGTCTTTATATTTTAGGTACAACATGCTTTCTATTAAAGAATAGACTTATAACGTATGTAACACATAAGGGGACTATAAATATAGAAATCTAACATGTTTTTTATTTAACAGGTGAAAATGAAGACATTGAGCCGTACTATGTTATTGCAACCCCGAACGGCACCCAATTCTGGATCCCCAATGTTAGCCCTCGGTATTTGCCTGCTATTGGTCATGCTTTCCCGACGTTTAAGGCTGCAATGTCCATGTACAAAGAATATGCCAAGCAGGCCGGTTTTTCAGTTAAAAAGGGACAAACCAAGGTTTGGATGGGGGAACCGACACACAAGTACATGCGTTGTTGCAAATATGGTAAACCTCAGTTTAACAAAACCTTTGACACCTTAGATGAATCTTCTGTTAAACCCCGTAAAACTTCGTTCAGCCTTTCCAATTGCCAAGCCCATGTGTTAGTGTCAATCACTTGTGGAGGTTCGTTGTTTAAAGTCATTCGTTTCAACGATGTTCATAACCATCAGCTGTGGGATAAAGAGAACATTGACCTTAGTAAGATTTCTCGTAAGCTTTCTTTCTCAACTAAACAATTCATTCATAACATGTCTCTTAACCGAGTTGGACCTGTGAAAGCTCATCGGTACTTAGTGTCTCTTAAAGGTGGTCACCACAATGTGCATGGAACTGCTTCTGATTTCAAGAACTTTAGTAAGGAGCTTCGAATTTTTATCGGCGAGAGGGACTCGTCTTTATTCCTTGACCGCCTGCGTGATCGGTTTGAAAACTTGCCAGACTTTTTTTTATGACTGTAACATCCCAAAAAAAAAATACGGAGTTTAGCGATTCGTGTAATCGGGCAATCCGCTTATTTATTTATTTTTTTTGAATGGATTGGATAACAAACTTTGGTTCATATATCATAGTTTAATCAATTAGAGGGACCTTACTTTGTCATTGGCAGAAAGATGATTTTAATTGCTTTGGGAACAAGTTGCCCATAAGTAAAATGGAAGGGGCCTTTATGCAAATTGTAGTGTTTTAAAACCAATCAAACGAAAACCCTAGAAGCCATCCATCCTTAACGATCTGATCGTCGATGCGTGACAACAGAAAGAAGAGAAGCGAACGACGACGGTTGTTCAAGTCGGACACCGATATTGTGATCTTCAAGTCGCAGCATGTTAAGAACGGTTTGCATCCTCTTGGTGTTCTTTTTATTCGTTCTTGTGCGGCCTTCGATTTGTTTGAGATCGTGTTCCGTTGTTGTCGTAAAGTCGTTGAGGGTTTGCATTGGTTGTGTTACTGATCTGTGAGGATAGTCCCCGGAGTGGATGGTGGTTGTTGCCATGGTGATGGTGGTCGAGATAGAGGATGAAGGTGACAAGGTAATGGTGGTATGCGACGAGATGGTATACGTAGCTGGATGATAGTGATCGGCTAAGGTTGTAATGGAGAGGATGAAGGCGGAAAAGATGGCGGTTTTGATCGTGGTGTTAGACTACGGTGGGTATGGTGAGGGTGCGATGGTCTTGGTGGTTGTAGGGTGATGATAGAAGGGTGGTTATTATGCTGAATGGTGGGTTCATGACTAAATGTGACCAGGGTCATGGACACTTGCAACCACATGTTCTATCATTTAGTATCATCCCATGATATATTTAGTGAGTGTGACAGTCCACATTGATGACCAATGATGAAGTGAAGGGGCCGCATATTTAATAAGCATAATCGAAGAAATTGCTTGAAAGCATATTATAATATGCATGTGTTCTTCTAAGGAATTGGGTTATGATTTTATGCATGCTGGAACAAGAATGGTGGTACACGAGCCTAAATGTTGATGGAATTGGCTTATGGCAAAATAGGCTTCATGTTTTCTTTATTTGAAGTTATGAACCATGTTACATGGGGCGATGACTTTGAGGTTAAACATGGAAGTTATGACTCGGTTCAGGTTGATGAGAGGTTCATGTGCTTTTAGGACTCCTCTCCGATCCTCTAATTTCGTGTAACCCGAGCGATTATTCTAAGGTGAGTTCTTGTGCCCACTCTTTTAGTTATTATTTTTCTAAATATTTTGGGCTGACGTGCATGCTAAACTAGTTGATTATTTTTATGAAGTCACAAAATATTTTTATGAGTTATAAATATTTTGTGTACAAATGAAATTCATGTTAATAACTATATTATTTTGGCATGAAATGTAAGTAGGCGGAATGCGCCTAATGTGAAGTTATAAATATTTTTACGTACGAACGAAATCCATACTAACTCAAATATATTTTTCTAGGCTTAAAATGCAAGTAGGTTATTATGTTTTTATACCTACATGTTTGAAGGCAACTAGAACAAAATATATACATATTCGGATAGTTGTATATGTTTATACGTATATAAAAATGAATGTACCTATAAATATGTGTGTACATATAGGTTTAAGTTATATGAGTTTCCATAAATATATAAACTATGTTTGGCGACTACCTAACCTTATAAACTGGGCCATGACAGAAGTGGGATATGCCTGCTCTGATCTAAGGTATTGGTTTTATGTCATGGTTGTTGCTTAGTTTATGTTATACCTGTTATTAAATATAGTAGACTATGTTTGATGGCTACCTGATATGTCGAACTGAGCTATGTCGGAAGTGGGACATGCCTACTCTGATCTCTTGTCTTGGTTTTGACTCAGGGTTGTTACATAGTTTATATTATGTGTTTTTTTTATAAACTGAGCTATGACAGAGGTGGGAAATGCCTGCTTTAATCTCTAGCTCTGGTTTGCTTAAATAGACTGGATTGTATTTTGTGTTGAAAAGCGGGATGCGCTTATTATATATTTGGTAAGTGAAGTCCTGAGGTAATTAGGCAGAGTATGCCTATCCTAGACTTTGATTTTTATTTTGCTTGGGGAAAAACAAATAAGCGGATTGCGTTTATTGTTAACTCTGAGGTTGAGGTATTTTGTTAAATCTTATTTTGACAAATTACTTGTTTATAAAAATTTATAAAACTTGAACTCACTCAGCGTAGCTGACTTTTGCATACATGTTAGATTTATTTCAGGTTAAATGAGAGATGAATGGATGACTGCTTGGCGATGCAAGAAGCTACCCGGCAATTGAAGGCATTTCTAGTGGAAGACGATTTTTTTTGTATACTCATGAAAAATATTAAATTCGACTTACATTTGAATAATAATATTCCATGGGTTTTGTAAATTTTAATTTAATGTATTTTCCGCTGCGTACACTTTGCTTCAAACATACTCTTTCGAAAGAAAATTTACACATGTTTTTGCATATTTAAGAGTTTTAACCCAACTGTTTGACACCGGTTTTGCGGGTCTTACAAGTTGGTATCAGAGCAATAGTTTAAGAGATCTAGGCATCCTTGATGCTTAAACTTAAACTGAGAACGGGACCGAAACTAGAAATGCCACTGCTGGTAGCTGCACGCCAAGAGGTAATCTTTTAATTTTGAAATATGTCTATATATTTTCCTTCTGGATGGTTAATGGCATGAGGTGATATGTAGAGTTTAATGCCTTTACATTTGGAGGTTGTATTTGAAGTTTAGTGAATAAATGCACAATATGTTAGATGGGGATGTTGCCTCAACGCATCATATTATCTTTATTCTTTGAAGTATGTGTCTTATTCTTTGAAATTATATGTTGAATGCGTGGAAGGTAGAACACTAGTGTGACGTGTTGGGAAACGTTTAGAACATTGTTGTAGCGTAGACAACCGATCGCACTTGATCAACGTTATTGGTGGTCTATTGTTACATTTCTGTTCTAAGTTGTAACCTAAAATGACCATATGAACGTTCTACCTATGTAAAAGTATGTGGATTGGAATAGCGGAAGAAGGTTATTCATCTGTACCTGTAGTTAATACATTCATAGCAGGTTATCCTTATAACATCACATTTGGTGGTTCCTATCCAACAGGATTCGTGGACGAATCCTATTATAAGGAGGGTAGACTTGTAACATCCCAAAAAAAAAATACGGAGTTTAGCGATTCGTGTAATCGGGCAATCCGCTTATTTATTTATTTTTTTTGAATGGATTGGATAACAAACTTTGGTTCATATATCATAGTTTAATCAATTAGAGGGACCTTACTTTGTCATTGGCAGAAAGATGATTTTAATTGCTTTGGGAACAAGTGTAACATCCCGTGATTTTTACTTTTCATGTATTTTAAATTCGATACTTAACAAATTCCAAGTTCGCCTTTATTCGTTTCTTTTATGTTACTCCTACCAATTCATGACGAGTCGTCATTATAATTTATCCTATTCAATTTAGGTGGTATAACAAAAAAACTCATTTAGTCATGATCTTAATATATATTTATTTATTTATATATATATATATATACACTTATAAAACTTTTATTTAAAAAAAAAAGCATGTGCCGTTGATTTCAATCCAACAACAACAACATATATGTTGTTCGTTGTTAAATATAGATTTTTTTTATTTTTTTTTTTTTAAATCTCTTAAACTCTTATCTTTCACCTAACTCACTCTCAACCACCCTAATAACTCTCTTAATGACCCAACCACCTTACCTCACCTATAAATACCCCTCTCCCTCACTCCTTAATCATTTGTTCACTCCTAATAATTCTCAAATCTCTCTAATCTTCAAGCTTTTCAAGCATAAAAATTCTGCACAAAATTTGTAAGATGAAAAGCCTTAATCTTCACTTTTCTTCCACTTTCTCCACCTCTCCTCTTCTTCTAACCCCTTGGGGAAACCTCTAGGACTTTACTCTTGTTTGCTATGGCAAATAAATATGAGTAGGACACCAAAATGAGGCCTCAAAGGTGGTTCATCTTCTATTGTTTTTATGCACTAGAAGGTTAGTTGAAGTGATACCAACCAAGTTCACCAACAACTTAATGTTGGATGGACTTGTGCTATGGTTAATGGTTGACAAAGGAACGCCAAGGCTCTTCCAAACTAAGTCACCATACACTACTTTAACCCTATAGTTATATTATGTAAATACTAAAATATATACTTTCAAAACTCTATTAATCTATTAACTTGGAAGGTTTGTGGATACATCCCTACCTTACCAATACTTGACTCTCTTGACCATCCGAATCACCTTTATGGTGGTTTGTGTTTTGGTTAGCCTTAAAGGCACTACTTGACTCTCATGACCATCCGAATCACCTTTATGGTGGTTTGTGTTTTGGTTCGCCTTAAAGGCAATGCATGACTTACTTGTACTCTTGAATCTCCCTCCGAATCTAAATTTATTTTTTTTCTTTTCTTAATTCTAGTCTAACCGGAGCTAAAATTCTCATTTCTCAAGACTCGTTTTTGAGAACTTAACAAACGCACCCTAAGTTGAGTTCATACTTGTCCCCCTTTTATCCTTTATTCTTTGGGGCTCAACATGTATCACTATCAAAACTCACACGATTTTAAACTCTACAATCTATTATGCTTAGTCTAAAGTCTATCATATTCTAAATTCTATCATGCGCAACCTAAAGTCTATTATATGCTTGTACGCTATGCTATGTAGAATTATTTACTCTAACATACAAATGTTCATATAGTTGACAACCCACCTTGCATGTATAGCGCTATAGGATTGGCTATCCGCCCCCTACATGGGTCATGTTAAGCAAAATTCTTCGTGGCTAGTCGCCGTTTGTATGGTTCTCTTGCATATGCCTATAAGCAAAACTTTATTATACTATGTATGTATGTCAAAACTAGTATGCTCACCAATGCTTTATATGTTGACGGATATTTTATACATGTTGCAGGAAATATTTATTGCAAGACATTCAAGAAAACTACTTAGGATTGGACATAGAAACTCACTCTAGTTCAAGTTATCATATTCTTGTTGTTGTATTTTTCGTTATTTAAACTACTTGTATTTCTATTTTTAGACAATAAATGAAATTCTATCTTTAAACTATATTGTCACAAAATCTAGTGTCATGAAGTCTTTGAACAATCTACCACTAAGTCTCACCTCGATGATTCCGCCATCGGTTGGGGTGTGACAGATTGGTATCAGAGCCATGACTATAGGGATCTAGGAAAAATTGCCATGTTTGACCTAGACTATAGTTAAGAACCCTTTTGACCATTCCTTTTATCATGTTAAAATACTTGTTCTCCCTATCTTGCTTCTAATCCATTCTCTTGGTCCTTAAAATTACCTTCCTATTTGTGGATTACTCTACACTCGAAGACGCTCGTATAACACAAACGAAAGGAAATCACCAAAATAGGCGTGAAACCCTCACTTTGGTGATAACTTTCAATCCGCGAAAATTCTTTGTATTTTTGAAACTACACCAAGATAGGAGTGATATCCTCACCTTGGTGGAAATTTCACAATTCTCATTCTAGTGGACACTTACCAATGGAAGGTTAGAATTAATTTTCTTACCACATTGGACAAAGTGTACAAACCACACTCAAGAAACGACCTCGCTAAGATAGGAGTGAAATCCACAACTTAGCGATTAGTTTCAATCCTTGATTTTTTTTTAATCTCGCCAAAGTCTCAAATTTACTAATGACAAGGAACATGTAGTAACTGGAAGGGTGAATACCGTTAACCGAAAGTTTCGGCGAGAGTATTTCCACCTATTAGGCCAAAGCATGTTTCCAAACTCAAAGGTAAATTCGGATCACTTTGGTTAGTCTTAGTTCCGTTCCGGAACACTCCAATTGCTTGTTTAAAACAAGCCTTTCATTTTATGTTAATATTACTTTCAATGTTGTTTTCATGCTATGTTTTCACTATATATATTCGATTTATTTTACTCGCAAATGCTCTCAAGACTCACGCTTCAAGCTACTCTTGCAATCTCCAAACAATAATAATATTCGCAAACCAACAAATATTTAAAACTCCTCTATGTTGTTTATGTGCACTTTACTTATATATATACGTTGCATTATTTGAACAATGTGAAACTTGCATACTATACGTGTAACTTGAACTTACATACTAAGTCTATGAGAACAACCTGAGCTCATGTATTTTTTTTATTAATTTATTTGAATTTGCACCAACTTTACCGATCTAGTGAAACTTTACCCGTAAGCTTTCATTATTGACTAAGAAAAAAAAAATTCTAATAACTTATTTCCTAAATTCAAAAGTCACCTTGTTTAAAAACGCTTATGCAAATTTTCCCACGTATGATTCTCGTAGATGTTTTCCCGTCTCAACAACATCGATCTCAACCAACTGGCGAGCCTTATTGCCCAAGAACTAGTCAACATTCTCCCTAACCTAGAAACATCAACAAACCCAATTCCAAACCCCAACGATACCATCCAAGACAGCACAAACCATGTAGATACTAAACCTTCTACCCATACCCCTACCAAACAAACGAAAAAGGGTAACCGAAAACGCAAAACCCTCAAGCGAAACCACACTTCGACAACTCCTGAGACTCCGAATTCCAACAAAAAACAGTACCGTGGAACCTTTCCGCTATGCGACAGTTGTAAATATCACAATCCCACTCACACGCAATGCCGCATATGCGCCAACTGTGGTGCATATGGTCATTTAGCCAAAACATGTTGCCACACCACTAAGCCACAACCCGAACAACCTACTAGTACTACCTCATTTACTAAAGCCAATGGATGGATATGCTCCGAGTGCAACGACCCAACCCATGGGCATAACCAATGCCTAAGACTTGCCATGGTGATCTACGATACTGGAAGACCCACTCACCACACTAAAGAAGATTGATTTTTCTTTTCTTTAAAAAAAATAAGAATTTCCTTATGTAACGTTTTCAAGAAATTATTCAGATGTGAAATTTTCTTTTATGAATTATGAAATATCATCGTTATCTTAGGTTACAATCATAATTTATCGGTAGAATTCAAACATCGCAAAATCCTTTTCTTCTCGCGCACAATCTTTTTCAAAATTTTGAACAAAATTCTTCCTACTATTCTTAAGAGGATGCCTATTCTTCTATAAAATCCTCACTTTCAACCTTCAAACCACTAACAAATGTGTGTCAAATCGATATGACGAACGAGATTCTAAATGCTAAAAGTGTTTTAAAAAAAATTCTTTTGTAAACAAGACTTGTGAGCAAAGACACGCTAAATTAAAATAATCTACTTCTTTATAATCCCAAAACCTTTTCTCTTAAAATCGTACCATGAGTCAAAATATTCATCAACGCCAAACTAAAATTGTCAATAAACTATTTTTTTTCGCTTAATAAAATGGATTTTTTTTATAAATCAAACGACAATCTTCGATAAAACTTTTACACTAAATTTTCCCCGCTTCAATTAAATCCATTTTTCTTTAACATCCAATGGACTAAATTCTTCTACCATCAAACTTGACCCTTAGACTTGAAAAGCTAAAATTTCTCGCGTACCCATAAAACTCAATTTGTAATAAAACCAAAATCTATGTTGCCCACAGTCAAAACATTTTACACGTTTCCATTAGGAATCCAATTGTCCATTCTTTTGTTTGATTTATACATTTGAACGTAACCACATATACACAAGTCTACACCATTATGTCATGAAACCATACATCTACGCCAAGAACACGTCCGGTTAACACCATCACAAACCTACTTAATGCCTTTTTTTACATTATGTGTTTGCATGTCACATTACTTGCTATGTTTACAATATCAAAACTGTTTACTGTCCTAGTTTAATGTCTTTTCCTTTGTGTAGAAGTATTTTGTGTTCACTAGCAACCCACACATAACTAAGACAAATTATGTGGACCATACGACAATTGGACTAATTACGGGTGCACACGTAATTACAAAAATTGGGCGCATGGAAAACATAACAAGTCCCAGTGTGTGTAACCTATCATGACTTGAATAACAACACGGATGAGGTATGATAACGACATGGTGGATACGCCGCCGGTACATCCTATACATAAATGTCCTGTCATACTACCAAAAGTAGAGTTATTCGTGCCATGAGAAGTTTTTAGGTGTCGAGTTAAAATTTTAACCAACACTTACGTTATTTATCTTTTGCGATACCGTTTATGTTTTAGTTTACTAGTCTAATTACGCTTGCATTATTTATCTTTGTGCATATTATGACCTTATTTTGAACCACACTTTCTACTATGCAATATTATCCTTTGCTATGAATAATCTATACTTGTAATCTCCATCAACTCATTCTTCCCTCGTACCCTTCCTTGCTTAATCAGCAATCCTTCCATTATCAAGAATCTATTTCTAAATCCCGTAAGCTCTGGTCTTAATCTCTAAAAGCAAGATTCGTCTCTCACTTTCTTATATTTTCTTGACTACTTATATACTGGATTTCAAAACTAAATAAATACTATTTATATCACCAAAAAGCAGTTTTCAAATAGTCCAATTTATCGTTTACTTTAGTCGCCTTCTAAAAATTCTTCTGGTAAAATTTTCGACCTTATGCAAACCAAATATCTATTACTAAATACTACTCAATCCCACATCTAGTCACTCATTATGCTCACATTTTAATTACTATCCCCCCCAATTACCCAAAGACACCTCTTTTTCAAGCCAACAATTCTACTATTTCATATATGATATACTGTATAACTACTTATTTTCCCAAAATTTCTATATGTTATACAAATATACTTACCTATCTTCAATTTTCACAATTTCATAACGTATAAATACTAATTTTTCTAAAATTCTAACTATTTCTTATACATAGTATATTTACCTATCTTCACAAGATTTTTACTATTTTGTACCCTATACTTACTTATCCTTCCAAACCATTGCTACTTCATATATGTTATACAATATAAATACTTATTTTCCCAAGATCGTTACTATTTCATGTATGTCATACCGTATATCTATTTATTCTTCCAAAATTTTGCTGCATTAACTCCATACACAAACCTACTTATATGAACTCCTCTATTTCGCTATTTACAAAAATGCTTTAATCGGTTAAGTTTTCAAATTTCTACGTACAACCTTGGGTTTAAATTTTAAAAGTACTTCTCTTACGAACATAATTATCGCACAGTGACTAGATACTGTATTTGACTTAAACATAATAAACTAACAAGTTCTTGTTCTTATTAAACCCATATCAAACCACTTACCTATTTTTCAAAGGGTTGACTTTTAATTAAATTTCGAGACGAAATTTCCTAAAGTAGGGGAGACTGTAACATCCCGTGATTTTTACTTTTCATGTATTTTAAATTCGATACTTAACAAATTCCAAGTTCGCCTTTATTCGTTTCTTTTATGTTACTCCTACCAATTCATGACGAGTCGTCATTATAATTTATCCTATTCAATTTAGGTGGTATAACAAAAAAACTCATTTAGTCATGTTCTTAATATATATTTATTTATTTATATATATATATATATATATATATACACTTATAAAACTTTTATTTAAAAAAAAAGCATGTGCCGTTGATTTCAATCCAACAACAACAACATATATGTTGTTCGTTGTTAAATATAGATTTTTTTTATTTTTATTTTTTTTTTAAATCTCTTAAACTCTTATCTTTCACCTAACTCACTCTCAACCACCCTAATAACTCTCTTAATGACCCAACCACCTTACCTCACCTATAAATACCCCTCTCCCTCACTCCTTAATCATTTGTTCACTCCTAATAATTCTCAAATCTCTCTAATCTTCAAGCTTTTCAAGCATAAAAATTCTGCACAAAATTTGTAAGATGAAAAGCCTTAATCTTCACTTTTCTTCCACTTTCTCCACCTCTCCTCTTCTTCTAACCCCTTGGGGAAACCTCTAGGACTTTACTCTTGTTTGCTATGGCAAATAAATATGAGTAGGACACCAAAATGAGGCCTCAAAGGTGGTTCATCTTCTATTGTTTTTATGCACTAGAAGGTTAGTTGAAGTGATACCAACCAAGTTCACCAACAACTTAATGTTGGATGGACTTGTGCTATGGTTAATGGTTGACAAAGGAAAGCCAAGGCTCTTCTAAACTAAGTCACCATACACTACTTTAACCCTATAGTTATATTATGTAAATACTAAAATATATACTTTCAAAACTCTATTAATCTATTAACTTGGAAGGTTTGTGGATACATCCCTACCTTACCAATACTTGACTCTCTTGACCATCCGAATCACCTTTATGGTGGTTTGTGTTTTGGTTAGCCTTAAAGGCACTACTTGACTCTCATGACCATCCGAATCACCTTTATGGTGGTTTGTGTTTTGGTTCGCCTTAAAGGCAATGCATGACTTACTTGTACTCTTGAATCTCCCTCCGAATCTAAATTCATTTTTTTTCTTTTCTTAATTCTAGTCTAACCGGAGCTAAAATTCTCATTTCTCAAGACTCGTTTTTGAGAACTTAACAAACGCACCCTAAGGTGAGTTCATACTTGTCCCCCTTTTATCCTTTATTCTTTGGGGCTCAACATGTATCACTATCAAAACTCACACGATTTTAAACTCTACAATCTATTATTCTTAGTCTAAAGTCTATCATATTCTAAATTCTATCATGCGCAACCTAAAGTCTATTATATGCTTGTACGCTATGCTATGTAGAATTATTTACTCTAACATACACATGTTCATATAGTTGACAACCCACCTTGCATGTATAGCGCTATAGGATTGGCTATCCGCCCCCTACATGGGTCATGTTAAGCAAAATTCTTCGTGGCTAGTCGCCGTTTGTATGGTTCTCTTGCATATGCCTATAAGCAAAACTTTATTATACTATGTATGTATGTCAAAACTAGTATGCTCACCAATGCTTTATATGTTGACGGATATTTTATACATGTTGCAGGAAATATTTATTGCAAGACATTCAAGAAAACTACTTAGGATTGGACATAGAAACTCACTCTAGTTCAAGTTATCATATTCTTGTTGTTGTATTTTTCGTTATTTAAACTACTTGTATTTCTATTTTTAGACAATAAATGAAATTCTATCTTTAAACTATATTGTCACAAAATCTAGTGTCATGAAGTCTTTGAACAATCTACCACTAAGTCTCACCTCGATGATTCCGCCATCGGTTGGGGTGTGACAACAAGTTGCCCATAAGTAAAATGGAAGGGGCCTTTATGCAAATTGTAGTGTTTTAAAACCAATCAAACGAAAACCCTAGAAGCCATCCATCCTTAACGATCTGATCGTCGATGCGTGACAACAGAAAGAAGAGAAGCGAACGACGACGGTTGTTCAAGTCGGACACCGATATTGTGATCTTCAAGTCGCAGCATGTTAAGAACGGTTTGCATCCTCTTGGTGTTCTTTTTATTCGTTCTTGTGCGGCCTTCGATTTGTTTGAGATCGTGTTCCGTTGTTGTCGTAAAGTCGTTGAGGGTTTGCATTGGTTGTGTTACTGATCTGTGAGGATAGTCCCCGGAGTGGATGGTGGTTGTTGCCATGGTGATGGTGGTCGAGATAGAGGATGAAGGTGACAAGGTAATGGTGGTATGCGACGAGATGGTATACGTAGCTGGATGATAGTGATCGGCTAAGGTTGTAATGGAGAGGATGAAGGCGGAAAAGATGGCGGTTTTGATCGTGGTGTTAGACTACGGTGGGTATGGTGAGGGTGCGATGGTCTTGGTGGTTGTAGGGTGATGATAGAAGGGTGGTTATTATGCTGAATGGTGGGTTCATGACTAAATGTGACCAGGGTCATGGACACTTGCAACCACATGTTCTATCATTTAGTATCATCCCATGATATATTTAGTGAGTGTGACAGTCCACATTGATGACCAATGATGAAGTGAAGGGGCCGCATATTTAATAAGCATAATCGAAGAAATTGCTTGAAAGCATATTATAATATGCATGTGTTCTTCTAAGGAATTGGGTTATGATTTTATGCATGCTGGAACAAGAATGGTGGTACACGAGCCTAAATGTTGATGGAATTGGCTTATGGCAAAATAGGCTTCATGTTTTCTTTATTTGAAGTTATGAACCATGTTACATGGGGCGATGACTTTGAGGTTAAACATGGAAGTTATGACTCGGTTCAGGTTGATGAGAGGTTCATGTGCTTTTAGGACTCCTCTCCGATCCTCTAATTTCGTGTAACCCGAGCGATTATTCTAAGGTGAGTTCTTGTGCCCACTCTTTTAGTTA
The DNA here is from genome assembly GCA_028751855.1 of Ambrosia trifida. Lineage (NCBI taxonomy): Eukaryota > Viridiplantae > Streptophyta > Magnoliopsida > Asterales > Asteraceae > Ambrosia > Ambrosia trifida. The sequence goes on from CM054122.1 coordinate 66,401,354, forward strand.
TTATTTTTCTAAATATTTTGGGCTGACGTGCATGCTAAACTAGTTGATTATTTTTATGAAGTCACAAAATATTTTTATGAGTTATAAATATTTTGTGTACAAATGAAATTCATGTTAATAACTATATTATTTTGGCATGAAATGTAAGTAGGCGGAATGCGCCTAATGTGAAGTTATAAATATTTTTACGTACGAACGAAATCCATACTAACTCAAATATATTTTTCTAGGCTTAAAATGCAAGTAGGTTATTATGTTTTTATACCTACATGTTTGAAGGCAACTAGAACAAAATATATACATATTCGGATAGTTGTATATGTTTATACGTATATAAAAATGAATGTACCTATAAATATGTGTGTACATATAGGTTTAAGTTATATGAGTTTCCATAAATATATAAACTATGTTTGGCGACTACCTAACCTTATAAACTGGGCCATGACAGAAGTGGGATATGCCTGCTCTGATCTAAGGTATTGGTTTTATGTCATGGTTGTTGCTTAGTTTATGTTATACCTGTTATTAAATATAGTAGACTATGTTTGATGGCTACCTGATATGTCGAACTGAGCTATGTCGGAAGTGGGACATGCCTACTCTGATCTCTTGTCTTGGTTTTGACTCAGGGTTGTTACATAGTTTATATTATGTGTTTTTTTTATAAACTGAGCTATGACAGAGGTGGGAAATGCCTGCTTTAATCTCTAGCTCTGGTTTGCTTAAATAGACTGGATTGTATTTTGTGTTGAAAAGCGAGATGCGCTTATTATATATTTGGTAAGTGAAGTCCTGAGGTAATTAGGCAGAGTATGCCTATCCTAGACTTTGATTTTTATTTTGCTTGGGGAAAAACAAATAAGCGGATTGCGTTTATTGTTAACTCTGAGGTTGAGGTATTTTGTTAAATCTTATTTTGACAAATTACTTGTTTATAAAAATTTATAAAACTTGAACTCACTCAGCGTAGCTGACTTTTGCATACATGTTAGATTTATTTCAGGTTAAATGAGAGATGAATGGATGACTGCTTGGCGATGCAAGAAGCTACCCGGCAATTGAAGGCATTTCTAGTGGAAGACGATTTTTTTTTGTATACTCATGAAAAATATTAAATTCGACTTACATTTGAATAATAATATTCCATGGGTTTTGTAAATTTTAATTTAATGTATTTTCCGCTGCGTACACTTTGCTTCAAACATACTCTTTCGAAAGAAAATTTACACATGTTTTTGCATATTTAAGAGTTTTAACCCAACTGTTTGACACCGGTTTTGCGGGTCTTACAATGACTTTGTTGTGCGTGATGGTAAACTGCATTCTGTTTTTTAGGCGGATGAAATTTCAAAATTGAACTATAAGGCCTTCGGTGATGTTGTGGCGTTTGATGCAACATACAACACAAACAAGTAAGTTACTTTAACGTGCGTTACAGGTTTTATGTGTTTGCATTTTTTACTGCTTACCATACGTAAATAACATGGGGCTGTTCATATAATGTGCAGGTACAACATGATATTTGTCCCTTTCACTGGTGTGGACCACCACAAGCAGTGTGTGACTTTTGGTTCAGGATTGATAATTAAGGAAACCATAGATTCCTACGTTTGGTTGCTTGAATGTTTTTTAAAAGCTCATGGTTCACAGCCCAGGCTACTGTTGATTGACCAAGACCCGTCGATGATGCAGGCTGTACCACAAGTGTTCAGTGAGGCTCGCCACAGGCTATGTATGTGGCATATAATGAAAAAACTACCCAACAAGGTAATGTTATGTAGGCACGTACTTAAGTGTTTTATGTTATGGTATACTTAGATCCTAACGCACATGTTAAAGATGTCTTACATTTATTTATGATTCTGCACCTAGGTTGCTGCTGATATTTTATCCAACATTGAATTCCGGTCCTGCATTCACAAATTGGTGTGGAACATTTTCATAAAACCTTCAACATTTGAAACTCGATGGAATGCGCTGCTAGAGACATTTGGGATTGAGGAAAACCAGTGGTTGAGCGATATGTTTGCAATCAAGGAACTGTGGGTGCCGGCGTACTTTAGGGAGATTCCAATGTCATGCTTGATGAAAACAACATCCAGAAGTGAGGGTTCAAACAGTGCATTCAAGGTCAATTCCACTAGTGCCTCAATTCCACTAGTGCCCACACACTTGTTCAGTTCCTGTTATGTTTTGAATCCCGTCTCGATAGCCAACGTTACCGTCAGCGTGTTGCCGAGTACAAAACCTCATCGACGGTTTTTTATGGGTCTACGGACTTAGCCATTGAGCAGCATGCGTTTAGTCTGTACACCAATACTGTGTTCCAGGAAGTTAAGAAGGAGATTGTGAAGGGGAAGTTTTCATGCTACATATCGAATGTTGATGAAAAGGACAACATGACTACCGTCTTTTCAGTCACCCAACTTGACAAGCATCGTGATGTTACCAATGTTTACCAGGTACCCATTTATTCAACTGCCTGTGTTTTAGTTTTTTCTGTTAGAAACTACTAATGTTATTGTTATAAATGTTTTAAAAATTTATGTTACCTGTGTAACAAGTTAGTTGTACCACACCAGTTCAGGCTATTGGACTTTTAATATGTTGAAATTTTCAACCTTTTTGTCTTTTAGGGGTTTCTGTTAAAAAAATTCTGCTACATGTGTAACAAGTTACTTGTACCACACTAATCAGGGGTATTGAACAACCCTTGTAGTGTAGCCAATGTGATTTAGGCTGAATATTAATCCTAGACATAATAAACCATCTTGTTACATATGTAACAAGTTAATTGCACCAAACACCATATATGGAATTTGATTGTTTTGTACTTCTGGTTATTTAGTTTTTCTCTGTCAAAATTCACTGAAGTTTCTTAGAACTGCTAGAAAGTTTGCTACATGTGTAACAAGTTAGTTGTGCCAATATACTTTTGTCAGAGTACAGTATGTGCATGACTTTGGATTACACAGCAGTTATAATTATGTACTTTTAATACTTGTTGCATTCCATAGGTCTTACCATTTCTAGCATCAATTATGCAGGTGCGGTTTGATAGCATTGATTCAACGGCTGAATGCTCGTGCCGATGTTTTACGCGTCTTGGCTACCTTTGCCGCCATGTCTTTGCAGTTTACATGATTAAGAAAGTTGACCGCATCCCGCAGCAATATGTGGTCGAAAGGTGGTTACGTGATATTTTACCTAAGAAAGTGTTCTCCATTTCTGGCCGTTACGGTGTTGACACTCATCCAGGTTCTCTGTTGAGAAATGAGGTACTTGAACTTGTAACTGAATGTGTAGATGTTGCCAGAACTGATGAAACCGCACTGGCGGACTTGGTTGAACAGCTCAAATCTATCAAACTGCACTTGTTATCCAGGGAACCGATTTCTGTTATTCCGGATCAACCGTCTCCAACGGACGTGGAAGAAATTATTGGCCAATCGGCTGATACTGAAATTGTGGTTGCCAATCCTGATGTGGCACGCAACAAGGGTTGTGGGAAAACTCGAAGAATCTCTGGAGCTGGTGAGAAGGGCAACCCAAAGCGTCTGAAAATGCCTAAGGCCCCACGCTTATGCAACAACTGCCACCAATATGTCACGGATCATGATGCAAGGAATTGTGAGAAGGTTGCTGCGATGAAAAGGGCCAAGGAGGAGGCGGCACAAGCCCGGAAAGCCTAAAGCAAGTTGATGGAAATTAATGGGGCAGCATTACTAATCCCTGCTTTTTGAACCATGTTGGACACTGGTAACAGTTAGAAGCACATGCAGTCCCTTTTTGTTGTTACGTGTGTAACATGGTTGCCACATTTTGGTGTGTTTGTTGTTCCCCAGCTACTTCTATTTTTTTTGGTATAACTACTTTTATGTATAATCTTCACCCACTAGACATGCTTTTTTGTGGTGTGTAATATATAATGTGGTGTGTTTTAGGATCTATGTTCTGTCTTATAAGTAGTTGGTAACAGGGGCCCCATTGGTAACATACGCAACAAAAAGGTAGTTGGGGCAATCTGATTATTATATTAGATCCCCTATATTACATATCATTATTTTTGTGGGCCATGGACAGGACACATGGGTATGTGTTGTAGATTTGGTACGGAAGATAAACTACCAAAATCTAATAAAATATGTACTTGACAAAGTAACAAATGAAGAGAATAAAATATAAAATCATGATGCACTCCCTAGCACCCAACATCTTTATGACATGTTGATTTGACATAAAGCAAAATCTACCACTATAGCAATAAACACAAATTAAATTATCACCAACCACCCAACCACCCATCCTTGAACTTAGTTTTTATACCCCATTTTGGTTAAATAGAATTCATTGTTCCATCCCATAATAATATTGTTCCTAACTTACCAAAAGAAACACTTTCTGCAAATGGAAAGCCCTTCAAACCCTCATGCAGCCAAGCGCCAGAAGACAAAAAGCGAAGAGGAGGTCACTTCAAAAGTAACTGATTTTTGGGCGTTACAGGAGCGTACTGAACACCAAGCCATTCATGGTTGGAAGAATGTTAATGATCACAACGAGAGCAAACTACCGAAAAAAGGTGTCAACACTCTAAGGATGGAAGACGGTAATAGTACACAGGCGACGTCAGGCGATGCACAGATGGAAGTTGATGGAGGGGTGTCAGTTGGCACTGCGTAATCGGTAACCAAAGAGGATGTACTAATATCGGCCGTTGCATGTCCAGGTGTTGAATATGATCACGAGTATTGCGGTTGTCCATTGTGTCCAAATTCACCAAATACCCTCGCCAGGTGGGCAAGCTATAACCCTTGGGAAGACGAGGACAGTGAAATGTTGGAGCTGAGCTTTGAAGCGCAGTATGGATCATTCTCGCCATAATGGCTGTAACTTACGATGGTTATCCTTTTGTTGATTAACCTGTTTTGCCGGGTAGTCGTACTTTTGTTATGTGTTGTTGTCTAAGTCTTAACCTCATTAAGGACTGTCTATGTAGTTTTTTTATTATCATGTGTTTGCATAAGACTAGTATGGTATGTCACACTCTAACCATGTAGCTATCTGTTATGTATGTAACAGATTTGTTAAGTAGTAAAATAACATATTAACCCCTATGCTTTAACACTTGTCATGTACCTATTTTTCAACCTTTTTGTCTTTTAGGGGTTTCTGTTAAAAACATTCTGCTACATGTGTAACAAGTTAGTTGTACCACACCAATCAGGGGTATTGAACAGCCTTTCTAGTGTAGCCAATGTGATTGGGGCTGAATATTAATCCTAGACATAATAAATCCTCATGTTACATGTGTAACAAGTTAATTGCCATCAACTTGCATATTTGGTATTTGATTGTTTTGTACTTCTGGTTATTTAGTTTTTCTCTGTCAAAATTCCCTGAAGTTTCTTATGACTACTAGAAATATTAGTACATGTGTAAGAAGTTATATGTGCCAATATACCTTTGTCAGTGTACAGTATGTGCATGACTTTCGATTACAGAGCCGTTATAATTATGTACTTTTAACACTTGTTGCATTCCATATGTCTTACCATTTCTAGCATCAAAAATCATCTTACCTTTTTAAGACTAGCATGGTATGTCACACTCTGACCATGTAGCTATCTGTTATGTACGTAACAGATTTGTTAAGTAGTAAAATAACATATTAACCCCTATGCTTTAACACTTGTCATGTACCCATTTTTCAACCTTTTTGTGTTTTAGGGGTTTCTGTTAAAAACATTCTGCTACATGTGTAACAAGTTAGTTGTACCACACCAATCAGGGGTATTGAACAGTCTTTGTAGTGTAGCCAATGTGATTGGGACTGAATATTAATCCCAGACATAATAAACCCTCTTGTTACATGTGTAACAAGTTAATTGAACCAAACACCATATTTGGTATTTGATTGGTTTGTACTTCTGGTTATTTAGTTTTTGTCTGTCAAAATTCCTATGGTGTTTCTTATAACTGCTAGAAATATTGCTAGATGTATAAGAAGTTATTTGTGCCAATATACTTTTGTCAGTATACAGTATGTGCATGACTTTGGATTAAAGAGCCGTTATAATTATGTACTTTTAATATTTGTTGCATTCCATATGTCTTACCATTTCTAGCATCAAAAATCATCTTACCTTTCTAAGACTAGTATGGTATGTCACACCCTAACCATGTAGCTATCTGTTATGTATGTAACAGATTTGTTAAGTAGTAAAATAACATATTAACCCTCTCTTAATCATGTAACCTATAACTCACTATCCACAACACTCAGAATACCTTACCACCTTACCATTTTAAACGATATTAACATATGTAACACTCTTACATAACATATGCTAAAAACACTTTGACATACGTAACAAAATAATATTATAAGCAACGCAGTTAGGTGTTCAACAGGTGACCATACTAGTTAAGTTATGTTACAGAACCCAGCATTATGTTAGGTGTATTATCACCCAAAAAACAGTTTAAAACACTACATAATTGTCATACACAGTTAAACAACCCCCCTTCACGAACGTTCCTCCTTACTTCAAATGTGCCCTAGCTTCCACCTCACCCTTCTTTGTGTTAACTGGTGAACGCAAAATATGTGCTGTGTACTTGGACCGTAGCTTGTTGATCTCGCCTTCTTTAGAGCGCCAATGCTTACTGAAATTGCATTCAAACGGTACATGAAGCCCCATGAATCTCTCCATGTGTCTCATTAGGAAGACCCCACAATCCGTGGCATTACCAGCCGTTCCCCACTCTACATCCAGCCTACGTATGTCTGCCCCTCCGATCTTTCCCTCTTTCGGATGGTTGATGTTTTTAAGGAACTCCACAAACATGTGCTTCTGCAATAATCATGGATCATGAAACCCAAAAATAATACATCAGCGAACAAAACATTTGTTTTAAATGACCAATGTTTTATTTTTTACGCTTTTCAAATGTGATTAAAACAACTTACATATTTGTGCACAGTATCCTTTTTGTGAAAGTCAGCATGATCCTTGCATGTTCGCCTCCCTCGTTTTTTGTCATTATCAATCAGCATTATGGCAATATTCTTTAGCTCAAAGACCAATAAGTAGTAGTGGGCCCTTTCAAGGATCGGGAAAAAGACGATATCATATCGTTTGAAGTCACGGTTGGTCTCATAGGCCGGCACTGCAGCAGACATCGCATTTGAAAACCTTGAAGCTCATCGGATCGGATCACACTTGGTATCATTAAGCATCCATGGAACCTATTTTTTTTGGTTAGCAAAATAAAAAAAAATCCTCAATACCAGTTTCATAACATACGTAAACCGATGTTGTCTTTTTAAATAACTTACCACTGCGGTTGTGCTTACAAACAAACGAAGAGGGGCCCCGTCCGATTTCAACCTCTCCTCGTAGTTTAATACATCCACCCAACAGTCAATGATCACATCCATCACCTGCTTCCCCGGATTCAAAGTTTTGATCATGCTACGTGTGGCTTCCACGTCACATAAACTTTTGAACAACACCTCACTGTATATATTAACCAAGATAAATTTAGGAAGCAGTCTTATAAGTTTAAAAAAAGTCATGGTCTTACTTGGCAAGTGCATTATCTATTTCATCATCTGGTATGTCTACATTTTCCACCTGTTCTCCATGCTCTATGCTGAAAAAAACAGAAACCAAAATGCCACCAGTTACACATGTTACAGCAGTTCAACAAGTTATTACCACATACATTGTTCATGTTACTTACCGATTACTTATGGCTACCCTCCTTCTTTCCTCAGAACCACACAACATATTCAACGGATCCTCGTCCCTGTAAACAAAGTTCAACACAGAATCATCATCCTTCGTGACCCCCTCTCCCAAATTTACCCCCCTTATGTGAAAAGGTGACTTATGAACGTAGGTCACATTCCTTTCACGTAGGGGGTTTCTCTTGGTTGCATCCATCTTTGCAATCATTTCTTGACGCATCGCCAATGTCATGTTGTCATCATCTACTTGCAGATTACCACCAGGGCCATACTCATTGTAAACCTGAGTCTGTGCATCATATGAACTCACGGGTTGCACCAACGGATACATCATTGATGCGACAACGTCCTGGGAAACTGTCTTTTCATTTGGAGCCACACCGCCACCATCTGTAATGTACGTCACAACTTTCATTAGCTGACTGATCTGTTCCAGCAGTTCAACATTGTTAAGATATAGAGTTGATACCTGATTCACCTGGTTGGTCCTTCAAACCACATTCCATTTTCTAAGACATTGTGACAGATCCTGTAAGATAAGCATTAAAAACTGTTTAAAACACAGAGCATTTATATAACATTTCTGTATTTTTTTATTTTTAAGAACTGAATTCACACCCGACTCCCCCTGATCTGCTGGTTCTGCCTGTGTTAGGCCAAAGCTAAAAGTTGGCACATCGTTGCTATCCGGTGTCGACATACATGGAAATATCCAGGAGAGTCCTGCAAATGTGTTACCCCAAATAATCTATGGACCTTTTTGTGGATTATAAACGTATTCCATTTTGGTTTTATTTTGCGTACCTGCTTGTGTATCTTCCCCCGCTTCAGCAACCTGCTTGCCCCTATCACTAGATTCTGCCCTATCCGGCTGTACTTCTGTAGGACATTTTCGCACGAGCCCACTTATAACACATCCAAATCAGCTATGCATGTACTTATAAATATTACAATATCATACCTGACTCTTTGTTGCTGGTTGTGGTCACCTCTGCTTCGCTGGTGGAAATTTTCTCATCGCCTTAAATACAACGTTTAAAACACGTGCTTAATATGTTTGTTTGTTTTACCAGCCTTTACTTGTGGATATATATGGTTTTATAATAATACCTGTTTTCTCCTCTTGTAGTTGTTCATCTGTTTTTGTGTCTCCCACCTTCACACTTGAGTCATCCTTGTTGTCTTCAGCAGTAGCTTCATGTGCTGGAGTGCCGCCTGAAAATAATGTAACATACGTCACCAGATAACAATCATAAGACAGTTGTATACATTAGCAATTTTATAATAGTCAACGGGCATACCTATTGGTTCACTTTGTGTTGCTGCCCATGTTTGTGTGCTCACAAACTCCTGTTCAATCTCATTGTTTGGCGCATCTAGTTCTGAAACAACAATATTATCCCGTCCTTAAAGTTAATTAACATTTCACACGTAGTCAATTTTCAGTATGTGGATTTTAACGATTTTACATGTGTATAAAAAAGAATTCATTATTTACCTAATTCGTCCTCTTGTGTTGCAGCCAAGGGTTGTGTGCTCACCAATTCCTCTTCATTGCAAGTGGGAACCACATCATCTAACTCATTTTCAGCAATTTGTCTGCTGGCATCGACATCTGGAACAATCATAACATTACAATCTTAACAAATACTCCCCACCCGCTGACCTATGCGTATGTAACCGAACCTACCCTAGCTATATTTTACTTACCTTCTTTTTGTAGTTCCCCTGATTGTCCTGCTACATGCTGTTCATTTTGCCCGTCTTCACTATCCTCAGAAAATTTGCTGGTTAAATTCCTGGCCAGATCTTCATCTCCTGTTACGTATGTTAAATATATAAACAGTCACACACAATGCTTCCTAATGAATGGAATGTGCATAGTGTTAAATACATAAACAGTTAAACATAATGTTCCTAATGTTTGTAACAGCCAAACACACCTGTTTTTGAAACATCATTTTTTTGCTTTGCACTGTCATGCAGATTCTTCCTGTATTGGCTTAGAATTGGACTTTCCAATGCCCCCGCCTCATCCAACGTGCCACCAACGCTTTTCTTTTTTGATCGCGTGATTGGGGACTTGTTTAGCGGCGAATCACACAAACTCAAAACATCATCCTCGACTACTTTTTCTTTGTTGCTTTGTTCAGCCTTATCTGCTGATTTTCAGATATAGAAGTTCAATGGATTTATAGTTAACAAAATTGGGTATTGGGCTTAAACATCAAACTTGCACTTACCAATGGTGCTACATTTACTTATGGCTGCTAAAATAGAGGAGATTTCTCCATCAGCATTTACACGCGCAACAGCTTCGACCTAATTCGCCTTCCCCATGTCTTTAATGAACTCATCATACCTAGACTTGACAGCAACAACTTCTTTTCTACCTGGATAGTCCTTATCTAACTTGCAGATGGCCGATTCAACCCTCTTTCTCGTTCTAATCAAAACATCTACCAGATCCCCCACACTTGCTACCCTTTCCTGTTCGATAATTTTTGTTAGCATGCCATATATATGTAATACGGGGAATACATGAACTGTTTTGTTTGTAATACATAACATGTTACAAACCTCGATGCTTGGTTCATCTATTCCAAGCTTCACACCCTCGTACGAAGTTAACGGTTTCACAGTACCCCTTCCGAAACCCCCTCCTTTTATTTCAATCCTTTCTCTGTCTCTTAACCTTTGGAATGTCCAGAAACTCATAGGAACTACTGAAGAATCAACATCAACACCTTTGCATTTTAAACTATCGACGTATAAAAGCTGCAAAATAGATGTCGTATACATGATTAGTATCAAGAAAAGAAATATGGTCAGTAGTACCTATGTGACTATGTAACATACGTAAAAAATTAACTTACTGTCAGAAAGGTTAGCGGGCCTGTAAAAGGTGGATCCAAACTGTCTCGTCTCCAACCAATTTTACAACTCCTAAGGACCTCCACTACTAACTCACACCAGTCTAGTCCAACAAAATCCAAGTCATCCGTCAGATAGTCTAGTATGTTGTCCTTCAAACTGCCTTGTTTGTGGCAATCAACCATGATAGTATAGAAGCACATTATAAAATCCATTCGGAAATTGAAGTCATCCTCACCATTGGACTCTTTCTCAATCATATCAACCATTTTTTTGCAGATATAAATCTGCTCGGCGGGTACCTCTTTTTCCATTTAGCTATCCCTTCATCATGTTCGTCCCTACTCTCTAGCGCATTGAAAGACACCCCTCCAATCGGAATACCGAGTATCTTTTGCACGACTTCAGCATCAATGGCAAGAGTTGCAGACGGCAAGGTCAACTCCAAACTATCCGGGTCGAAGTTATCCACAACATAATGCCCTAACTTCGCTGGTATCCCATCCATTTTTAGACTGAGCAGCCGGCCAAACCCCATTTCCTTCACCGCCAGCCGTTGTTCGTTGCTTAGTATTTTTATGCACCTTGTAAACTGTGTTGGTGATGACCTAGTACGTATTCCCAGCCACTCGTTCAACTTCGACCTCTTGCGCTGCTTACGAGGCTCAATGCCATCGTTCCACGATTTCTCTGCCCTCTTACGTTTGTTTGCCTTCTTTGGTTTGGCATTTTTGGGCCTTGGTTTTTCAGATGAAATCTGTAACACTCGTGCTTTTGATCTGGTCATCCTAACCGGTGAGCTCGAGGACACATCATAGACAGGCATGGCTTGTTTACCTGTTACACATGTAACCATTTTAGGTATTAACTTTTTAGTCACAATAGCAGTGTAAATATCAATTTATCTGAACTGATCCACCTTTCTTTGTTTTTGTTTGAACTGCTCCAGATGCTATATTCTTGTCTGCTTTTACAAAACATAAGAAATCAGGAGATATGGCTAAAGCCATCACATAAAACTGATTTACATACGTAACCGGCAAAGAATCGAAAACACATTTTATCACATACCTTTATTTTTCGCTGCAGCCTGTCGAAGACGTCGGTTACAAAAGAAGGACGACTTCTCTGCTTGACACAAAACACAACAATTAGGAAATTAAAGCATAGTAATCTACTTAACATGGCTTTAAAATCTATTTTCAATACTGACCCTTATCCTTATGTGCCTTCACGCTTGACTCATCATCGTCACTTTTTCCCGCCCCGGAAAACTCCGCATCACTATCATCAGACGCTTCAATTGATGTTTGTCCGCCCTCCTCATCATCTGTAGGTTTCCCCGTAGACGGCCCTGGATCATCATTCTGACAATGTTTGATGACTTTTTTACACCGTCTCTTTAAATTGACAAGCGGTGTGTCCGAATCATAATCTAACAACCCAACAGTTAAGAACATATAATTACATTCTAAACAAAATATCATCATTAATACATTAATACAAGATTAATACAAATACAAATAGAACCAGGGCAGTATATAATTACATTCTATCATTTATAAAGGAAAATATCCTCATTCATTAATATCCATAATATATGTAACACCTACCTAATTGACGCTTTACTTCTTCGTGGTCAGTGGTTGATTTTCTAGTTCGTTTACCACGCCTTTTTGATTTTGAATCATCAGACAAAATGATCACTTTCCTTTTCTTCCTGTTTCAAACAAAGTATAAAGGTATTCAGGCCATATCTCCATTTCAACATGAGTATGTCACATTCATAACATACCCTATAATTATTCATACTCTAATAAACAATTTCGAGAACCCCCATTTCAGGCCATATCAACTATTGCAAATTCAAAAACTTCAATACCCAATAATTTATTCCACCAGACTCGAGAACCACCAAAACTTTTTTAGAGTGAGTAGTAATGGTAATAAAAAACATTAAACACATACCTTTTTGAACTTTTCTTCGAACCTAACCGTCGAGCAAACGAAGATAGGCTACCCATGAACGATGCCATCCTTTCGTTGATGGTTGATCACTAATTGTTTTTCTTGGTTTCTTCAAATAATCTTGTTTGGTGATGAAGAACCACTCTCGATGCACTGTTAGAGAGAACAGGGTTGGAGGAGATTTTTGAATTTTGGAGGTTTGTATATGCAATAAGAGAGAGGGAGATCTTATTGATAGAGAGAGGGAGTGATTTGACGGTTCTGCAAAGCATGCAGTAACCAACAGGCAACAAAGGTCATTTACTACAATACCCTTCTTAATGCCCTCTCTCCTCCTTTAATGTACTTTATTGGATTTTAATATGGAGATTAAATCTATACCATCCATCAAGTTTAATCAATGGCTAGAAATGGGTTTACAAGGTTTACTCATTTTAAGTGGGTTTTTATTTTAACCATCCCCTATATATATATATATATATATATATATATATATATATATATATATATATATATATATATATATATATATATATATATATAAGAGAGTGACAAGATGAAAACCCTTATGAGTTCAGAAAACCCATGTAAAACAACATTATTATTTTTTTGTAAAAAAAAAATTACAAATGTAGAATACATGTTTTTAAGCATTTTGGGTAAAAAAATAAAAAAACGACTATTGATTTTTTTTTAAAATAAAATAAACAAAGTTGCACTGAAAAATATGTTTTCAACAACTTTGTTTATTTTAAAAAAAATCCCGTCGACGTTTTTTTTTTTTTGCCCAAAACGCTTAAATACATGTATTTTATATTGGTTATTTTTTTTTTCAAAAAAAAAAAAAATGTTTTTGCATTGGTTTTCAAAGGTTTTTCAACTAAAGATGGTTTTCATCTTATACTTGACCTATATATGTATGTATATGGCTTTCCTATAAAAATTATTTTGAGTTAATATTCTTATGTTAGATTTGATGGTATTTAAGTTTAAAAAGTTTATTTGTTAAAAGAAAGTAAACTTTGGTCTGTTTGGCAATGAGTTTTTGGGAACTTATAGCTTCAAGCTTTTAAGAAAAAGCTCATACTCAATAAAAAAACTTGTTTGTTGAAAGAGCTTGAAGCTTTTAAATTATGAGAAAAAACTCCATATTGAAACGCTACTAGTACTAACGTTTAAGAAAAAGCTCCTAACAGCTACAAGCTTTTAATGAGTAAAATAACACAAATACTCATTTTACCGTAAAAAAAATAAACATGCATACAAGCTTTTAGTTATACCCATTTTGGTCATTTTATACATTTTATTAAAAGTTACAGCTACTTTACCAAATACCAAAATATATTTAAAAAATTATACATCTACAACCTACCAGCTAGTTTTATCAAACATACCCTACAAGTGCTACTTTAAACACATGCAATTAGAGCACCCACAATGCATGGCCAAACAAACCACTCCAAACCGCTACATCAGTATGCCACATCATTTCAAACCAATCCAATCCAATCCAAACCCCACTTTTTTCCTCCCACGATTCTAAACCTCCACCTCGTATTCATCTTATCACCTGCTCTGCCTTTTTTATTTAACATTTATCTAAATTTATATACTCTATTATTTTATCAAATAAATAATATTATTTATTAATTAAAATAAAAAATATGTAAAATGTAATTTACAAAAACATAATAAATTAAAATTAAAAAAAAATTAGAAGTATAAAAAGTAAAGGTAAATTTATTTAATTTTTAATTTATATTTGTATAATATTTAATTTATTTTTCAAACTGCTATATTCTAATGGTTGTATTCTAACGGCTATATTCTAACGATCATATTCTAACAGCCATATTTCTACGACCATATTTCAGTGTCTATAAATTGGAATCCTTTGCATAAATAGGGAGTTTATCATTTTACAAATTTCATTTGGGGGGTATTGGGGGAAAAACTAAAAATGGTGATGCCTTAGTTTGAATTGGCGGTATCAAATTAATGTGAACAGTGATGCCGCCGAATGGAATGTTGTATTCATAGATGCCTTAGTTTGATTTGGCGGTATCACCTTTACACATTGGCGGTATCAATGAAGTAAGGATCCTAATTGAGGTGATACCGCCAAATCAAACTAAGGCATCTATGAATACAACATTCCATTCGGCGGCATCACTGTTCACATTAATTTGATACCGCCAATTCAAACTAAGGCATCACCATTTTTAGTTTTTTCCCCCAATACCCCCCAAATGTAATTTGTAAAATGATAAACCCCCTATTTATGCAAAGGATTCCTATAAATTGCACTCACCTTTGCACTTCTTATCACACAATTCAACACTAGTACTCACATTAAAAAAATGGCAAGAAGAGCTTGGATTGAGAATGAAGACGTAGCTTTGATTAACTCTTGGGTTCACCTCTGAGAGAACGGGTCACCAAGAGGTGTATCATTTAAAGAAGCACTATTTGATTAATTCAAATAACCTGTAGGTGAAACCGATCACAATTCAAACCAAGGTCATGTGAGGTTGAACCTTTTGAGAAAGAAGGTTGATTGGTTTTATGCTCTCTTCAATCATGTGATGGATCGCGGTTCCAGCGGAACGGAGGATGAAGCAATTGCCGAGGCCCATCGCCTATACCATGCATGTGCAGCACGGTAGCACATTCACTCACATCGCCGTCAGGAAAATAATAACAACAAGAGAGGGGCATGTGGACGATCGAGTAATTTGATTATGTACTTTGTGTAATGTTTAAGTTTTAATTTTAGAAACTTTAAGTATCTAGTTTGTTTAATTATGTACTTAGTATGATGTTTAAGTTTTCAATTTTAGGAACTGTAATAACTATGTAGTTTATTTAATTATCTAGTTTAAAATTTTTAAATTTAGGAAATTTTTAATTTATATTTTTAAAATTCAAATTTTATTTAAAATATAAAATCCACAATACAAACAAATACTAATTAAATATAAAACCCTTACAATATTAAACCCATTACCTAATTAAAAAAAGAAAGAAAAAAATCAAAATCTAATGGACCGGTCCGGTGAAACGAACAGAACATTGAGGGTCAATGTGCTCCAATGATAAATTGTGGGGTGGTCTGTCCGATGGGAGTGAACTGTACAGCCACCCATTGTAGATGCTCTCTTATGGTCAATGCACTATAACATGATCAACTACAAATAAAAAACAAAAAACAAAGCCCATTTTTATGGCCATTAACGTTTGCTATATGTAACAAAAAGAATTAATATAACCACTAACCACATCTCAAAGTAACCTCAAATTAAAGAAACAAATAAAAATAAGCAACATCGCCGGTGGACAGATCCAGAACTCCACCGCAGCCACCGTAGCTCCACCAGAACGCACCAAGTGAATGCCACTCCTCATAACCTTTTCCCCAGTGTCCTCATCGACCGCCACGTCAACGCCTACCTTCATCGTTCTCTTCCATTGAGCAATAGACTTGAACTTAACTCTTCCTACCAAATCCACCCTCATCACCACCACCCTATCACCATCAGGATGCACTATCAATCCTCCTGTCACTACATTGTCACGAACATGCATTATTTTGTGATGGGGCTGATGGAACCCTGGTAAAGTGTACACACATAAAGGGACACTAGCGGTTGCACTTTTGTTTGGAAAGTATGAGAAAGTGAGGTTCATTGTATAGTAGTATATCCCTACTGGATTCTTGTTGTAAAGCTTTAGATCAAAGTAAATAGTGGTGTTCTTGATCGCGGTAGCGGTTTTCGTGGTTGTTTCGTTGAGGGTAGGGATGTAGAGTTGCTCTATAGAGGCTGTGGGAATTTTTCGGTGTAGACTTTGTATGAACAATATAAGCAACACTGAAAATCCAGTGATATAAATCATGATCTTTAGGCTTTCAAGACATTGGTTAGCCATTTTTTTTCCTTCAAGAAAGGAAGTTGGAGCCTTGGAAGATTAATATATATATATGTGGGAGGTCTTGGAAACATGAAAAGCAAAGTGCCATGTGAAAGTGATATTATGCATATATGCAAATAACAGCTTTTGTGATCTTTCTATACACATGTTAATGTTGATCGTTTTTGTTTTGTTAAATAGTATACTTAGGTGTAGCATCTAGTATAAATTCTGAGTATAATTTTCAGGAATATTACTTAAGTCAACTCCTTCAAATTTGTGGACAGCTCATGTCCATGTAACCCTAGTGTATTTTAATGATATGTTCAGAGAGTCAGATCTTGAATATTATTGATCACTTGATCAGACATGTTAGGTGTTTTATACTCATGTGTTTTTTGCTATATTATAAATGGCTAGCGGTATAAACGATGGTCGTTATTATCGGTAAACCTTCGTTAACAATAACTTTATTTAAAGAGTCTTCGAAATCTTCTAATTAAATTATTTAACCAAAGCAACCCCAAGTTGTACCGTCTCCGTGACTTCAAAAGACCGATTTTTTTCCACATGACCATCGAACATAATCTGTGGGGTCTGAACCTTCGAAACCACCATCTCGACTACGCATTCCGTCTCTCTGTCTTCAAACACCACTTCTCTATTAAGATCTAGAGTTAAAAACTCTTATGGGCTCACCTCCAAGTTATCATTAACTTCCAACACATTTGGGCCCCCATTCAAAGTCCCTATATGTTAACTGGATCAGAACCATCCCTGGGCCTCTTTCTAGGTCGTTCTCGGGCCTGTGAAAAATTGAGGCTCGACTGCTTTGCTTCTTTTTTGAAAAAGTCTTACGTTTTGACTTTCCAAAAACAACCGCCAACTTTCTCAATACATACACTATTATAAACTAGTGAGAATGTCAGCGCGTTGCCGCGGGTACTTATATTTTCTTGACATGAAAAACGATATGGGCAAACTTGTGAAGTATATGGGTAGAAAATTAAAGTATACGCTTTATAATTAGAGACATTGTTACAGATTTAAAGCCGTGTATCAAACAAAACTTATGATTTGTTTTAAATTGTGCTTGATTGTTATCTAGTCAAAAAATCATTTTCTTTGGTATACCAGATTGCTAAACATTCATATTAGGATCTAAATACGATTCTTTAGTTACTTGAAATCTTGATAATTCGGTAATTTAAATGACTTATGACCACAAAATGTTAGTGTTGATAAGGGTATCTATATGTTGCTTCATGGTATCTTTGAAAATGATTCACCATGAAACCCTATGCACATTGTTAACGACGGGCAAAGTTGCTTAAAATATAAAGATCACTCATATAACCATCAATTTAGAACCTAAAACCAACAATAGATTTAAAAAAGAGACATCAATATTTTAAAAATAGGATAACATTATCAAAATTCGAGATGAAGTCTGCTCTAACACAAAACATATACAAAAAACTCTCATTCAACATATTAGACAGGATATGAGAGTTATTATTGTTTTGATTTCAAACCGAGGCTCCATCAAGAAATTCGCCAGTTTAGGGTCCTGTCATAAGCTTGCGTGATACGGTCCAGGAATATGGCTCGAATAATACACCCACCTTTCCAGATTCTGGCCAACACACCAAGTTTCAGGTTCCATCCCTTTTCATTTGCTCTTGGCACGTATCAGGTTCACCCCCTATACGAATCTGCATATTTTCGATGCATATAAAGCTTGCCTTGCATCATTGATCAACTTTTCTTTGTCCACTTGTTGATCTGCAAATACAAAAACATAACTTACTTATGAATGTCCACAGAAAATTTCAATCCATGGCTCAGAATACTAACTATTTGATCTTTTGAATGTATTGAATATTGATGACATCATTATGAAGTTGTTTAAATAAAATTCCTTATTTCACATGATGGCCTACAAAATGGTACTTTACAATGATAAGGGTAATATGGATATGAAAAAGACAGACCTGATGGACCGAGCCTCGTTAAAGGAAGAGACTGGACTGAACACTTTTCTAGCAGAGTTGGTGTAGTGAAGCACATCGGCTGTTGTGAGGATAGGGTTGATGAACCTATCTTTCAAAACACCCTTATGGATGATAGTTATATCTCATCTAAATAGATTAAAAAAAAAACATGATGCTTATTGTTGGAGATATATTTTGCACGACACCAATAGCATCTACAACTAATAAAGTAAAAGTAAAAAATCACATATCAAATATAGTCAAGGAAAACAAACACAAATCGATACCTGATAACTGTGAGTAGTAAGGTAAACTCCAATTGTGGTTTTGGAGGCAACGGTTGATGCGTGAATTGCCATTGTGCTTACTGAAGAGTATGTGGTCTCTCATCTACTCCTCTCTCTCTCTCTCTCTATATATATATATATATATATATATATATATATATATATATATCGCGTAGAAGACTAAACAAAACGCTTGTTGAAACCAATTGAATCGGCCCTTGTATATGATCATTATGAGGATTAAAGTTCCTGAATTGAAGTTTCATTGAATTCGACATTGAATTCCACCTAAAAGGTTATAAATAAAAATAAACATTAGTTACTTTTTTTTTTTTGGGTTAAATGGTACAATTTGGTAATGCAAAATAAAGGCAATTTTGAAAAGATTTATATGACATTTATGCTTTAAAGCATAGGACTCTTTATATGCCATCTTAAAAAGATGGTAAACTTACTACTTTGTCCATTGAGTTTCTTTAATATAATAACTAGTAGGAACCCGTGCGTTGCGGCGGGCTGCATCCGTAAACTTTTATTACATATATAATAATTTTAAACTAAAAGTCATCATGTATTCTTGTGTGATAATTAATTTGGTGGAAATCCTTTGATATTGAAAGCACAAATAAAAAATAAAAATATATTGATGCGGGAGAATACTGAAAACATGAATCAGAAGACAAGATTTCAGTCTCTAAAAAAAAGTAGCTAAATACTCTAAATGAAGCCATAAAAAAAATAAAGAATGACGTATGAGATGGGTTTGCCATCCCATAGTACTAACTGGTCGATTTTGTTGTATATTCCCGAATATGCTCCGAACGTATATATGTCATTTCTCATGTTGGCAATTGTTTCGTCTAATGAGACACCCATACCCTCATTATGAATAATTCTAATTAATATAATATTCTATTCATTTAATCTAAATAAAAAAACGTAAATCACTTTACATACATATTAAAAGGAATTATCTATCAAATTACGCTAGTTACAAAAATGTCAAACTATGTCTATGTATAAACACCAATTAGTAGTATGTATGAAAATGTCAAGTTATATATATATATATATTTCAATAAATAAATATCACATAATGCGAAAAAATAACTATTTCTATATAATTAGAATAGTGAATATGACAAAATGAATATAAAAGTGCGTGTAAAACTAAATAGTTAATTTGTAAATCAAATAACTATCAAAATTCTACCCTAATATGTATATATATATATAGGGGGCGGTTATTCTACAAAAATAAAGAAACGTGCGAAGGATGCGAAGGATATTTGTGCATGATAATTACGTAATGATAATTACGTAATGTTTTTTATGTTCATGAAAGCATTACGCAATTATCATTACGTAATGTTTTTTATGTTCATGAAGGCATTACGTAATTATCATTACGTAAATATCATGCATTTGTGCATGATAATTACGTAATGATAATTACGTAATGTTTTTGTATGTTCATGAAGGCATTACGTAATTATCATTACGTAATTATCATGAACAAAGTGATCCTTCGCATCCTTCACACGTTTATATTACTTTGTATTTGATCCTGCCCCTATATATATCTATGTTACCTTATTAAGGAGGAGAGATGACTATAATGGTAATTTCATTCAAATTTTAAGTTGGGAGTTCAAAGGTCCCTTTACAAATCTCCAATTTTTAGCTTTTTTATTCCTTTTATACCCTCATGTACAAGCTTTAATGCCAATGGTATATATCTTTACATAGCCATGTAAAGATGTAACCCCTCCTTCATAAACACTCAATTCAATGTGGTACCCCACTCTCTTAAAACACCATTCATGAGTGTCGGTTCACTTCACCCGGTTCGCTACGATCATTTTATTCAATGCTTACTTAATCTGCATCTCTTTATCTACTTAATGCCTACTTCCGTTCAAATGCATGAGAGAGAGAGAGAGAGAGGGAGAGAGAGAGAAGGAAAAAGAGCCGGAATTAAGACCATGCTTGATCGATCTATCAATTCTTTTGGCTGATTGATTCACCAACAAATGTTTCACCATCTAATTTCATCTCTGTTAGTCATTCTCTTTAATTTTACGTATTTTAATTTCATTTATTTGTATTGTCAATATTATGCTTTCAGATCAATTCGAGTTTATGCATTTTCTTTACTTTTTTGATATACAATGTAGGTTCAACTATAATCTAATCAATTAGATCTTGACCTTTTCTTGTGGCATATACCTATTATGGTTTTCTAACTTGTTATAAGTTTTGAAAAGCTTTTAGTGTTTCTTTATCAGATTCATTGGTGTATATAGATTAAAAAAGGGTAAAATTTTAACTATATATTGTTATGGGTCTCTTGTTTAATGGCTTTCCATATTGTTGCGGATAAGAGTGAGATTATATGAAACTGAAACACTAATCCGGTTCTCTGATAATACAAATGAAGAAAAGAGTTACAACTGGAAAGCCACTTTTCATGTAACACACGCTCAAGTGGATGCTAGCCGGTCATCAAGATCAGAACCATCAAAAGAGCACGACATGGGCCGTGTTCTGCCAAAAAAAAATCTGTGCAAGATGTGATTAAAAATGGTGCTACTACAACGAGTGGTGGCCAAAATAAGAAGAAAGCAGAGATGTCACAAACAAGTGTTGTGATAATTCTTATAATAGTTCATGCTAAAATTCAGGTTTGTAAACAATATAACTTCTTCAATAGTTTTTTATATATTTCATATTAGTCTATTTCACTATATTACATATTAGTCTATTTCACTGTAACATAAGTCCTTTTTGTTTCTACTTTTTTCCAATTGTGATTAGAAAAAGAATAGTATGGTGACTCAGAAAAATCCAATCACAATTCAACAACTTTTTCTTAATTTGCAGTCCATGAAATGTGATAAAACTGAGAGAGTTCACATTCAATCTACTGTCTGGAAAGTTCCTGACATTTATCACAACAAAGATAAGAAATTTGTTTCCCAGTTGTGAAGCTTGTCAAAGAAAGGTATGTTGTAATTTGTAAATATTCATGGGAACTATTTAAAAGGTCTTATGTGAAAACAAAGTTTTTAATTTATTATTACTTCTATTCTTTTGGCGTAATGAAGAAGGGGAAAGTAAGATTCATGAGAAGCTCACAATATCTAGCCCAGAAATTACTTCTATAGCAATTTACGCATAGCATAGGTTTGTATTATGGCCCAAACACCTTTCTTATTTGTTACCCTAATATATATATTGATTAATTATTTTTCCATTTGGCATTTCAGCTTATCCATTGTTCGTATTTTGATTTCTTGAAGACGGTACAAAGAAGTGTAACTCGACTATGAGGGGAGTCTCAGTTGATTAGCTTGTAGAGGTTAGTCTTTACTTATCTTTAAAGGAAATTACTTTTGACCCATTTACTTATAATGAGTTGATTTGGGCTTTGTTTTAATCTCAAATGATCCCCGACTTGCCCAGTCACTAACCTTTTTTGCCTATTACCCAGCCCGGTGACTTGCCCATCTTGCACCTACATGTACCCATATTCTTTCGAATTAGTAGTTATTTTCCACTTGTATGTTTTACTTTTAGGTAAGTGTGGAATATAAATTGGATCCAAAGACACTCCATCGCGTAGTCCACATCATTGACTCGTTTCTTTCCATAAACTATATTGAGTGACAAATATTATGTTTGCTGAATAAATCTTTGTCTTCTTTCCTAAAGAATCTGGAAATATCACTAAGCTAGGGTGCAAGCAGGCTGGTCAAATATTGGTGAGAACAAATGGTGATCAAACGATGTTAATCGATTAATGTTGTGGTTATGTTTTCTATTTCTGGAATGTAGGGTACAAGAATAAATTGAAACGCCATGTTGTGTTGCCGATTACAAGATAGTAGACAATTGTCCAAGGTCGTTGATGTAGTGGGAGTGATGCATTGATGTCAAGCTTCTGTTAAATTGTTTTAAATGTGGCATTTAGATAGGCCAGTCTCTCTACCAAGTGGTGTATTATGCTTGTGTGTTATGGGCTCTTCATGAACTTCTCATGTAATTATTTTCCTTGCTTATGGTAGTTGGTTTTTGATGTTCACATTTCAAAAGAAAATATTATAACATTGCGTTTTTGCATTGCTCAACGTGGTTTAATGATTGAATTTATGTTTATATCGTGTATGACATAAAATAAGTTATTTGAGTTGTTTCATTATCTTTGCATAAAATCATACCTTAGTTGACATGTATAGTTGATTTTAAAAATGAGAGTTGTTGCAAGCCGTTTTAGGTCCTAAAAGCAGAGACATGAGCCGAGAGCTTTCACATACATGAGACTAATTTTGATCCATTTACATGAGCCGAGTTACTTTATCTATAGTCAATACTATGTATACATAAATGTTGTATCCCTCTCATATCTTTCACTCATTTTACATATCCAATCTATATTAAACTAATTTTGATCCATGTAAATGAAGAATATATGTGGTGCATTTTAGCATGCTATATTGAATATAGTATATTATTGTTTTAAATAATGCATTTAAAGTGCTGCAACCAAAGGTTTTTAATCATCATCTTCATTAGAGTGACATGTTCAAAATCATCAATAAAATGTAAAACAAAACTAACATATATGCCATATTCTTGCCTTTTTCTATTCCCGCATTTTACATGGAAATTTGTATATAAATATTTATTTTAAAAGGGCTTATTCGAACCACAATCTTGGGTACCTAAGTGTACTATTGAATCTACATTTTTGCGTATTGTAAACAATCACATTGTTGTATTCCAATTTGTATTTGAATCCCGCGGCAACGCGCGGGTAAACCCACTAGTATATATAAGTAGAGGATCCGATAAGAAAATTGTTTTGTGTAGGAAGTGTAGGAAGTGTTTTCAACCGTTGGATCAAATCTGATTAAATATTTAGATCAAGGGCATAAAAGACTTTTTATTCATTTTATTAATTATCATAACCCACTAATTTAGCATCAAAATTATGGATTTTAATGAAATTCAATTATCCTAAAATAACTATTCTTCCATATTTTCATAACAATATTCAATCTCTATAACACTTCATCGATTCTTCATTATTTTTCAAATATATAATTTTTATCTATTGGTTGTTCGATTATGGCAGAAGGTTTATAAAACACTACTATAAAAACACCATCAACAAATTATCTAAAACCCAATTATAAAACACAATTTATCAAGACCAGCGATTTAAGATACTTAATAACACAAAATTAAGAAAACAAAAAAAATACAAAACCGATTATATAAAACACTATTATAAAACACCATTAAAACATTAAGAAAACAAAAAATACAAAACCGATTATATAAAACACCATTAAAACATTATCTAAAAAATAATTATAATACACCATTATAAATACCAGTGATTGAAGATACCTAAGAACAAAAAATTAAGAACAAAAAAAAGTATCTAATAACACTATTATAAAGATCAGCGATTAAGAAGTAAGAACACAAAATCACAAAACTAAAAAAAGAATCCGATTAATCTCTACCATAGACTCATCACTAATTAAAACATTATTACAAAAATCTGATTTCCCTCCATTTGTGTCGTTTTTTGTTCGAATGCGTCTGGATCAATAAACGGTTTGGGGTTTTTTCTTTTTTTCCTTGCGTAGTGTTTTTACCCCGATTTGGATCTGTAAAACAAGACTATAGTTATTAGGTTTATATGACGGTTATTAGTAAGAAAAAAGAAGAAAATACAAAGAGGAAGAAGATGACTAAAACCTGCTTTGTTTTTTTACCTTTTGATTCTATCGAGAGAGAGAGAGAGAGAGAGAGAGAGAGAGGTGAGTAAATAAGAGAGATAAACAATTTAGCTTGAATTAAGGAGGAGTTTCTAGAAAAATAAAAGAAAATGACTTTCCTGCTATCTTTTAAAACACTTATTGGACCATCCTACCCCTGACCATTAAATTATAATTAGTATAATATTAACAAACCTAAACTTTTAATCTAAACCATCAATTTCTAGATCAAACGGTTGAAAACACTTCCTACACTTCCTACACAAAACTATTTTCTTATCGGAACTGAAGAAACAATAACCGGAACGGCTGTCCAGTGTATGCCTCGACGGTGTTGAATAGGGGAACCACAGCTCGGGCTTCGTCTTCTCCGGTGAGATCCAGACCTGCAAGTGAGAAAGGGAAGGTGGGGCGTGGAGGTGACTGCTAGGAAACCACGAATGGAGTCCAACGTACAGACACAAAAAGTGATGGCGGCGGCCATGTGTTATCAGGGGGTAATATGTATGTGATAACTTGTGCCCTAATGAGAGGTGATGACCTCTTATATAGGGCTTTCATGGGCCTTCATGGGCCAGACATCATGGACCCCTAACTATATGGGCACATAGTCCATTGGCACCAAGCCCAGTTAGGGGGTTACCTCCACACCCCAATATTAGTAAATAATATAATAAGTAACAAGTAGTAAAGACGGTATGTCGGGTCAAACACCCTACCTCTACAAGTCCCCCTAGTCTAGTGTTGCTCCCAAGTGCAAGCGTTGGGTGGAGCGCTGGACTAATGAAGATTAAGAGCTTTATCTTCTCGGTGGACCAATGACTCGAACGTTTCATCTTCTTGTGATGTGTGTGGGAGGTTGCTCGTTGCGCTTGTTACCGATTAAGTGTCACCTTCTAAGTTAACTGTCACCGACGCGTGTGAGGGTTTCTCGTTACGCTTGTTATCGGCTAAGTGTCACCTTTTAGGCTAACTGTCACCGGCGCGCTAGCGTCCAGTAGTTGCAGGTGCTAATGTGGTTCGTTGCCAGACCTGCAAGTATCTCAATCATATAATATGGGTGTATTATGAGGCGCCCAGCCTTGTGTTAGTATATCTTAACATGTAATAAGTTGTTAGATAGTAAATAATGCTAAATATAAAAAGATTGTGCCAAAACCTTGAGCGGCCAATGTTATGGCGCGCGTGCGGATTTTATGGCGCGTGGTGAACCAACAACACTTTCTCGGGGGGTGAAATCATACGGCGCATCATGGTATGAGATCCACCTAAAGTGGTGTTATACCATGCCATCCCCCCAGTTCATTGCTGCTAAGTGTAATGCTTAGGAGCGTTGGAACTTATAATAAGAGTATCCTTCGTTAATGGACCATTTGACGCGCAAAAGTTATCGTCCGCGGATTGCTTTAAGTAAGCAACGGTATGATCTGCGAAAGACGCACTTTCAAGGCGTACTTCAGTCAGAAGCAATGCTCCACGATATTCGTGAAGTGCTTTGCGGTGGCGTATGATAGCCATCGACTACGCGAAGTGCTTGCCGTTGACGGGTGAAAGCAATCCGCGGAGAACGTCTTAAAAATTTTTACGTCAACCCAACGCAGGGTGATGACGTGGCGGCGCGTTCCTGAAAAGGAGAAGCGTGCGAAGTGTAGCACGTTCTCGAAAAGGAGACGTGGCGGCGCGTTCCTGAAAAGGATACGCGCGCTAAGCTGAAGCACGTTCCTGAAAAGGAGACGTGGCGGCGCGTTCCTGAAAAGGATACGCGCGCTAAGCTGAAGCACGTTCCTGAAAAGGAGACGTGGCGGCGCGTTCCTGAAAAGGATACGCGCGCTAAGCTGAAGCACGTTCCTGAAAAGGAGACGTGGCGGCGCGTTCCTGAAAAGGAGACGCGCGCGAAGTTGAAGCACGTTCCTGAGAAGGAGATGTGGTGACGTCGTAGCACGTTCCTGAGAAGGAGACGTGGTGGCGCGTTCCTGAAAAGGAGACGCGCGCGAAGTTGAAGCACGTTCCTGAGAAGGAGACGTGGTGACGTCGTAGCACGTTCCTGAAAAAGGAGACGTGGTGGCGCGTTCCTGAAAAGGAGACGCGTGCGAAGTTGAAGCACGTTCCTGAGAAGGAGACGTGGTGACGTCGTAGCACGTTCCTGAAAAGGAGACGTGGTGGCGCGTTCCTGAAAAGGAGACGCGTGCGAAGTTGAAGCACGTTCTTGAGAAGGAGACGTGGTGACGTCGTAGCACGTTCCTAAAAAAGGAGACGTGGTGGCGCGTTCCTGAAAAGGAGACGCGCGCGAAGTTGAAGCACGTTCCTGAAAAGGAGACGTGGTAGGGAGTTACCGACAAGCAGGGTTACCCGTAGCGTAGAGTTACCGGCTCAGCGCGGGGTTACCGTTGCGTAGGGAGTTACCGACAAGCGGGGTTACCCGTAGCGTGGAGTTACCGGCTCTGCGCGGGGTTACCGTTGCGTAGGGAGTTACCGACAAGCGGGGTTACCCGTAGCGTGGAGTTACCGGCTCTGCGCGGGGTTACCGTTGCGTAGGGAGTTACCGACAAGCGGGGTTACCCGTAGCGTGGAGTTACCGGCTCTGCGCGGGGTTACTGTTGCGTAGGGAGTTACCGACAAGCGGGGTTACCCGTAGCGTGGAGTTACCGGCTCTGCGCGGGGTTACCGTTGCGAAGGGAGTTACCGACAAGCGGGGTTACCCGTAGCGTGGAGTTACCGGCTCTGCGCGGGGTTACCGTTGCGTAGGGAGTTACCGACAAGCGGGGTTACCCGTAGCGTGGAGTTACCGGCTCTGCGCGGGGTTACCGTTGTGTAGGGAGTTACCGACAAGCGGGGTTACCCGTAGCGTGGAGTTACCGGCTCTGCGCGGGGTTACCGTTGCGTAGGGAGTTACCGACAAGCGGGGTTACCCGTAGCGTGGAGTTACCGGCTCTGCGCGGGGTTACCGTTGCGTAGGGAGTTACCGACAAGCGGGGTTACCCGTAGCGTGGCTGAACCTGCAAAAATAAGTTGCATAATATGGGTGTATTATGAGGTACCCAACCTTGCGTTAGTAATTATGCAACTTCTATAATCATGATAAGTAAAACGGTTTAAATGTAAACCACTTATAATAAGATTATTATCTATACTACTATATAATACATTCTACATGGGCAACAAGGTAATTTGCTCTCTTTTTTAAGATGGCATATGAAGAGTTTTATGCTTTATACCTAAAATGTCATGAAAAACTTTCCAACACTACCCTTATTTGCAAAACTCACTTGTACATTACATAGTCCCTCCATTAATGCTATAAAATTCACAAAAGAAAATATACTATAATATCATCGTATATGTCCTTTAATTAGTGAACTAATATAAGTAAAAAATAAATAAAACAAATAACTGACGAATTTACACATGTAGCAAGATATATAATCTTCTTTTTATTTTATATACTTTATAGCATAGTAAATGTGATCAATGGGTTCTTATCATGAATGAAAACATGATTACGATTACATTGTTTGCTGATGTTCACAGTTCACATCATCACATGACAGCATGTTCTACACACCTAGAATGATGGTTCTTCTTTACTTTAAAACTAGAGTTAATGATTCAATTAAATGGGAGGAAACGACATGTTTAGATAAATTTGGACATGGTTTTAATACATGAGAGGAAAGTCAGGAAACATTATATTTTTAATGATGCTCAACGAATGATGTGTAAATGTAATGCTTTCTAAACTTTATATTGCTATTTTTTACTTAAACTACATGTTTACTATTTAACATGCTAGAGGAAAACCTAACAACAATCTAATTGTCCCTAAAGAATTATAAATTGAAATGTATGATGCGTACAGAATGTCGGATGGTCATAAAAAAACCACGTAAAATGCAAAAACAATGTTTTTATGTGTCTTAAAATTAAATGAAAATTACTATCTTACCCATCTAGAACCCATTATATAGTAGTACAGATATAGATATAAATATATAGCCAAACATCATGCAGCCCCGCCGCAACGCGCGGGTTCCTGCTAGTACTCATTAAAATGTTTTGCCATCTAAAAAGTGATTGTGGACTACTAGAATCCATGTGGTCAACAGTTGTGCTAAGACATGGTATGTGTTGCACCTGTAGTTTGTAGTTGTACATGAAGCTTAGCAGGTTGTACCATAGTTTGTAATTAGTAAAAGTATGTGTGTATACACATTTTTTGAATGTT
This sequence comes from Ambrosia trifida, assembly GCA_028751855.1. NCBI lineage: Eukaryota > Viridiplantae > Streptophyta > Magnoliopsida > Asterales > Asteraceae > Ambrosia > Ambrosia trifida. Next base: position 66,430,156 of record CM054122.1, read on the forward strand.
TAATCAAGGCCACGTGATGTTTCTGACATATTCGCATATGTTGGGAAAAACTCATTGTAATAATAATAAATTAATCAAAAGTATGAGTATTTCACCCTTTTGTATCCATGTAAGAAGTATGGAGCCAAAATGTGACATACTGACATCCATACAATACTGGGAAGAGCATATCATGGTGAGGGTAGTTTACTCGCGCATGATATTATGCTCACATGCTTGTATTAAACATGAAAGAAAGCGATAAGATAACTTATCTGAGCATCCTCATGGTAGAGTTTATGCAATGAATGAGCGGAGATCCATCCGCTGAGATGACGATTTTGAGCCCGCCGGTAAAAGCTGTGCTCCGCGGAGATTGCGCGGAACGCTTTGAGTTGCGGGGCTATAAGTGTTCTTTACGCAGAGAGTTGGATAACATGCTGCAAAAACTTTAGGACCATGCTCCGTCAGGCGTAGAGATGCTCCGCGGGGAGTGCAAAAGCTAGGCAAATGGGTGCACTATGTTGGCGGATGAAAGCTATGTTTCGCCAGATGCACGAAGAGTTTGCGCAAGCGGATGAATGAGATGTTCCGCTGTAGCGTCTGTTTATGTTTTACACCGGCGGAAGCAAGAGGTTGGCGTTGTGCGTTGCGTCAGCGGGTGAAAGCTATGTTTCCGCGGAGGCGCAACGGAGCACTTCACGTTGGCGGATGAAAACCATGTTTCTGCCGGTGTCGTCCGCGGGTGCTTTGCCTTGCTTGGCGTTGACTGATGATAGCATGATGTCATGGTTCCGCATATGTGCACGGAGCGCTTCATATTGGAGATTCCCACGGGGTACACCAAAAGCTTGCTTTCGCGGACGAGTTCAGTAAGCACGGAATGGCGGAACAAGGCCGTGCCTTGATCAATCAATGACGCCGCTCCGGCGGCTTTAGTTGGTATTTGGAAATGTATAATATGACAAAAAATGATGACCCCACCTTTCCACTAGCCCATACCTTATTTATTATTATGGAATATATAATAATGGTAGGAAAGCAAAAGATTCGACACATTTTTTGAGAAAAAATATGAAGGAACGGTGGAAAATGCATCGATATATGCAGTCTTTGCATTAAAATGTGTATCCGCTTGCAAAATAATAATATTATTATTATATGTTGATTGCAACGAGGCCCCCCTTTTTTTAATAAAAATCTTGAATAACAGGTTTTCAAGAATAGTAGATCCAAAAGATGTGATGAATTAGACTTTGAAAAGTATACATCTGTTGCTTACTAATACACGGATCGTGTGTATAGCCGGAAGAACATATATCTGGGTAACGGAGCAGAATCCCCAAGATGTATGTAAGGTCTGAGTGAAATAGATCTTTTGGTCATAACATCACTGAAAGCTGGTAGGACACGCGTTTGGATCCGTAGATCCAGAAAACATGTGTAAAGCTTGAAGAAGATCGAGAAGAGAAAACAGAGTGTAGTTCGTTGTCGGGTCCCACGGATGGCGCCAATGAAGAAACAATAACCGGAACGGCTGTCCAGTGTATGCCTCGACGGTGTTGAATAGGGGAACCACAGCTCGGGCTTCGTCTTCTCCGGTGAGATCCAGACCTGCAAGTGAGAAAGGGAAGGTGGGGCGTGGAGGTGACTGCTAGGAAACCACGAATGGAGTCCAACGTACAGACACAAAAAGTGATGGCGGCGGCCATGTGTTATCAGGGGGTAATATGTAAGTGATAACTTGTGCCCTAATGAGAGGTGATGACCTCTTATATAGGGCTTTCATGGGCCTTCATGGGCCGGACATCATGGACCCCTAACTATATGGGCACATAGCCCATTGGCACCAAGCCCAGTTAGGGGGTTACCTCCACACCCCAATATTAGTAAATAATATAATAAGTAACAAGTAGTAAAGACGGTATGTCGGGTCAAGCACCCTACCTCTACCCTATATATATATATATATATATATATATATATATATATATATAGGCTATGTATCCTTAAGAAACCATGTTGAGTTGGAGAAACCTTTAAAATGCATCCCATGGTTGTCATGCTTCCACATCTCTTTTCTTAACATTTAGCAAAATGGTAAGATGGTAACTTCCACCATCACATTTTTTGACCCCCTTTTTATACAAACATTAGACACACATACTTCAATCAATCATCATATCTTCAATTTCATGTCTCTCTCCTCTCTCTCTCTTTCTCTCATATGAATGTTTTTGAATTGGTTCATAACTTCAATTTCATATATGGAAGCTTTATCAATCACACACCTTCTACACCTCAATCATAACCCTTCTTCTTCCTTTAACAAACCCACTTCTTCTCCTTTAACAACCGCCACTTCTTCCCCTACCATGGTTTAGGTATCAATCATTATAATCATCGTCTGCTCCAATCGATCATTAATAATCATCGTCTGCTCAAATCGATTATTATATAAGGACTTACAGCAGACACAAAAGGTTTGCTGTTTTTTGGAAGGAACAAGTGAAGAGAATATAACCATTGTCTCTGTTCCAGATCTGAAATGGTGAGAATATAACCATCGTCTCTGTTCCAGATCTGAAATGGTGAGAATATAACCATCGTCTCTAGTGGGTTTAAGTATTTCATATCTCTTTCTTTAGCAAACAAGTTATGTATTTGGCTTCTTTACCTTTTAATTTCTGGGAAAATCGAATTTCTATTGCTTTCCGTTATACAAAACTAAGACAAAAACTTTAGTTCCCACGCCATGTATTAGTTTCAAATTATTTTCAACATAAAGAACTTGCTAGTAAACTTTGCCATGAGCTTTATTGATATAATATATATTTTGTTGGTTTGAAATCAGATAAGGGTATTTCTATATATCATTTATTTCTATAGGGTATTTCTATATTTTGTGTTCTTTAGTAGTATAGTGTGTTTGTCAATTTTTTACATGTTTATGAAATAAAATTCCAAATCTCTTTTACTGGTTTAAATAGTTACATAAGCACCATTAACTACGATACGTATGTAAATATGTAAAATTGCTCTTTTATAGCGTAAACCTGTTTTAAAGTGTAACAATGTAAATACATTTATTTGTGTTTCTTTATGGCAGATTGTTGTGGATCTGAGACAGTGCTAAAACGACACACTGAAGGGTGCCACTGTGATTTGTGGGTGTTTTTGTATATGTGATTTTCGTATGTAACATGTCTTGTAACATATTGAAAGATATGTAAAACATGTCTGTGTTACAATGTAACCTATTTTATTTATCATGTTTTTGTAACATGTTTGTGTTGTTTACAATGTTTAAAGCTATAACATACTAGTAAAAGTTGTAACAACACATGTCACATAGTTGTAACACAATAACAAGAGCTATAACATACTAGCAGTGTAAGATGTAACACAATATCAAAAGTTGTAACATACTACAGTATATGTGACACCCGACATATTTGGCTTAAACATTTTTGTAACATCTAAGTCTACCTTAGCGGAAAACATTTATAAACTGACTTAACTAGGTTAGTTGAGTCGGGTGAAGTTAGGATTGTCCAGGGTTCAATGATCTGGAGGACCATTGGGAGTCATTTTAGGAATACACTAGTACCGGGTCCCGTTGTTGGTGAAATTACATAAACTAATTAAGTGTATGTGTAGATTAACTGTCGTGTGGTGGATTATATGCATAGATGTGTTTAAATGATGTGTAGATAATCATCCATGCTTAAATATGTTAAACATAGACTAAGGTTGCATGCTCATATGTTAAGGTGCGTTAAAATGCGTTAAACACAACAAATTGGAAAAATAGAAAAACATAAGTTCTGGTTCGACCACATCGAGTGGGTGAACCTGGAAAGAAATCTTGGTTCGACCCTTAGCAAAGGGGCGAACCTAGAATGTGGAAATGGAAAAGTTTCATTCGACCAGAACATGCACATTCGACCCTGTGAAAGGGGCGAATGTGGGTACATTCGCTCAGGAAGAAGGGGCGAATGTGGACTAGTATAAATACCAAACCTTGTCATTTTTCACCATTTCACAAACCCTAACCGTCTCAAAACACTCTCAAACGATTTTAATCACTAAAGAAGGAGTTTTTGCTCTTCTTTTTCATAATCTAACCTATCAACAACATCTAATCAAGAATCCAAGGTGTGTTCTTAATTCTAAACATTGTTCAAGTATTTTAATTCGTTTTTATCTAACCCTAAATGTCCATATCTGTTCTAAGGAAGTTTTTATTAATAAAAACCTTTTAAACATCTTTCTAAACCTAAACCCTATCATTAAACATAGGTTTTCATATCAATAAACATATGTTAATTGTGTGTTATGTGATATTATGTGTTGTTTAATGATTTGCTACTGTGCTAATGCTAGAAACATGATCTAGGGCTGCTACTGATGATAGTTAGGAGTATAAAAGGTTATAATTAGATAGATGATGATATCAAGTCTAATTTGGGAATTTTATTGAATCTAGGGCTTGTGCATGTTAGTATTATCAATAAAGCGATTGGGGGTTTTCGACTACATGATAAACTGAACATTTTTAGATGATTATGGATTGATATTAAAAAGTTTCCAAATTGGGTAAAGATTACATGCATGATGTGACACTTCCATAATCTTTGCCATTTTAGGAAAGAGCTGAAACAGATAGGTTTTGGGGCAAAATTGGTGGGGTTTTGTCGGGGTAAGTTATTCATGCTTGACTGCAGTGTTTGGTAATGTTTCGGGATGTTTTCGGATGTTTTTGAAGCGTTTTGGGAAAAATAATCTGTCAGGGTCGAACCTGGGCACATTCGACCGGTCGAGTGGTCGAATGTGGAATCCCAGAGTCGAACCTGGACAGTTTGGTCGAACCTGTTAAGAACGGTCGAAGGTGGCTTTTAAAGGGTCGAAGGAGGGTTAAAAACGGGCGAAGGAGGATTTAATCTTCTGGTTCGACCCTTCTGATTCAAAAATGAGATTTTTGATACAAACTAAGTGTTTTATGCTTGAACCTTGTGTGTAATCTATGTGTACTTGATTAGTTAGGGTAATGAGTCACCAACGGGATGTCGGGTCGGTCTAGTGTGTCGGTTAAACACTTAAACACGTTTTAAAACATACTTGGCTACGATCTGGACCATCGGGGACTAGATAACATTATGGTTATTAGTCGGAACACTTATGTGAACATTTTGATAGATCTCCGGTAGAGGGATTATCAAGGGCTTAGCATTTTACTATTTACCGAGGAACGCAATTCAAGGTGAGTTCACGGCCCCACTCTTATAGCTTTAACTTTTGGGGGAGAAAACATGCGTTAAACTATTTTGGTAACATATGTCATACTATAGTTTTAACTTGCATTGCTATACGATCTTTTAAAGTCCCGGGGGAAAACCATGAATGTGCGGGGATGCACAACGGGGAAGTGTGGATAGATCTATTGGGCGTGACCTGCCCCACTCTTCGACTTGGAGGGTCGGGCGGGTGCATATTGTCTCAAACTGGTAACATTGGTATCATGCTGAACATTCGGGCTGAACATTGCTAAACATTGCTAAATGTGTCTAGTAATGGTTTTCCAATCGTAGTAGTAATAAAACATACGCCTAGCTAGCGTTCTTGGTAACATTGGTATAGTATGGACATGGTAATGCTTTGGTAACTATTTCGGTAACATATTGAACAAACCTGTGAACTCACCAGCATTATATATGTTGACGTCTTTTTGGCATGTTTTTCTTGGGTCGCTAAGGTAGCATCGGTTGGACTAGGCGCACGGGTCTGCACTGGCGTCTAGGCTTAGTAGCATATTTTAAATAAATGTTTTGAACATGTTGAAACACAGTTATGTAGTTGACTAAATTTTGAAATGCTTCCGCTATAGTTTAATGGTTTGATAACCAAGCTTTGAGTTTACGTATTTCATATAGTGTTGTTTATTGTGATCGTTGACATGGATCCTGGTTTGTCATGCGCCTCGCGGTAAAATTCCGCAAGTGGAAATTTGAGGGTGTGACAGTATAAGTGGCGCTACAGTAACAAAATTTGTAACATACTACCAAAAGTTGTAACAACACATGTCACATAGTTTTTTTAGGATTTTTAAATATATAAATATTAATGTTGTGATTTTCATACAAATCGAAAAAAAATCAAATAGAGGAAAAAAAATGATTAACAAAATTTGTAATAAAAAGCCTCGTTTAAATCAAAACTTCTTGTTCAATATTATTAATAAAAAGCCTCGAAATTATTAATAAGAATGAGCAAAAAAAAAAGTCTTTAAATTATTATCGGATATAATGAATGGAGTTCCCATGAGAGAGAGAGATAGAGAGATTAGGTTGTAAAGGTGGTGAAAAGTCTTTTAAGTTGATGTGTCTGTTGTACTTTGAAAAGTTCAAAAAGGTTACCCAATATAGCCTTTTGTAGTCTAAAATAAAAAGAATAATAACTTTTGAATATTTAATTGGTTAGCATCAATTATAACCATTGATGAGTTTTGATCTATGGTATATATAGGGTTTCTTGAGTTTCTCCAACTCAAGAGAGTTTCTAATTTATCCTTATCCTATATATATATATATATATATATATATATATATATATATATATTAGAATAGGATTATTAGAAAAAAGAGGTTACTAAATAAAATTAAAGGCAATTAAATTAATAATTTTCTAAACATATAGGTATATGTTCGAGTCATTAAAATCCTTAAAAAGTCTATGGATTTAAATATATAAATTAAGTAGTTCAAAATATATATTTAATTGAAAAATATCATAAATTTATCAAATAATCACTAAAGGTCGAGACTAAATATCTAGACCAAAAAATATATAATTGAATTCTAAGAGAAATAATAATATGTCTAAAAACGTCTACAATATTTCTATATATTAATAAAATATCGATTTAGAGTTATATGTATAAATTATATAATGTATAGTGTGTGTGTGTTAATTTAGTCCAATTCATAACATCTTTTAATTCATTAAAGTATATTTACACCGAAGAATTCTAATTAATATAATATTTGAATAGGATTATTAAAAAAAAGAGGTTACTAAATAAAATTAAAGACAATTAAATTAATAACTTTCTAAACATATAGGTAAATGTTCGAGTCACAAAAATCATTAAAAAGTCTATGGATTTAAATATATAAATTTGAGTAGTCCAAAATATATATTTAATTAAAAAATATCATAAAATTATCAAATAATCACTAAAGATCGAGACTAAATATCTACACCTAAAATACATAATTGAATTCTAAGAGAAATAATAATATGTCTAAAAGCGTCTACAATGTTCCTATATAATATTGATGTAGAGTTATATGTACAGATTATATAATGTGTATAGTGTATGTATATATAAGTATGATATAGAATATATATATATATATATATATATATAGATTTAGGATCCTGTACAAAGGCTAAAATATGTGAGAAGGGCGAGAAGGATCCTGATGGTGACATGTGGCAACCAAAAATATTTATTAGAGGGGCATCAAAGTAAATTGCTTCTTAATCTTATTTTTAGAGATAATGTTGACAATTAAAGTTGTTATTATTTTAGAGATTTATTAGGGATATTATTTTTGAATGTCAAAGTTCATGCTGAATAGTTATAAAATCATACCTGCATTCATTATGATACTAACGTTTTTTTACACCAATTCTCGAAATTTCTAGTTGTTGTGTTTTATTTTTGGTGTTTTATTATATTCATGTAAAAGGTGATAGCTATACATGGTGTTTTGTCAATCACATTTTTTATGGTGTTCAAAATAAAATGAACTGATATGACACATTGATATCATTTAAAGTTAACACACCATATTGTAAGCCATCCAGATCGTTAAATATCATTGACAACATTTTGAAGGTAAAACACCATACGTGAATCGAGCAACAAACATCCAGATCATTAAATCTTAATGCGAAGCTAAAACACCATAGACGTAAAACACCATCCAAAATGGTTAAATCTCATTTTTGAAGGTAAAACACTAGACTATAAACAATATTTAGCAATCATCAAATTAGTAAAACACCTTGACGTGAATCTTCCAGAAGTTAAAATAATATTCAGCTATCATCTTCCAGATTTAAAACACAATGATATGAATGGTGCAGCAATCATCAAATCAGTAAAACACCTAGACGTGAATTGTAAAGCAGTTAAAACAATATTTAGCAATCATCTTCCAGAAGTTAAAACACAATGATATGAATGGTGCAGCAATCATCAAATCTCAGCAATCATCTTCCAGAAGTAAAGCAGATCTTGATGATGAAGGCTATTGTTTAAACAATCAAGAATTACGTTTATATGTTACCCCAAATCTTTTTGATCTGATTACTTTGAAGGAGAGAGAGAGAGAGAGAGAGAGAAAGGAGAGATTATAGTTTCCTATAATAATGGCAACATTAAAGGAATTTACAAGGTGGGTTTTTAATTCTCATTTAATTACACTTTGTCCTTTACTATTATGCCCCTATTTAGTCTAAATTATTATAAAAATTATAAAACTATTTACAAAAATGCCACCCAATTAATCTACACCCTAGATCTAACACATCCTATGGTCATTAATCCTTCTTACCCTTCTCACACAAAACACACTTTGTACAGGATCTTGACCCTATATATATATATATATATATATATATATATATATATATATATAAATAAAGTGCTCCAATAATAACTTCATATATCTAAAATAGTTCTGAATATTAAGTAACATTTATAGAATTTTAGAATATATAATGTATAACCGTACCTTGATTGAAATAGAGAAAAATAACCAGTATATTGACGATCTTGAGATCCTTATGTTCGAAGTGGGTGTTAATCAGAGCTTGGCAATGGCTGCATTCTTGTGATCAAAATGGTGATTGAGAAGATGCTTTGTGTGTGAATGACAACATAATGACATATGAGGTCATGCCAATGGGTATATAAATGCATTTCTAACATGTTCTTGTTTATTGACATGACTCTTCATTGGAAAATTAATCATGATCTTCAATTCTATTTAATTTAGTCCAATTCATAGCATCATATATGTTTTAATGTATAAAGTGGGTTACATTGTGGAGAAGATATTAACCGTGTATTAGTCACATGTACCATAGGCATGATATGTTGTATACAGGGGCATAATGGGAAGAAAGGGGCTAAAATATAGAGATATATGCTTATGTCTCTTCATATGCCATCATAAAATGGTAGTGAAATTACCTTGATGTCCATCTAGGATGCATTATATAATAGTATAGATAGTAATAATATAATACAGATATAGCCAATTCCAGAAACGTTACCCAAATTATTATCGTGAATCTCAGAATTGATTTGAAATGATCATCTAAACTCGCTACCTTCCATATTTGCTCAAACGCCGGCCACATTTCCCCCATCCCTAGCACAACCCACTTCCGGCTCCCGTTCTGAGCAACCTTCATCTTCCTCAAAGTCCTCGACACAATCCGGTATCCTGTCCCCAATCTCCCCCTCTATACGAACTTCAAACGACCTGTCCTTCCACTTAAGTCTTGAGCGATTATCTTGTTGGGAATCGCGCGACCCGTTCGGGTCAAAACCGACTCGAGCTGTTTATTCGGTTTAATATTATTTAACACAAATAATTTTAATAACATTTGTTAATAAATAAAGTGGAAGCGTGTTAATATCAAAAACAATATATATTATCAAACTTAATACGCAATCCCAATCCAGCGATCCAGATATAAATCAAGACAAATAATATAGTCACAACCATAGGGTGTTTAGAAAACTATCTTGACGAAATACCAAATAGATCGCACGATGGATCTACGAATGCCACGCTAGTTAGCAAATTAGGGTGGAGGCAGTGGTCGGGTGGCGCGCGGCCTAATGGTGGCCAGATGGTGGAGGTTTGTGGTGGTGGTGGCGGAGTAGGGTAGTGGTGATGGTTGTGGGTTTTGTAAATATTATTCTTAATAATATTATAGAGGTGGCTATAAACCAAATTAGGGTTTAGAAAATAAGTTTATTATATAATAATAACATTTATACTCAAGTCCCCAATCTTTTGGCTTGTCCTCCAAGGACTTGCCTATATGTTGTTAACTAATTAATTACTAGCCACTTGAAGTTTTATAATTAACAAATTAGTCACAAAACTTTATATATCTTGTAATAATATTATTATCCTAATAATATTATTATTAGTATATATTATTATTTAACACCCTTAAATAATAATAACTCTCGTATTATACAACTCGTCTATAATCATCGTGCCCTGATAATTATCTATTACCATCAATTAATATCAAGAAACAATTATTCAATAACGTCGTAATAATAATTAATCTCTAATAATTATTATATCGTTCAACGCCTTAAACAATTCAATTGATTAATCCGTTTAATCAATCCACTTCCAATCTATTGTTTCTCTAAACAATCAACACCGATTATTTGTATAATAATCTATTCAATAAATATTTCGCTAATTATTTATTTCTCAATCGAAGTTTATTTGTGATAAATAATATTTAACAAGTAAACATTATTTCTATGTTTGTAGTCTAAAGTGTAACTCTTTGGATCATACTTTGATAGTTGCATTATTAATCAATATTTGGACACCATTTCCAACATATCTATTCTCTCTACCTTATCCACCAAAAACACCTAGACAAACGAAAGAAAAATCTCCATCATCATCCCTCAGCTGCGCATATTGCACCACCGTGCAAAACGACCCCAAATGACATTAAACACGAGATTCATCATCAAATGTAGCGGAACCCCATATATTTTTAACCACGCAAACCTTTCATAGTCCATCACTTGACATTCCCATTTCACCAATTTCTCAAAGTAACCTTGCCACGTCATCGTATCATCCAGGAAGATCTTCAACTCCTCTATCTTCTTGAAAACAAGAAACACATAAAATCCTCCTGGATAGTTAAATCCAACATGATTGAAACCGTTCTCATTTAACACCATTCTAAGACATGTTATTATTGAAACTTCTCTTACTCTGCCAGCCAAATCTAGCTCAAACCAATTGAAAGACATCTGGACATTGTCATCAATATTAATCTAATCAACTTCCACCTCTTTATTCTTATTTAAAACTGTATCTGTGAACAATCTCCTTTCTTCTATCACTACTTCTTCTTGGTAACCATTGACTCCGCCTACCGACTTCTTTTCCTCTTCTAATTGATTCCTTCTGATATTGGCCTTAGACCCACCTTCCTACTTCCTAACCTCTTCTAGATTCCTCTAAATCGAATACCCATTAACAAACCTTCCTAGAACCACAAATAACTTGTAACTTCCTATCCAAGCATCTCTTAAATCATACTCCATCCTTTGAATATCTCTAACATTCCAGAATGACACAAACTCAAACTGTTTCCCCAATCTATCCCTTTTCCTAGAAAAGTACGTGCCTTTCGCATCTCCTAACATCTTCACCGTTGCTATCAAGTCTGATGCCGAACACTTTTCCGGTATGTTTGATACAAAAAACTGTGTAACATGCTCCTGCCTCTTCAATCTATCTTCATTCCTTGAGCCCCGTCCTTTTTTATTCTGCACATCATACCATACATTCTCCCCAAATCTTCCTCGATCTGTTATTCGTTTTTATTTTGATTGGCAACGCAAACTTATACGAAATGCATAACTCAAACGGAACCCACACAATTATGGTAAGGGGTTGAGTTAAGGGGGAGGGTTTATGGTCGGGTTGGAGGAGGTGGTGGTGGATCAGGGGTAGTTGAGGGTTGATGAAGGGTGGGTCTGAGGCCGGGATCGGTAACGAGTGCGGCAGTGGTTAGGGTGTTGTGACAGGATAGTGGTTGGGTGAAGGGGTTGGATTGGGTTTGGGGAAGGAGACCAGAGGTGGGTTCTGTGGGTTGGTCAGGTTGGGTGTAGGAAGAAGGTAGAGTGCAGGTGTTGGGGTCGCGTTGGGTTGCAGGGGAGGTGATTGGTGGCGGACGGTGGAGTTGGACGGTGGTGTGGGTTTAAGGTTCGATCTAACACTCGATTTTTTTGGAAGATAGCCCCTTTCTATTCTAGCCTCTCCAGTGGAAACATCGTAGTACGAACTTCTGAACTTTTGTAGGCATGGAGAGGGTTATTTTAGAGTCTTAATTCTTGACACAACTTTTGCCAGATTAACATGTAACCCCACATATTTTCTCTTCCATGTTAAGGGGTCAATATTTTTTCGCATCAATCTTCCTGTGACGAATGATTCAAACACCTTAAACTTTGAAAAACGTTCTTTTCTAATCAAATTTTCAACAAACCATGCTCCAAAATTATTTGAAGGATTAATCAATTTCAACTTGCTTAAATCACGGATATTCCAGCTAGGAAGAGTTTGTAGATCAAATTTAGTTTTGAAATATTGAATGCTTTATTTCTTTCTTTTAACCACAAATATATTTATGTCATTATTAAACTTCTATCATACAATATTTTCGGTTTGGTGTTGCTTTGAAGTCAGAGGTGGTCATGGGGTTGTCAAAAGGTGGTAGTTGTACTATGGGTTGAAACATAGGTGGTTGTGGATTTGTTGTTGGACTTCGGTCTGTTGGGACATGGTCAGAAACAGAGAGGGTTGAGGGAAACAAGTTTGGGTCATTGGTTTTTGGGTCTTTAAACAGAATCTATACTGCTATATAATAGATCCTGGACGTGCAAAAGAGTCGTCATTAATTATAACCTATTTATAGCATTCACAGTAGTGCCCCTATCTTTTGGTGAGAGAAAACCCTATAATTTTTTACGGGGTTGGAAGTGGTTGTGAGTGAAAAAATGGGGAATCTACTGTTTATCGGTATATTTGGGGTTATTTGGGAATCTTTTGAGGAAAATTGGAAACGGTATTTATTTTTTAATATTTGTTGAAAGTGGTTGTGAGTGGAGGAGAGGGAAACTGTAATGATTTTTAATGTAATATGTGGTTGTTATTGGTTGTGAGTAAATGGGGATGGGGAAGCCACCGTGAATGCTCTTAGAATAGAAAGATAATAATTAGAAGTTTCCAAAATTAGGGGAAACATTAAAAATCGAAATCAGAGCCTCCTAGTATTAAAAGTGACACAACATGTTAACAAGTGTTACAAACCAGTACCTCCTAGTATTAAAGGGGCGTTAGAGGGATTTTTTTGTTATTATGTTAATTGGATGTTAAGATATTGGTATAAGTAGTTTGTTTTCTTTTATTACAAAAAATTACTAAAAATTAGGTTAGATGGAGTTGACAACATTAAATCAATTCCTTGCGATGGAGTGGAGTGAAATGAGAAAAAACGGAAGATGTGGTGCATAGGTGTAGTTGAAGAGGGTTATGCTATACTTGAAAGCCTAAGCTAACCATGACATGAGGGTTGGGGCAAATATATATGACCAGTCTAAGCGTCAAACTTGTTGAGACTTTCCAACAAGTTAATTATGATCTCGTAACTCGAAACAAAACTAAAGTTATGTTCGATTTATGTTGAGTCTAATTTTCTAGCCCACTTGTTGGGTTAAATGTTAATCCGCTATCTCTTGAGAACATTCATGTGCGGTCGATCAAAATTAAATATATTTTTTTTTAAATAAGTTGTCAAATGTTGTAAATTTTTATCTTTGTCTGTATCTTATTTTCTTGTTCTTCGTCTAGTACCAACACTTTATAGTTTGTGAATGTACATTGGACTTTACAAATTCTAAACAGGTTTGTGCTCGTGTTTGATATTTATAACGTTTCTAAGGCCGTATAGGAGGGTCTGTGATGGTCGTGACCATCACGAATACCATCCTATGGATTTGTGATAACCGTTGGGGGCATTAAAAAAATTCCTATTTTCCAATATATATACTACTCTTTAAATCCAAATATACCACCAACAATAAAAAAATACTTCAAACACAATCAAAACACCGACAATTGAATAAAAGAAAATTATTTAATTTTTCTAACGGAACACGTTGGTGGTTTAGATATCAAATTCAACGAGCCAAACCAACCGGTCACTAAATTTTATTATTTAATTTTTCTTTTAACTTGTATTTTTGTAATTTTTTATTTATTATATTTTATTTGTAATTTAATTAATTTAAAAAAATGTTGGTATTTGGTGTGTTAATTTTTTTTTTTAAAGTTTAGTGATGGTGTAATGCCCACCCCTAGTAAAATGTGATGGATTATAATGAAATGATGAGGCATAATTTGATTGGTTAGCGATGGTGTAATGATCACCCCTAACACCCTAATAGGTCTTATCGTGTCAACCTGGTATCTAATAGCTGAGTCTCATAAGGAGAACTCAATTTTCATGAAGCTATCCCTCTCTATTATTGTTTGGAATCGGGCAATGATGTAATTTTCGTGTTCTGCTTCCAGAAAGAATTCTTTAAATGAAAACAAAAGTCTTCAGTTCCAAAAAACAACGGCTAACTTTCCTGTCATGCAATATTTCATCTATAGAATATTGTTATTAAGCTTTTGACATTGTGAGATCATACAACCAATTCTTACAAGCAACATCATAGTACGCATCATTATTCTTCACCAATACACACGCACACACACATACATACCATTCGATTCCATGTATCCTCGACTCATTTCGTTTGAAAAAAGGTGAAAAAAATCATATCTATTTGATCACTTATAATTTTTATCCTTTAATTTCTTGATCCACAAACCGTTTTAGATCAAGTAAAAGTCGCTTCGATTCAACACTGTATATATGGCACGTTGTTGTGGTTGTGGCCGTCTTGTTGCTTGGTTATGTTGCGCGTGTTTTTGTTTGGGTTTATTTGTTTTGATGCCTGTAATGATCTCTCTATATGCAGCACCATCAAGTCCTTCATTTTCAGTTGATTTATTTGACAATCAAACCTTCAATATGACAAGAGCCGATGACTCTCCCAAAAACATGACAATCCACTTTCATCTCAAGCTAAAAAACCGAAACTCTGCAATAGGCCTTCATTACCCGGAACCAATCAAAATGACCATTTCTTACTTCCCAAATGTTTCCATAATGTTTACTTTAGCAGAGTACAAAGTTGATACTTTTTATCAGGGTAATGGGAAGACTAAGAATATAAGAGACATGGTGGAAACAAACGGCCTGCCAAAGGTGTTAGATGGGACGGATATGATTGCATTTCGAGTGGATTTGGTGGCTACATATAAGCATAAAAGGGCTGGTTCCAAGAGGCATAAGATGGAGGTGGGATGTGTTGTGGGTGTGAATTACACCACAAGCCAAAAACTGCGTACCGGGTTTAGTAAAATGGCTAGGCCAGGGCTTGATTCTCAGCTGAAACAAGTCAAACAACCATCCAGCTCATATGATAATGGTTATGGTTTTGGAACTGGTTTTGGAAGCGGAGGAAGCATAGGAGGCGGGGGAAGTGGAGCAGGTAGGTACTGAAGATGCCGTGAAGGGGCCAGTGGTGTATTTTGTTACTGTTAAATTGGTTGTGTAATAAGCAATATATATATGATTTGTAAGGCATTGAAAATTATATCAAGAATCTGTCATTTTCGCTCATAGTGCATATTAATACCGTTTATGTTCTTATCCGTCCCATTCAAATCCTGTAGACTTCATTGATTACTTGTTTCATTGATGTTTCCATATAATCAATCAGTTACAGTATAATTGCCGTTGATAAGACTGGGCGTTTTTGTAACTAGACATGACATACTCGAGCCTGGATTTATTTGGACAAACACTTTCTAGTATCTGCACAGCCCTTGTGTGAATAAAATCTAACCTTGTGCAAATAGTGGGAGCCCTCTCTTCACTCATACCCCTCCTTCTCTCTCATAATTCAAAATTGCCCACTTATGCTCACCCAGTCATAGATTGTGAAGTTAAGTCATATTAGAAATTAACTTGTAATATGTACAAGTATTGCCAACCAAAGAAAAGTAACAAGTAGCAAACAACAAGGTAACATGACCGAACACGATTCAAGCAAATACTATTATTACATATACACAGCAATTGATTTAAAAACTCAGCATCTTATATCTTGTTTATCATATATAGCAAACATTCCATCACGTAATCACCAAAATAATGGCAGTAGAAAGGATCAACAACCATATATGCATGCCTAAACCACCAAACCCATCACTCACACCCGATTCAAAGAGTCTAATTCCTTTCTTTGAATCTCTCTCACCTGTTTGTCCAACCCTCACGTTAGCCACCACACCTACCTTCCTCTTCTTACGGTATGCAGGTGATGTAAACCCGACTTTGGTCACCACCTCCACCTTGAACACTGAAGATGTCACGGTTCTATTATACGGTGCTATGCCGCGAGAAGTCACCGAATCTATGACATGCTTGCTTTTCTGATGGCGTTGGTAAAACTTTGGCACAGTGTATTCCGCTACAACAAAAGTCAACTTGATATTAGGGATGTAAGAAAAGATAATCTTAACCGGATCGTAGTACGCCCCCATTGCTTTATTCTTGTTATGGAGTTTCATGTCAAAGAAAATTGTCTGGTTCGCGGTGGTGTTGGAAGAGGAAATGTCTGATAAGTTAAGGGCCGAGACATAAAAATCGTTGATGGTGAATGCGGGGTCTGATGGCGTGGTGAAGTAGACGCATACCACGATGACCGCGGTTATGATGGCTAGTATTGATATTATTATGCACCAAAATCTAGTAAAATATGACATGTTAATTCTTATGTAGTGAATGTAAAATGAAGAAATGAAATATAGTGTATAAATAATGGAAGAAGGGATGACTTTTGGTTTAAAGTTGGGATGTTTTGAGATTTAGATCACGCGGAATGGATATTATTTATATGTATTCTACAACTTTGTTTTTTAGTTAGTTATGTTCGACTACAAGGAAATTCCATTTTCTTGATTATATATTGTAAATTAGTTGGTTGGAAATTTCCATATTATTTAAGGCATCAGACAAAAAAACAACTGAACTTCTTTCAACTAAGTGAGGATGCAAACAGAAAAATTACTTGTTAGACTATTTAATTATTAAGTTATGTTAAATATTTTTAGTAATTGATCTAAAGATAAGCTATAGATACATCAGAGAGAGCTACCTGTAATCCTCATGATACAAAACCATCAAATATTAATTTGACTTGCGGAAATCACGTTTATTATTATTTGATATAAACCAAAGACCATAAATTCTGATCATACTATCGAATTGTCTTCTCTCTAAAAGTCCACGGAATGGATACAAAAATATAAAAATACAACTAGAGACTTTCATGTTGGACCTGGTTAATTAACGATCTGTTGTAGGTGATAAAATGATAAAATATAATAGTTAAATAAAGAAAGTCTTGAATATAATTTCCAAGAAACAGCAACCAACTTTCATTGTAATTTTAAAATGTCAACAACACTACAACATAATATTATTATTTATGGTTTTGACATTGTAACTTGTAAAGACTTGCAGCACACAACCCAAATCTTTCAAATAGCAAGCAAATACCATCACAGTTTCTTCATTATACAGTTTGCTCCACTAACCGTTTAGCTCAACTAAAAGCCCCTTGTTTACAAGACAATATGGTACACTTTCGGGTCAGCGGCGCCCTTATTGCTAGCTTAATTTGTGTGTCCTTTTGGTTAGGTTTAGTTGTTTTGATGCCTGTAATGGTATCTCTATATGCATCTCCATCAAGTCCCTCATTTTCAATAGATTTATTTGATAATCAAGCCTTTAACTTGACAAGAGCTGATGATTCTCCCAAAAACATGACAATCCACTTTCATCTCAAGCTAAAAAACCGAAACTCGGCAATAGGCCTTCATTATCCAGATCCAGTCAATATTACCTTTTCTTACTTCCCAAATGTTTCCATGATGGTTACTTTAGCAGAGTACAAGGTTGATAGTTTCTATCAGGGTAATGGGAAGACTAAGAATGTAATAGACTTGGTCGAAACAAACGGCGTGCCAACAATGTTAGAAGGGACGGATATGGTGGCTTTTCGAGTGGATTTGGTGGCTACATATAAGCATAAAAAGGTTGGATCCAAGAGGCACAAGATGGAGATGGGATGTGTTGTGGGTGTGAATTACACCACAAGCCAAAAACTGCGAACCGGGTTTATTCGAATGGCAGAGCCAGGTCTTGATTCTAAGCTGAAACCTCCACCCAAAAATGATTATGCAGGTTACTGAAGATGCCGTGCACTAGTGTATTTGAATGGTTGGCAACTTCGGATTTCCTTCTTTTTCATTATTGTATATGTAATTAAAGCTGTCCTTTCATGTAACTTCATTCAAAGAATAAGGGGTATGTTATTTACTCAACAAAAAAAAAAAAAAAAAAAAAAAAAAAAAAAAAAAAAATTAGGTTTTCACAACCCTCTACGACCCGTAGAGGGTGCCAGTGCAATAAATGAGGCTACGCTCTATGGCCCATAAAGGCCTCTACGGCCGGTAGAGGTGAGTTGGTGGAGTTCATTTAAACCCTAGACGACTCGTATAGGTCTCCACGGCCCGTAGGCACGTACGAGGTATGAGGACAATCAATGAACAGACTGACTTGCAGTGTGTTAGTTTGAAAAGCACCCCCTCTACGGGCCGTAGAAGTCTCTACAGGTCGTAGATATCAGGGTATGTTGGGTTCATTAAATCCTCTACGGCCCGTAGAGATCCCTACGGCCTGTAGAGGTCCAGATATATTCATCTTCCTTGTCTTCTTTTCTCAGTCGACGAACCATTTAAAAAAAACGGAGAACGAAAAATCCGACCGATTCCGAGCTACCGCGATGTCTCCACGGCCTGTAGAGGCCCTTACGGGTCGTAGAGGAGATCACACCCATCTAAACCATCCATCCCACCCAAATCAGACTTCAAATTAATCAGTTTTTCTCTACGGCCTGTATATACCTTTACGGGCCGTAGAGGAGATCACAATCATTGACAGTCAGCACTATACCTCATACCTCATTTTCATGATCCTCTACGGTCCGTAGAGGCAAATACGGGCTGTAGAGGGTTATGTGAATAAAATTCACAATTGTATGAATAACCGGAGCCAAGAATAAAGTTAACAATTAAGTAAATTGTTTTGTAACCATGGAGCCTAGCCATGTGTGGTAAGGTAAGACTTAGCTTTTTCATATCATATCGAACTCTTAACACCCTAGAGCGTGGTTCCTAACATAGTAACATGTCTTCTTTTCATGATTAATTTTTTCCCCTTTACACGAGTTCTAGTTATGATTAAATCCATATCTGTTTGTGTGTGACTGAATTAAAATGGCAAAATAAAAAGAACCTTTTTTAGTTTGACCATTTCACATTAGTTGTTTTTTTTTTAATTATTTTCTTTAATTTTTTAGAGGCATCGATCAAGAATTACGAAAAGATTTCTTCCCCGTGAGAAATTCTCCATGCCTCCACTCCCACACCCAACTCTCACATCGCATGGTCAAACAACTCATGGTCGCTTTTGCCCAAAACCTATATAAAATAGAAAACTCTTATTATTGCGAAAACAAGGAGAGAAACACGAAAGGTTTGACCTTCTAAAAAAATATATCCCCTAATAAAAATTTGAGATGTAACCAAATTAATGACGAAACTAATTACATTAGAACTTTATGTGATTCTAACACCATTCTATTTACAGTAATTAATTCAACAATATTGAGAAAACTTTAAGAATAAATTAAAAAAAGGACCCAGCAGATTAGCAAGTTCTTGGTAAATAAAGAATGTCAACTACTCGATTGCTTTTAAAAATACGATTTAAAGCTGTCCGCGTTCGAATCTACACAACTAGTGTTAAATAAATTCAATCCCATTTAATATTAGATAATAATAATAATATCACACTAATGAACCTTTATTATAAAATGGCACACTGCATAGAGTATTTACTTAAATGCGTTAATTCCTCACCCAAATGGCCGATAGTATCGAGATAGACACCGGAAGCTCATGGTGTAACCTTATTTTAACCATCATCATCTTCTTCATTTTCTTTTCGATATATAAAACTCGGGTGCTTCCTAGCATCCATGTCGAAGAGTTTTACGTACCTGCGCTTAACTCCACCGGCGATTTCCCCACAATCAACAACACCATATATATCAACCTAAAACTCAAAAATAGAAATCCAGTAACTGGTCTCTACTACATTGATCCTCTCTATTTCAACCTATCTTTCGTTCCCAAGGACCAAAACACAATCATCCATCTTGCTGAATTCGGGCTGCATGGATTCTATCAAGGGAATGGAAAGGCTAAACGCATCAGAGGTCTGTTGATGACGCGCGGCTTGCCTTCAGTCTCAAATGTGAGTAATAATGGGACTCAAGGGCCTCCACCAGTAGGGGCTTTCAGAATTGATTTCTTTGGCAAAGTGAGGTATAAGCTAATTGGGTACCACAAGAGGCATCTGATGTCTTTGGCGGCTAACGTAGAGGTCGATGACAAAACTGGTGTAAAAGTTGGAGACAAAGCGATTAGATTGGTGAATTCTGGTGCTTGGAATCATAAACGAGCCATTCTTTTGCCTGTGTCTATGTTGCTTGGTGTATTTTTAATATAATTGTGTCTTTGTGTGTGATGCAAAGTGTTTTTTTTTTTCGCTAGATTGTTTTTCTCTGTAACTTCAAGTTTCTGCATTTTGATTTTATTGCAATTCATAGTTACTTAATTAATAAAGGTATTACAACAAGGGGTGGCGGCGCAACTTGTTGCCCGTTTACCGGTCATTATGTAAAATTCTATGTTGAGTAGTAATGGAAAATACTAATATATTAAAAAAAAATTACAAAATAAATGAATGTCCATGAGAGTTACTGTCTTCACTGTAATACTTAATATGGATTCTCCTATAATGTGCTTGTTAGATAATTATGTGGTGTCATTGGCATTGAGAGGGGAGGCAATCCTTTCCACGCCACCCAGCCGCCCTTGCCCTTGGCTGTTGCTCCTTTCCGGTGACTATATGTTCACGGGTATTGCCCCTCTTCCCACATGACGTTTTGGCACCCTTGCCTTTCACCACCCATTTTCTTTTGCCCCCAAGGTTTACATGAAAGGGTGGGGCTCTGCTTTTGCCATCATGACCTTCTGGTTTATTGACAGTCTTATGACATTCAATGAGGGGGTTATAGGTTGGAGTCTCACCTATAGCAAAATTATTCTAGGTTAAGTTAATTATAGAGTTTTATCAATTATCATAGTGATTCTTTAGTCGGGGTTTTTTTCTGGAATGGTTGCGGATTTGGTCAACAGCGCCGTCTCCATTTACATGCATGGGTAATCTTTTGCCATTGAGTTTACCAACTGTCAACTTTTTGTTGGCTGTTCAATAAAAATATCTATTGAGAGTTGGGAATTTTGGTATATACTTAAGAGAAATATTAACCTATTGTATGCACGATTTTATCATTGAGATCTCATTGGTATTTTCATGTGATTAAGATAGATTCTCATTCAAAATCTATTTTAAGATAATTGTGTTAAACACGGCCTAGGTCTATTTTATTTCTTTATCTACTAACGCTTTTTTTTTAATGGTTAATGTTTCTCGTGCTATATTTTTATACAAATACACCTTTGCTTAGATATAACCCTAGAACCTAGCTTCCATCTAAGACCAGTCGGTACGGGGCACGGCAAGGGGCCGGCATTGCCAAGCCGGGCCGGGCTACACCACCCCCCTGGCGCGGCAACGGCATGCCCGGCTTCCCTATGCCGTTTATGCCGAGGCTAATCAATTCTTGGGCAGCGTGCAATTTGAACGTTGGGGGGACCGTTGGGATGTTTTGACCGTTTGAAAAAAAAAAAAAAACGATTTTCTTTTTAAAAATCTATTTAAACCACCACATTTTACCATTTTTCATCACAAATCAACACCACTTTTTATATCAAACACCTTATTTTATATAAAAAATACTTTATACATTTTTCAATGGATCCCAACCAAAACAACCCAAACCCGAATCAACCACCACAATATAACCAAAACAACCCGAATCCAAACCCGTTCACGATGCCAATGGATCCATCTTGGGCTACTTTTGCGGGTTTCCAACAAACTCCCAACCCTTTCACCCAATATCCTCAAATGCACCAAAGCCCTACTACCTTTAATTCCTTCCATAATATGCAAATGCATCATAACCCTCAATCCTTTACCCAACTTTTACAAACTCCGCCATTCCGTCAATCTCTACCACCACAACGACAACCCAATTTTGAACTCGAAGATGAAGAAGATGATGAGGTGGAGGTTGTCCCCGAAACACAAGTCCAACGTTCGAAGGGGAAGGCGAAGGCGAGTGTGAGTGCGAAGGGGAAGGGGAAAAAAAAGCAAACCGAACGAAGCCCATGGACGAAATTGGAAGAAGAAGCGTTAGCGAAGGCGTATCTGGCTAGTTCGAAAGATCCCATAGTTGGTAAAAAAAATTTATTTTTTTTGTAGTATACAATAAAAAAAAATTATTTTTTTTATTCTCTAATATATGTTTTATTTAAATGTAGGGACTAATCAAACGGGCGATAGTTTATACACCCAACTACGAGATACATTTCACCAATTGATGGAGCAAGGAGAGTATCGCAAGCAGGAGGCTTTAAGTTCTAAATGGAGGAAAATGAGTACTACAATCGGGAAGTTCATCGCCTTTTATAATCCGTTGTATGTGAACCCTCCAAGCGGGTTTAACGAGGAAATGATTTTCAAGGAGGCGATGCGAAAATATGAAGACAAGTATGGCCATGTTTTTCCTCATGTTCGAGCTTGGACGGTGTTGAAGACATCTCGCAAATGGGCACCGGTTCCAAACGAGGTTGCAAACGCCAAACGAAGCAAGACTTCGGAGTCGGGCGATTATAGCGTGGGAGGCGGGTCGACTGGTCATTGTCAAATAAATATAAACGATGACCCAGAGCCAGAGTTCGAGGATACTCCCGTTCAAGAGGAGCCACGACCCATAGGGAGGGACATAGCAAAAAAACAAGCGGCGGCTGCTAAAAAACAAGCCGCGTCAGGGAGTGGGAGCGGGTCAATGTTGGACGGTTTGGTCGCTGAATTGGCATCCTTCAAAAATACTTTTAGTGAAAGTCAAGCGGAGAAGAAGAAACTGAAGGAACGCGAAGTCGAAGAAAAGCTTCGCTTGAAGCAAAAGAGGGTGGAGGAAAGCATTCGCCAAAAGAACGAGGATAGGCAAATAGAAGAATGGCGAATAATGACGGCAAACATCAACGACTACCCCGAAGAAGACCGTCCCGTGTTGTTGAAGATGAAGGAGAGCATCGCAAAAAAATATAATCCGTAGTTTATGTTTTTTTTTTTTTTTTTTATTTAAGTGTTTGTTTTTAATTGAAAATTGTACTTTTTTTATTTAGGTGTATGTTTTTTTTTTTAATTTAAGTGTTTGTTTTTAATTTAAATACATCTTCACATTTTATATTAATATGATAATATTATTTAATTAAAAAAAAGAAAAAAAAAGAAATAGCATTAAATGATGTTGGGCCTCCTCCACACCCCTAGGAGCATCATTTCAAGGATGCTCCTACCCCACGCTGAATGTTGGGCCTCCTCCACACCTAATGGTCTAAGAAGCATAAGTCTCTACCGTGTATGGTCTAACCCCAAAGTGACTTATCTACTAGCAATTTAATTCTGGTTTTGTTCATGTAGTTTCTTTAGTATATATACCTATAACTATTGTCATTTATTTTTTATTTTTATAATCACGGTATTATAGTGAATCTCACGTATTTGTGAATATTCGAGATTTTTTCGCAACATCATGTTCAATAAAATACATGATTTTGAATTACCAACGCTTTGGAGTTCGATGTCTTGGTGTATTGCTGACCTTGCTTATTCCCATGTGTATTGCTGGTTGATGAAGAAATTGATGTGAAGTCATATATGCTGACCTTTTCTATAGATAATAACATAATGTCTATTAAAATAAAAACACTTGGTTGGCGGAAAGTTCCCACGAAGCAATATGGAACTTCAACATTTGCACGACGATCGTAAATATTTTACGCGGTATTAATATCTAAAGTCTACACCAACTTCTTTCTTCCAAGAGCAGCATTTACAGATGTTCAAAAATTGTCAACTCTTACAAATTAAAAATTTGTATAACTATAATTTGCTTAAAATAATACTACTAGTGTTTGTTGCAATATTTTCATGAGATTGGGCTACGACTTCTCCTACATCAACATGGCCATATTTTATTTCATTTTGCTAAATATTTTTAAATTACTCTCTTCACATTCTCTAATCACTTAGATTATAAAAACACCACTTGGAAGATAATTGATACGGTTTTTATCAATATATATGTTGGCCCAACATTTTCCTGATCAACTCAACTTCACCAACAACAATTTTCCATACATTTCTAAACAGAATTTTTTTATGTCTGTTTGATACATACATGGCGCAAGTCGACGACATTGGTAATGCGTGTTGCGATGTGGTATATGATGAATGTTGTCCCCGGCTTCCTGTCAAACTTCAAATTTTCCTTACTTGTATGGTAACTCCTCTACTAATTGTCTTAGTTGTCATGCTTGTTCTATACGTGAACCCCAAATATCCTGAGTTTTCAGTTGAGCAATTCTATGTCCCAGCTTTTAATAAAACTTTCAGTAATGCCACAAGCAGCACCATATCTTTCAATATTAAGCTCCGCAACCAAAACGCCGCGATTGGGCTTTACTATGATGGTCCTGTTAATGTTACATTCTCATTTATCCCTAGAGAAACCAATAACATAATAATATGGAAGTATTCTGTGCCTAAGTTCTACCAAGGTAATGCTCAATCCAGAAGACTTATTGATGTTATCAAGCCACTTGAGGCTTCGGACACGCCTGTTTTCAACCAGACGGTTGTGGCTGAACATTCGAGTGTCTTACCTTTTGGCGCGATAACCACGGGGCTTGAGCAGCTAGTGTATTTTAGAGTTAATTTTGTGTCCAAAGTAAGGTTTAGGTTGATTGGGAAGCACCGTGCAAAGGACTTTGCTCTTAGTGCCGATGTGCCCATAGGCGCAACCACGGGTGAAAAGTTTGCGAAGAGGGGAATTCAGGCGGGTGCGGCGTCGGGGATTGGTTTGGGTGGAACTCAATCAGCGATGATGGTTGTGTTAACGGTCATTACCTTGATGTTCATGTGATTTGGAATGGGTAGTTTGTGTTCTGTGCTACAAATAAATTTCTGCCAAACTCTAATTTGATTTTAGTAATTGTTTTTGTTAATCAAATTTGTGGAAATGTTGCATTACTGTATCTTTACATGCTAATTTACATACTATTAAAAAGCAATGTCGGTGCAGAAACGACAAAAAAACACACATTAAATTTCTGCCCAGATCAATCACTGAAATTACGGTATTACCCTAAACAACTTTAACCAACACCATCAAACTTCATTTGGAGGTATGAATCTAAATTTTTTTCAAAAAAAATTGTTAAGAAGGTATGAAACTAAGAATCAGTTCAAGAAACCCAAATGAATGAAACTTTGGAACAATCTTGGAAACTAATTTCAACCGGGTTCACACTTGATTGGAATAATATCAAGCTTTAACAAAAGAACCAGTCTAGGGGTAGGGGTTTTCATGACGGACTTACGTGGTGGTGTCGTTGTACAGAGAAGACAAAAACTAAGAAGAGATTATTAGACTTTTTCCTTATATTACAAAGGTTGTTGTCCATCTAAACAAAGGTATAATCGTTCTACAAATAGATACATAAGATTTAAATTTAGAAACTGATCTGTGATGTTATAAGCTGATGTGCACATTACACTTAACGGCACAAGGATTTTAAATCTCTAATTGCAGTAAAAAACAATAAAAAAAAAATAAAGCCAAAATAAATGAAAATCGGGGGCTATGCATTTTTTTTTTTGAACGGCATCTCGCTCAGGGCTATACATGAGCATAGTCCGGCCGACGTGGGATTCGAACCGGGCACTCCAGGGGCTATGCATTAAATTATTAATATATGGTCAAATATATATATATTAGTTGCTAACGTCAATGATTGTAGATAAGGGGTTTTGATTGAAAATTTGGGGAAACGAATTAACTTTTTTTTTGGAAGGCAGGGAAATGGTGTTCTTCCCTCTGCGAAGCATTTGTTGTGAACTGACTTATTATAAATTTTGACATAATTTTAGTTTGAAATAAGTCAGGTCGATTGTGTTTTATACTTTATCATGCCACGTATGAGATCACCGCATACGTGTTTGTTTTATGTACATTTTGAGTTGATATACGTTTTGACATAAATTTTATTTAGAAACAAGTATGATCAAATTTAGTTCGGGATTGAGTCGGATTGATTATAATCTATACTTTATCACGTCACGTATGGCGCCGCCGCAACGCGCGGCGGGCAAAAATACTAGTTTCATAAATAAATGTGGGGGAATATCTGAAATCAAGGCTTGGAGAATCTAAGGATACACGGTATAGAGGTGTGGAGGTGTGGAAAGGGATGTGAAGCCCTTCCACGTCACCAACACCACCTCGTATGTGGCGTGGGTTAGGTATGGTGGAGATTTTCACGGGCGTGGGGCAAAAGGTGTGTATTAGTCAACAAGTCACAAAGACTTTACTTAATTTCCTCTAGTCAACAAGTCACAAACTAATAGTGTGGGTCAGATACATGGTTGATGTGGATGGTTCTTGGGTTATAGAAAATTTGAGATTAAAACAATTCAATCTACAATAACAAAGTATGATGATCTACGTGATTTTTGTAACCAAGAGATTAGACCAGAAGTCTGTTTCGAATTTAGGGCAGTTATCCTTCTCAATTAAAATCGCTTCGATCCACATTTTAATGTCATTTTTATAAAAAATAAATAAATTAATTAATGAAACAAAAAAAATCTATTATAATGCATTTTTAATGAAGCATTTTTTATTAAGTAACTTTTTGAAAAATGGAGCCTTAATCAAGCCCAGCCCCTTGGACACGTAAAATCATAATCAAATCAATCAAGCATGCATTCGATCCGCATTTTCCTAACTTATTTGACATATATCATGAAACACTTTATCAAACCAGTCAATCCATTTACACAATAAATTTGTCAAGATGTCTAATACTTTCATACACACAAAAGTTATAAAAGGAATTAGATAAACGAATAACACAGCCGCTTGATAATTGTCAAGAAACATGGATCAAATAACTAAAAAATACTCTTTATTAAGAAACCAACCCAAAAGATATTATCCCAATGTATCAACAATTACAAAAGAAACCTCACTACAATCACCCTCACATTCACAGATTATCAACAAGATAATCTGATACTAAACCCTAACAGATCTATAGACGATCTTGAGATATTCGAGATGAACAAATCAAGTACACAATCTAAACCCTATGATATTGAGAGTAATCAGAGAGACACAAACACAAAAAATAAGGAAACCCTAGCTAAACTGATTACAGGACTTGAGAAGAGGCTTATATAGCCAAAGAGAGGTTCGGGTAAAAGCACACCCGAACCTATAAGAGCCACACGATTAATCTCAAGGAAACACACTTATAATCAACCTGGACCCTTGATTTATAAACGAGGATTGCCATGCTGGCAATCCTTTCATCACTTGTTATAACAAACTCATATGGGCTCGACTTATACTTTGGACTCCTGGACATAGACCATAACTCCTGGACTGGACCACAACAGCTCCCCTGGGCTCCTCAACTCCTCTAGGCTCCTCAGCTCACATCCAATGCAATCACTCCACATCCACAATGCAAACATGTAAAACAACATAACAAACATAAAAACATAAGATAAAATTGAAAGATGTTATTATATCAAATTATTATATATGTATATCCTTAACATTTTAACACCCCCTCAATTTTATCATCCAAATGGGTCAAACATATGTAAATTTGAACACATTACCTCATGTTGGCCAACAAGCAAACCTTTAGTCAATATATCTGCAATCTGATTTTCTAACTTGACATACTCAGTTTTAACAACTCCTTTAGAGATTTGATCTCTTAAGAAAAATAGGTCAAGATCAAAATGTTTTGTTTTATCATAGAATACTGGATTTGCAGCTATAGACAAGGCTGCAGTATTGTCACAATACATTTTTATAGGTAATTTAACTTCAATATTTAATTCAAACAACATATTTTTTAACCACATCACTTCACAACAAGCAGAGCACAAGGCTCTATACTCAGCCTATGCAGATGATCTTGAAACAGTTTCATGTTTCTTGCTTTTCCAAGATACTAAGGATCCTCCAAAAAAGACACAAAACCCTGTTACAGATTTGCTAGACTCAAGGCATTTAGCCCAGTCTGAATCTGAATAGGTAACTAAATCAAAATGTGTATGTTTTTTTATTAGTATGCCTTTTCCAGGGGCTTTCTTAAGATACCTTAATAACTTAAAAGCAATTTTTAAGTGACCATCTAATGGCTTATCCATGAATTGACTTAAATAGTGTACAGCATATGATATGTCTGGTCTCGTATGAGCCAGATATATCAGTTTTCCCACCATTTTCTGGTATGCTGTAGCATTCACCAAAGGTTTATCATGTTCTTTAAAAACTGATGTAAGAACATGATTTTGATCAATAGGACTGTTAAGAGGTTTGCAGCCTGTCATGCCATACTCACTTAACAGCTTTATACAATATTTTCTTTGAGACAAACAAATGCCTTCACTTTGTTTAATAACTTCTATTCCTAAAAAATACTTCAATTCACCAAGATCTTTGATTAAAAATTGTTTTTAAGACATTCTTTAACAATTTTAATCTCATCTATGTTGTTTCCTGTTATAAAACTACGCCAAAATAGACCTTCAGCCACACTTTTGTCAAAATCGCGATGCCACACTTTTGATTAAATGTGTGACTAAAGGTTATTAATCACATTTCAAAACCTTCTAATCTATTTTTCGCCACACGTTTTACTTATTTATGTGACAATTTTACAACAGCTCAAAACTTTTAGCCACACTTTAAGAAAAAAACGTGACATTTAGTAGCCACACTAGAATAAATGTGGCTAAATGTGATCTACGGCCATAGTTTTTGTCTAACCTCTGATTCATGTGACCAAAATACATATGTTTTCAAACATTTAGCCACACCTTAAGAAAAAAATTATGACGTTTAGTAACCACATTAGAAAAGTGTAGCCAAATGCAATTTACGACCACAATATTTGTTTCATGTGACAAAACACATCATTTCAAAACCTTTAGCCACACTTTAAGAAAAAAACTGTGACATTTAATAGTCACGCTAGAAAAGTGTGACTAATTTTGATCTACGGTCATAGTATTTTTTTTAATGAAGTGGCTAAAAGCAAACACATATTGCCACTTATGCTATTTTGTGTGACCAAAATGTAGCGGTTATAAACTTGTAAGCTGTATTGTGTGACTGCAAGTTATCTAACGATGAAAAAAAAATACATACACCTAAAAATATCAATTCCATAC
This sequence comes from Ambrosia trifida, assembly GCA_028751855.1. Classification (NCBI taxonomy): domain Eukaryota; kingdom Viridiplantae; phylum Streptophyta; class Magnoliopsida; order Asterales; family Asteraceae; genus Ambrosia; species Ambrosia trifida. The sequence goes on from CM054122.1 coordinate 66,459,694, forward strand.
TGATCAATCCAGCTACCTCCACATCCCAATCGGAACCCTATTCTATCATGTACTACCATAGCTTTATCTTCACTGTTTTATCCAATTTCTACCATTCATCAACATCGATTGAAGCTCATCTTGGTTAGGTAAGTGATTTACATTTAAATATTGAGAAAATTGGGTGTTCTTCATTAGGTAGGTGATTGAAGTTCAGCTTGGTATTAATTCATATAACTTTCTTCTTTTCTTTCGTTCTGCTTCCGTTAAGAAAAAATGGGTATTTTCACTATTTTGTTCTTAGTACGATAACTTAGATGAAGATATCAGGAATTACGGTAGCTCGAAGGTTTGATGATTACTCGAAGGTTCAATGGAATTGATATTTTATGTCCGTTTATGAATTTTATTTGCGATTTGCGGATTTGTGTTTATAAGACATGTCTATTTGGTTGTTTGCAGTTTTCGTTCCGATTTTGCTTCTGTGTCTGATTGATTGTTGAATTTAGGGTTTAGGTAGGCTAATGTACCTTAATATATGCTTGATTAGTGATTATTATATGAGAGTTTAGAGCTATGCAGCAAGAAGGTTTGATGTAGTTGTTCCTGCTTTTAATCTCGTTTTGTCATAATTATCTGGATTGGTTTGATTTGATTTAATAGTGATACATTTGGTGATGCATGCTTTTGAAACTGCGTTATGTCAAGTTTGAACAGGTAGCTACTTATTGAATAGTGAATTATTGTGATGAACTCAGGGATTCTATTATTTGTAAGGATTTATTGTCATTTTTTTGCATTTATTCAATTTGATTCATAAGACGCGATGCATTCCTATTTCCTTCCGTGTATTCACCTGCTACGTTCTTGTGGTAGTTACCTTACTATAGATGATTCAAACCAAATTTGTTCAGTATGTTTACCCTCACTCCTCTCATCAGCTTTCATTTGTGACATATCAATCTACTTTCGTATTGATTTTCTTACTCAATTATTGACAAACTCCTTTGCAGGGATCACTAAGCCTGCAAGGGTATCAGGTTTCGTTCAGAATTATCATCACACGCAGGCAAGCATTCTTTCGGTTACACTCAAAAAAATTGTTTTGATTGTAGTGTGGTGTCTAATCATATGTGATTAACCTGATGTGGATGATGTTACCTGTTGCACTTTGTAAATTAGTTTGGTAATATAAATGGGTTAAAGGTTAAAATTTTGTCAAAGTAGTTAATATTAATGGATGATTTTCTTTTAGCGGATCAAAGTTTGTTAATTAATATTGATAGGTTATTTGCACGGGTTAAAGGAATGGCATGTTCATGATCCGTAGTCCAAGTTTTCAATTTCAACTCGACTAACTCATTAGCAAAACCGTATCAAAAGCAACCGAAATGCAATCTGAACATAGCAAAGCTAATGCAGGTACTAAACTTGAAGTGGACCATTTTACCCCTATGACAACAAATGACCAAACCATTATGTATTTTGCTATGACAAACATAGAGTGAACTTGAATTCCAAAACACTAAGCCAATTTGTAGTTTAAAGATAACCGAATAATTTTCACCCAGTTCATAGTGATTTGCGGGATTAGGATTGGTGTCATGGATACATTAGTTGATCAGTTGTTCCAATATGTTGGCAGCAAAGATACCATGTAAATGTTTTTTAAAGATGTTTATCACATTCTATTTGATTTTAGGTAATGCTGTTTAAAGATATTCATCACATTCTATTTCATATTAGTTATTAATATTCATTCCACTGCATTTTAAAGATCAATAAGATCACCATGAAGGAGCTGTAGCGCGGAAGGTCTCAGAATAATGTACAAGTGCTGGAACAAAACTCTTGGGTGCCGTGGAAGGTTTTATACTAGCTTGGAGGGCGGCGTTAGGAAGACTTCTAACAGAGGAGTGTTGTAAAGAATTTGAGGAGATGAAAGACTTAATTGATGGCGTGAATCAAAGGATGGTTGGACTTGGAGTTTGGGCAACAAACAGGAGGCTACAGTCAAAAATATCCGATTTATGCTGCAGCAGAACAGAGAGACGCAGCAGAATTTTGTTATGCGTTGGTCGAAGTGGGTTCCACTGAAATGTAATGTGTCCGCGTGGAGAGCCGAGATGGAACGATTACCGGTTAAAAATGAGTTAATTAAAAGAAATATATACCTCGAAGACGATATGTGTTCTTGTTGCGGGTACGGGTCAGATTCTGCAGACCACATATTTACAGGCTGTTTGGTAGCTGGCGAAGTTAATTAGTAATCTGTTAATCTGTTAGAAGCTCTTTAGTAATCTGTTTGAAGCTGTTTTTTAATCTGTTTTGCTGCTGTATCTACTATTTTTATTCTCAAATCATAGAATTCTTAATGCGAATAATCTCTCTGGCGAATTGCCGGTGGAGCTTAATAGTCTAGCCAATTCGACAAAACTGTATGCAAACTCCAGTCTTTATATATTGTTTGCTTCTCGTCGATAATTAGTTAACCATTATCTGTATGTTTCACATATTGCAGCCGATTAACTAGTAACAACTTCAATAGAAGAATCCCCATCCTTGAAAGCTGGAAACAACTTAAGAATCTGTAAGTCTTGAACTAATACCAGCAAGCTTTTATCTAACGATGAATATCGTGACCATTGCACCCCTGTTGTATCTCCTATATGGCTATATCATCAGTGAGATGATTGGTAGTGGGCTGGAGGGACGAATACCAGCAAGCATTTCCCTCTTGAGCAATTCAACAGGCTACGGTTGGTTCAAATATTTTTCTCTTTTATAAATGTTAAAATTTCAGGCGCAACAAGAAATGTCATCCCTAATGAACATAGCAGGAGAAACAGGAAAGAAGCTGGCCTCTATAGCCTCGACTTTAATGACCGATTTCCACGATAGAAGCCTTCGAAAGGTGTGTTACAAAGATTAATACAATGATATGTGTCAAGGGTTTGGGGAACTGTTTAATATTGTGCTTTTGGCTATGTCGTCTACTCTTCTCTTTATTTGTATGTTACTGTTAATCAACACTTGGTAGGTTATTGTAGTCTCTTTAAGATTTGTATCTCCTCTGTTTATAACAAATGTCGTTTCTTTGCTTTAATGCAGTTGGTTGCTACTTGTAAAAAACCTCCTGTATTTTGTATAATTACGGAATACTTGGCGGGTGGGCCCCTTAGGGCGTATCTCCACCAACAGGAGCCACATTCAGTGCCACGGAATCTAGTTTTAAAGCTGGCCCTTGACATTCCATGGGGAATGCAATATCTTCATTCTCAAGGCATACTTCACAAGGATCTGAAATCCGAAAATCTACTGCTTGGTGAAGACATGTGTGTAAAAGTAGCCGATTTTGGCATCTTGTGTTTAGAATCTCAATGTGGCAGTGCAAAAGGATTTACGGGTACTTACCGTTGGATGGCACCTGAAATGATCAGAGAAAAGAAACACACAAAGAAAATTGATGTTTACAGTTTTGCCATTGTTCTTTGGGAACTTTTAACTGCTTTGACACCTTTTGATGATATGACTCCGGAACAAGCTGCATTTGCCGTCTGTCAGAAGGTATTTTTGTTTAATCGTATATCGATTGTTGCTGTTAGATGCATCTGTGTAACTCTGTTTATATATACGCATGCAGAATGCTAGACCTCCATTACCTGATTCGCGCCCAATGGCGTTTCGTCAGCTCATCAGCCGATGTTGGTCAAGCTAACCAGAAAAACGACCCGGGTTTGATGAAATTATGCGAATTCTGGAGAGATATTCAGCTTGTGTGGAGGAAAATCCTGATTTCCTGACAACACACGAACCTGGTAATGGTAGTTCATTTGGATGTGACCGTGGATGTTTCGGTCCGGTAGAACTGCATCTGGGAACTAATCATGGATTGTGTCAAATGTGAGTGTGATCTGGTTGTTCCTTCATTACCAGGCATTTAGCAATTATGAATTATGATATTGTAAGCCTGATTACAAATATTGGAGTTGTAACTGGTTTCTTTGACTAATTTGCCTAAGGATTTAGATATTTCAAATAATATTATGTTTTGGGATCTTTATATATCTATATATCTATCTGTCTATTATAGACAAAATTATATATCTAACCATCACCTAATTGAGGTTCTTGCTGTTCAAATTAAAACCTTGTTAATATGAAGATACTGTTGGCCTGTTGGATGTCCATACTTGAATTTTGGTTGTCGTCGAGTCAATTAAGGATTGTTTCTTGTTCTTTTTTAATCGGTTTAGCTGTCCATGCGCCTTCATGCAGAGGCGTGAGAGACGGCGGAGATAGGCAGTCATGGTACGCTGCAAAAAAATTCCAAATGCGTACGCATAAGGTACTTGCGACACCGTACAAGGTACTAACGAAGTTGAGATAATTGGCTCATGAAGCCGTTTTGAAATCGCGCAACGCGCGACTTTTATAAACACCAGTTAAAATTAACTAAACAATTTTTAAGTTGTTATTTCTTTTACAATCTACTAAAATTCAATAAAAACTAATGAACCATCATTTTTCACTAAACCAATTCAGTCAATATATATTCAGCAAACACTATAACAACGTAACGATAATCATGACAGTTTTCAATCGGAATTACGTAAAACTATACCGTTACAGCCAGTTCTAAAGTAATTGTCGCGTGATTCATTACCCAGATCAAGTGGATCCACACGTGGCAATATGTTATCATTGTGGGGAAGAATTACAGTACCAAATTCCTCATCAACATCATCATACGAATCTCTATAGTTTTTGGGAGGTGTCATAAAGACAACAAACATTTTTTTATCCAGCTGATCTTTAACATAAAACACTTGCCGTGCTTGTGAGGCCAATATGAACGGATCATCCTTGTGGCCTAATCTTTTAAGTTCGACCAACGTGTAACCAAGACTATCTTGCTTGACCCCATTTCTATTTTCAACCCAGTCACACATGAAAAGAGGAATTTTTTTAATGTGATAATCTAGTACCTATTTCTCTCGTAAAACCCCGTAATAAAAGTTTTTTCCATATGTTACCACTTCTTTTGAAATGTGCATGTCAGTCGCCTCTACACCAACCCCACTGTTTTGGTAAACTCTACCGTCACGAGATTTTGTACGAAATTTATACCCGTTTATTTCATATACCTTGTATTTCAATACGTTACTATGTGCTCCATGTGAAATCCACTTTACGGTTTCTGATACACTTTCTTTGGAGATTGCTAACTCTCTTTCAACCTGAATTTCATGGCAATGATGAGATTCACCTTGTAAAAATTACAACAAACAAAAACTAATATTATCTTGAAATTTAATTTACCTTGTTGCGTAACCAATAACCAAACGTTGTGCTATGCTCTTTCTCCAGCCATGCTTGTCGTTTACCACCATGGCGGTTTTTTAGAAAGGTCATGTGTTGCCTACAAGTACATAAATTAGTATCAAATTTGATAGATTGTATTATAATAAAAAATAGGAAACATGTTAGTAATACATACTCAATATACGGTACTACTTCAGGCGTATTTTGCAATACATAGAAATGCGCTTTTAGGAAGAGTTCCGGAGAAACTTGAACCGGTATACCGGCTGACAAAGGATTTCCCTCCCCGTTATCATTTTCAAATCTGTTATGCCTATCTGGTGGAATACCAATAGTCTTAATGTTTTTTTTGGTATTCGCTGAGAAACTCAATTGTTTCTTCTGCAATATACTCCTCAGCAATACATCCTTCTGGACAAGTTGTGAACTGCATAATCTAGAAACATTGCAACTCCATCGATATATTGTTGTTGGGTTCTATCGATTATCATCCATGACTTATCCATCTTTTAATCACGACCTGGTGCGTAAGCAAGTTAGAGTACGTATTCAGTAAGAATTTTATTTGAGAATGATTTAATATATTATACAGATAGCTAGCAGCACCAGAATGGCTTTTGAAAACATTAGCTTGTTACGCACAGTTATTATATTAAAATCACAATTATAAAATCAAACGCACAATTATCAAAATCATTAGTTTGTTACGTACAACGGAATGGATTTAATATATTATGCACATGTGGTGGACTTTTATTATTTTCATATAAAAGAACTTCAACTATATTACAACACATGTCTTCGTAAGACGACTCACACTTATTCAAAACCACAATCCCAATCAATAGGCGGTTATATATCATATTAACTAAAATTAGTACGTACCTAATTGCCGATCACAATGATGAAGATGATTGACTATGGTATAATTGATTTAATTATGAGATATATTTGATATTCTTTTATAGGTGGATTAGTAAAATAATATTAGGTTTAACTTTAAGGTAGGAGCATCCTTATATGGTATTTGGTCCAGTAGGCTCAATGTTGGTCAATTTGACCCAATGATGATCCATTAGGTTCAATGATGGTCAGTTACATACAATAATCGTCAACTAGGCTCAATGATGGTCCATTAGGCTTAATGATGGTCAGTTAGAACCAATGATGATCAACTAGGTCCAATGATGGTCAATTAGACCCAAATGATGGTCCATAACTTAGAAAAAGAAAGAAAAATATACATGATTATGTGTAATTTTATTGTTTTTTATTTAATAAATATTTGTAAAAAAAATAAAAAAAATAATAAAATAATATAACGAGCTGGCTCGAGCTCGACTAGAAAAACGAGCCGAGCCGAGGCGGCTCGGTTTAAGTTCGAGCTCGAGCTCGAGCTGGGCCTGGCTTGGCTCGACTCGATCGGTTAGATACATTGATGGTCAACTAGGCCAAATGATGGTCCACTAGGCTCAATGATTGTTAATTAGAACTAATGATGGTCAATTAGATCTAATGGTGGTCAACTAGGCCAAAGGACGATAAGTTAGGCCCAATGATGATCAATTAGTCATTACAGGGTTCTATTGAGCATTTTTAAACATTATGAGCCTAATTGAACTTCATCTGGGCCAATTGACCATCTTAGGACCTCAACAACCCTTATTGACCATCATTGAGGCTAAATAACCCTGATAGTCCTTATTGACCATCGTTGAGTTTAAACAATCATGATTGGCTATCATTGGGCCTAAACGATCCTAATATACCATCATCAAGCATATATAACCATCTTTGAGCCTAATGTACGCTATCAGAACCGTGTGTGTATATATAAACAATAATCTATTATATATGTCTTAGCAGGCTATACCGGGTCTTAATAGACCTTAAACTTGGTACCAGTACTGAAAAACTGGTACGGTATGGTTCGGTACCGATATTCACATGTAAAAGTTGGTAAATACCTATATCGTATCGAACTAGTAGCACAGATACCAAAAAAATAGAAAAAGTGGGTACCAGTACCGAAAATGATCTAGTACTAGTACCGGTTCGGTATCGGGACCCGGTACCATTTGCTAATCCGTAAATAAAACCAATCAAGTAATAATATATTTACCAATGACCTCTTAGTCTAGTGGTATAGTGTCCCCCCTTATATTAATACATGAGATACCGTGACGGTACATTGACAATTCAAACCAATCCTACCGAACTCAGTATTGGACCTTTATGGTCCTTAATGGACCATAATAAACAATAATAAATTATATATGTCTTAGTGGGTGATACCAGGCCTTAATAGACCTAAAACTTGGTACCGGTACCGAAAAACCGGTACGGTACAATTCGATACCGGTATTCGCATGTAAAATTCGGTATATGCCGATGCCGAAAATTGAATGAGTGGGTACCGTTAATGAAAATGATCCAGTACCAGTACCATTTCGATATCGGGACCCGGTACCATTTGCTAATCCCTAAATAAAACCAATCAAGTAATAATATATTTTATGTAAGTTTTAATTTCAAATTAAAATATACTTTTTGTTATATAAGTTTTAAGAAATTTAACATTTGTATACCTTAATATACTACCTTAATGTAATAATCATAGTTGTCCCCAAAAATTTGTTTTCCCTCTTCACACAAATGCCGCTAATATTTCTTTAAAATTTTTTTATTCCATCCTTGTATCTATCTTCTTGTTGTTTCCCCCAAATACAAAATCATCAAAAATCCTTATACCGCTCATTGTTAAGCACCAAAAATTCTCATTTCCTTCATTATAAAACCCTAGTTTTTCTTTTATCCATGTCACATTCAAACCCTGTGTTCATATTCATCTGCTATCCATCACACAGAAGATGGAAACTTACCAAGATGGAACCAAACCACAAACCAGGTTAGGAATCATGGTTTTTTTTCATTGTGATTGTTAATCATATATTATGTTTTTTTTTCATTGTGATTGATAGGCATATATTATTGATAGGCAAAATCTGATCGTGTAATCTGATTGTGTATTCATTCCGCTAATCAATTAGGGCGTCTTCTTTTTTTTTTGCCGCTATTAGATTAAGGCTTATGGTTTCCTGTTTGATTCTTATTGGGTGTTTGTTTGTTTGTTTGTTTTTTTCTTTTTTTGCCGCTAATAGAGTAACGCTTATGGCTTCAGTTTATAGCACAGTGGACTCGGCCATTAATTTGGATTCTCATTCATGTTAAACACAACTCATTTTCTCGTTTTAGTGCCACCAAAATGGGTGGGTCAGGGGACTGGCTTATGGGTCAAGACTGGATAACATGTCGAAACTGGTTTGGGTTCAATTTGGTTGTATTTAGTATGGGTACCGGGTCAGACTGATCTACAAACATTGAAAATGTCCTTGCTGATCTGTGTATACACATAGGCACCTATCTGAACATGACCAATTTAAACTTCCTATCTTCGCCTTTATAGGCGACTAGTAGCTGAACCATCATAGGCGACTAGTGCCCCGTCCACTCTTATGTAAACATGTTGCTAGTTGGTAATTTTTATCAATCTGTTATGTTTTCATCTTGTGAACAAGTTTTTGCGCATTTTCTTTAAAAGTTAACTTTAGGTCAATTATGTAATTAGCATTCTGAACACACTTCAATAGTTCAATTATGTAATTGCATTAAATAGGTTCTGTTTGTTATCTTCTGAAACTAGCCGTATGCGCAAAGGCAAGGCTACGGAATAAGAAACACACTAATAACCGCAGCCAGAAGTATTATGATTCTAGGGACTTTTAGTTTTTTTTTAACGGCCACCAAATTTTTTATTAATCACCCAATGCTAGCGGGTCACTAGCAATACACCATACGAACGATACAATCACCTCACGTTACAAAGATTAAAACTACACCATTTATGTGACACCCGGCACGTTTAGGTTAACATTTTATAAAACACATAAGTCTACCTTAGCGAAAAACGTTTTCAAACAAACTTAACTAGGTAAGTTGAGTCGTTACGATGGTTCCGGGAATCATCAGGAGTCGTTACAATGGTCCCGGGAATCATCGGGAGTCGTTACAATGATCCACAGGATCATTGGGAGTCGGTCCATAACCACGTGAACACGAATAGGTGATCTGTAGAATCGCCGGGTTTAACGCACACACGTAAATCTTGGGTCCCGGGAATTGGTGATCGGGCGGGAACGTGTTATTTATCATGCATTATATGTTGGTAATCATTATGTGACTTGTCGGTATGTGGAAACGTGTTTACATATGTTAAAATAGGGTTTAACGCGCCAAAAACTCAGACACTTGGGCTATAGGCGATTAGGGCATGTGGGATAGCCCTAATCGCCCATACTGAGGCGAATAGGAGGCCCATTTGGGGCGAGTAGGGCCTAAATGCTAGTTGTTACTAGCGAATAGGATCCTACTCGCCAATAGCTTCTGCGTACTCGCCTATACTGCAGGTCACGACTAAAAACACCTATAAATACCACCCTTATGTTTCAAAACATCATTTGTGAAACCCTAATACACCCCAAAGCCACCCCACACCTTATCCAACCTCTGCAACACGTTTTTGAACAAGAAATCATATTTTCAAGTCTTACAACCCATAATCTCACCATTTCAAGGTGTGTTCTTCATCCCAAACCTTTATAATAGTATTGTTTTGATCCCTAAAGGTCCAGACCTGATTCATAAACGTTTGTGTCTTTGAAAACTTATTAAATCGGTTTCAAAACAAACCCACACATCTATACTTGTTTTATGTGATGTATTCATGCAAGATATGATCTTTATCGCCTAAACATGATTGTTCTTGTGTTATTGATATGTTTCTGATCTAGATAAGTTAATATGATGATAATCTAGGGATTTGAAGGTTCATGGATGTGTAATATTGATATTAGGCGTTTTGACCCGTTTGGGCGATTATGGTGGATTGATGATGATATGTTGTGTTTTGTTGATTGTTTGAGGATAGGGTTTGCACTAGGATGATGCTAGAACAGTAGGATAATGTCGGGTAACGTCGTTATGTGATGAAATCTGAGTATTTGCTATTTAGGGTAAGTTTTACATGTTGATGTGATGCTTACATGCAAGATATGCTATTTTGGGAAACCGCATGCATTCGGGACGGCTAGGGTGATGATAAATTAGGGGTTTTTGCTTGAAATAGTTGGGTTAATGTTTTGGGTTGGATAGGATATTGGGTGTTTTTACATGTTTCAGATCTGATTTGGAGAGTTTGAGGTGCGAAAACGCACTACAGAGGTGCAGAGGCGAGTAGGATCCTACTCGCATGAAGCTTCATGCGAATAGGCTCCTAATCGCCTGAAGTTCATGCAATTACAAATCCTAATCGCCTATGTATAGGCGAATAGAGCCCTATTTACCTCAACAACTAGCAAATACAATCCTAAATGCCACTTTTACTAGCAATTACAATCCTAAATGCTAGTTTGATTCCTAATCGCGTGTAATGCTGCTGTATGTATATTTTAACATCCCGAAACACGGATTGATACCTAGGAACATGTTACGAACCCCAGGACATGTCTAATGACTTGGCAACACGTGTTCGGACTTTGTTATGCGTTAATTGGGCGTTATGCTAGATAGGGTGAATGTTTGCGCATGCTAAGTGTTTAATTGCATAAGTTGCATGATATCTTGCTTTCGGCTAACACGTGGGATGTCGGGTCACCAATGGGATGCCGGGTACTGTCTGGGTTGGTCGGTTTAACGTTTAAACATGTTTTCAACATACACGGTCATGGTCTGGACAACTTGGGGACTGATTAGCCTTCGGGTTAGTAGTCATCACACTTATGTAAACGCATTGATAGGTCGCCACTAGTTGGGGCTATCACACACGTATCGGATTTCTGTACTACTGAGGATGCATTCTAAGGTGAGTTCACGGTCCCACTTTTATTGGTTTTGTTTTCGGGGGAGAAACATGTTTACATACTTTTAACACATGATTTCAAGTTATACTATGGCTATCTTTATATTACTATACGGCTCATCTAAATCCCAAGGAAACCACTAATACGGGTATGTAGCGGGGAAATGTGGATAGCGCTATTGGGCCTGACAAACCCCACTCGACGGCTGGAGGCCGGCCGGGTGCATATTGTCTCAAACACACAGGGCCTACCGGGGATGACGGTAGTCCGAGGGGTACGACATAGTAACAAACACAGTCAGCAATGGTTTCAACCGTAGTAGTAATTAACTTAACGCCTAGCTAGCGTTCACACAGCATAGTAGTAACTGTAACGGTTTTCAAAGGATTTACGAAACACTTATTATAAAACCTGTGAACTCACCAGCATTTTATGTTGAAATCTTTTGACATGTTTCTCATGTCGTTGAGGTAGCAGCTTATCATAGGCGCACGGAGTCTCACGGCGTCTAGGATTCATATGCATCTTACATAGCTTTTTCAGACTTACGTACTTTTACATTTGTGTTTGTAATAAAGTTTTACGCTTCCGCAGCGATGGATCATTTATGATAACTTAATGGTTTGCTTATGTCATTTTTACGTATCATATAGTGTCGTTTATTGTGACCGTTGACTTGGATCCTGGTGTGTCACGCGCCTCGCGGTAAAACCCCACACGTGGAAATTTGAGGGTGTGACAGATTGGTATCAGAGCCAATGGTTATAGTGAACTACGACAGCATGTAGAGTCTAGTCTATAGCCGAGTATCACACACGTTAGACGGTCAAACTTAGTTACAAGGCGTGTCATTTAGTAAACATACTAATCTTGTCGGGGTGCCGGTATCCTCATCACACAGTATTGCATTATCTACCTTTGGACTATTTCTACACTTATTCTATCTTCCTCTTAGGGTTTGAAGACGAAGGGGCTTATCGATTATACTTGGCGGTAGTGTACATTGGAGTGGCTTCGGCACATTCTTTAGATTTTTCCAGGATTTGGATATCTCCCCTCTATGCTCTAATGTACATACTTGCCTACGCACACGCTATCCTGCACTAGTACTTGTCATAGTACCCTCCTGAGTGACTGTTCACTTTGGGATCCTCGTGCGATAACAGTTCCTTTTAAGAATGTGGGTATTGGGTGATTGGAGGTTCTAGCTAGGAGCACGCCTAGAGGACCATGTAGAGCGATTTGTTATTTCGGGTGCACACGAAATCACAAATTGAAATGCATGAAAATCCTGGTGGACTTCGTGCTCGGACAGATGATCATGCTGGAACCCCGTTCTGAATTCGTTTGGTCGCTAGTAGTTCGATCCAGTAGTGATGCTGAGTATCTTGTTTGTGTTTTGGTAGAACATGTCTGGTCGTGCTGGTGGACGTACTGGAGGGCGCCGTGGTGGCGGCGGTGGTCGCGCAGGCGGTGGTCGGGGTGGTGGTAACATCACTCTAACACAGGATGAGCTGAATCAGATGATGCAGCAACAGCTGGGAGTTGCACTAGCTGCTTTCCAGGCTGCTCAGCAGGCCTTTGCCGCTACTCCGGTGCAGGCGGGGACCGCCTACAAGAGGTTTAAGGATTGCCAGCCTCACAGCTTCCGAGGTACTGAGGGAGCAGTGGAACTATTGAGGTGGTTAGAGAAGATTGAGTCAGTGTTTGCTTTATGTGAGTGCCCAGCCGCTGATTGGGTGAAGTTTGCTACGGGAACCTTTGAGGGACCCGCTCTGACGTGGTGGAACTCCACCACACAGACACTTGGCTTAGGGGAAGCCAACGCTATGCCATGGACTGAGTTTGTGTTTAAGTTGAAGGCTGAGTATTGTCCGCGTGAGGAGATCAAGAGGTTGGAACATGAGTGGTGGAATCACAAGATGGTTGGATCTGAGGTTGAGGAGTACACTGTCAGGCACAATGAGCTGGCAGTGTTGTGCCCGGGGGTAGCTACACCCGAGTATAGGCGTGTTGAGCAGTACATTGCTGGCTTGGTGCCAGAGATTGCGGAATTGGTAGCTGCTAGGGAGCCTACTACGATTGCTGAAGCTACTCGGTCAGCTTACAAGATGACGAACATGAAGGTGACTGAAGGTGTGTTGCCTCCTCGAGGCGCTGTTGTGAAGGTTTTTGACGGTGGTAAGAGGAAGTGGGAGAGTGTGGAAAAGAGCTCAGCTATTGTTCATGTAAGCGAAAGATTTTAGCTAAAACAGGATTATATGATCATACAAGTCACAAAACCAGGTGCGGAAACCCTAGTTCTGAACAAATTGATAAAACTCTAATCAAAACACGATCAATATCATTTTCAACATCTTTTCATAGATTAACTTTTGTCAAATAAGCTATTACAACGACTTACACGTTAATCTAGATCAAACACACACTTTCACAAAATGACCTGGAACCTAACCTGAACACATACACAACTAACAACTCTATTACATTCACAAAAACACAAAACCTATTTATAGATACTGCACGTTCGCCCAGTTGATATGGTCGAATGTGGAGTTCTTCCACATTCGCCCATTCCAATGGTACGAATGAACATCTGATCAGCTTCCAAATCTACCTTCGTCCAAATGCTTCTACCTTCACCCACTTTATAACTACCTTCGCCCATATTATCATACATTCGCCCATATTACCAAAACTTAACATGTGTTAATTATCCAATCATTAGTCGCAAAACGCATCTACAAACTCCCCCTCGACTATAGATTGGATTTTCTTCTCTTTTCGTCTATAGCTTTGTTCATCAGCTTGATTCTGAGCTGTTTCTTCTGCTCAGTAGTCATTGGAGGCTCAAATGTTCTCTTCACTGGTTTAGACACATTTGCTATCTTCACCGTCTTGCCAAGTTTATTCTCCAAATTACTTCCCGCATTAATGTCATAAGCAAAACAAACTCCAACCACTTGAGTATATTTTCTTGCTTGAGCAACGTCTTTTGGTTCAAAGTAAATCGGATTGTAGAAAAGCATGATGATGTCTTCAAAAGTGCAATTAATCAACCACATAGGATCAAATACATGAACATGCTTGTATTTATCCTTCCCGTCTCTCAACACAATTACCGCTTCAGCCTTTCTCCAATCATAATACCAGAAAATAAAATCAGCACTGAAATGTTGTGGCATAGGCATCAAAGGTATTTTTCTCATCACTTCAGGTGCTTTGTATATCAAAGTAACTCGCTTCATATTGGTTTGAGGATCAATATCCCTATGAACTTTTCTTTGGGGATATTGAGGCTTAAATCTATTCCATCTCGTTCGACTTTCCCAAACCAACTTATCTGCGCACCAACCAACATGCGAACCATTCACTTCTGCACCTGACATTGGGAATCTACATAAATCTCTGACCGCCCAGTTCGGTAGAGTAAGCAAATCACAGAATCTATTGAAGTACAAGATTCCTGTTTCCCATTTAGCAGCTATGCACTTCAGCCTGCCTAAGTATGTCCACCCGAGAGCTCTGCCTTTGAACTTGGCATTGTGAAATCTATAAAAGTTACCTTGAGCTTCAGGCTTCGGTCGGTTCTCATCCATTTCCTTCAATTTTCTCAAATAACTCTTCAATTCATCAGACTGATTTGAAGATTCTTGCTTATCAGCACCAAACACCTTCTCAACAAACTCTGCACTCCTCTGCTTCGCCTTATTCTTTGCAGAATTGTTTGGTACCTCAGTAAAATCAGGAAATATTTCTTCTTCATCAGTTTGTCTGAAGTACTGTGGAAACTCTTCGTGAGTTATATCTTCAATCTCCACTTCATCGTTTTCAGGAGTCTGCTTATCATCTGAGTGACTTCCAATATCCTTTTCAGGAATATCTGGAATCGACTCGTCCACTAAAAACTCCTCAAAAGTCTTCCCTACCCTCTGTGCAAGACCATCTAGAATTTCCTTTGCCACAGACGCAGGTAATTCTCCTTCCTCAAGATCAGGATCTTCATATTCCAATTCATATCGCATATCATCAGTCTGGAATATTTCAGTAAAGCATCCTGTGAACTCAATGGTCCATTCTCTTCTCTCCAACATATCTTTGTACACTTGTTTAGCATCATCAAATAAAGACCTCACCTTCTCATTCCAGAAGATACTTTCATCGGAATCAACATTCTCACCTTTCTTCTTCTTAGAACTTGATTCTCCAGTACTCTTC
The DNA here is from genome assembly GCA_028751855.1 of Ambrosia trifida. NCBI lineage: Eukaryota > Viridiplantae > Streptophyta > Magnoliopsida > Asterales > Asteraceae > Ambrosia > Ambrosia trifida. Next base: position 66,475,134 of record CM054122.1, read on the forward strand.
TTTTTGGATGTTCTTTCTTCAAATGTAAACTTTGAAGTATCATCACCTCCATCATCATCATCATCACTCTCACTATCATCTCCTTTCTGTCTCCCAGACCCTTCAGCATCATCATCATCATCATCATCATTATCATCCTCATCATCATTTTTATCCGACTCATCATCATCTTCATCATCATCTTTTTCTTCATCCGATTCAGAATCTTCATAATCAACTTTCTCTTCTTCATCTTCTTTATCTTCTTCACCCTCTTTCAACTTGGGTGCAGTATTATACAAATCATCAATCAAATCACTAAGGCGTTTGTTCTCAGCCCTTAGTTCTTTGTTATCTGCTTTAATCAACTTAATCCTGCTCTTGTTTCTTGCACACTTTCCTTCAAGCTTTTCATTCTTTGCTTCAAGCATCTTAACCTTCTCATTGATCTCATCTTGATTAGATTTAGAAGCAACCACAATCTGAAGCATTTTCTCTTCATTTTGCTTAAATTTGGCTATTTCAGCTTGTTGAGCCACAATCATTTTCATCATGTCATCCATTTTCCTGTTCACCTGCTTCATCACATCATCATCCACAGTGACTTTCTTGGATTTGGATCTGGATGGCTCAACTTCCTTTTCTTTTTGAGGCTTTCTGAACATGTCAAGTACATTGTCCAGTGCAACTTTAAGTTGATCAGCTGATATTGGTTCTGCCTCTTTGGATTTCTTTTGCTTCTTGGCGACAGGTGAAGATAGCTTTGATGATGTACCAGCATCGGGCACTCTTTTCCCTTTCAACAGTTGTGCTAACTCTTTCTCTCTCAACTGTTTAGTGCTGGTCTTCTTAGACATAGTCTTGTGCTTGGCTTTGGGCAAGTTTACAACCACAGTCTCTCCAACATTCAACTCTTCCAAATCAACACCTAGACTTTCATCTTCAACATGCACTGATTTCTTTCTTTTCTCAGCTTCTTCAATTGATTTGTTCAAAGATTCAGACTCACCAACCATAGTGGCCTTACGTTTGGTGGCCCTAACATTTTCAGCATCAGAATCCCAATGCTCGTCTACCTCAGTCTCCTCTGAATCAACTGACTCTTCATCCACCAAACCTGAACCTTTCTTTGCCGTTGATTTTTGTCTAACCGCCTGTTGCTTTGAGCTTCCCTGATCAGTCTTTCCCTTGCCCTTCCCTTTGGCTCCAGGATTGACTACTTGTCTCTTCCTCTTAGTGCTTGCATCAACATACACTAAAGGATCATCATTATCCGAATCACTATCATCATGTCTCGCTCTGTTCTTGCCAGGATCAGTGTAATCCTGATTAGCCAAAGCTCCAAATAATCTCCTGTGAGGTGGCTTTTCATTGTCTGGCACACCTTTGTATCCTTTCATTCTCACCAAAGTACGAATATTCATGTGATCTTGACCTAGGATCATAGTCGGATCCTTCTTCAACTCTGGATACTTGTGGTCAAAGATCATCATCAGAAATCTCGGATATAGCATGAACTTCTTGTTCTTCATACCTTTCAGCATCTCCAGCATATGGTCTAGAATCATACCAGATACGTTAAATGGTTTGTTGAGAGTCAACGCAACCATTAACGAACTCAAACTTCTTCTCATAACGTCATATCCACCGCTCACACATCCAAATACGTGGATAATAACATGTGCAAAGTACTTGAACTGCACGCTCAGCTTCCCTTTATACATAGATCCATCAGTAATCGGACCTTTGTACTTCATTCTTAAGAAACAAGCTTTCTGCTCAGTCCATGATAACTCTCTGGGATCTTCACTGACTTCAAACTTGATCTGCAGTGCTTCCCGTATATCAGACTCCGTCAAAAACATCTCCATATCTTGAATCTTGCTCTTAATAATCGTCTGATTATCCCAGAAGTCATACTTCGCATTTCGGTAGAAGTCTTCAATAATGTCTCTGTATATAATCGTCGGTGTGGCTAATGCATGTACAATTCTGCTCCTCTTCAAGAACTCTATGATCCTGGTGAACTCTGTATTCTTCTCCACGTCACCAAGATACGCGCAGCAGTTGTGAGATCGCTCGAATGGCCAACTGCTCGGAACAGATGCTTCAGCCTCTTGTACTGGAACTGGAACAACATTCTCTGCTAGAGCTTCAACATTTTCCACTGGTGCCTCAACGTTTTCGGATTGATCAGCCATCTGCACATCAAAGACAGAAAAACACGTCAAAATGCAAAAACGACAAAAATATCAAACTTTTAAGGCTCAAACCTCTGCACATTCGCCCGTTTTTAACTGGTCGAATGTGAGAATTTATGGTCGAATGTGTACTCTGCTGGTCGAATGTGTAATAATTTTGAGTAAAAATCACATTCGCCCGTATTATACTTACATTCGCCCATCCTTTTCCACTTTCGCCCGTTTTTGGAACCGAAAGTGAAAACAGATTCACCCCAAAATTTAAAAATTTGCCAAAGTTGTTTTTAACATATCATTTTGATCCAAATGTGTCCTACAATGACCGATCAACACTCGTGTACCATCAATTGTAATGATTATTCAATTTTCATTAGTTTTAAAGTGGAATTAGGGTTTATAAGCTTCAATCGATCAATCAATCATCTAAACATTGTTATTATCCTAATTCCTCATATTATCTCCCCCAAAAACTGATGAAGATTGAATGTGAATCAAAATCAAACATCAAAACAGACTCTAAGACCCTTAATGTTGAAACCCTAAGTCCGGTTAAAGAACCATCGATTCTGATCTGTATAGGGCACCATTACCTGTAATTTTAATCTCAAAATGGTCAGTATTAATCAGGGAACAAATCTCACAATCACAAGAAATCAAAGCAACAAGGTCTGGTATCTTAGAAATTTTTGAAAAAATTTGTGAATGGGGGCTCGAACCTGGAATGGCTTGTATATAGGAGCCACATTCGTCCGTTGGAATGGGCGAATGTAAATCCTTTCCACCTTTGTCCCAAATAAATGACCCGAAGGTGAAAGTTTATACCCGAAGGTGAAAATTTATACCCGGAGGTGAAATTTGTACCCGGAGGTGAAATTGTTGTGTTATTATGCCCACATTCGTCCAAACATAAACGGTCGAAAATGAAGATTTTTCCACATTCGACCCAATTAAGGGGCGAATGTGAAATGGAAAAATCTGAAAATTTCGCCAAATCACGTATTCGAATCCCGTTCAACATTTTTCAATCTATTAAACTTCCAAAAACTCAAATTTTCACAGTTTGAATGATACAAAACCCAGATGGTGTTATCAAATCTCAGAAATTGACCATCAAGCATCCCCGGTTATCAAAAATAAAGCAGAAATGCAAATATTTTTTGTTTTTCTGAAATTTTATCAAAACACACCTAAAATCTTTTTGGATTTTGTATCTTTTTGTCAATAAAAGTAAAATGCAACAAAGTAAAAGAAAGCAGTAAACATTTTGTGATATCCGGTAAGAGGATCATATCAGTTTACTGAGAAATCTGAACACAGCGTTGATCTTTCTGTTTAATATTATCATTAGAAACAATATGTGACACGGCAATTGCTGATATTGTGGTCCACGTAAGCTCACATGCAGACAATTACGCAATGCTTTAAAATGATACGAATTAGGTGTTTTAGACTAACACATTGTGGTTCCCACACACACGACATACTCCCGTATCAAGTAATTGCACAAAGCTTCGTCGTAACGCGTGATTATGCCAGAGTTATCCGTAAAATTTACAAAGTATATAGCACAGAGGTGTACAGGTCAGCAAATGAATGCAGCAAAGTAACATGTGCGTATACACTAGGTTGAGGCTAATATTAACCACGGATTTGCATCAGAAAGTCAATACGATGTAATAATGATCTTTGATCAATAAAACATAAAGTTCCTCAATTCGGTAACTTTCGGTTTTGGCAATAAGCTCTTTTTGCAAATATTCTGATGAAACTAGGTCCGTAAATCAATACGACAGAAGTTTAATCAGAATATCCCGGATAACAATAACATAACGACCCGAAACCTCAGATTTTGGCAATCCTATCAAACGAAATTACGGTACTAAGACCATATGCCCATGAGGTGTTCAGCCACTAACGCGTAGTTTGTTATGTTTGTATCACTAAGGCACGCAATTTTTAGTCTACGAAGCCTATCAGCATATCACACGTAATCAACATACGTCTCATTATACTATACAATTCTTTAGCCTGTGTCAGATCCCACTGATGTACTATCATTTCCTCTTTTTATCCAGGAAATCATTTTGGTTTTTCTAATTTTTAGGTCTTTTGAAAATTTTTCAATGTTTTTGGTTTTCTGATAAAAGACTCCCCCTAAAATAAAGAACATATTTTTGGGTTTTTAATTTTTCTGAAAAAAACAAAAACAAAAATTTGAAAGAAACAATCCACTTGAATGCATCAACTTCTTTGAGGATTAAACAATCCCCTCGAAAGCATGAACTTCTTTGAGGATTATGATAGTAAAGAGAAATTCCCAATTAGCAAAGAGAAATTCCCAATTAGCAAAAATTTAAAAACTAAAACTAAAACTAAAAAGCGATAAACCGAGATGCTGATTAGTCCTGTTTTTCCTTTATATTGTTTACTTTTAAAAGATATTCAAAGCGGGATCTGTCAAAAGCTTTTGTAAACAAATCTGCACGTTGGTAGTCAGTATGGATTTTGACCATATCTATCAATTCCTTAGCGTAACAATCACGGATAAAATGATATTTAATCCGGATATGTTTCGCTTTAGAATGATTTTCAGTATTTTTAGTTAATGCAATTGCGGCTTCGTTGTCACAGTGTATAGGGGTTTTAAGAAACTGCAAACCGTAATCCACCATCTGTTGTTGGATCCAGAGTACTTGCGAACAGCAACTTGAGGCTGCAATGTACTCAGCTTCACAGGTAGACAGCGCCACGGAAGTCTGTTTCTTGCATTGCCAGGTAATTAACCTGCTCCCTAAAAACTGGCAACCAGCTGTAGTTGATTTGCTATCTTTGTCACAGCCGCCCCAATCTGCATCACTAAAAGCAATAAAATCAAAATCATCATCATTAGGGTACCAAAGTCCTTTTGATGGACAACCCTTCAGATATCGAAGGATACGCTTGACCGCCGTCAGATGACTTTGTTTCGGCTTCGATTGATAGCGAGCACAGAGACACGTTGCATACATAATATCTGGTCGAGACACTGTCAAATACATCAGAGATCCGATGATTGCTCTGTATGTAAATGGGTCTGTCAGCTCCCCCTTAGCGTCCACTCCAATCCCGTGATTGGGTTGAATCGGGGTATCCATCGGCTTAGAGTCCTCCATCTGGAATCGGCTCAAGATGTCGGATACATATTTCGTCTGGTGAATGAAGATCCCGTCGGGTCTTTGGTCCACCTGCAAGCCGAGGAAAAACTGCATCTCCCCCATTGCGCTCTTTTCGAACTTTTCTTGCATAACAGTTTCGAATTCCCTGCATAAAAGTTCGTTAGTTGAACCAAATATAATATCATCAACGTAAATCTGTACAAGAAGCAAATCATCTCCCGTCTTCTTCGTGAAGAGGGTGCAATCGACGAGGCCGCGCTTGAATCCTTTGGAGATGAGGTATGTACTTAGCTCCTCGTACCACTGTCTCGGAGCCTGGTGCAAGCCATATAAAGCTTTGTTCAGCACGTAGACCTTATCCCGGTGGATTGGGTCCTCAAAGCCTGGTGGCTGCCCGACATAAACCTCCTCCTTGACTTTCCCGTACAAAAATGCGCTCTTGACGTCCATTTGATAGACTTTGAATTTCTTGTATGAAGCAAACGCGAGGAACATCCGAATAGCTTCAATTCGTGCTACTGGTGCATAGATTTCGTTGTAATCAATCCCTTCGATTTGATGGAAACCCTGCACGACCAATCTGGCTTTGTTACGAACAATAACCCCACGATCATCCTTTTTGCACTTAAACACCCATTTAGTGCCTATTTTCTTCCTTCCCGGCGGCAAATCCGTGAGAGTCCAAACTCCCAATTTCTGGAATTGCAATAACTCCTCCTGCATTGCCTCAACCCAGGCATCTTCATTCAAAGCGTCCTTGTATGTCCTTGGCTCTACCTGCGACACATAACATGCAAACGACCAATCATTTTGACTACCAGATTTTTGAATTTTGGCATATAATGCTAAAGCACCAAAACTCTCTGGCGAGTTAACGCTTTTCAGCTGCCCTCTGGTCATAACACCACTTCCAGGATCACCGATAACTTGCTCCAACGGGTGAATACGATGAATCCGAGATTCCAGATAAACAGGTACAATAACTCCCGTCTGAGCAGTCAAGTTTTCTACAGCATCCAGATCATGACCCGTGTTTAATGATGAAGCAACTTCTGGAGTTGGAGTTGGGTTCACTGGTTGCGCCTCTAATTCTTCTGCATGTTCAAGAACGGCTTCTTCAAATTGTTCATCTTCAGATTCTGAAGTGTCTAATGAAGTTGAAGCCTCTTGAAACACTTCTTCCTCTTGTATAGGAGCATTGGTATCATTAGAAGCTGGTAGGGGGTTCACGGTGATTGGACGCACCAACGGTGAAGTCGCCGCGTTTTCACACTCGTAAAGTAATCTGATAACAGCTTCTTCAACCAAGCTATCTAGGTTGAATGATTCAAAGAAGTCTTTGTAATCAAACATCCAATCAGGACCCGTGCCTTGCAAATTTTGAGTATATCGTTGAACTTCCACGTTAGCCCAATCCTCCACTTGACGAGTTCGCTTGTTGAATACCCGTTTGAACGGGGTTGCATATCCAACAAAATATCCCTCCTCAGCTTTAGGACTAAACTTCTCACCTGGATTCAACATCGTGCATGGCGCCCCGAAAGGTTCTAGATACTCTAAGTTAGGCTTTCGTCGGTGTAACAGTTCATAAGATGTTTTTCCAAACTTCTTCACTGTTAAACCCGATTTAGTGTATAATTTGCTGCATAAATCGCCTCATTCCAGAACATTACCGGAAGATTTGAATCAGCGAGCATTGTTCTAGCCGCTTCAATTAGAGTCCTATTCTTTCGTTCAGCAACACCGTTCTGCTGTGGGGTGTACGGAGCCGAATATTCATGATGTATCCCTTTGCTTTCACAAAGTTCATCCATCTTGGTGTTTTTGAACTCCGTCCCGTTGTCACTCCTAATTCTTTTTATCTTCAAATTGTAGATATTCTCCAATCGAGTGAACAGAACTTGTAGGTTGGAAAAGGTGTCACTTTTGTTTTGCAAACACATCACCCATGAAAATCTTGAATAGTCATCAGTGACAACTAAACAATAAAGCTCTCCAAGATGACTTTTGCGCTTGACCGGTCCAAATAGGTCCATGTGCAATCGCTCAAGCGACATCTCTACAGAGTTAACTTTCTTCACTTTGTGGGACTGTTTGTGTTGCTTCCCCTTCATACAACTTACACACTTGTCGTTCAGATGGAAATGTTTCACGTTTACTCCATCGACAAGCCCATTTCTCACAAGTTGATTCATTTTTCTCAGATGAATGTGCCCCATTCTTCGGTGCCACATTATCGATTCTTTCTCAGTCGCTTTGGATAGAAAACATGTTATTTGCCCCTGTGATGTCATCGCCTTGGACATATCAAGAATATAGAGATTGTTGACGCGAGGTGCCATCAACATTATCCACTCCTTTGGAATTTTGAAGCCCGGTTTGAGAATATAGCAGGATTTGTCATCAAAATGCACAGAAAATTGTTTATCACATATTTGACTGACACTCAGCAGATTATAATCTATCTGCTTCACATAAGATATCCGCTCGAAAGTCACTATCCCATTACTCACGCTTCCTTCCATTGTGATATATCCACCTTTATTACCTGCGAATGCGACATACCCTCCATTGATGTTTTTCACGTCGAACAGCAATGCGAGATCCCCTGTCATGTGGCCTGAAGCTCCACTATCAACAATCCATAGACTGCTAATAGGGCCAGCTGAAGCTCCCTGCACACAAAAAGTAAATCATTTAGTTCTTTCGGGGGACCCAAGCCTGAGTCTTGGGCCTTTGAACATCAGCTTTCAAAGAAACATTCTCATTAACATTCTCAACAACTTTATGTTTTGGATCAATCCTTTTCTGATTGTTCAAAACATTTTCCTTTTTCTCATTGACCTTAGAAGTAGAAGCTCCTGGAGTACCATTGGGTGACCAAGATTGTTCAGACCTTTTAAGAATGCGAATTTGAGATTTTGGTTTCTCAATTGGTTTCTGAACATTGTTAACAAACGTAACTTTCTTGGCTACCTTATCTGAATTAACAGACTTAGGTCCAACATTTGATTTGACAATCGGTTTTTGTGGAACCTTTTGCCTATCAATTGTTGCGTTCACCACAGGCTTTCTCCATGATTGTTCCATAGCAATCCGATTTCTTTGATCATATTGAATTGGACGATTGTTCCTCATTTGATTAAAATTGTTTTGATTATAAAACTGTTGTTGTTGAGGAACAACTCGTCTGTGTGGTGGAACATAATGATCAATCGGTTTTCTCATGGAATTCCTCACTTCAACCTCATGTCTTTTATGCCTTACATATGGACACTGAGCAAGTAAATGCCCACGTTCTCCACATTTAAAGCATTTTCGATACTCTTCAAAAACATATTGAGCATTTGGTTGAGCAAATGATCTAACAGGATATTGATCATTGTACTGTTGATTTCTTAAACTCTCAGGAAGTGGTCCTTTTGAGTAAGTAGGCTCATGAAAACCATTAGCTCTGTCATTTGGTCGAATGAACTCTGTGACATGGACCTTTGGTTCTTGAGGAACATCCAAAAACAATTTCTTTAAAATTTCTGGTGGAATTTCATTTGTTCTCTCATGTTTTGGGAACCAAATAGTGCTTTCTTGCCAAATCTTTTCTATTTTAGCATAGTTAGCATTTTTGATTGGAAATTCCTCATCAGAGATGATTTTATTGGACCCCTCCATCCGATAAAACACCTTGACAGGTTTGTCACTTGGATCATTCTCAAGGTCCTTTCTAATCTCATTCTTTTCAGACTTTTTCTCACGATGAGTAGTTGCCATCGGATGCACATGTTGAGATGGTGACACTGGTTCAGTAGTAATGATGTGATTTTCTTTTGGAATTTCACATGCATTATCAGTTTGGTCATTACCAGTATCATCACTCTCTGAGTCTGAATTCACACTTTCAGCATAAACACCCTCATCATTCAAGCCTAAAATCGGTCTCACATCGGAATGAGGATCACCAATACTCGAGGTATTAGATTCCATTTCCGATGATGAGTCTGATTTTACTGAGCTCTCCGGTATAACTTGATGATAGTTATGATTTTCAAAAAGAACCGGAGATGGCACAGACTTGTAATTAGTGGTGTTATCATCTATGATGTGATCTACCACATAAGCAATGTGCTTATATCTTTCCAACTTTTTGTTCACTTTTTCAGCAAAGCATTTTATGGCTGCCATTTCCAACTTGGTATTTTCAATTTCATTGATATAGTTGTTAATTGCCAATTGTTTCAATGATAAAGTATTTTTCAAGTCAGAAATGTCCTTTTTGTAGCCATCTAATACTTTGTTGAAAGCATTCAACTCTTTGCGAGTAGATTGACTGTTCATGATGGCACTATCACGTTCAACACGGAGTTGTTTAATCTCCTCAGTCAATCTATCACACTTATCACAATGTTTATCAATTTTAATATCAGTGCTAGATTCAGAACTTACAAGTTTTGGCGGTTCAGTCATGGCCATCAATGCGAAATGAGCTTCCTTTCCAATGAAAAACTTGGAATAGTCAATTTTGGTGAAAGCATCATCAGCAATGCACGACTTCCTCGTCATCAGAAAATCAGCTTCTGCTAACAACTGATCAATGTCATCATCTAAAGAATCAACACTTGCCTCTGTGTCCGATTCACTGTCTGAATCTGAATAAACTGATCGACACTCCTCAGGAACATCGGTAACAGAATCAATCACCATTCCAGAATTAGTTTCCTCAGCCTTAACCTCAACAGGTTCATTCTCCACATCCATTTCAGTCTCAGAATCATCACTATCACACTCCTCAGTTTCTTTCTTTTCTTCCTCCATTACCGACTCTTCAATATCAACATGATAAGCAACACATGCCACATTTCCACCAGTAGTAACTTCTTCCACTCCTATTTGCATACCCGACCAGTCAAACCTTTCATCTTGTTGAGTCACCAATGCTTGATTCTGACTCGTGTTCTGTTGTGTCTCATTTGGTGTAGTGATCGGTATAACTGTTCGGTTAGTGTTGTTAGGAGATTGGTTTTGAATCTGGTTTGATGTGTTTGGTTGTCTGTTTTGGTTGTTAAAGTTGTTCTGTCGGTTTTGGTAGTTGTTGTTATTTTGGTAAGAAACTTGGTTTTGTTGTTGATGGTTCTGGTAGTTTGCATTGAATGGGTTTCTATTACCTTGTTTTGGTGGCTGGGTGCATTCTCTTTTAAAGTGACCTTTCTCTCCACAGTTAAAACAAGTAACTTTCTCCTTGTTGAACCCGTAGGTTGTGTTGGGAGAAGTTGCCAAATCTGTTCTACCTGTTTTCTCAATAAACTCTGTTGCTCTTCTCATGATGCTTGCAAAAGCCCATTGAATATCAATGAGTTCCATCTCTTCCTTGTCGATCTGTGCATAGTCCTCATTGATTAAGTTGTTATTCCCAATTTGACTAGCAACGAGTCCATTGTAGGATGAAACCATTGCTGAGACTAGTGCAATATGTTGTTGAGCAATTTCCACAGTCACATTGCCCAAGTTAGAAGTCTCCAAAACCACCGGATGTTGATTAGGTTGAGTAACTTGGTTCATTGGTTGTTGTGATTGGCTAGCAGTGTAGAAACCTGCTTGTTGCATTGGGGAGAGTGGTGAAATGTAGGAATTGTTGTATTGTGGTGGTGTGTATGATGGTTGTGAGTAGGATGATGTTTGTGTCATGTATTTGGTGGTTGGTTTTGGTAATTCCATAACATTGGAAATGCAAGCAACATGTGGTGCAACACCTCCTGAACTTGAGTTACTGACTGGAACTGAAGTGCCTCCAAAATATAAGCTAGGATTCTGAGGAATCTGTGATCTTCTAGCTTTCCTCCTATCCTCCATCTCTTTGTTTTCCAGCTTCTCAATGAACTCTGAAATAGTCCAGAACTGGTAAGCATCCTTTTCTCTGAGAACTTCCACATGCTGATCCCATTGTGGTGGTAGAGCATCTGCAAACTTATCCACCTGCTTAGTCATAGGAATCTGTACACCATAACTAGACAATTCAGATAACAAATGCATATATCTAGGAGTTAATTCTTTTAAAGTTTCATTGTTAATGTAATAAAAGTTCTCAAACTCCTTTATCAATTCTTCCATCCTCAAGTTTCTAGTCTTCTCATTACCATCATGCTTCCTTTTAAGCTTGTCCCATAGTTGCTTAGATGTGGTGCATGTCCCAAACTGATGTAACAGGTCGCTTGTGATTGCCTGTGTCAATTGGGAAAAAGCTTTCTTCTCCACCGCAAACTTCTTTTTCTCCTCCTCAGACATACTCTCCAATGGAACTGGTTCACCGGTATTCTCCAACACTGGTGGTGTGTAACCTGTAGCAATCATTCTCCATGCCTCTGCTCCTTCAACTCCCATGCCTTCCAAGTGGATTTTGAACATGGTATGCCACTGATTATATTCTTGCATCTCCATGAGCTTTGGTGGCCGATTCCCGCTACCTGAAGACAAATCTTTAATCAAAGTAGAAATAGCATTAGTAGTTTGAGTATTTACCACCGCTGCTGCTACTCCCCAGTAGTCAGATTGTGATGCTGGATGTGCTACGCTTTGAGGCATCGAGCTCGTTGTTGCCATGTAGTTAATCGGTTGCGAAGACTGTGTGTTCGTCTTTTGTGCTGCCACTGTCCATGGGTCCATCGCTTGCTGTTGTGGTTGTGTCGTTGCTGGTTTCGGAGTAGTTTGAAAATGCCACATGATCACGAACTTAGAAAACTTCAACACTTAGAAAATTTTTCCAAAGTAAATCCTAGGTTCGCCCAAAATGATCTATGTTCGCCCGAAATCTAACACTTTCGTCCCTTCTGATTCTAGGTTCGGCCAAATAGTAACACTCGAAGGTAAATAGTCACCAGAAAGTAAAACAAACTAACACAATTCCACTTTCGTCCAGAATATACCGGTCGAATGTGGAAAAAATTACCCGAAAGTGAGAATTTCAACAAGAAATTTCAGGTTCGACCAACAATTAATCAGATTCGCCCAAACACACTCAGGTTCGACCACTCAAGTTCCAGGTTCGCCCATTTTGCCCAGATCACACTTTGAAAAACGGTTACACTTTGAAAAACGGTTATTTTGATCTCAGATTTTCAAAAGTTTATGGATTTGAATGATCTTAATCAGGTTATGCTTCGGAATTGATTTGGAGCAACTTTAATTCTTGGAAAACTTGATTTTAACCACTAATTCAACTCTAAATCAATCAAAAACACTCAAAAACCATTTTCATGCAAAAATAGATGTATTTTGATCAAAAATATGTCCAAATCAGCTCTGAGTTTATCAAATTTGTTGTTGTATGATCCGTATGGCTCTGATACCACTTTGTAAGCGAAAGATTTTAGCTAAAACAGGATTATATGATCATACAAGTCACAAAACCAGGTGCGGAAACCCTAGTTCTGAACAAATTGATAAAACTCTAATCAAAACACGATCAATATCATTTTCAACATCTTTTCATAGATTAACTTTTATCAAATAAGCTTTTACAACGACTTACACGTTAATCTAGATCAAACACACACTTTCACAAAATGACCTGGAACCTGACCTGAACACATACACAACTAACAACTCTTTTGCATTCACAAAAACACAAAACCTATTTATAGATACTGCACGTTCGCCCAGTTGATATGGTCGAATGTGGAGTTCTTCCACATTCGCCCATTCCAATGGTACGAATGAACATCTGATCAGCTTCCAAATCTACCTTCATCCAAATGCTTCTACCTTCGCCCACTTTATAACTACCTTCGCCCATATTATCATTCATTCGCCCATATTACCAAAACTTAACATGTGTTAATTATCCAATCATTAGTCGCAAAACGCATCTACAGTTCAGCGACAGTCACAGGCGAAGAAGGTTGAAGCTTCAGGATCAGCTCCGGACCAGAAGCAGGGTGGGTATATCGGGAAGAAGCCTAAGTGTGGTCACTGTGGGTTTCATCACTTTGGGGGTTGTGACAAGTTTCGTTGTGAGCGTTGTGATAAGACGGGGCATTTGGCAAAGGATTGTAGAGCCGGTCTTCCTGCTAAGTCGGCCCAGGGGGCAGGTGCTACTCCCGCTCCTCGGGGGAATCAGGGTTGCTACAACTGTGGAGAGTCGGGGCACTTCAAGCGAGATTGCCCAAAGTTGAATCAAGCTGGAACAGGGACTACTAGTGGTGCTGGGAACAACGAGGGTGGTGGTCGAACTACTCGTGGTCATGTTTATGTCATTGGCGCTAGAGAGAACTAGGAGGATCCTGATACTGTTACTCGTGAGTATTCTTTTCTTGATTCTCGTTATACTTGTATTCGTTCTCATTCACATTGTTTGGCATTTCGTATTAATCATGTGCATTCAGTCTTATCATCTTGCATACATGGGTCTGATGTGGGTCCCTGAAGATGCTACTTGGACGGTGCCGGTTTGTCGTCTATACCGATCACAGTAGTTTCCAGTAGGCCTTCGATCAGGGGGAGGATTCGTTGTTTTACATTCAACTTGGGGAGGGCGGTTGCCCGGCTTGGAGTATCTGTTGATATCATCTCTCGTTCGTGGTTATCATTTCGTTTGTGTTCTGGGAAACGTTACTTGGGTTAGGTTGACACTCATCGCTGTCGAAAAGTGAATCTCGGGGCGAGATTCCTTTCAACAGGGGGATGATGTGACGACCGGGAAAAATTTTTCTTTTTATCGCTTCGTTCTCTTTGACTTCGGGAAATTTTCGGGACGAAAATTCTTTCAACGGGGGGATGATGTGACACCCGGCACGTTTAGGTTAACATTTTATAAAACACATAAGTCTACCTTAGGGAAAAACGTTTTCAAACATGCTTAACTAGGTAAGTTGAGTCGTTACGATGGTTCCAGGAATCATCGGGAGTCGTTACGATGGTCCCGGGAATAATCGGGAGTCGTTACAATGATCCACGGGATCATTGGGAGTCGGTCCATAACCACGTGAACACGAATAGGTGATCTGTAGAATCGTCGGGTTTAACGCACACACGTAAATCTTGGGTCCCGAGAATTGGTGATCGGGCGGGAACGTGTTATTTATCATGCATTATATGTTGGTAATCATTATGTGACTTGTCGGTATGTGGAAACGTGTTTACATATGTTAAAATAGGGTTTAACGCGCCAAAAACTCAGACACTTGGGCTATAGGCGATTAGGGCATGTGGGATAGCCCTAATCGCACATACTGAGGCGAATAGGAGGCCCATTTGGGGCTAGTAGGGCCTAAATGCCCATACTGAGGCGAATAGGAGGCCCATTTGGGGCGAGTAGGGCCTAAATGCTAGTTGTTACTAGCGAATAGGATCCCACTCGCCAATAGCTTCTGCGTACTCGCCTATACTGCATGTCACGACTAAAAACGCCTATAAATACCACCCTTATGTTTCAAAACATCATTTGTGAAACCCTAATACACCCCAAAGCCACCCCACACCTTATCCAACCTCTGCAACACGTTTTTGAACAAGAAATCATATTTTCAAGTCTTACAACCCATAATCTCACCATTTCAAGGTGTGTTCTTCATCCCAAACCTTTATAATAGTATTGTTTTGATCCCTAAAGGTCCAGACCTGATTTATAAACGTTTGTGTCTTTGAGAACTTATTAAAATCGGTTTCAAAACAAACCCACACATCTATACTTGTTTTATGTGATGTATTCATGCAAGATAGGATCTTTATCGCCTAAACATGATTGTTCTTGTGTTATTGATATGTTTCTGATCTAGATAAGTTAATATGATGATAATCTAGGGATTTGAAGGTTCACGGATGTGTAATATTGATATTAGGCGTTTTGACCCGTTTGGGCGATTATGGTGGATTGATGATGATATGTTGTGTTTTGTTGATTGTTTGAGGATAGGGTTTGCTCTAGGATGATGCTAGAACAGTAGGATAATGTCGGGTAATGTCGTTATGTGATGAAATCTGAGTATTTGCTATTTAGGGTAAGTTTTACATGTTGATGTGATGCTTACATGCAAGATATGCTATTTTAGGAAACTGCGTGCATTCGGGACGGCTAGGGTGATGATAAATTAGGGGTTTTTGCTTGAAATAGTTGGGTTAATGTTTTGGGTTGGATATTGGGTGTTTTTACATGTTTCAGATCTGATTTGGAGAGTTTGACCCGCGAAAACGCACTACAGAGGTGCAGAAGCGAGTAGGATCCTACTCGCATGAAGCTTCATGCGAATAGGCTCCTAATCGCCTGAAGTTCATGCAATTACAAATCCTAATCGCCTATGTATAGGCGAATAGAGCCCTATTCACCTCAACAACTAGCAAATACAATCCTAAATGCCACTTTTACTAGCAATTACAATCCTAAATGCTAGTTTGATTCCTAATCGCGTGTAATGCTGCTGTATGTATATTTTAACATCCCGAAACACGGATTGACACCTAGGAACATGTTAGGAACCCCAGGACATGTCTAATGACTTGGTAACACATGTTCGGACTTTGTTATGCGTTAATTGGGCGTTATGCTAGATAGGGTGAATGTTTGCGCATGCTAAGTGTTTAATTGCATAAGTTGCATGATATCTTGCTTTCGGCTAACACGTGGGATGTCAGGTCACCAATGGGATGCCGGGTACTGTCTGGGTTGGTCGGTTTAACGTTTAAACATGTTTTCAACATACACGGTCATGGTCTGGACAGCTTGGGGACTGATTAGCCTTCGGGTTAGTAGTCATCACACTTATGTAAACGCATTGATAGGTCGCCACTAGTTGGGGCTATCACACACGTATCGGATTTCTGTACTACTGAGGACGCATTCTAAGGTGAGTTCACGGCCCCACTTTTATTGGTTTTGTTTTCGGGGGAGAAACATGTTTACATACTTTTAACACATGATTTCAAGTTATACTATGGCTATCTTTATATTACTATACACCTCATCTAAATCCCAAGGAAACCACTAATACGGGTATGTAGCGGGGAAATGTGGATAGCGCTATTGGGCCTGACAAACCCCACTCGACGGCTGGAGGCCGGGCGGGTGCATATTGTCTCAAACACACAGGGCCTACCGGGGATGACGGTAGTCCGAGGGGTACCACACAGTAACAAACACAGTCAGCAATGGTTTCAACCGTAGTAGTAATTAACTTAACCCCTAGCTAGCGTTCACACAGCATAGTAGTAACTGTAACGGTTTTCAAAGGATTTACGAAACACTTATTATAAAACCTGTGAACTCACCAGCATTTTATGTTGACATCTTTTGAGATGTTTCTCATGTCGTTGAGGTAGCAGCTTATCATAGGCGCACGGAGTCTCACGGCGTCTAGGATTCATATGCATCTTACTTAGCTTTTTCAGACTTACGTACTTTTACATTTGGGTTTGTAATAAAGTTTTACGCTTCCGCAGCGATGGATCATTTATGAAAACTTAATGGTTTGCTTATGTCATTTTTATGTATCATATAGTGTCGTTTATTGTGACCGTTGACTTGGATCCTGGTGTGTCACGCGCCTCGCGGTAAAACCCCACACGTGGAAATTTGAGGGTGTGACAGATTGGTATCAGAGCCAATGGTTATAGTGAACTAGGACTGCATGTAGAGTCTAGTCTATAGCCGAGTATCACACACGTTAGACGGTCAAACTTAGTTACAAGGCGTGTCATTTAGTAAACATACTAATCTTGTCGGGGTGTCGGTATCCTCATCACACAGTATTGCATTATCTACCTTTGGACTATGTCTACACTTATTCTATCTTCCTTCGGGTTTGAAGACGAAGGGGCTTATCGATTATACTTGGCGGTAGTGTACATTGGAGTGGCTTCGGCACATTCTTGAGATTTTTCCAGGATTTGGATATCTCCCCTCTATGCTCTAATGTACATACTTGCCTACGCACACGCTATCCTGCACTAGTACTTGTCATAGTACCCTCCTGAGTGACTGTTCACTTTGGGATCCTCGTGCGATAACAGTTCCTTTTAAGAATGTGGGTATTGGGTGATTGGAGGTTCTAGCTAGGAGCACGCCTAGAGGACCATGTAGAGCGATTTGTTATTTCGGGTGCACACGAAATCACAAATCGAAATGCATGAAAATCCTGGTGGACTTCGTGCTCGGACAGATGATCATGCTGGAACCCCGTTCTGAATTCGTTTGGTCACTAGTAGTTCGATCCAGTAGTGATGCTGAGTATTTTGTTTGTGTTTTGGCAGAACATGTCTGGTCGTGCTGGTGGACGTACTGAAGGGCGCCGTGGTGGCGGCGGTGGTCGCGCAGGCCGTGGTCGGGGTGGTGGTAACATCACTCTAACACAGGATGAGCTGAATCAGATGATGCAGCAACAGCTGGGAGTTGCACTAGCTGCTTTCCAGGCTGCTCAGCAGGCCTTTGCCGCTACTCCGGTGCAGGCGGGGACCGCCTACAAGAGGTTTAAGGATTGCCAGCCTCACAGCTTCCGAGGTACTGAGGGAGCAGTGGAACTATTGAGGTGGTTAGAGAAGATTGAGTCAGTGTTTGCTTTATGTGAGTGCCCAACCGCTGATTGGGTGAAGTTTGCTACGGGAACCTTTGAGGGACCCGCTCTGACGTGGTGGAACTCCACCACACAGACACTTGGCTTAGGGGAAGCCAACGCTATGCCATGGACTGAGTTTGTGTTTAAGTTAAAGGCTGAGTATTGTCCGCGTGAGGAGATCAAGAGGTTGGAACATGAGTGGTGGAATCACAAGATGGTTGGATCTGAGGTTGAGGAGTACACTGTCAGGCACAATGAGCTGGCAGTGTTGTGCCCGGGGGTAGCTACACCCGAGTATAGGCGTGTTGAGCAGTACATTGCTGGCTTGGTGCCAGAGATTGCGGGATTGGTAGCTGCTAGGGAGCCTACTACGATTGCTGAAGCTACTCGGTCAGCTTACAAGATGACGAACATGAAGGTGACTGAAGGTGTGTTGCCTCCTCGAGGCGCTGTTGTGAAGGTTTCTAACGGTGGTAAGAGGAAGTGGGAGAGTGTGGAAAAGAGCTCAGCTGTTGTTCAGCGACAGTCACAGGCGAAGAAGGTTGAAGCTTCAGGATCAGCTCCGGACCAGAAGCAGGGTGGGTATATCGGGAAGAAGCCTAAGTGTGGTCACTGTGGGTTTAATCACTTTGGGGGTTGTGACAAGTTTCGTTGTGAGCGTTGTGATAAGACGGGGCATTTGGCAAAGGATTGTAGAGCCAGTCTTCCTGCTAAGTCGGCCCAGGGGGCAGGTGCTACTCCCGCTCCTCGGGGAAATCAGGGTTGCTACAACTGTGTAGAGTCGGGGCACTTCAAGCGAGATTGCCCAAAGTTGAATCAAGCTGGAACAGGGACTGCTGGTGGTGCTGGGAACAACGAGGGTGGTGGTCGAACTACTCGTGGTCATGTTTATGTCATTGGCGCTAGAGAGAACCAGGAGGATCCTGATACTGTTACTCGTGAGTATTCTTTTCTTGATTCTCGTTATACTTGTATTCATTCTCATTCACATTGTTTGGCGTTTCGTATTAATCATGTGCATTCAGTCTTATCATCTTGCATACATGGGTCTGATGTGGGTCCCTGGAGATGCTACTTGGACGGTACCGGTTTGTCGTCTATACCGATCACAGTAGTTTCCAGTAGGCCTTCGATCAGGGGGAGGATTCATTGTTTTACATTCAACTTGGGGAGGGCGGTTGCCCGGCTTGGAGTATCTGTTGATATCATCTCTCGTTCGTGGTTATCATTTCGTTTGTGTTCTGGGAAACGTTACTTGGGTTAGGTTGACACTCATCGCTGTCGAAAAGTGAATCTCGGGGCGAGATTCCTTTCAACAGGAGGATGATGTGACGACCGGGAAAAATTTTTCTTTTTATCGCTTCGTTCTCTTTGACTTCGGGAAATTTTCGGGACGAAAATTCTTTCAACGGGGGGATTATGTGACACCCGGCACGTTTAGGTTAACATTTTATAAAACACATAAGTCTACCTTAGCGAAAAACGTTTTCAAACATGCTTAACTAGGTAAGTTGAGTCGTTACGATGGTTCCGGGAATCATCGGGAGTCGTTACGATGGTCCCGGGAATCATCGGGAGTCGTTACAATGATCCACAGGATCATTGGGAGTCGGTCCATAACCACGTGAACACGAATAGGTGATCTGTAGAATCGTCGGGTTTAACGCACACACGTAAATCGTGGGTCCCGGGAATTGGTGATCGGGCGGGAACGTGTTATTTATCATGCATTATATGTTGGTAATCATTATGTGACTTGTCGGTATGTGGAAACGTGTTTACATATGTTAAAATAGGGTTTAACGTTTAAACATGTTTTCAACATACACGGTCATGGTCTGGACAACTTGGGGACTGATTAGCCTTCGGGTTAGTAGTCATCACACTTATGTAAACGCATTGATAGGTCGCCACTAGTTGGGGCTATCACACACGTATCGGATTTCTGTACTACTGAGGACGCATTCTAAGGTGAGTTCACGGCCCCACTTTTATTGGTTTTGTTTTCGGGGCAGAAACATGTTTACATACTTTTAACACATGATTTCAAGTTATACTATGGCTATCTTTATATTACTATACGGCTCATCTAAATCCCAAGGAAACCACTAATACGGGTATGTAGTGGGGAAATGTGGATAGCGCTATTGGGCCTGACAAACCCCACTCGACGGATGGAGGCCGGGCGGGTGCATATTGTCTCAAACACACAGGGCCTACCGGGGATGACGGTAGTCCGAGGGGTACCACACAGTAACAAACACAGTCAGCAATGGTTTCGACCGTAGTAGTAATTAACTTAACGCCTAGCTAGCGTTCACACAACATAGTAGTAACTGTAACGGTTTTCAAAGGATTTACGAAACACTTAATATAAAACCTGTGAACTCACCAGCATTTTATGTTGACATCTTTTGACATGTTTCTCAGGTCGTTGAGGTAGCAGCTTATCATAGGCGCACGGAGTCTCACGGCGTCTAGGATTCATATGCATCTTACTTAGCTTTTTCAGACTTACGTACTTTTACATTTGGGTTTGTAATAAAGTTTTACACTTCTGCAGCGATGGATCATTTATGAAAACTTAATGGTTTGCTAATGTCATTTTTACGTATCATATAGTGTCGTTTATTGTGACCGTTGACTTGGATCCTGGTGTGTCACGCGCCTCGCGGTAAAACCCCGCACGTGGAAATTTGAGGGTGTGACAATTTACCCCAATCAAGTTCCGGTTGTTTCGCTCTCGATCTCGTCCATAACAAACTTAGCGCCTTAATATTGTTGAGCTTTGGTTCTGTTGCTTGAAGTTCAGAGTTGGCTGTTTGAAACTTATATAAAACCATGCATGTATGTGGTTATATGCTTGCGTCTCGCAAACAATTTGGTAGTGACCGATCAATCTTCTTCTATTCTCAGTTTAGTCTCACATGCATGTTTACTAAATATAGTTGTAGCATAAGTTTAGCTGTATGTAGACTTGCAAATAGCTCTTGCTTGCAACGTGAATGTTCCTTCTTTCTTGTTAGTGCAAAAGCTATATATCCTGTCTTATCAAGCAACCTCCATCCAAATATATTATGGTCTTTTTTATGATACTTTTAGATCATGGTTTAGTCAGCTCCTAACATTCTTGTTAGTCGGTTAATTTACATTTACTATATAGTGCACAACTGCGTATAATGATTCTAGTCCGTTGATCCAATCTAAACATAAGTTCACCTATGATGGCGTATAAGTGTGTTAGTTGTTGTTTTGAAGAAGCAAGCAGTACCGATTTTGGCAGATTATTTCATACCTTCTTTTTCGAACAGTGAGCGCCTAGCAGTAGCTTTTTTGCTGGTTTCACTATTGATTGTTTTGGCGGGTGTTAAAGGTGTTGGGGTCGTTAATATTGTACTGCTGCTGGAGGTTTCGTCTGTTGGTTGTTGTGGTTGCATCATGTGGCGCTGTTGTCCCAGACAGATCTGCAGACCAGCCCCAAATGCTGCTGTCCCAGACAGATCTGCACACCAGCCCCAAATGCTGCTGTCCCAGACAGATCTGCACACCAGCCCCAAACCCAGCCTGACCTGTTAGGCATGGCCCTATCTTTGACACAAGCGAATTCATTACTTTACATTATGAACAGTTCAGGAAAATGCGGCAAAGAATTTAGGACTGATTGATAAGTAGGAACTTTTAGTACTAGTGGTATTAGAAAATAATATGAGAATTGCAAATTGACTTTTAGAAAATTCTTGATTGACTGTTTCTTGAAAAGTAGGATATGTTTCTTTCTTGAAACTACCATTATATTAATTTTGTTTCTCATCATTTTAATTGTTTTAGTTACTTTATATCTGCTTAATTATATTCTAATATATTAATTCTGGATAAACATCTATTTTGCAACCTGTTAGCAGCAATTAAGTATACATTGTATTGCGTAACGGATATATCTGTATATGTATACAGCAGCAAATACAGCATATATACAGCAGCAAATACAGTATACTGTACACAATGTATTGCGTAACGGGCCAGACCCAAACAGTTTGATGCTGTATTGGCACATTTAAATATTTGCATACTGTAACGGGTTAGATCCAAACATCAGCCTTCATTATTCGACCAAACCCAAACACTTTATATTGTATTGTTGTTTTTTTTATGGCTGTTTATATGTCAATTATTACAAGTTTACAACATTTTGTCAAACTCGTTTTCTAGAATCATGGACGTTGAACAAGAAAGCGATAGCTCGGATATGGATTTGACAGACGAATATGAAAGCGATTTCTCAGATACGGATTCGACCCATAACATAGTACCTAAAACAAAAACAACAAAGAGGGGTTTGACCAGGTTACCAAAGATGCGTACCAAATTTACAAACCTGGTGGAAAAAAATACAAAGTTACGTTTAATGAACTGGGTAAGTTTTCTGGAAAGTATAGATCACAGTTTGTAAGCTTTTTGGGAGACTTGGTAAGGGAAAATGTCAGATTCAGGTTTCTCTCATGGAAGGCGGTGACAAAAGAAGTAAGGGATAAGCTATGGGAAGAAACAACGGTTAACATCTACTTCTTTTAATTACAAATGTGTCTTACTAGTTGATACAATTTTATTCTATATGACTAACAAACTAGCTTGTATTATGTATTGCAGCGTTTTTATAACATTGATGCAAGTCGTAGGCATCTTGTAATGAGTCGGCTTGGTCACCTTCTTAGGAATTTTAGAAGAAAAGTGTATGCGAGATACATAGTGCCTAACCAAGATAAACCAATGAAATTTGAAAAAAATTCCTAAGCCGTATCGTTCAATGGTCAAGCAAGAAGATTGGGACAATTTTGTAGCATATACACAATCAGAAAAATTCAAGGTTTTAATCATTTGTGCTAGTTATCATTATTTCATTTTTAATATTTTTCTTTTATACTCTAATGAAATAATTATTTTTTTTATGTAAGGATGTTTCAAAGAAAACCAAAGAAGCACGATCAAATTACGTTTATGATCATCACTTGGGACGAGGAGGATATACCTATCTAAGGGAGAAATTGGTAACCTCATTCTTTAATTCAAGTGTTTTTTTGTGTCTACATATATTAATTGTTTTTTGGTTATGTGTCTGATCTGTGTTTGTGTGCTGTTGCTTTATGTATTATATATTACAAGGTACAAAATAATGAACTTGCAATTGATGAAATCTCCTCTCGTGCTTTGATGTGGAGGAAAGCAAGGGAAAACAAAAACAAAGAATACAAGAATGATGATGTCAAAGTTGTGGCAGATAAATTAGTATGTTTCACTTCGATTTTTTTATTTCTTCTTTACTTACTATAATTCATTTTTTTTGTTAACAAAACATTTAACTACTTTTTTCACATTTTTAAAGATTGAAAGTGAAACACAAATCAAGGATGGAGCCTTGAACCTTGAACCGGGCACAGATGCCCTTACAGTAGTATTTGGCAAGGAAAAAGGTGGGTTTTTAAAGGGTGTTGGCTATGTAGTGACTTCTAGTAGATATTGGCAGGGTCCTAGAACAAAAGGATCATCAAAAGAAAAAATCGCACAACTTGAGTTTCAACTACACAATGATAGACTTGAGCGAGAGAAAAAAGATGAGCAAATTAAGACCTTATCCTTGCAAATGGCAGAAACAAATAACACACTTAATCAAGTTTTAACTCATCTAGCTACACAAGGACTTACGTTACCAGTTTGTCCATCTTCTACGAACAGAATGTCACCACCACAAGTAAGTGACTTATTTTATTAACAAGTTAACGCATTATTATTTATCAAATGTTAACTACCATTTCTAAGATAATGCGAAAAGAAATTGTGATATGTTAAGTATTTGACAGTTTCATTATTTTTTTTGATAAATTTTCATATGATTATAAATTTCGTTTAAACATAGTTAAAAAAATTGTAGGTCAATTCTTTGGAAAACAATCTTACCTCTAAGGACAATGTTAATGCTACCACATCTAATGCATCATGTAAAGTAGTGCAACCAGAAGTCACCCCTGACAGTATCAAATCTAAACCGGTGCAAAAAGGAAAGCTAACAATGGTTAGTAATTTACAATTTTATTGCTTTGTAATTTTCATGTGAGTGTTACTTTTTTGTAATCTTATTAATTGTTTTTTTAGGGAATTATGAAAACCAGGAAAAGAGGTAATATGTCTACGCCTGAAACTCCACTTCCTGCAAGGTCATCTCATTTGGAATCACAAGAAAATGTCATATCGGTATGTATTGCCCTAAATGCACATATAAATTGACTTTAATTTTATCATCTTAATATGCCATAAATTTTTGTAGACATTTAAGTGTACCCTGTATACAATAAACTTGAACAATCGTGTGGCATTGGATACAATTTACTATTCAACTAAGGAGCAAACCATTCATGGAGTTCCACTACAAGATAATTGCTATAGAGTTTCTATTGATCAAGCTATAAAGGGGGCAACATTTCTACCAATACAAACAGGCGAGTTTAAAACAGTTGAGCAGGCAGTTGGTTCTTTTATTCCTTGGCCAAAACAGCTCGTTAAATCTGACAATAAGGTTTGTTTTAAATTGATATATGATTAAATACAACTTAAATATTTATTTATATTTATTTTCATGTTTTGTTGCTCCAGGTACCAGATCAACTATCCAATCAAACACAAAATACAACTAAAGTTGTTAAAAAGCAAAAGAAGTGCTATACAACGCTGGACAGTAAAAACAGAAGGCAAAGAGCAAGGAGAAGAAAATCAGCCTAGAAATAGATTTTTAGTATTTAAGTTGGAAATTAACTTATGAATTTTTATTTATTATTCTTGAAAATATTTGGTTTTTAGATTCTCATTTTTATTGGTGTTTACAATTATTTTACAAAAAATAAAATAAAAATAAAATGGCAAATTACGTATAAAGGCCACATATTATAATAGTAAATATGCGTGACCAAATTTTAGCTAATAGCCACAAATAACGTTAGAAAATTTTATGTGGCTTCATATAACCATTAGTCACATCATCGTCATTTTGATTTGTGTGACGAACTGATACCAAATGTCACTAGCAAAATGAATTATGTGTCACCAATGTTTACACAATAGCTACACAAAATTTCATGTGACTTTATATAACCATTAGTCACACCATCTTTACTTTATTTTTCTTATGCATGACAAAATAATAATAAACGCCATAGTCAAAGTGAATTGTGTGTGGCCAAAGATTAAACAATGGCCACACTAAAAATTATAAATTTCATGAGTCTTTACATAGCCATTAGCCGCACAATTCAGACTTTTTGTTTTGTGTGTGACGAAATGGTAGCAAACATCATGGTTAAAGTGAATTATGTATGACCAAATCTTTAACAATAGTCACACTAAAATTATAAAATTTCATGTGGCTTTTAACAATCAATAGCCACGCCCTCTTATCTTTGTTGTTTTCTTTGTGTGACTAAATGATTACATACGTCATGGATAAAATGAATTATGTGTTGCCAAATGTTAGACAATAGTTACACTAAAAACTATAAAATTTCATGTGACTTTACATAACAATTAGCCACACCATGCTAACTTTGTTTGTTTTGTGTGACGGAATGATACCAAATGTCATGTGTAAAATGAATTATGTGTGACCAAATGTTATACAATAACCACAGTAAAAACTTTAAAATTTCATGTGGCTTTACATATCCATTAGCCACACCATCCAAACTTTTTTTTATGCGTGACGAAACGATAGAGATCGCCATGTGTAAAATGAATTATGTGTGACTAAAGGTTACACAATAGTGACACTAAAGATTGTAAAATTTCATGTGGCTTTACGTAACAGTTAGCCACACTATTGTCACTTTGTTATTTTTTTTTGTGACAACATGATAACAACTGTCATGGTAGAAAAACTATGTGTGACCAAATGTTATACAATAGCCACACTTAAAATTTAAAAAAATATTTTTTGTGTCAAGAAATAGTTTTTTGCCACACTTATAGCAAATTCATGTGACTAAATAGTAGACGGCCACACTTGTAGTGAATTAACGTGGCTGTTTCTACCCTTTAGGCATACTTAATAAACAGAATGCTTGATTACAACAACCCATTTTGCCACGTTTTATTTAAATTGATGTGGCTAAAACATATTTTCTAGTAACTGTATAATATAAACGACCACACTTAGAGTAAATTCATGTGGCCATTACAATCTTTTAGCCACACTTAATAGATATAATGATTGATTCTAGCAAAAAAATATTGGTATCTTTTAGCCACACTTTTATGTCGTTACAACCACTAAATGTGAATGTGGCTGTATGATACCTATGATGACTTGACCTTTGGTCACACTTGAGATGAAAAAAAAAAGTGTGACCAAAGGCATATGGTCACACTTTTTTAGTGTGGCCACAGGGCTATTTTGGCGTAGTGTAACTATATCATCTACATAAACTAACAGCTAAATAACAATAGAATTGGACAGTTTATAAAACAAGGAATAGTCACATTTGCTTTGTATGAATCCTAAGTTAACAAGAACCTCTACAAGTTTTTCATTCCACATCCTAGGGGCTTGTTTAAGCCCATACAAAGACTTTTTTAACTAGCACACTTTATTTTCATGTTCAGAATAATATCCATCAGGTAATGACATATACACATCTTCATACAAATTTCCATACAAAAATGCATTATTGACATCTAGTTGAAATAAGTCCCAACTATTTTAAACAACAATGGATAATATACATCTAACAGTTACAAGTTTAACAACAGGTGAAAATGTTTCTTCAAAATCTATTCCATGTTTTTGACTATACCCTTTAGCTACTAACCTAGCTTTGAATCTTTCAATTTCACCATTTGCTTTATATTTTATTTTATATATCCATTTGCATCCTACAAGACTTCTACCCTTAGGTAAATTCAACTAATTCCCATGTATTATTCCTATGTAAGGCTTCTATTTCTTCATTCATAGCATTTATCCAATTAGGATCTTTTATTGCCTCATTAAAGTGTTTAGGTTCTATAGTTTTATTCAAAGCAACAGCATAACATCTGTTATTAATAGACAGGTTTGAATAGTTAACTGACCTTTCTAATCCATACTTAACTTTTCCCTCAATAATGAACTCATTCAAACTTGTGGGTAGCCTAGAACTCCTGGATGACTTTCTAGTTATGGTTTGTTCTAGTGGACTTTGATCATTTCCCTCAGAATTGAAAGTCAAGTCATTGCTAGTCATCACTAGTCAGTTCTAACCCCT
Source organism: Ambrosia trifida (assembly GCA_028751855.1). Lineage (NCBI taxonomy): Eukaryota > Viridiplantae > Streptophyta > Magnoliopsida > Asterales > Asteraceae > Ambrosia > Ambrosia trifida. The sequence continues at coordinate 66,502,286 of CM054122.1, forward strand.
TCTTCACTAGTACTAGGCTGCTTATTGGAAGCTAAGCCATCAGTCTTAGTTGAAGTACCAGAAGGTTGACCAGACTCAATTGTACCTAACTCATCTTTACCTAGGCCCTTTCTTTCATCATTGGGATCTTCCACTAGGTTCAGGTTTGTGCTTTCATATAGGTCAAAAAAATTTAAATTTGTGATATTTAAATGATCATAACTGTCATAGTTTTGTAACACAGTTTTCTCTTTAAAGGGAAATATATGTTCAAGGAACTTTACATCCCTTGAATAAAAAACATTTTTTGTATCTAAACTAAACACTTTATAACCTTTTTGCTCTGTTGAATAACCTATGAAAACACATTTTTCAACCCTAAAACTCAGTTTATCTGGATCATATAACACTATACAAAAGCACAAACAGCCAAACCTTTTTAACTGATGTATAAAGGGCTCAAAACCATAAACAAGCTCATATGGAGTTCTACCACCCAACACACTTGAAGGAGTCCTATTGATTAAGTATGAAGCAGTTAGAAGACATTCAGACCAAAAACTTATAGGAACACAACTTTGAAATAACAAAGCTCTAGCCACATTCAAAAGATGTCTATGTTTTCTTTCTACAATCCCATTTTGTTGGGGAGTATATGCACAAGAAGTTTGATGCACAATTCCTTTTTCTTTAAAAAAACCATTCATTCTATGGTTAACAAATTCAGTTTCATTATCACTTCTGAAACATTTAATATCCTTTCTAAACTGTGTGTTAATGAGATTAACAAATTCCTGAATGTTATTAAATACTTCAGTTTTTTGTTTCATAAGACAAACCCATACAACCCTTGAGTAATCATCAACTATAGTAAGGAAGTACTTTTCACCTTCCCTACTTGGGACCTTGTAAGGTCCCCACACATCTAGGTGAACAAGTTCTCCTAGATGAGAAGTTTTATGACTACTCAAGGGAAATGGTTCCCTATGTTGCTTAGACCTATGACATACCTCACAGGGATCAGCATCTTCATTATCTTCTATGTCTAGTTTATTTTTAAGAACATTAATTACAGTTTCGGAAGGATGTCCTAATCTATCATGCCACAAACTTCTAAGATTGCTATTATTACCCACCTTATTGCACACAAAAGAATTGCCACAGAAATACAGACCATCCACTTGGCTACCAGTCACCAGGACCTTCTTGGTTATTAAGTCCTGAACATAGCATTTGTATTCATCAAAAATTACATGAGCCTTATTATCTTTAGCTAACTTATGAATGGAAATCAGATTGATATTATAATCAGGAACAACAAAAACATCTAACAACATGACTTTATCTCCCAATTTAACATTCCCTATTTTAGTTACTAATGCATCAGTACCATTAGGGTGTTTAACTCTAATATTTAACTCAGACACATCTATGTATTCAGTTAAATCTCTTTCATCTTTAATCATGTGTTGATTTGCCCCAAAATCAAATATCCAACCCTTAATCTTTATTTTCCCATCCTTACTTGAAAAACAAAAAACAGGTTTACAGTAAACACTAGCACAGAATGGACTAATTAAACTACCTGACACATTGCAGCTTTGAGGACCATCCTTAGATTTTTCACTCAATAAACTAAGTAACCTGTTCATTTGATCACTAGTCAAAGTATTTAGATTATTCTCAGGTTTATCACTTATGGAAGCATTATTCACATTAACTCTTTTACCCTGCTTACCCCCTTGACCTCATCCATGATGGATACCCAATAATCTCAAAACAACTTTCAATAGTGTGACCAATCTTATTGCAATGAGTACACTTAAGATTTTGTTTAGAAACTTTATTTGTTTTGTTGAACTCTAAGTTCTGATCAGTTTTAGAAAATAAGGCAATGCCTTAAGTTTTTCTATTAGCATTACTGGCATTTCTATGGGATTCTTCCCTAGAAATGACACTAAATGCTTCTTTAACAGAGGGTAAAATATCCTTTATTAACAAACTAGTTCTAACACTTTGGTACACACTGTCAAGACCCATCAAAAATTGCATTAGCTTAATCATGCTACTAAAGTTATTAAACTCAATAGCAGCATCACATGTACAAACAGGTAATTGCAATATTTGATCAAGTTGTCTCCACATAATATTCAATTTGTGATAATACTCAGAGGCAGGACAACCATTTTGAGTGAATTAATTAATTTTTTGGTATAAATGAAACACCATTGATCCATCAACCTTGTCATATGTTTCTTTTAATTCTGTCCATACACTACTAGCCAGTTTAGAAAATACATGTCCCATATATAAATCTTCACTAATAGAGTTTAATATCCAAGTTAGTACAATTGAATTACATCTGTCCCACTGTCTACCCAAAACATCATTATCAACAGACCTGATACATGACTTATCAATAAAGCCCCACTTGTTTTTGACTTGTAATGCAAGTTGCATAACATTAGCCCACACATTATAATTTTCAGATCCTTTTAATTTTATTGACACAATAGTCAGATTACTTGAATATGAAGGATGCTGGTATAATGGATCACTAGCATCTAATTTGCTTATTAGAGTTTCACTAGTACTAGGATCAAGGTTACCCCCTCCCCCTTGTGTAACAACTTGACCATCAACCATATTAGTTCACAGAAGACAATCACAACAGACAAACCACGGAAACAAGCAAACACAAAAAACAAGCAGATAGCACAATCAATCACAAGTCACACGTAATCAAGTCAATCAACACGGACAGACACAGGCGAAGCCACAACAATGATCAAGATCGTTGGTTCATCACTCAAGAGTGCCAACGCATGTCTTATTGTGGGAGCCTCTAAAACCTAGACAGACACACACACACAACCAAGTACTTGAGCCAATACCGGTCCCCCTAACCCAGTCAATGCTCCTAGACACACTAAACGAAACAAAAAGTAAAGATAAGATAGGAACAATCTCACCGAGTGCAAGCTCCTTAGCAGTTCAGGATCCGTAACCTTCACTTAGGGTTACGAGATCAAGAACAAGAAAAAAATAAGCTCCAGCACTCCTGATACACCAGATCCTTATTTTAGGGTTCCAGTATCAACCAGATACACTCCAGAATAATAATCCAAGAAGAAGGCCCAAGAGCCAATAAAACCAAAGAGAAACGTATACGCAGCGAAACTACAGATCCCTAATATCCAGATCTAAATCTCAGAGAACCTTATAGCTCTGATACCATGTCAAGAAACATGGATCAAATAACTAAAAAATACGCTTTATTAAGAAACCAACCCAAATGATATTATCCCAATGTATCAACAATTACAAAAGAAACCTCACTACAATCACCCTCACACTCACAGATTATCAACAAGATAATCTGATACTAAACCCTAACAGATCTATAGACGATTTTGAGATATTCGAGATGAACAAATCAAGTACACAATCTAAACCCTAGGATGTTAAGAGTAATCAGAGAGACACAAACACAAAAAATAAGGAACCCCTAGCTAAACTGATTACAAGACTCGAGAAGAGGCTTATATAGCCAAAGAGAGGTTCGGGAAAAAGCACACCGAACCTATAAGAGCCACACGATTAATCTCAAGGAAACACACTTATAAGCAACCTGGACCCTTGATTTATAAACGAGGATTGCCATGCTGGCAATCCTTTCATCACTTGTTATAATAAAGTCATATGGGCCGGACTTATACTTTTGGACTCCTGGACATAGACCATAACTCCTGGACTAGACCACAACAGCTCCCCTGGACTCCTCAACTCCTCTGGGCTCCTCAGCTCACATCCAATGCAATCAGCCCACATCCACAATGCAAACATGTAAAACAACATAACAAACATAAAAACATAAGATAAAATTGAAATATGTTATTATATCAAATTATTATATATGTATACCCTTAACATTTTAACAATAATCTCACTCTCCTTTGTTTACATGAGCCCTAACAATTCTTACATGATATATAATTATACACCACCTAAATCCCTCGACAAGTAACAGTGACCTTTCTCATGATCTCCTTCTGGATCGATATAGCTACGCACAAGGTCGGTCCCAACTAGGGTCAGTTGACCCAAGCAGTTGCTTTGGGCCCCCACCTATAAATAGGGCCACCAAATTTTTGAAAAAACTAATTCACAGATTTATTATATATTATCTGTACTGAGCGTTATCAACATAATGCCGCTGTAGCATTATGGTAACAGCACTGTCATTTTCTTTCTTCCTTTCAAAATCTTGCCTACCATAATTAACTGAGTTGTTATTAATTATCATGTTCAACCTCCAGCCCAGGTTACCAAGTTAGATTAGAAAAAAAATGATATATACATCAATTTATTTAAAAAATTGGAATTACTTATTCACTAATCTATAACCAACATCCCCTAATTACTTTATAACTAATCAAGCATCATAAATCTTATCAAGTTTTTTTAAATATAGATCAACTTTTGGTTCTTTCCCAAGAAAACTTCACAAATCTATTATGTTTGTTTTATACTATATTTCTCCCTCTATTTTCTTCCTATCTCCCAAACAAGTTCATGATGTATTATTGGGTTTGAGTTATTTGAGGTACCTTTGCAAATGTTGTAACTGGGGAGCAAATTAGAAAAAGATCACGTGAAACCTTATTAGAATATCGTCCTAATAGACATGGGACACTACTAGCTTCTAGGTGAAGAAATCAAAAACTGAATTAAGTTTTGAAAAATGCCCGGGATTTTTGCTTTCGCTTTTGCCCCTAAGTTCATAATAAATTCAAATAGGCGTGTACTCCGCACCACCATACCTATATGATATATTATTATGAACATATTGGTCAACACAGTCAATCCAATTACACTAAAATATCCAACAATCCTCCCCTATTTTAGTGTAATCCTTGATTAACTAAACAAGTAATCTCAAACATTCAAACTTTTGCTTAAATGAAATGTCGTGACGATTGAATTTCACATTAGTACATTACACATTCTAAATATTCGAATACCAGGGTGTCGCTTAGGATTGAACCTTGGGAACTCATCTTGAATACACAAAGATAATGTACACAAAAGTTTACATACATAGTAGTTCTATCTTGACATAATGTTTTACTAGCCTATGTCCTTATCCTTCATAAGTATGTCAAAGCCAAGTCCCAGCTTCTTGAAGCGGCTAAACTTCATACTTACATAGGTAGCTCTTTTAGTCTTGCACCTGCAATGCAATTTGTCAAAAAAGCTATTAAGAATATATACATTCAACCTCCTTAACTTGCAGGTCTGAACACATACCTTGGGATGAATCTTCTAATGTGTTCCAATCTCTACATATTAAGCTTTCTGCATTGAATTCTGCATCTAGCGTTGTACTAGATGGGAATTGGGTATCTTAACATCAGAGATTTCTAGTGGACCTTAATCCCATCCCTATAGCCGACCTTTTCACGAGATCTCTACTTAACCCTTTGGTTAAATGATCGGCTAAATTGTTTTGGGTTCTCACAAACACCACAGATATCACACCATTCGTGATAAGATCACGTATCATGCTGTGTCTAACACCTAAGTGTCTAGACTTTCCATTATACACTTGACTATATGCCTTAGACAAGGTAGATTCACTATCACATCTGATAGATAATGGTGATATCAGTTTCGGCCACAATGGAATTTCATAAATCAAATTTCTTAGCCATTCAGCTTCTTTACTAGCTGCTGCTAATGCCACAAACTCAGCTTCCATTGTTGAATTAGTGATGCAAGTTTGTTTCTTTGATGCCCAACATATAGCACCACCTCCAAGAAGGAATACCCAACCACTTGTGGAAGAATGATCTTCCAAATTAGTAATCCAACTTGCATCTGAATAACCTTCAAGAACAGACGGAAATCCAGTATAAGTCAATCCAAAATCTATGGTTCCTTTCAAGTACCTAAATACTCGATTTATTGCTTGCCAATGAATCAAACTTGGATTGTTAGTATATCTACTCAGTTTTCCAACAGCAAAAGCTATATCAGGTCTAGTACTAATCATGGCATACATCAGAGATCCAATAGCCTTTGAATATTCAAGTTGATTCACAGCAACTCCTTTATTAGGTACGAGTTTTACTGAAGGATCCATAGGAGTACCCATTGGAGAATTATCTTTGTGATTAAACTTTTCCAACATCTTCTCAATATAATGTGATTGAGAGATAGTAATACCATGTTCTCCACGTATGATCTTAATACCAAGAATCACGTCTGCCTCCCCCATGTCTTTCATATCAAACTTAGATGTCATCAACATATAAGCAAATAATTACTCCTTTTCCAGAAGTATCAAATTTGCTATAAACACACTTGTCCGCTTGGTTTAATGCAAAACCATTAGACAACACCACATCATCAATCTTTTGATACCATTTCTTAGGGGCTTGTTTCAGGCCATAAAGAGATTTCACCAATTTACAAACCTTATGTTCATTTCCAGGTATGACAAAACCTTCAGGTTGTTTCATGTAAATCTCTTCATCCAATTCACCATTCAAAAAGGCAGTTTTAACATCCATTTGGTGAATTACAAGATTATGTATAGCTGCAAGTGCTAACAATAATCTTATGGTGGTTATCCTAGCAACGGGAACATAGGTATCAAAGTAGCCAATGCCTTCCTTTTGCCTAAAGCCTTGGATGACCAATCTGGCTTTATATTTGTCTATGCTACCATCCACCTTCATCTTCCTTTTGAAGATCCATTTACTACCCAAAGGTTTACACCCAGATGGTAAATCAGCCAATTTTCAAGTATTATTATGCATTATAGAGTCAATCTCATCTTGGATTGCTTCTTTCCAAAATGCAGCATCCCTAGAAGACATAGCATCATTGAATGTCTTTGGATCCTCATCAATATTAAAACAATATTGGTACTGATGTTCAACACCATTTCTGGTTCCTTCTACTAAATAAAGATGAAAGTCAGCACCAAATGACTTGGGTCTTCTGACTCTAGTACTTTTTCTGGGCTCAGTACTAGTAGAAGGTACATCATCACAATTACCAGAATTGTCACCACAAGAAATTGTCTGTTCATAATTTTTAAGACACTGAGGCGTATCCTTCAATCGAGGAACAGAAGAAAATCTATCCTCATTCCCAAAATTAGCATCTCTTGACTCAATGACAGAATGAACAGATACATAATTATTTGGTTCTATGACATAGAACCTATAAACAGGGGAATGATCAGCATATCCAATAAATCTGCAATCTATGCCTCTTTCACCAATGGTACTCATTTTGGGATCAGTAAGCCTCACAACAGCTCTACATCCCCAGATTTTGAGAAAACTCAAATCTGGTACCTTTTTGTACCAAAGTTCATATGGGGTTACCTTAGACCTTTTATTCGGTGCTCGGTTCAATATGTAACAGGCTGTCAACATAGCCTCACCCCAAAATCCATCACTTAAACCAGAATAGGACAACATGGAATTCACTGTTTCTTTCAATGACCTATTCTTCCTTTCAGCCACACCATTTTGTTGTGGTGTATAAGGAGCAGTTGTTTGATGTATTATACCAGTAGATTGGAAATACACTGGATCATAATACTTTCCACCTCTATCTGTATGAAGGTTTTTAATTAAACCATTTCTATGAAGCTCAACCTCTTGTTTATAAACTTTAAATTTATCAAGAGCTTCATCCTTTGAATGCAATAGATATACATAACAAAATCTAGTTGCATCATCAATAAAGGTTACAACATACTTCTTATTTCCTAGAGAAGGAGTACTATGAATGTCACATAAATCAGAATGAATCAATTCTAATACATTAGAATTCCTTTTGACATCTTGAAATGGTTTTCTTGTAATTTTTATCAATTTGCAAGTATGACAATCATTACATTTTTGTATGTCAAAAGCAGGTATAAGACTCATTTTAGACATATCTTTCATTCTGTGATAATTAACATGACCTAATCTAGCATGCCATAATTCTGATTTACTAAAATCATTGCTAGAATTAGTAGAAGCCATACAAACAGAATTATTAACAAAAGGGACATCTAAATTCAACTTAAACATGCCATTCAAATAACCAAATCCAATAAAGGTTCCATGTCTTGACAAGATATACTTGTCACTTTCCAAGACCTGCTTATAACCACAATTATTCAATACAATACCAGATACTAAGTTCTTACGAATCCCAGGTACATATAGAACATTATTTAATAGTAAAGAGTTTCCAGAAGTAAAGACTAAAAGAACAGATGCTATTCCTTTAATTGGTTCAGTAGCAACATTGCCCATCTTCAGTAAAGATCCATCTTCAATTGGCTTAAAATCCTTGAACCATTGAAGATTTTTGCAAACATGACATGTTGCTCCCGAATCCATCCACCATGAAATATCATCATCCTGCACATAAAATGCTTCAGAGATTATTGATACATAATAATTCTCAATATAATGATCACATGGTACCAAAAACGAACCTGATTGCTTTTCGGGATCCTTAGATCCACTTGTACCAGCCACGTTTTTGCCTTTTCCTCCACTCTTACCAGACCTGCAATCTTTCTTGAAGTGTCTGGGTTTATTACACTTCCAACAAACCTTTTTAGGCTTCTTATCAGAACCCTTATTGTTGTTCCCTTCAAACTTTCGTTTCCCTTTCCAAGCCTTGGAGGATTCACCCTCCTCCACCATGTTCACAGAAGAACAACCAGCCATGGTTTTAGTACCAACACCAGAACCCTTTTCCATATCACGTATGTTTTGTTCAATTTGGAAACTACTTCCCAATTCAACCAGATTCATTTCCTCTTTCTTATGTTTCAGATTATTCTTAAAATCTTTCCAAGAGGGTGGCAGTTTATCAATAATACTAGAGACAGAAATCGCTTCATCCATCTTCATTCCATATTGATGAAACTCCCCTAGTATTCGTTGCAATTCATGATACTGTTCCATAACAGGCCTAGTGTCTACCATTTTATAGTTAATAAAATTACCAACCAGAAATTTCTTACTAGACGCATCTTCTGCCATGTATTTGGCTTCAAGGGCATCCCATAATTCTTTTGCAGACTCTACGTTTTGATACACATCAAATAAAGAATTAGATGTACCGTTAAGAATATGACCACGACAGATGTAGTCTGCGTTTTCCCACTTTGAACGAGTTCTGGTTTGTACCAGAGTTTCATTCTCAACAATCTCGGGACAAGGAGTGCTCAGAACATACACCACTTTCAGACTCGTGAGATAGAAGTGCATCTTCTTTTGCCAGCGTCTGAAATCCTGTCCAGAAAACTTGTCCAATTTCGTAAAGTTCTTCGTCATATCTTTCACAGATTCATTGTTCGTCATCTTCAGAAATTAATTCAATCTTTGTTGGGGAATAACCGTAACAAACGAAAAATAACAGATAACAGAAATCTCTGAAGGCACGTGATCGCTTTCAGATTGAATCAATACGACGGTTCTATCGAATATTCAACCGAATACAATCAAAGATTGAGAATTTTCTGTATGTTGTGTTTTTGATTATGAGAACCAGAGAGATTGACCAAGAAGGAGAAGAATTCGTTATAAAAAAACAGGGCTAGAAACTGCCTTTTAGGCAGTTTTCAAAGGGTTTCAACATTGGCAAAAATAGTCCCTCTATTTCCGAAAATTAATTTCTGGCAGCTCGACCCCAGCCAGGGGCTCTGCCCCTTGGACCCCGCCAGGGGCTGCCGCCCCTTGGACCCTGGTCCGAGGGGAGCTGCCCCCGGACCCCCGTTCCTTAGGGGCTTCGCCCCTAAGTTCATAATAAATTCAAATAGGCGTGCACTCCGCACCACCATACCTATATGATGTATTATTATGAACATATTGGTCAACACAGTCAATCCAATTACACTAAAATATCCAACACAAATTTAGTTATTGGATTGGTTTTATCATTTTGTGCCTTCTCTCTGGCCTACCAATCCGAACTTACTCCATACCAATGCCTCTAATCCGTCCATCTTTTTTGCTTGGACATGACCGATTCAAGGTGTTACCCCATCAAAAGTAGACCTGAAAGTGCATATAGTGGCTTAGAAAAACTTGAGAGGATAGGTGTGTTGGATTTAGACGTAGGTTTTAGATAACTCAATGCTGCTAACTAAGCTGTGACCCGTAAGATTTACACGTTGGGCAACAAACATTAAATCCACTTAACTTGATTAACTCATAATTACGAACAAAAAAAACTTAATGAAACGCATTTATATAACTATCTAGAATAAGTATATATAAGACATGTTTATTACTTATAGTAGTTATAAATAATATAACTTTTATTTATTTATAAATAAATATACGGGTTTCAGGGTTTATATCGCGCCTTAGACTTAATCTATATGTATTGGGCTTGGGGCCCGAATGATTACACTTATGATAATTAGATAATTAACAATCTAATCTATTGTCGATTATATATTACTAAACTAATATAAGTTTAGAAACGTGTCATTTATTGGAGTCAATTGTTTAAATGATGTGTAAATGATTATCTGTGCCTAAATGTGTTAAATATAGACTAAGGATGCATGCTTATGTGTTAGGATGTGTTAGAATGCGTTAAACACGACAAACTGGAAAACTAGTTTATAAGAGGTCTTGGTTCGACCACTTCGAGTGGTCGAAGGAGAAGAAGCTGCCTGGTTCGACCCTTGTAAAATGGGCGAACCAGGGAAGTGGAATTTGAGAAATTCCCTTCAACCAAACAAGGCTCGTTCGACCCTGTGAAAGGGGCGAAGGAGACTACATTCGACCAATGAGTTGGTGCGAAGGAAGACTAGTATAAATACCAACCTTTGTCATTTTTCATCATTTCACAAACCCTAACCGTCCCAAAACGCTCTCAAACGATCTTAAACACTAAGGAAGGAGTTTTTTTGCTCTTCTTTTTCATAATCTAACCTATCTACAACATCTAAAACAAGAATCCAAGGTGTGTTCATAATCCTAAATCTTTTAAAAGCATTTTAATTCGTTTTCATCTAACCCTAATTGTCCGGATCTGTTCTAAGGGTGTTTTTATGATTAAAAACCTTTTAAACATCTTTCTAAATCAAAACATGATCATTTAACATAGGTTTTCATAATGAATAACACGTGTAAATTGTGTGTTATGTGGTGTTATGTGTTGTTCACTGATTTGCTGCTATATCTATGATAGAAACATGATGTAGGATTGTTAATAATGAGGGAATATTGTTGTCTAGGGTTAGGATTGGATATATTGATATTTGGGGGTTTTATTGGATTAATACTTGATGTATGAATATTTATGATCAATAGAATGAATAAGAAAGACCGGATAATCGACAAACTGAGTATTTCAAGCTAAACATGAATCGATTTCAAAAGTTTCCAAATTGGGTAAATAATTCATGCATGAAAGTGATGTTTCCATAATCTTTACCATTTTATGAAAAGGCTGAAACGGACGTATTATCGGGGGAAATCGATGGGGTTTTGTAGGGATAAGTTATTCATGCTTGACTGCTGTGTTTGATGATGTTTCGGGTCGTTTTGAATGTGTTTGAAGCGTTTTTAGGAAAAACTATGCAACAGGGGCGAACCTGGACTCCTTCGACTAGTCGATGGTGCGAAGGAGGGATCCAGGGTCGAACCTGGGTTTTTATTTGGACGAATGTGATAAAACGGGCGAAGGAAGCATCAAACGGTCGAACGAGATGTAAAAGGTGCGAAGGAGACAAAAAGGTGTGAAGGAGACTCAAAACTGACTGGTTCGACCGTTCTGATGCAGAAATGAGATTTTTGATACAAACTAAGTGTTTTATGCTTGAACCTTATGTGTAATCTATGTGTACTTGATTAGTTAGGGTAATAGGTCACCAACGGGATGTCGGGTCGGTCTAGTGTGTCGGTTAAGCATTTAAACACGTTTTAAAACATACTTGATTACGATCTGGACAATCAGGGACTAGATAACCTTATGGTTATTAGTCGGAACACTTATGTGAACATTTTGATAGATCTCCGGTAGAGGGATTATCAAAGGCTAAACATCTTTACTGTATTTGAAGAACGCTACTTAAGGTGAGTTCACGGCCCCACTTTTATAGCTTTAACTTTTAGGGGAGAAAACATACGCTAAACGGTTTTGGTAACATATGTCATACTATGGTTTTAACTTTATATTGCTATACGATCTTTTGGAAAGTCCCGAGGGAAACCATGAATGTGCGGGGTTGCACAACGGGGGAAATGTGGATAGATCTATTGGGCGTGACCTGCCCCACTCGTCGGCTTGGAGGGCCGGGCGGGTGCATATTGTCTCGAACAGGTACATTGGTATCATGCTGAACATACGGGCTGCTTAAACATGCTGAACATTGCTAAACGTGTCTAGTAATGGTTTCCAATCGTAGTAGTAATAAAACTTACGCCTAGCTAGCGTACTTGGTAACATTGATATAGTATGGACATGGTAACATTTTAGTAACATTTTGAACAAACCTGTGAACTCACCAGCATTATATGTTGACATCTTGTGGCATGTTTTTCTCAGGTCGCTAAGGTAGCAATGAACGGAACTAGGCGCACGGGTCTGCATTGGCGTCTAGATTTAGTGCACGTTTTGTAATAAAAGCATTTTGAACGACTTTTGAGATGATAGCATAGCTAATTAAATGTTACTGAAACGCTTCCGCTTGTTAAATAAATGGTTATGTCTGTTTTTGTTTTTCATATAGAGTTGTTTATTGTGATCGTTGACTTGGATCCTGGTTTGTCATGCGCCTCGCGGTAAAACCCCGCAAATGGTAATTTGAGGGTGTGACAGATTGGTATCAGAGCCAATGGTTATAGTGAACTAGGACTGCATGTAGAGTCTGGTCTATAGCCGAGTTGTACACACTAGACGGTCACATACTTTGGTTCTATTAATGGGATATGTACTAACGTTGTCGGGGTGTTCTTACATCATCATCATGTTTCTCCGTTACATCATCCGTTTTATTTGGGTTCTTACCTACTCTTGTCTTCTTCTTCTGGATTGAAGGAGGAGGGGTTGATTTGTTGGTTCTAGCACACACATGCCTTCTTACACTTGCACCTATTGCCACATAGGCGACAATGTTCGGAGACTAAGGTCTACATTAGGGGTACATTTGGAGGACCATGTAGAACAGTTTATCATTCCGGGTGCACACGAAATAATAAACTGGAATGCATGAAAATCCCGATGGACTTCGAGTTTGGATGCATAGTCCTGAATTTGTCCCTAGGTTAACTCTTGTAAATTTCTAGTGGTTGACACTGGGAGTGAATCTGAATCTCTCGATTTCTTGGTTTGTTAGATCATGTCTGGTGCTCGCGGTGGTGGACGTCGTGGTGGAGGTGGTGGCCGTGCTGGCGGCGGTGGTCGTGCCGGAGGCGGTGGTCGTGGGAACATCAACATGACCCAAGCTGAACTGAACAACTTGCTCCAGCAGCAAGTGAACATGGCTATGGCTAATTTCCAGGCTGGGATCAATTCCATGGGTGGTGAGTTGATTTCTGTCGACCTTGCCTCATTTTTTTTTGGGTTTCGTGTCCTTTCGTTTGTGTTTTACTCGTGTACCGTGTTTCAGGTGTTGGTGCCAATCCACCCCCACCTCAGTGCTCTTATAAGAAGTTTAGGGACTGTCAGCCCCATAACTTCGCTGGAACTGAGGGAGCGGTGGGACTGCTCCGATGGCTGGAGAAGGTGGAATCTGTGTTCGTTATGTGTAACTGTCCTGCTGGGGACCGAGTGAAGTATGCTACTGCGACATTTGAGGGGCCTGCATTGTCATGGTGGAATGCTACTACTCAGAACGTGAGACTGGGGGAGGCTATTGCTATGCCTTGGGCGGAGTTTGTGCAGCTTTTGAGAGGTGAGTATTGTCTGAGGGAGGAGATACAGAAGTTGGAGCATGAGGTCTGGAGTTTCAAGATGGTTGGGTCGGAGATTGAGGAGTACACTGTGAGGAGGAACGAGCTGGCAGTGTTGTGTCCTGACTTACACACACCCGAGTACAGGAGGATCGAGCACTATGTGTCTGGACTAGTGCCCGAGATTGCTGGGTTGGTGGCTGCTGGGAATCTTCCCACTATTGCTGAGGTCGTCCGATCAGCTCATCGGATGACTAACCTGAAGGTGGCGGAAGGCGTTTTGCCACCCAAGGGTGCTACTGTGAAGGCTGCTGAGGGGAACAAGAGGAAGTGGGAGAGTGTGGGGAAGAGTGTGGTGCCAGCTCAGCCGGCGAAGAAGTTTGATACATCTGGGTCTTCTTCTGGGTCGAAGACGGGTGGGTATGTTGGGAAGCATCCCAAGTGCAACAAGTGTGGTTTTCATCACTCTGGGGGTTGTGATAGAGCTCGTTGTCATCGGTGCCATCAGTTGGGGCACCATGCTAAGGATTGCAAGGTGGCGCTCACCCCAACTCAGAATCCTGCGGCTGCTCCTGCTCCTGCTGCTCAGGGGACTCAGGGGAGGCAGGGGTGTTATAACTGTGGTGACACGGGACATTTCAAGCGTGATTGTCCCAAACTGAAGCAGGGCGATAATGGGAGGGGCGGGAACGGTAACGGGAACAATGGCGGCGGAGGCAGGACTGCACGTGCTTTCGTCATTGGATCTGCAGAGGCTAGGCCGGATCCAGACACAGTTACCGGTACGTTCCTTCTTAATGATCGCTATGTTTCTGTTTTGTTTGATTCTGGTGCCGATAAGAGTTTCGTATCTTTGGATGTTAGTCGATTGCTAGATATAGTATCCACACCTTTAGAGGCTAAGTACTTAATAGAATTGGCTGATGGTAAGAAAATCGAAGCGACCCACACCCTTAGGGAATGTCGTTTGGAACTGTCGGGTTTGTCTTTCCCCATTGACCTTATGCCGGTACCTCTGGGTAGTTTTGATGTCGTGGTTGGCATGGATTGGTTATCGTTGTATCGCGCGGAGATCGTTTGTTTTGACAAGGTTATTCGGATCCCTCTCCCTGATGGAGAGATTCTTTCTGTTCGTGGCGAGAAAAGAGGTGCTCCGCTGAGTATCATTTCTAGCATGAAAGCCCGTAAGTATCTTCGGAAGGGCTGTTCGGCCATTCTGGCACTTGTTAACGTTTCTACTGACGATGAGAAGAAGATTGAGGATATTCCGGTGGTTCGTGACTTCTCTGATGTGTTTCCTGATGATTTACCTGGTCTTCCTCCCCATCGTCAGGTTGAGTTTGGTATTGATCTCACTCCGGGCGCAGCTCCTATTGCCCGAGCCCCGTATCGTCTTGCACCTCCCGAGATGCAAGAGTTGTCCAGCCAGTTACAGGAACTCTTGGAAAAGGGTTTCATCCGACCGAGTTCTTCCCCGTGGGGAGCTCCTATTTTGTTTGTAAAGAAGAAGGACGGAAGTCTTCGTATGTGTATTGATTATCGTGAGCTGAACAAAGTGACCATCAAGAATCGTTATCCTCTTCCTCGCATTGATGATCTCTTTGACCAGCTTCAGGGCTCCAGTTATTATTCGAAGATTGATTTGCGGTCCGGTTATCACCAGTTGCGCGTCAGGGAGGCTGACATTCAGAAGACTGCTTTTCGCACTCGTTATGGCCATTTTGAGTTCTTGGTCATGCCTTTCGGTCTCACTAACGCACCGGTGGTGTTCATGGATTTGATGAACCGCGTTTGCAAACCTTACCTTGATAAGTTTGTCATCGTGTTTATTGACGACATTCTGATCTATTCCAAGAACAAGGCGGATCATGAGGAACACCTGCGGTTGGTCTTGGAACTTTTGAGACAGGAGCAGTTGTATGCTAAGTTCTCAAAGTTTGATTTTTGGTTGCGTGAAGTTCAATTCCTAGGACATGTGGTGAATGAACTGGGAATACATGTCGATCCGGCTAAGATCGAAGCTATTAAAGACTGGGAAGCACCAAAGACGTCATCTGAGGTGCGGAAATTCCTAGGTCTTGCGGGTTATTATCGTCGTTTCATTGAGGGATTTTCGAAGATCGCTCAACCCCTCACTGCTCTTACCCAGAAGGATCGAAAGTTCGACTGGGATGAACCACAAGAATCAGCATTTCAGATGCTGAAGCTTAAACTTTGTTCTGCACCTATCTTATCCCTACCTGAGGGTACGGATGATTTCGTCGTGTACTGTGATGCTTCTATTCGTGGTCTCGGTTGCGTGTTGATGCAGCGCGGGAAGGTTATTGCTTATGCTTCTCGTCAACTCAAAGTTCATGAGAAGAACTACACTACTCATGACTTGGAACTGGGTGCGGTGGTCTTTGCGTTGAAAATCTGGAGACATTACTTGTACGGTACCAAGTGTAAAGTATATACCGATCACAAGAGTCTTCAGCATATTTTCGACCAGAAGGTGTTGAACATGCGGCAGCGTCGCTGGGTTGAACTCCTGAACGATTATGACTGTGCCATCAAGTACCATCCTGGCAAGGCGAACGTTGTGGCGGACGCCTTGAGCAGGAAGGAGTCTGCGAACCCTCGCCGTGTTTGAGCCTTACAGCTCACCATTCATTCGTCGTTGCCTGACCGAATCCGTTCTGCACAGTTGGAAGCCTTGAAGGAGGAAAACCTTAAGGCTGAAACAATGCACAGTGCTGACAAACATCTCGAACTCAGGACTGATGGCTTACACTATTTTGCGGGACGTGTTTGGGTCCCATTGTTCGGGGGATTACGCGAGCTTGTTTTGGATGAAGCTCACAAATCCCGGTATTCTATTCACCCTGGCTCCGATAAGATGTATCAGGATTTGAAGATACTTTATTGGTGGCCGAACATGAAAGCTGACATAGCCTCCTACGTCAGCAAATGTTTGACTTGTGCTAAAGTCAAGGTGGAGTATCAGAGGCCGTCTGGTCTCCTACAACAACCAGAGATTCCAGAATGGAAGTGGGAACGAATCACGATGGATTTTGTCACCAAGCTGCCAAGGTCACCTAGTGGTTACAATATGATTTGGGTGATTGTTGACCGGCTAACAAAATCGGCACGTTTTATACCTATTAAGGAAACCGATGGACTCGAGCGGTTAGCTCGACTTTACCTTAAGGAGGTGGTTGCTCGGCACGGGGTGCCTGTTTCTATTATCTCTGATCGTGATTCTCGTTTCGCTTCGCGTTTCTGGAAGGCTCTGCACAAGGCTTTGGGTACTCAGTTGGATATGAGTACGGCTTATCATCCGCAAACTGATGGACAGAGTGAGCGGACGATTCAAACCTTGGAAGACATGCTTCGGGCATGTGTTATCGATTTTGGCAAAAGTTGGGAGATCCACCTGCCGTTAGTGGAGTTCTCCTACAACAACAGCTATCACTCCAGCATCAAGGCAGCTCCGTTCGAGGCTCTTTACGGACGGAAATGTCGATCACCACTTTGTTGGGCCGAGGTGGGCGAGAGCCAGCTCACTGGTCCGGAACTCGTGTATGAAACTTCGGAGAAAATCGTACAGATCCACCAACGTTTGGCTGCTGCACGGGATCGTCAGAAGAGCTATGCCGATTGCCGTCGAAAACCTCTAGAGTTCCAGGTTGGGGACAAGGTACTTCTAAAAGTTTCACCATGGAAGGGCGTCATACGCTTTGGAAAGCGTGGCAAGCTTAACCCTCGTTATGTCGGACCGTTCGCAATCCTGGATCGGATTGGATCGGTGGCATACAGACTTGACTTACCGGCGGAGCTCGGTAGTGTACACAACGTCTTCCATGTGTCTAACTTGAAGAAGTGTTTGGCTGACGAATCTCTCATTGTACCACTGGAAGAGATCAAGGTTGATGATCGTCTTCGCATTGTGGAGGAACCTATCGAGATTCTCGACTACAAGATTCGTAGCCTTCGTCGGAGTAAAATCCGCATCGTTAAAGTCCGTTGGAACTCGAACCGTGGACCGGAGTTCACATGGGAACGGGAGGATCAGATGAAATCTAAGTATCCTCATCTTTTTTAGAAGCGCGCGTTCGAATCGAGGCATGTTACTGCTGAAGCGGAATGAATCTCGGGTCGAGATTCCTTTCAACGTGGGGATGATGTGACATCCGGTAAGTTTCTTTTCGTTATGTTCTTTTCGTTTCTTTCTTTTTGGGCTTTGCGCAATTTTCGGGACGAAAATTCTTTCAACGTGGGGATGATGTGACACCCGGCATGTTCGGCTTAAACATATTAGTAACATCTAAGTCTACCTTAGCGAGAAACGTTTATAAACAAACTTAACTGGGTTAGTTGAGTCGGGTCAAGTTAGGATTATCCAGGGTACAATGATCTGGAGGATCATTGGGAGTCGTTTTGGTAATATACTAGTACCGGGTTCCGTTGGTTGGTGACATTACATGAACTAATTAAGTATATGTGTGGATTATGAGTTGTGTGGTGGATTATATACATAGATATGTTTAAATGATGTGTAAATGATTATCTGTGCCTAAATGTGTTAAATATAGACTAAGGATGCATGCTTATGTGTTAGGATGTGTTAGAATGCGTTAAACACGACAAACTGGAAAACTAGTTTATAAGAGGTCTTGGTTCGACCACTTCGAGTGGTCGAAGGAGAAGAAGCTGCCTGGTTCGACCCTTGTAAAATGGGCGAACCAGGGAAGTGGAATTTGAGAAATTCCCTTCGACCAAACAAGGCTCGTTCGACCCTGTGAAAGGGGCGAAGGAGACTACATTCGACCAATGAGTTGGTGCGAAGGAAGACTAGTATAAATACCAACCTTTGTCATTTTTCATCATTTCACAAACCCTAACCGTCCCAAAACGCTCTCAAACGATCTTAAACACTAAGGAAGGAGTTTTTTTTGCTCTTCTTTTTCATAATCTAACCTATCTACAACATCTAAAACAAGAATCCAAGGTGTGTTCATAATCCTAAATCTTTTAAAAGCATTTTAATTCGTTTTCATCTAACCCTAATTGTCCGGATCTGTTCTAAGGGTGTTTTTATGATTAAAAACCTTTTAAACATCTTTCTAAATCAAAACATGATCATTTAACATAGGTTTTCATAATGAATAACATGTGTAAATTGTGTGTTATGTGGTGTTATGTGTTGTTTACTGATTTGCTGCTATATCTATGATAGAAACATGATGTAGGATTGTTAATAATGAGGGAATATTGTTGTCTAGGGTTAGGATTGGATATATTGATATTTGGGGGTTTTATTGGATTAATACTTGATGTATGAATATTTATGATCAATAGAATGAATAAGAAAGACCGGATAATCGACAAACTGAGTATTTCAAGCTAAACATGAATCGATTTCAAAAGTTTCCAAATTGGGTAAATAATTCATGCATGAAAGTGATGTTTCCATAATCTTTACCATTTTGGGAAAGGGCTGAAACGGACGTATTATCGGGGGAAATCGATGGGGTTTTGTAGGGATAAGTTATTCATGCTTGACTGCTGTGTTTGATGATGTTTCGGGTCGTTTTGAATGTGTTTGAAGCGTTTTTAGGAAAACTATGCAACAGGGGCGAACCTGGCCTCCTTCGACTAGTCGATGGTGCGAAGGAGGGATCCAGGGTCGAACCTGGGTTTTTATTTGGACGAATGTGATAAAACAGGCGAAGGAAGCATCAAACGGTCGAACGAGATGTAAAAGGTGCGAAGGAGACAAAAAGGTGTGAAGGAGACTCAAAACTGACTGGTTCGACCGTTCTGATGCAGAAATGAGATTTTTGATACAAACTAAGTGTTTTATGCTTGAACCTTATGTGTAATCTATGTGTACTTGATTAGTTAGGGTAATAGGTCACCAACGGGTTGTCGGGTCGGTCTAGTGTGTCGGTTAAGCATTTAAACACGTTTTAAAACATACTTGATTACGATCTGGACAATCAGGGACTAGATAACCTTATGGTTATTAGTCGGAACACTTATGTGAACATTTTGATAGATCTCCGGTAGAGGGATTATCAAAGGCTAAACATCTTTACTGTATTTGAAGAACGCTACTTAAGGTGAGTTCACGGCCCCACTTTTACAGCTTTAACTTTTGGGGGAGAAAACATGCGCTAAACGGTTTTGGTAACATATGTCATACTATGGTTTTAACTTTATATTGCTATACGATATTTTGGAAAGTCCCGGGGGAAACCATGAATGTGCGGGGTTGCACAACGGGGGAAATGTGGATAGATCTATTGGGCGTGACCTGCCCCACTCATCGGCTTGGAGGGTCGGGCGGGTGCATATTGTCTCGAACAGGTACATTGGTATCATGCTGAACATACGGGCTGCTTAAACATGCTGAACATTGCTAAACGTGTCTATTAATGGTTTCCAATCGTAGTAGTAATAAAACTTACGCCTAGCTAGCGTACTTGGTAACATTGATATAGTATGGACATGGTAACATTTTAGTAACATTTTGAACAAACCTGTGAACTCACCAGCATTATATGTTGACATCTTGTGGCATGTTTTTCTCAGGTCGCTAAGGTAGCAATGAACGGAACTAGGCGCACGGGTCTGCATTGGCGTCTAGATTTAGTGCACGTTTTGTAATAAAAGCATTTTGAACGACTTTTGAGATGATAGCATAGCTAATTAAATGTTACTGAAACGCTTCCGCTTGTTAAATAAATGGTTATGTCTGTTTATGTTTTTCATATAGAGTTGTTTATTGTGATCGTTGACTTGGATCCTGGTTTGTCATGCGCCTCGCGGTAAAACCCCGCAAGTGGTAATTTGAGGGTGTGACATATTTAATTATAAATACTTAATTTTTAATTAAATATATTATTTCTTTTCTATCTTACTTAATTATGAATAATAATTGTTTTAATTAAAGATAATTATTATATTATTAACCAAGTAAATTTAATATAAAATTAATTATTAATACTTTAAATAACTTTTATTTTTTATTTAAAAACTTCACCAAGTTCAAACTTATGTTAGCTAAAATATGTGTTTACTTTCTTAACCCGGTGTTCTGGGTTAAAAAATAGGTCCCAACAATAATAGGTTGAGATGTATAACTTTATCCTACACCATGTTTCCCTTTAAACTAAAATTAAAAAAAATAACTAGGTGAAAATTTAACGTTGTAGGTATATAATAGTTTAAAAAAATAGAAAAGTGGAACAAAGAAACATAGTGAAAAGCGGTATATATATATATATATATATATATATAGCGGAATTATAAGTAGGAAACTCACCTGAGTTAAAGAAACTCCTGAAACTCATTGAGTGGCTCATAATCTGCCACATCTCTTATCTTTCTCTCCCCTAGAAGGGTATTTTTGACAATGTATAACATTGTGTGCAGCAGTCTTGCTTGCAGACCTAACACATCTTTTCTCAATTTCTCAATCATCATACTCTCTCTCTCTCTTCTATTTAATTTTTACACACTCAAAGACTTCAAAAGATGATTATTCTCAAATCCACTACCATCGTTGATTTTCAATTTTTTTTTAACCCAAATTCTTTCAAGATTAGAACTCATGCTTTTCAAACTCTTTACCCCCTAGATCTCATATACCCATCTTCTTTCTTTAAGTTTTTTAATTGTTTTCTTTCTAATCCAACTTTTTCTTCCATAAAAACTCTTGAAGTCTTGTACAAAATAATGGGTTCCCTATAACAGAAAACATGTGTGGATGAGTTATGAAGCTAGCTAGGTGGTGAGTTACAAAAAAATCTTAACATATTTTTATATGTTATAAACAGATCTACGAAAACAAAACGATTCTTTGTTCTTGGTTATTTTTTTTCTTTTTTTATATATTGATTTTATGGTTAATATAACTTGTTTTTATGAATTTGCTTTAAGTTTCGTTAAAAATATGTTTTTTTGTTTATTGTTCAAAACCAAAACTTCGCTAAGAGAGGGGGGAGTGAAAAGCCATCTAGTGGTGGCTATCTCATATATCTTTCCTTACTCTCGATCAATAGTCTCCGACCAACAACTGCATTTGGTGGTGGTGTTCAATGGATAGATCAGAAAAAAAGGTGTGGGTGGTCCACCATCGGAAGTGGTTAACAGATCTGGAACGTTGGCCGAAACGACTCCATCCTCTTAACAGATCTTGAGCGCTGGCCGTGCACCTCCTCTACCGGAATGTTAGTCGTCCACCGAAACAACCACATCAAAGTCTCACATGTACTCTAGTTGTCATGCTTGGTTGAAGTAATTAAAAAAAATTATGTAAGTTTACTTGTGTTATGTTATTATATACATGTTAAGCACATCCACAACTACCATTATTATCTATTTAAATGCTTTGGGTGATTTTTTTTTAAATGTTTCTCCTAAAATATTATGTATTCATTAATGAACCTTGTAATTTCAAGATACATTTTGTTTTTATCATTTCCTTTTTGTACTTGTGGTAGCTGTGGGATGGCATGTTGTTTGTATGGAAGATGTAAATGTTTAGTGAGGTTGTTTGTGGTATTTTTTTTAATTGTTAGATTGTGTAGCTTCCGGCTAAGGTTGTTTTTTTCTTCTTTTATAATAATATCGAAATTGTGATATTGATATTGATATTGATATTTTATTTGCCAAAATTATCAACTTTTTTTTTCGTACAAGAAAGATTGAAAGACGATAGCCATGAAGATGATGATATAATGATAACAATTGAAGACGAAGAAGACAAGCCTCAACAAAAACATATTGGTGTTACGAGTGTTTGTTTTGTTTTTTTATCTACGTGTTGGTGTAAACAATAATGGATTTGTTTTGTAAGTTTCACATGTACCCTTGATGTTACATTTTAGTTTGTTATATATGTTTCATATTCAGTTAGTTATATAGGGGGCACTACATAATAATTTATGTAACATTTTTTTATGTAACATGTGTCAGTTACATTTAATAATTTATGTATACAGAAGTTTTATGTAACATAACTAGGTCGTAACAATGTACATTTTTTGTATCATTTTTATTTAACGCTAACACCTATCTAATAGTATTGACTTATCATTGTAACATATAATTTTTTTTGTTGTAGAAGTGTAACAGAAACAATAATTATCGATACATGTATAATATTGTAACATTTTTCAAATTATAATACATTCAAATAAAATGATAGGAAAGAATATTATGATGAGAGATGAGAGAGAATGATTCATTTAAACAAGGTGAGAGAGAAGGATGTGTGTTGGAAAGTGAAAAGAAGAAGATGTCAGAGGTAAGAAAATGTTTTTGCTAAGTCTACCCTTTTGTATCATAAAATATTAAAGTAAAGAATTTAGTCAAACTCATAAAGTGGTTTTCAATCTCAACCATAGATTATTTGCAATCAATGGCTATGATGGAGTTTTTAGAGTTTCTTTAACTCAAGAGGGTTTTCAATTTATCCTCCCCCTATATATATATATATATATATATATATATATATATATATATATATATATATATATATATGGGAAAGTTATTTTGAGAACACTTATATTTCGTGCGAACTGTGAGAACGGCATCTAAAACCATTCAAATTCAAAATTTCTTTTTACACTTGTCTTTATTACTAAAATACAATCCCCAAAACACAATTTACGTGTAAAAATTCAAACCTATACGAAAATAATTTGTGAAATATGTACGAAAATTGTATATGTCAATACAAAAATGTATTGGTAAGCATACCCTGATTTGAATAAATATATAGTAATACAGGTGTTTAGCAATTCATGTGTGGTACCATTTGCAATTATGTAATAAGTAATATCCGTTCAAAATCAACCCTAAGAATCAAGAATAAGACAACCACTTTGACAACCATTTTTTAGTATAATGAATCACAAGACCATGACCAAGGTCTCTCAACAGAGTCACAAGGGGTATATACTATAGTACTATTCATTGAAATGTCAGACCTTCAAAGGTTAATGATTTTGACAAGTCATAGACACACAAATTAACATAAAGCAAACACACACGAGAATTGCATCTAGTGAAAGAATGACATTTAGTCATAGTGTATATGAATAGCCCCAAAAGAGTAAAACATGAAAAAGGGAAAAGATATACTCACATTGATTGCGACGGACTTGTTAGAATTTAACGAAAATAAATGAATTATGCTTGTACCTGATTAAAGAGTGATATTTTAGCATCTAATAATTATGGAGTTTGCACATAAACTATAACATTTTGATTTAGTTTACTATCGTTGTTATTATTAACGTCTCCATAATTGTCTTACTTATACAAATATTTCTCTAGGTCAATTACAAACTGTAATGTATAAGATTCTTGTTTAGCAACATTATTTATCTCCTCATGACACAAAAGCTTTTAAAGTTAATAAGAACTTAACAAAGAGTGTATATAATTCATTTGATAAAATCGTATTCACCCCTTTTAATTATAAATTATAGATAACAAGTAAATGACATCTAAAAACCTTGTTATATCTATATGACAAAACAATATAAACTGATCATTGTAAAGTGTTCACGAGACCTTACTCATCATAAACCCAGACTTAGAACTCTCAAAACTTGAACAGAAAACCTGTTTATATCGATGCAAGGTTTCGGACCAAATGCTCAATTTCGATGCCTAATCAATGTGTAAGTCCCGTCTCCTTATTGTCGTTTTGTTAGTCGAACGTTTTTTACTAGAAGCCCTCTGTTCTAAATTGTTAATGTCGTCGGGTTTGTGTTATTGATTTTGAACATAGGGTTAGGGTTTATATGTGATTTGGGGAAGATGATAAATAAGGATTATAGTTTATATTTATTAAACATTAAAACAAATCAATATAGCATGTTGTGGTGTAGTGGTTTAATCTTGATTATTCAAGCTAGCGGATCCGGGTTCGAACCCATGCATCCCTTCCTTCTTTTTTCTGATTTTGTTTCTTATATATGTATTTTAATGATATTATAATCATTTAAAATATATATATATAATTCTAATATTCATAATAAATTCATTTTTAGTCCAAAAATTATGAAAATTTAGGTGTAGTATGTTGACACCTTAAAGAAAATTACTACATTTTTAGTTTCTGAAAAATAACTCATTTTCATATTTTTCTTGATTTAAATTTTTTTAATCATATTTAATTGATTTAAAGTTCGTTTTTAATGATTTTAATCTCAAATTTTCTAGGAAATTATTTCTAAGTTTGATAAACTGAAATAAAATTTATTTTCTTAGAAAATAGTTATTTTTGCTATTTTTACCATTTTTAATCATTAAAACACTATTTAATTTCAATAAATAGGTTTTATATATAAATAAACTGAGAAAAAATATGGAAATTTATTTTAACTATTTCTTATTAGAAAGTATTCATTTTTCACAAAAAAAAAATAATAATAATTTTGGATCATATCTTGTATTTTAGTCTTATTTATGTTTAATTAGATATAATACATCACTTCTTTATTTATATTAATTAAAAAAACCTGTTTTATAAATATTTTTCTTATAGAACATAAACATTGCTATGCTTTAAAGTTTTTATTATCATTTGGTTGACTCATTTGAGTAACTCATAATTATTCGTGGAATAACTATTAATTATTGTAATTATTTACAATTATAATTTAATTTAATCTTTGTCTTAATTATTCGAAACATATTATTATCTAAATATTAAATTGGTAATAAATATGTTAACAAATCATGTTTATAAACTTTAGTCATATTATTTTGAGATACGAATTTATGTGTATTCGATTTATCTTAAAAACCCTATATCCCCAAATCGACTTAGCAAACCATAATGCCTTAGAACCCTGGATACCTTAGACTTTTAAGTCATTAAATTCCTCATTAGGATTCTTATACGTATAGGTTGAGTTATGCGGAATTCCCGATTCTTATCTTGTACGAGCTTGTTGGATTTATCGCGTAGCAAAATTGTGAGTATAGCTTTCTCCATTTTTCATGTTTTACACTTTTGAGGCTATTCATGTACACTATGACTAGATGTTATTCTTTCACTAAATGCAATTCTCATGTGTGTTTGCTTTATGTTAATTTGTGTGTCTTTACCTTGTCAAAATCATTAACCTTTGAGGGCCTGGCATTTCAATGAATAGTACTATGGTATATACCCCTTGTGACTCTGTTGAGAGACCTTGGTCATTGTCTTGTGATTCATTATACTAAAAATGGTTTTCATGTGTTAGTCTCATTCTATTAGGGTTGATTTTGACCCGGATACTACTTAAATACATAATTGCAGACAGTATATAACACATGAATTGCGAAACACTTTTATACTATATGTATTCAAACAGAGTATGCTCACCAATACATTATATGTGTTGACAAAATTATTTTGTACATGTTTCAGGTTATTTTGAGACGATACTTTTAAGCTTTTGGATTTATATTTAGACTTGTCTTCATTGTATTTAAGTTCGACGTGATACTTTAGAATCATTGTATCTTTGTATTTCATTCAATGTAATAAACTATTTATTCAATATATCATCATTTACACTTTAGTACCATGAGCTATTGAACAATCGTCACTATGTGGCACCTCGATGATTCCGCCATCGGTCGGGGTGTTTTACAGATGACCACACCATGAAGTCTAAGGGGGAAGGGGCGCTCCACTGAAAAAAATTTCACTTCACTGATTTCTACCAATTCTGCATAGCCACATCACTTCACTTATTTACTTCACTGAACCAGGTTTTTGGAGGCATCACTTCACTAATTTTTTTACCAACAATTAATTATTTTCACACATAATAATAACAATAATATATTACCATTTCCCACCTTCTCTCCCCTCTCTCTCTCTCTCAATACTAAATGCATCTGACACTCTTGCTCCTCTCTCTCTCTCTCTCTCTCTCTCTCTCTCTCTCCGGTGAAGGATCCCGTTAGATAGAACCAGCAAAAGGTCCATGAGACCCCTACCAGCACTACCGGCGGCAGTGTTACTGTGCTTGTAGTGGGGTACCCGTGACCAAATCTGGTGGTGCTCCGTCCCCCCTAATAAATTAGGATATGTTAAAGCGAGTCATTATATGTTAGAGCGAGTTTTGAAGGGTCTTATACATTGCAACTAGAAATAACGGGCAATCAGTGACGGATTCAGGATTTTTTGCCAGGAGGTGCAAAAATTGGACAGGTCAACAAAGGAAAAACCTCATTAACCGTACCAAAAATAAGAAAAACGAGCATTGGTCTAGTTATTGTTTTTTCACTCAAAAGTCCGGTGTTTCTTTTAAACTAGACCGTTGATCTAACAAACAATTCAATTGATTCGATAATCATATCAGTTTATTAAAACTGGATTATTTCATGATTAATTTATAATCCATGATCAACTTATAATTAAGGAAGACTACGCAAATATAACAAAATAACAATCGTATAAGTTTATTAATACTGGATTATATCATGATTAATTTATAATCCATGATCAACTTATAATTAAGGAAGACTACGAAAATATAACAAAATAACAATAAAGACAATAAGATTTAATAGTAGTGACGAAAGTATAAAGATATATACAACAATCACTGCAAGTACAAAAATTGTCGCAATAAAGTATAAAAATCGATGGTTAATTGTAAAATTAATAATAAAAAAAGTTAAAATCACAATTAATAGTAGGATAAAATGAAAACTTAATGCTTGCATATATAATCAGATTGCCATATTGTCATAACTTGAGTGCTCTTAGAGTTTTAGGTCGTAAACCTGAATAAGCTAGTTCCTATGCCTTAATTTTTTTTTTATATAACCATTACTTTATTAAGTTTTATCCCCCCAATATTCACATCAAGATGAGTAGACCACCTGTCCTTTACAGTCGCCGCTGCTCAATACGCCTCCTCAATCTTCTCCGATCAAGGCGCAAGGTGCCTGCTATTCAAATGGATGGGTGCCTGAACTTTTTTTAGTTTACTTTTTAAAGAGCTTCACACTATTAAGCTTTTATTGAGGGGGTGCCTTGCCACCTCCTAAGCCTCAAGTGCATCCGCCCCTGCGGGCAATAAATGGTCATATTTTGGTGTTAAGAGTCATGATAACTCATAATAGGGCATGATGAGCCTTAATAAACAGTATTGGGGTACCATTTTACTTATGTTAACCAAGTACCACTATGATTTGATTAACGTAATTTGTTTTGTTAGACCATATGTGAATTGCTTATGTGCAAAGTTTTGATAATTTATGTGA
The DNA here is from genome assembly GCA_028751855.1 of Ambrosia trifida. Taxonomy (NCBI): domain Eukaryota; kingdom Viridiplantae; phylum Streptophyta; class Magnoliopsida; order Asterales; family Asteraceae; genus Ambrosia; species Ambrosia trifida. Next base: position 66,530,473 of record CM054122.1, read on the forward strand.
CATTTCACATCAACAAAAAGTAACTTAGTTAACTTTTAGTTAGCACGGAACTACTAAGAGAAAATAGGTTAAAAGTTAGGACCGTTTTTTAAGTTAAGACTGGTGGCGGCTAATAGCTAATAGTTGATATTATTTAAATCTAATATTCCCGAAGAAAAAAATTGCACTTTTTAGTAAAATTCAAACCTTTCATGAAATAAAGTTGCATTAGATCTTAAAATGCAACCTTTATGTTTTACAAGTTGCATTAGAGTCAAATGCAACCAATGTAAAGAGGTCTGTTTCTAAAAAGTTGCATTATGCTTATTTTCAAATAGTGAATTAGCTTTGCCTTTTTTTCGTTTGGTTGCTATAACTATTACCGTCACCACAAAACAAGAAGACTATAGAAACGGAATTCCTAGCTCGAACCGCTCATAGATTTTACTAGTTGTAATAAAGTAAATACAATAACATTTAATAAAGTAAATACAATAACATTAAGGGATGTATTTTTGACTTCTTGGTTCATTTGTGTAGGCTAGCTTTTCCTCGCCGGTCTACAACATAGAGGTGGCCTAATACTATAACAGCTCATTGCTTAAGCAAGCTCCTACAAATTGTTAAGTATATAAACTGTCATTCAACAATCAAACCAAACGTTAAATATTAAACATTTAGCCAAATCAATTTTTATTTCTCTCTATATGGCTAGTGCATCTGATATTATGACGCCAATGTTCAAGATATCATCATCTACTGCTACAAATCGATCTGGGCTTTGTTCTCCTAAATTTGTTTCCAAAAGTATCCGCTGCTCAAGCACTGCTCTCGATTCTCCAGTGAGGAGGTTAGCTTTCTCTTATTAATTTATTTTTTTGTTTTCCTGTGTTAATTATTTGGATTCCTTTATACGTTTATGCTGGTGATACATTTTGTTGAAAACACGCTTGTTAGCAAGGGGTGCAAACTGGTTGGTTGTGGATCAGCCGTACCAAATAATCAGTTTTCTAATGATGATCTTGCTAAGATTATAGATACCAATCATGAATGGATATCCAGTCGTACAGGAATCCATAATCGATGTATTCTCGCAGGTGAATTTTTTTTATCTCATCTCTTGTATTATCTAAACAAAAATAGTTACGGATAAAAATCCTTTATTTTATTCTAACATAAAATATATAAAAAAAATACTTAAAAGTAGTTTTTTTTCCTTAGAAAAACTAAACTTAAGTGTCACACCCTCAAATTTCCACTTGCGGAGTTTTACCGCGAGGCGCATGACAAACCAGGATCCAAGTCAACGGTCACAATAAACAACTCTACATTACGTTAACTAATCAAGTACACATAGATTACACACAAGGTTCAAGCATAAAACACTTAGTTTGTATCAAAAATCTCAAATTTGCATTAGAACGGTCGAACCAGTCAGATTAAGTCTCCTTCGCCCGTTTTTAAGTTTTCCTTCGCCCATTTTATCACATTCGACCGTTTTGATGCCTCCTTCGACCGTTTTACCACGTTCGCCCAACATAATCTAGGTTCGACCCTGGGTTCTCTCCTTCGCCCATTCGATCGGTCGAAGGAGTCCAGGTTCGCCCCTGTTGTACAAATTTTCCTAAAAACGTTTCAAACACATTCGAAACACCTCGAAACATCATCAAACACAGCAGTCAAGCATGAATAACTTATCCCTACAAAACCCCACCAACTTCACCCAAAAATACATCCATTTCAACCCTTTCCCAAAATGGTAAAAATTATGAAAACGTCATAATCATGCATGGATTCTTTACCCAATTTGGAAACTTTTGAAATCAATCCATATTCAACTTAAAAATGCTCAGTTTGTCGAGTGTTCGATTTTCCCAATTAGTTCTATTGATCATAAATATCATGCATCGAGTCTAGATTCGTTAAAACCCCCAAAATACCCATAATATCACCATCTATCCATCTCTATCCCTAAGCAACAATAAACTAGCATCAATAACAATCCTATATCATGTTTCTATCATAGATACAGCAGCAAATCATTGAACAACACATAACACCACATAATACATATGTTTATTATCATGAAAACCTATGTTAAATGATAAGGTTTTGGTTTAGAAAGATGTTTAAAAGGTTTTTATTGATAAAAACATCCTTAGAACAGATCTGGACATTTAGGGTTAGAAAAAAACGGATTAAAATGCCTTAAAAAGATTTAGGATTAAGAACACAAATTGGATTCTTGTTTAGATGTTGTAGATAGGTTAGATTATGAAAAAGAAGAGCAAAAACTCCTTCCTTAGTGATTAAAATCGTTTGAGAGTGTTTTGAGACGGTTAGGGTTTGTGAAATGGTGAAAAATGACAAAGTTTGGTATTTATACTAATCCTCCTTCGTCCCCTATTAGTGGTCGAAGGTAGCCTCCTTCGACCCTTTCACAGGGTCGAATGAGCCCTGTCCTGGTCGAAGGGAATTCTTTCAATTCCACATCCCAGGTTAGCCCATTTACAAAGGGTCGAACCAAAACATAAGTCCTCCTTCGACCACTCGAAGTGGTCGAACCAGAACCCATGTTTATCTAGTTTTCCAGTTTGTCGTGTTTAACACATTCTAACATACCTTAACATATGAGCATGCAACCTTAGTCTATGTTTAACATATTTAAGCATGGATAATCATTTACACATCATTTAAACACATCTATGTATATAATCCACCACACGACCCATAATCTACTCATACACTTAATTAGTTCATGTAATGTCACCAACAACGGGACCCGGTACTAGTGTATTCCCAAAATGACTCCCAATGATCCTCCAGATCATTGAACCCTGGACAATCCTAACTTGACCCGACTCAACTAACCCAGTTAAGTCCGTTTATAAACGTTTCCCGCTAAGGTAGACTTAGATGTTACTAAAATGTTTAAGCCAAATATGCCGGGTGTCACATTAAGTACTTTTTTTTAACTGTGACTTTCCTTTAATTTTTTATGGGATAAATAGGTCACACCCGCCTCTTGGTAGGCTAGCCACTTCATATCCGGCCAGACTATGTTGTCTTAACCGGGTTCACGTTGGCATCAGTGTGGGGGTTGGCGTTCCACGAAAACCTTACCACGTCTGTTATACCGTAGTAGACAGGATGACAACCGTTGTGACCCTACAAGAACTATGTTCTCTAAGATAACACTGGAGGATAAAACTCGTGTTGGCTCGGATTTAAACTTGTGACCATAAGGATCTAGTTCTTATCTTCATTGTTCTGACCACTCCACCATGATGAAGGGTCTACTAAACATATTTACCTAATTATATATTATTTACACTAGAAGAGTGCCCACAAGATGCGGCGAGGAACACGTATATTTTTAAGGGTGTGCATGGTTATGTTCAGTTCGCTTATTAGACTCAACCGAAACTGAAACCAAAGGCATCAGTTAATCGATCTTATTAACCAATCAGTTAATTCGTTCTATTTATTTGGTTATATTGTTAGTTATCAATTCGATTCAGTTAGTTTAAGTTAATAAGCGATATCAAAGTTTGACTAAAATTTTACTTAAAATGTACATGATATGATGGTATAAAAGATGAAAATATATGAATGTATATATGGTGCGCTTTCAGTTTGTTAATTTTGGTTAACTAAGGCTACAAAAAAACTTATAAGCGATTTTAAGTTAATTTAGTTGTTGGTTGATTCAGTTTTTTATTGGGTTTGGCTCAGTTTCGTCAGTTTTTTGTTTGGTTACGGTTAATAGTTTAGTTATTGATTAGCACCATATATTGTTAGTCACATAACACGTCAATTTTTTTTAAAATTAAAAATAGCAATATTATACTCAAATTAAAGAGAATAAAATATCTGTCTTTATGATGTATTTTTTTAAATAAATTATTAGCATATGAAAAATTATGACTATAAAATTGTGAAAGTGGTTTGGCTTAAAATAAGAAGAAAAGTGTGTTAACCATTTAAGGGGAATTGAAATTAAATACTCTCAGTTTTGTCAGGTTGGAAGGCAATAATCCTAACTTGAAAATTGTAATTTAACAGGCCTAACTTGTCTTGGTTTTGATTTCACTAGACCAAAACTAATTGCGTTAACCCAGTCAGTTTTCTGCCTATGTGGCATGCCACGTTGGCAGATGATGTGTAAAAAATGTCCTGGTTGGCAAAACAAAATCAGACAAAAAACTAACTGGGTCAACCCCAGTTAATTTTGGTCTAGTGAAATAAAAACCAAGACAAGTTAGGCCAATTAGATTCCAATTTTCAAGTTATGATTATTGTCTTTAAACCCGGGAAAATTAGGATTAATGAATTATTTAATTCCAATTCCCCATCATTTAAATAATAAAAGATTGAGGAAACTAAGTTTAATTAAGCTAAAGAGATTAAAGTGTAATTAGTGTTTGAAATATTAATTACTCTTATTTTAATGTTGTATCTTGTGTATTAAATATGAAAAAACTCTTAATTTTTTGGTATATTAAAATGTTATATTCTAAAATATATTATAACTAGATTGGGAGCGTTCCGATGTTGAGAAATCTAATATGACAAATCAATTTTACATATGAAATAAATTGATGCGCTTTGCAGTTACATGCAGGAAAGATTTGGGTAGCACCTACTCTAAAACAATTAACAATGTATCTCCAATGTTAACGCCTAACCTTAAACAATGTATAACTCTAACTTTAACATGTAACCTAAAACAATGTATAACTCTAATATTAATACCTAATCTAAAACAATGTACAACTCCAATGCTAACACCTGTTGAAAATATAATTCACTAGTTTATACCCCGGGAGCGTCCCGGGGTGACCAACCTAAGTAAGGTGAATAAAATTAGAAGTATCTAAACTATAAAAATGGCATGTATGTATCAACTTACATTAGATACTTTTTTACAAAGAAAATACCAAAAGATCCATTTCACCCGGGAGCGTCCCGGGTTGAAAAATATAACAATTCTAATAATACTAATACTAATAGTAATATTTATTACTTTTGTAATTAAATAAATAAAAAAATAACATTGCTATAAGGTGACACCATGTTTTGCAGTGCTACGCGATTTTTTCTCCTAGCTTATCTTGATGAAGGATACCTATGCATCTTTATATGAGTAAATTCCAATGATAGCATGGCGATTGGGTTGAATTTCAACATCGTAGATAAGAACATGGTTTAAAAGAAAAAACATGATTAATGAATAACCTGAACACTTTGTGTTTTTTTTCTTGTATGAACGAAACCCCACAAAAATAGTCGGTTTTTTTCTCCGTTTTTTATATAGCACTATAGTACTCGTTGGAAAGATAATAAAACACTCGTTAATTTGGTGTAATTTTTTTCTTTAAAAAATCTCGTATATAAAAGATATTAACGTTTAAAAATTATGGGGGGAAACATGAGAAAAATTTAAATTTGTTTTTAAATTCTTTTTTTCCTAAAATAACTCAATTTAATTTTAGTAGATTAGGTTTTATATTATTATTTATTTTTTTTAATTTGCCATATGGCATGACACATGGCACACTCAAGGAAGAGAATGTCTCTTTAAGTGCAATGTCAGTAAAATGGTTTTGGTTTATTATATGTATAGATATTTACTGGTTTGGACATACTTAGTGACTTGCCTATACATGATTAATGAATTACCTGAACACTTTGTGTTTTTTTTCCTGTATGAACAAAACGCCACAAAAAAATTGTCATTTTGTCCTCCGTTTTTATATAGTACTATGGTACTCGTTGGAAAGATAATAAAACGCTCGTTAATTTGGTGTAATTTTTTTCTTTAAAAAATCTTGTATATAAAATATATTAATGTTTAAAAATTATGGGAGAAAAAATGAGAGAGAAAAATCCAATTTAATTTGTTTTTAAATTTTATTTTTCTAAAATCACTTAGACTATGGAGTGACGGGGAAAAAGGGGGGGGGGGAAGATGGGGTGAAAGGAATATTATTATTATTATTTGTGTGTTAGATAATAAAAAAAAAAACCCAGCCAATCAAAAGCCTCCAACACACTCCACCCTTTGCCCCCACGCCCATGGATTCTTCCCCGCCCAAACTTCCAACCCCCACCCGTCCGTTGAAAGGCTCTCCCGCCCCACTCCGTGTACACTAAATACTATGTAGTATGGCATTTTTAACTTTAATTCTATGTCATTAATGACATGTCATTGCCACATGGCGCACTCAGTGAGGGATGCGCTCTTTGAGTGTCATGAGGATTTAATGCTTTTAATTATTATGATAGACAGATATAACATAAATATATGACACACACGCGAATGTAGAAGATAATGATTTTGAAATCCTACTTGGTTCTTTAAATTTTAGAATCACAGCTGAGCAAATATTTTAGCTTATCTAGACTAGAGGTGGGATTTGAATATATAGATTGGTGAATTCTATTCTAGTCCAAATCAACAAGCATATAATGTTAGCATCATACCTTACATGATACGTTGGGTCATATCTAGTGGTCCAGTTCATAAATTAAAAGGGACACCATTTAAGCTGTAAGCCTAACTTGTAGTACATTTTCAAAAGACAGGTGTCCATAGACTCACATACTAACTAGTAGACAGGCCCGTACCCTTGGGTACCGAGTCTAACTTTATGGCCATGATGGTAAAGCGTCCATGAAGAAACAATAGTAACTGAAACTTAATCCATGGCCAATGGCAGAGCTTGAACTAACCACCTGGTAGGACTGTGCTCAATCTGGGTGGGCCGGACTCAATAAATATACAAATTTTCAGAAATTTTCGGTAAAATTTACACTACGAAACGAAAAAACTGGGCATGCCGAGGCCCAGTCTCCACTCCACTAAGAACCGCCAATGTCCATGGCATCTATCTTTTTAAAACTTTTTATAATAAGAAACGGGGAAGATAAACAACTAAACTGGTATGGTTAATCAAACATTATTTTATAAACACTTGCTTAATTTTAATGAACTAGTAGGAAACCCGCGCGATGCGGCGGGAGTAACACTTTTTATTTCGGTATTATTTCAAATTCGTATAGTATTTGTTGTAGCATCATTGCGGTGGATATACGTCATAAGCGTCACACATGTCTAATAACTAAAAATATTTAACATTTAAATTGTAAAGTACTTTTAAGAAACATTTGATAAAATAAAGTAACATACGAAAGGAAAAATAAGTATTAATAAACATAAAAGTTGAGAAAAATAAAAGCTAGTGAACTACTTGAGTCATGAGATCAATTTAATCATACACGTTCCAAGTCTGCATGATCTCATCTATATTGTCTGCCCACCATTCGTCATCAAGAACAATCACTGAAATTGTATATCTCCATGTTTGATTATTACATCTTTTGGTGAGGATGAGTTTGCTCAATTTTCTCCTATCTAAAGTGTCATCAAATATGTCTTCTTTGTCATTTTCATCATAACTGTCGAGATCAATAACTTGACTCCATTTCCATTAAGAGAGCCTCTTGGATCTCTTCCTATTAATTTTATGCATCCGATCTTTAAAATAAATTAAAAATATTTAATACACAAGTTAATAGAAGATGAAATAAATGTTGATATTACTTATTCACTAAATTCATGTTGAAGATCAGATTTGCAGTGACTAAATATTGCACCATAGCAAATAATCTCAACACTATTATCACCATTATCCTGTAATAAAACACATACAATATACCACATAAAATAACAGCCATGTTAATATTAAAAAATAAAATATTAATAAATACAACCTTAGACGCTACTTTAGATGCCTGTATGGCTATTGGTTTGTTCATCTTTGTATGTTTTTCATCTAAATGAATCTGCAAAACCAAGAAGTTAACACTTAAATGATTAAGATATGTATAAAAAGGTATAATTAGTAAAATGAGACTAATGAAAACCATAAACTAACAAATAACCAACATTAGAAGCTTCAACTTTTGAATTCAGTATACATGCCTACGTATTTTAGCAAGTGAAATAGGTATGCATTTGTATGTATTTATAGGATAAACTTTAGTAGGTTAGCACATGGTTTAATTTTCAAATTCATGATTTTCCCACCACTTTAAATTATGAAATTTTGGTAAACTTTAGTAAGTTAGCACATGGTTTAAATTTTGAAATTGATGATTTTCTCACCCCTTTAAATTAGGAAATTTTGTTTATTTTTTACTAAAGTGTAAAAAATTATTGTGTTTTCTGTGAATACCGAATTCAATGCATTTATCTTTTTTTTAAACCTTGTTAAAAAGAACCCTTGAAATTAGGGAGTTTTGTTGTTATTAACATTGATGTTCATATCACATGGATACATAGTATGCATATGTGTTTTCTACCAAATTGATGCAGCTGAGATTTTTAAAAGAAATTTACCTACAATTAATATCTACAATGCATTTTTATATTTTTGTCTAAACTTAATTATTTTAAAGTTTTATATATTTAGTTAATTATGTATATTTAAAAGTTTAATGAGATTTCTTTTAGTTAATTATATTTATGTGTATACCTATTAATATATGCATGCATACCCATATACATATGCACATATTGCTAACGTTGATAAAGCATTTTTATAGCTCAGTCTTGTGTTGCAGTTTTGTTACCGTGTGACAAATTATTTGTCTGTCAAAGCAAGGATGAACCATAATGTTTAACAACATTATCATATTTTAAGAATCATCAAAGCTGATATGTAGATTTCGAGTGCCCTGTTTGGTTTTTTAAACCGTTACATTTGATTTATGTGAATTTTTCATTATTGGGCGGAACAGTATTTAACACAAAATTCAATTTTACAATTTTGAGTTTTACTTGATCATGAAATGGTGTTATGATTTAACATCCATATTAACAATAAATTCATATTATATTTCATCTAGTCAGTATTTAAAACATAAAATGTAATAATCACTTGTACATAAGGCATTCTTTCTTGTACATTTCAATCCACACATCGGTATCAACTACAACAAACACCGACACGTCGACAAAAATAAGCCGGTCGTCATGGTATATTCGAATGTTTTTAAAATATAATAGTTTTAAAGTTATGATAGAATTAAATAAAAGAAATTATAATTTTGTAGGGGAAGGGAGGAAAATGTAATTACTAGCTAAAAATTAGGGAATTAAAGTGTAAATAAGATAGTGTATTAAAGTTTAAATAATATATGAATGACTATTTTACCCTCATTTTAAGGTTGTTAATGAAACATTAGTTTCTTAACTTTTAAGTATCTTAAAATACCCCTCCCTTATGCATTATAATATAGTGTAGATATGTACATTAAAATACTTTAACCATATACCAAAACTGACTATAATCTAAGTATAGCAACTTATCAGATATTAAACAAAGGGGAAATTAATATCATAAAAAAACATTATGCTTTCTGTTTTTTTTTTCAGAAAAGTCATTCAACAACTTTTTGCACATAAAAAATTGAACTGAACTTACTATTTTTCTCACAAAAGTCACTTAATAATCTTGTGCACATATAAAGCATCATAGGTTATGCTTTTTCTCGTAAAAGTCACTCAACTTTTTTTGTTGCAACTTGCAAATTATATGACAAAAAAACTCTCTTTGCAAGTAAAATAATATTAGGTTTCGCTAATTTAAATAGTCATACAACTCTTAACAGATAAAAATAAATAAATATTACATTAGCAATTACTTTATAATTGATGTAACTTACTTGAAGTTTAACTTGCTTGTTCAATAAATTTATCATTTTGAATTATTTTGTAACAGCAAAAAAATATACGTGCCACGTATGAAAAAAAAAAAGAATCATAATCAAACACAACCGGGTGTTCTGGATTTAGGTTATTTAAAATAAAAAGAGACCACATTTTTTTTTTTAAATTGACATGTGGATGGACTTTTATGTGAAAATAAATTGCTAAAGGACTTTTACGAGAAAATAAAAAAAGTGTATTTTTTTATATTAAAAAAATACCGGGTGACCTTTGTGAAAAAAAAAAAAACTTAAAATATAGTGTTTTTTATGTACAAAAACATTGTTTAGTGACTTTCATAAGAAAATACATAAAATATAATATTTTAAGTGATATTTCCCCTTAAACAAAATTAAAATTATAAGGATTAGCTATCGAACATGTATATGTTGTAAAGTATGTTTAGGCTTAAAGAGTTATGTTGTAATTTCACAAAATAATAATCAACTAATAAGAATGTTCCAATTAGTTCAACTTTAAAAAAATTTGTTCCAATAACAACATTCAATTTATTTTGATATTCTACACATATCAGGTCAGCAATCCTACATGGCATATTTATTATTTTGCTTATAATATGAAGACATGACTCAAAAATTGTCACACCCTCAAATTACCACTTGCGGAGTTTTACCGCGAGGCGCATGACAAACCAGGATCCAAGTCAACGATCACAATAAACAACTCTATATGAAAAACGTAAAACCATAAACAACGATTTTGGTAAGCGGAAGCATTTAAAAAGAATTTAATCAGCTACAAAAGTATTCCAAAGTATTCAAAACACTTTATTTCAAAACATGTAACTAAGCCTAGACGCCAGTGCAGACCCGTGCGCCTAGATCCATTTGTTGCTACCTTAGCGACCTGAGAAAAACATGCTAAAAAGATGTCAACATATAATGCTGGTGAGTTCACAGGTTTGTTCAATATGTTACCAAAATGTTACCATGTCCATACTATATCAATGTTACCAAGTACGCTAGCTAGGCGTATGTTTTATTACTACTACGATTGGAAACCATTACTAGACACGTTTAGCAATGTTTAGCATGTTTAAGCAGCCCGAATGTTCAGCATGAAACCAATGTTCCTGTTCGAGACAACATGCACCCGCCCGGCCCTCCAAGCCGACGAGTGGGGCAGGTCACGCCCAATAGATCTATCCACATTTCCCCCGTTGTGCATCCCCGCACATTCATGGTTTCCCCCGGGACTTCCAAAGATCGTATAGCAATACAAAGTTAAAAACCATAGTATGACATATGTTACCAAAATAGTTTAGCGCATGTTTTCTCCCCCAAAAGTTATAGCAGTAAAAGTGGGGCCGTGAACTCACCTTAGATAGCGTTCTTCGGTTATAAGTAAAGATGTTAAGCCCTTGATAATCCCTCTACCGGAGATCTATCAAAATGTTCACATAAGTGTTCCGACTAATAACCATAAGGTTATCTAGTCCCCGATTGTCAAGATCGTAACTAAGTATGTTTTAAAACGTGTTTGAATGTTTAACCGACACACTAGACCGACCCGACATCCTGTTGGTGACCCATTACCCTAACTAATCAAGTACACATAGATTACACACAAGGTTCAAGCATAAAACACTTAGTTTGTATCAATAATCTCATTTCTGCATCAGAACGGTCGAACCAGTCAGTTTAAGTCTCCTTCGCCCGTTTTCAGTCTCCTTCGCCCGTTTTACATTTCGTTCGACCATTTGATGCCTCCTTCGCCCGTTTTACCACGTTCGCCCAAACAAAACCCAGGTTCGACCCTGGATTCTCTCCTTCGCACCTTCGATCGGTCGAAGGAGTCCAGGTTCGCCCCTGTTGTGCAAATTTTCCTAAAAACGCTTCAAACACATTCAAAACGACTCAAAACATCACAAACACAGCAGTCAAGCATGAATAACTTATCCCTACAAAACCCCACCGATTTCCCCCAATAATACGTCCATTTCAGCCCTTTCCCAAAATGGTAAAAATTATGGAAACGTCACTATCATGCATGGATTATTTACCCAATTTGGAAACTTTTGAAATCGATCCGTATTCAACTTAAAATGCTCAGTTTGTCGAGTGTTCGATCTTTCCCTATTAGTTCTATTGATCATAAATATCATGCATCAAGTCTAGATTCGTTAAAACCCCCAAATACCCATAATATCATCATTTATCCACTCCTAACCCTAAACAACAATAATCTAGCATCAATAACAATCCTATATCATGTTTCTATCATAAATACAGCAGCAAATCATTGAACAACACATAACACCACATAATACACAATTTACATATGTTTATCATCATGAAAACCTATGTCAAATGATAATGTTTTGATTTAGAAAGATGTTTAAAAGGTTTTTAATCATAAAAACACCCTTAGAACAGATCCGGACAATTAGGGTTAGATGAAAACGAATTAAAATGCTTTTAAAAAGTTTTATGATTAAGAACACACCTTGGATTCTTGTTTAGATGTTGTAGATAGGTTAGATTATGAAAAGGAAGAGCAAAAACTCCTTCCTTAGTGATTAAGATCGTTTGAGAGTGTTTTGGGACGGTTAGGGTTTGTGAAATGATGAAAAATGACAAAGTTTGGTATTTATACTAATCCTCCTTCGCCCCATATCAATGGTCGAAGGTGGCCTCCTTCGACCCTTTCACAGGGTCGAATGAGCCCTGTCCTGGTCGAAAGGAATTCTTTCAATTCCACACCCCAGGTTCGCCCATTTACAAAGGGTCGAACCAAACAAATGTTCTCCTTCGACCACTCGAAGTGGTCGAACCAGAATTCATTTTTAACTAATTTTCCAGTTTGTCGTGTTTAACGCATTCTAACACATCTTAACACATAAGCATGCTTCCTTAGTCTATATTTAACATATTTAAGCATAGATAATCGTTTACACATCATTTAAACACATCTATGTATATAATCCACCACACGACCCATAATCTACACATATACTTAATTAGTTCATGTAATGTCACCAACAACGGAACCCGGTACTAGTGCATTACCAAAACGACTCCGAATGATCCTCCAGATCATTGCACCCTGGACAATCCTAACTTGACCCGACTCAACTAACCCAGTTAAGTCTGTTTATAAACGTTTCTCGCTAAGGCAGACGTAGATGTTACTAATATGTTTAAGCCAAACATGCCGGGTGTCACATCATCCCCACGTTGAAAGAATTTTCGTCCCGAAAATTGCGCAAAGCCCCAAAAAGAAAGAAACGAAAAGAACAGAACGAAAAGAAAATTACCGGATGTCACATCATCCCCACGTTGAAAGGAATCTCGACCCGAGATTCATTCCGCTTCAGCAGTAACATGCCTCGATTCAAACGCGCGTTTCGGAAAAAGATGAGGATATTTAGCTTCCATCTGATCCTCCCATTCCCATGTGAACTCCGGTCCATGATTCGAGTTCCAACGGACTTTAACGATGCGGATTTTACTCCGACGAAGGCTATGAATCTTGTAGTCGAGAATCTCGACAGGTTCCTCCACAATGCGAAGACGATCATCAACCTTGATCTCCTCCAGTGGTACAATGAGAGATTCATCCGCCAAACACTTCTTTAAGTTAGACACATGGAAGACGTTGTGCACACTACCGAGCTCCGCCGGTAAGTCAAGTCTGTATGCCACTGGTCCAATCCGATCCAGGATTGCGAATGGTCCGACATAACGAGGGTTAAGCTTGCCACACTTTCCAAAGCGTATGATGCCCTTCCATGATGAAACTTTCAGAAGTACCCTGTCCCTAACCTGGAACTCCAAAGGTTTTCGACGGCGATCGGCATAGCTCTTCTGACGATCCCGAGTAGCAGCCAAACGCTGACGAATCTGTACGATTTTCTCCGAAGTTTCGTACACAAGTTCCAGACCAGTGAGCTGGCTCTCGCCCACCTCGGCCCAACAAAGTGGTGATCGACATTTCCGTCCGTAAAGAGCCTCGAACGGAGTTGCCTTGATACTAGTGTGATAGCTGTTGTTGTAGGAGAACTCCACTAATGGCAGGTGTATCTACCAACTTTTGCCAAAATCGATAACACATGCCCGGAGCATGTCTTCCAAGGTTTGAATCGTCCTCTCACTCTGTCCATCAGTTTGCGGATGATAAGCTGTGCTCATATCCAACTGAGTACCCAAAGCCTAGTGCAGAGCCTTCCAGAAACGAGAAGCAAAACGAGAATCACGATCAGAGATAATAGAGACAGGCATCCCGTGCCGAGCAACCACCTCCTTAATGTAAAGTCGAGCCAACCGCTCGAGTCCATCGGTTTCCTTAATAGGTATGAAACGTGCCGATTTTGTCAACCGGTCAACAATCACCCAGATCATATCATAACCACTAGGTGACCTTGGCAGCTTGGTGACAAAATCCATCGTGATTCGCCCCCACTTCCATTCCGGAACCTCTGGTTGTTGCAAGAGACCAGACGGCCTCTGATACTCCACCTTGACTTTAGCACAAGTCAAACATTTGCTGACATAAGAAGCTATATCAGCTTTCATGTTTGGCCACCAATAAAATATCTTCAAATCCTGATACTTCTTATCAGAGCCAGGGTGAATAGAATACCGGGATTTGTGAGCTTCATCCAAAACAAGCTCGCGCAATCCCCCGAACAATGGGACCCAAACACGTCCCGCAAAATAGTGTAAGCCATCGGTCCTGAGCTCAAGATGCTTGTCAGTACTGTGCATAGTCTCAGCCTTAATGTTTTCCTCCTTCAAGGCTTCCAACTGTGCAGAACGGATTCGGTCAAACAACGACGAATGAATGGTGAGTTGTAAGGCTCGAACACGGCGAGGATTCGCAGACTCCTTCCTGCTCAAGGCGTCCGCCACAACGTTCGCCTTGCCAGGATGGTATTTGATAGCACAATCGTAATCATTCAGGAGTTCAACCCAGCGACGCTGCCGCATGTTCAACACCTTCTGGTCGAAAATATGCTGAAGACTCTTGTGATCGGTATATACTTCACACTTGGTACCGTACAAGTAATGTCTCCGGATTTTCAACGCAAAGACCACCGCACCCAGTTCCAAGTCATGAGTAGTGCAGTTCTTCTCATGAACTTTGAGTTGACGAGAAGCATAAGCAAGAACCTTCTCGCGTTGCATCAACACGCAACCGAGACCACGAATAGAAGCGTCAGAGTACACAACGAAGTCATCCGTACCCTCTGGTAAGGATAAGATAGGCGCAGAACAAAGTTTAAGCTTCAGCATCTGAAATGCTGATTCCTGCGGTTCACCCTAGTCGAACTTTCGGTCCTTCTGGGTAAGAGTAGTGAGGGGTTGAGCGATCTTCGAAAATCCCTCAATGAAACGGCGTTAATAACCCGCAAGACCTAGGAATTGACACACCTCAGATGGCGTCTTTGGTGCTTCCTAGTCCTTAATAGCTTCGATCTTAGCCGGATCGACATGAATTCCCAGTTCATTCACCACATGTCCTAGGAATTGAACTTCACGTAACCAAAAATCACACTTTGAGAACTTAGCATACAACTGCTCCTGTCTCAAAAGTTCCAAGACCAATCGTAGATGTTCCTCATGATCCGACTTGTTCTTGGAGTAAATCAGAATATCGTCAATGAACACGATGACGAACTTATCAAGGTAAGGTTTGCAAACGCGGTTCATTAAATCCATGAACACCGCCGGTGCGTTAGTGAGACCAAAAGGCATGATCAAGAACTCAAAATGGCCATAACGAGTGCGAAAAGCAGTCTTCTGAATGTCAGCTTCCCTGACGCGCAACTGGTGATAACCGGACCGCAAATCAATCTTCGAATAGTAGCTGGAGCCCTGAAGCTGGTCAAAGAGATCATCAATGCGAGGAAGAGGATAACGATTCTTGATGGTCATTTTGTTCAGCTCACGATAATCAATACACATGTGAAGACTTCCATCCTTCTTCTTCACAAACAAAATAGGAGCTCCCCACGGGGAAGAACTCGGTCGGATGAAACCCTTTTCCAAGAGTTCCTGTAACTGGCTGGACAACTCTTGCATCTCGGGAGGTGCAAGACGATACGGAGCTCGGGCAATAGGAGCTGCGCCCGGAGTGAGATTAATACCAAACTCAACATGACGATGGGAAGGAATACCAGGTAAATCATCAGGAAACACATCAGGAAAGTCACGAACCACCGGAATATCCTCGATCTTCTTCTCATCGTCAGTAGAAACGTTAACAAGCGCCAAAATAGCCGAACAGCCCTTCCGAAGGTACTTACGGGCTTTCATGCTAGAAATGATACTCAGCGGAGCACCGCTTTTCTCGCCACGAACCGAAAGAATCTCTCCATCAGGGAGAGGGATCCGAATAACCTTTTCGAAACAAACGATTTCCGCATGATACAACGATAACCAATCCATGCCGACCACGACATCAAAACAACCCAGGGGTACCGGCATAAGGTCAATGGGGAAGGACAAACCCGACAGTTCCAAGCGACATTCCCTAAGGGTGTGTGTCGCTTCGATTTTCTTACCATCAGCCAATTCTATTAAGTACTTAGCCTCTAAAGGTGTGGGTACTATATCTTGCAATCGACTAATGTCCAAAGTTACGAAACTCTTATCGGCACCAGAATCAAACAAGACAGAAATATAGCGATCATTAAGAAGGAACGTACCGGTAACTGTGTCTGGATCCTGCCTAGCCTCCGCAGATCCAATGACGAAAGCACGTGCAGTCCTGCCTCCGCCGCCGTTGTTCCCATTACCGTTCCCGCCCCTCCCATTATCGCCCTGCTTCAGTTTAGGACATTCACGTTTGAAGTGTCCCGCATCAACACAGTTATAACACCCCTGCCTCCCCTGAGTCCCCTGAGCAGCAGGAGCAGGAGCAGGAGTAGGAGTAGCCGCAGGAGTCTGAGTTGGGGTGAGTGCCACCCTGCAATCCTTAGCATGGTGCCCCAACTGCTGGCACCGATGACAACGAGCCCTATCACAACCCCCAGAATGGTGAAAACCACACTTGTTGCACTTGGGATGCTTCCCAACATACCCACCCGTCTTCTGCCCAGAAGAAGACCCAGATGAATCAAACTTCTTTGCCGGCTGAGCTGGCACAACACTCTTTCCCACATTATCCCACTTTCTCTTGTTCCCTTCAGTAACCTTCACAGCAACTCCCTTAGGAGGCAAAACACCTTCTGCCACCTTCAGGTTAGTCATCCGATGAGCTGATCGGACAACTTCAGCAATAGTGGGAAGGTTCCCAGCAGCCACCAACCCAGCAATCTCTGGCACCAGTCCAGACACGTAGTGCTCGATCCTCCTGTACTCGGGTGTGTGCAAATCATGGCACAACACCGCCAGCTCATTCCTCCTCACAGTGTATTTTTCAATCTCAGACCCAACCATCTTGTAACTCCAGACCTCATGTTCCAACTTCTGTATCTCCTCTCTCGGACAATACTCACCTCTCAACAGCTGCACAAACTCCGCCCAAGGCATGGCAATAGCCTCTCCTAATCCCATGTTCTGAGTAATAGCATTCCACCACGACAGTGCAGGCCCCTCAAATGTCGCAGTAACATACATTACCCGGTCCCCAGCAGGACAGTTACACATGACGAACAGAGATTCAACCTTCTCCGGCCATCGGAGCAGTCCCACCGCTCCCTCAGTTCCAGCGAAGTTATGGGGTTGACAGTCCCTAAACTACTTATAAGAGCACTGAGGTGGGGGTGGGTTGGCACCCATACCTGAAACACGGTACACGAGTAAAACACAAACGAAAGGACACGAAACCCAAAAATTGAGGCAAGGTCGACAGAAATCAACTCACCACCCATGGCATTAATCCCAGCCTGGAAATTAGCCATGGCCATGTTCACTTGCTGCTGTAGCAAGTTGTTCAGTTCAGCTTAGGTCATGTTGATGTTTCCACGACCACCGCCTCCAGCACGACCACCGCCGCCAGCACGACCTCCGCCGCCACCACGACGTCCACCACCGCGAGCACCAGGCATGATCTAACAAATCAAGAAATCGAGGGATTCAGATTCATTTCCAGTGTTAACCACTAGAAATTTACAAGAGTTAACCTAGGGACAAATCCGGGACTATACATCCAAACTCGAAGTCCATCGGGATTTTCATGCATTCCAGTTTATTATTTCGTGTGCACCCGAAATGATAAACTACTCCACATGGTCCTCCAGATGTACTCCTAATCCAGATCCCAGTCACCGAATATCGTTGCCTAGTAACGTGTGACGATAGGTGCAAGTGTAAGAAGGCATGTGTGTGCTAGAACCAACAAATCAACCCCTCCTTCTTCAATCCAGAAGAAGAAGACAAGAGTAGGTAAGAGCCCAAATAAAGCGGATGATGTAACGGAGAAGCATGATAATGATGTAAGGACACCCCGACAACGTTAGTACGTATCCCACTAATAGACTCAAAGTATGTGACCGTCTAGTGTGCGCGACTCGGCTATAGACCAGACTCTACATGCAGTCCTAGTTCACTATAACCATTGGCTCTGATATCAATCTGTCACACCCTCAAATTACCATTTGCGGAGTTTTACCGCGAGGCGCATGACAAACCAGGATCCAAGTCAACGATCACAATAAACAACTCTATATGAAAAACGTACAACCATAAACAACGATTTTGGTAAGCGGAAGCATTTAAGAAGAATTTAATCAGCTACAAAAGTATTCCAAAGTATTCAAAACACTTTATTTCAAAACATGCAACTAAGACTAGACGCCAGTGCAGACCCGTGCGCCTAAATCCATTTGTTGCTACCTTAGCGACCTGAGAAAAACATGCCAAAAAGATGTCAACATATAATGCTGGTGAGTTCACAGGTTTGTTCAATATGTTACCAAAATGTTACCATGTCCATACTATATCAATGTTACCAAGTACGCTAGCTAGGCGTATGTTTTATTACTACTACGATTGGAAACCATTACTAGACACGTTTTGCATTGTTTAGCATGTTTAAGCAGCCCGAATATTCAACATGATACCAATGTTCCTATTCGAGACAACATGCACCCGCCCGGCCCTCCAAGCCGACGAGTGGGGCAGGTCACGCCCAATAGATCTATCCACATTTCCCCCGTTATGCATCCCCGCACATTCATGGTTTCCCCTAGGACTTCCAAAGATCGTATAGCAATACAAAGTTAAAAACCATAGTATGACATATGTTACCAAAATAGTTTAGTGCGTGTTTTCTCCCCCAAAAGTTAAAGCAGTAAAAGTGGGGCCGTGAACTCACCTTAGATACGTTCTTCGGTTATAAGTAAAGATGTTAAGCCCTTGATAATCCCTCTACCGGAGATCTATCAAAATGTTCACATAAGTGTTCCGACTAATAACCATAAGGTTATCTAGTCCCCGATTGTCCAGATCGTAACTAAGTATTTTTTAAAACGTGTTTGAATGTTTAACCGACACACTAGACCGACCCGACATCCTGTTGGTGACCCATTATCCTAACTAATTAAGTACACATAGATTACACACAAGGTTCAAGCATAAAACACTTAGTTTGTATCAAAAATCTCATTTCTGCATCAGAACGGTCGAACCAGTCAGTTTAAGTCTCCTTCGCCCGTTTTCAGTCTCCTTCGCCCGTTTTACATTTCGTTCGACCGTTTGATGCCTCATTCGCCCGTTTTACCACGTTCGCCCAAACAAAACCCAGGTTCGCCCCTGTTGTGCAAATTTTCCTAAAAACGCTTCAAACACATTCAAAACGACTCGAAACATCATCAAACACAGCAGTCAAGCATGAATAACTTATCCCTACAAAACCCCACCGATTTCCCCCAATAATACGTCCATTTCAGCCCTTTCCCAAAATGGTAAAAATTATGGAAACGTCACTATCATGCATGGATTATTTACCCAATTTGGAAACTTTTGAAATCGATCCGTATTCAACTTCAAATGCTCAGTTTGTCGAGTGTTCGATCTTTCCCTATTAGTTCTATTGATCATAAATATCATGCATCAAGTCTAGATTCGTTAAAACCCCTAAATACCCATAATATCATCATTTATCCAATCCTAACCCTAAACAACAATAATCTAGCATCAATAACAATCCTATATCATGTTTCTATCATAAATACAGCGGCAAATCATTGAACAACACATAACACCACATAATACACAATTTACATATGTTTATCATCATGAAAACCTATGTCAAATGATAATGTTTTGATTTAGAAAGATGTTTAAAAGGTTTTAAATCATAAAAACATCCTTAGAACAGATCCGGACAATTAGGGTTAGATGAAAACGAATTAAAATGCTTTTAAAAAGGTTTAGGATTAAGAACACACCTTGGATTCTTGTTTAGATGTTGTAGCAAAAACTCCTTCCTTAGTGATTAAGATCGTTTGAGAGTGTTTTGGGACGGTTAGGGTTTGTGAAATGATGACAAATGACAAAGTTTGGTATTTATACCAATCCTCCTTCGCCCCATATCAATGGTCGAAGGTGGCCTCCTTCGACCCTTTCACAGGGTCGAATGAGCCCTGTCCTGGTCGAAATGAATTCTTTCAATTCCACACCCCAGGTTCGCCCATTTACAAAGGGTCGAACCAAACAAATGTTCTCCTTCGACCACTCGAAGTGGTCGAACCAGAATTCATTTTTAACTAATTTTCCAGTTTGTCGTGTTTAACGCATTCTAACACATCTTAACACATAAGCATGCTTCCTTAGTCTATATTTAACATATTTAAGCATAGATAATTGTTTACACATCATTTAAACACATCTATGTATATAATCCACCACACGACCCATAATCTACACATATACTTAATTAGTTCATGTAATGTCACCAACAACGGAACCCGGGTACTAGTGCATTACCAAAATGACTCCCAATGATCCTCCAGATCATTGCACCCTGGACATTCCTAACTTGACCCGACTCAACTAACCCAGTTAAGTCTGTTTATAAACGTTTCTCGCTAAGGTAGACTTAGTTGTTACTAATATGTTTAAGCCAAACATGCCGGGTGTCACATCATCCCCACGTTGAAAGAATTTTCGTCCCGAAAATTGCGCAAAGCCCCAAAAAGAAAGAAACGAAAAGAACAGAACGAAAAGAAAATTACCGGATGTCACAAAAATGCCAATATTGGTTAAAAATATTATTAATTTCTTTTTAAAAAATTCGCGAAAATACTTTAAAATTGCAAAATAAAAATTGAAAATTGAAAAAAAAATGACAAATAAATTTAAATATTTCAAAAAAATTTAAAAATAGCCAAAATTTGTAGTTAATATATATATATATATATATACGCACTTGCAAGTTTAAACATTTTTATAATAATTTAAAATACGCACTTCGCTTTTGATACATTTGGAGTGCTGGCCCCGCAAGCAATCAAGCTCCTCGAACGCGTGGAGAAAGTTGTGCAAAGTAATTCTCCAGCTGCTAAGGGCCAATGTTTTATTTTCAATAGAGTAGGTTTTGCAATACAAAAAGGGGTAGCGGCGCAACTTGTGGCTCGTTTACCTACGTATCACTTGTAATAGGCTGTATTTGATTAGTAGTTATTTAAAAAAAATAACATTAAACAATTTAAAATTTTTCACAATTTTCATAAATATTTTGCAATTTTTTTAATCCATGTAGGCATTCTTAAGTTGTGTCATCTAAAATAAAAAATTTGAATAAATAGGAAAAAGAAATGCTTTGTAGAATTGCTTACATACTATTTATATAAGATTGGGATATCAATGTAAACTTGAATGGCCTGATTTGAACAAAAAAATAATTATAAATGACCTGATTAGAACAATTAAAGAACTTTACTATTTTACAAAGTTACTCCTTTTAAATATTATGGTTTAGTTTGTACAAAGTCAACTAGGATACTCATAGGTGTCTCTAAATGTTGTGTCCATAAAAAACGCCAATTCATAATATATATATATATATATATATATATGTGTGTGTGTGTGTGTGTGTGTTTGTATGTGTGTGTGGGAAGGATAATTTGAGAACACATATATTCCGTGCGAACCGTGAGAACGCTATCTAAAACCATTCAAATTCAAAATTTCTTTTTTACACCTATCTTTATTAATAAAATACAATTACAAAAACACAATTTAGGTGCAAAAATTCAAACGTATACGAAAATAAATTGTTTTTACGCATGTCTAAATTTACTGTTTATGCATTGTAAACTGTCTCATTTACACATGTGTAAAAAGTTAATTTGAAAGTGTTTTTGCAAGAAAAGATGAATTATTTTAAAAGAAAATTCATTTATTAATGTTGTATTTTGATTATAAAGAGGTTTGTATTAAATTTTTTTTATTTTGATTGATTTTTTTACTTGTTCTCACGGTTCTCACAATATTTAGCGTTCTCAAGATAACCATTCCCTGTATGTATGTATGTATATATATATATATATATATATATATGGGATAAAATAAGAACTAGATTGAGTTGTGAGAACCATATGAACTCACTTATTAGTCACACATTTAATTAATTGTGTAATGGATTTGTGGTTGTAATTAAATCATAAAAAAATATTAATTGTGTTACACCGGTGAAGTCATTTTGTTACACAGATGTAAGGGCGACATCATTTTTTTATTTTTATATATTTCTTAGTTAGCAATTTTTACATCCTTGAGTAAAAAAAAAACATAAAATTTCGCATTTTACGTCAAAGTTCTCACAACTAGAGTGAGTTTTCAACCGAACTGAATCATATATATATATACACACACGAAGGGATGAAATGAAAACCATCATGAGTGAAAACCTTGTAAACTCATGTAAAAAAAAACTTTTTTTACATGCTTTTAAGCAGTTTGGACCAAAAGAATAAAAAACGTAGATGGGATATTTTAAAAAACAAATATTAAAAAAGTTGTATTATTTACATATGTTTTTAGGTTTTATCTGATGTAATAGAGTTGTTACATATGTAACAACACAACTTTGTTTATTTATTTTAAAATATCCCATTGGTACTTTTTTTATTTTTATTTTGCCATAAAACGCTTAAAAAAGTCTGTTTTAGTTGGTTTTCCGAGGTTTTCTCAACTTAAAGGGGTTTTGATTTTACACTTAACCTATATATAGGAAAAATGGGTGAAGATCGAATGTTGTAATTATCGACATATACAAACCTTGTGTTATCAATTTCAACTATTATCTTGTCTGTCTTGCTCTTTTCCATTTCAATATGGTTTTTTTTCTTTGATTACAAATAGTGGTATTACAGCGATTGTCTAGGATCGATTTGAGAAGGGGATGTTGTCTTCATACGATCGAATAAGAAATTGGTGATTGATTAGAAATCATCGCCGGGTTGTACATTGGTTTTTAGTATGACTAAGAAATTGGTAATTGATCTACGATCGAGAAACCCCTGTATTCTTATTTGAACATATGTAACATATACATTCATGCTTAAGAAACGTACGTAACGTATACATTTGATAGTGTCATACGTATATGATGTTTCTATATATACCTGATCGTACGTATATGCCAGTAGACTTTACCATTTGGATTCTTTGTAAAGTTACTACGTCCAAATTCTTAGTGAAATACAACAAAGTTATTTACATAGTGTGTGCATCAAACATAAATTACAGTGTCGATCTTAGTTGATAATGAACTTCGCACATTATCATCTAAACAGTAGAATCTTAAGTTGTTAATCGATCATATACATGACCTGCAACCCAATTACAAGTAAAAGTCACCCAAAATTAATCTAAAAGATACCCAAAAGTGTAGGAAATGTTTATATAAAACATGTATCTTTGAAAATTACATCGTTTAGAGATGTCAGTTCATAATATATATATATATATATATATATATATATATATATATATATAAACAATCGAACCCAGTAAATCCCATCAATAGCAAAAACTATTAATAGGGTCTGAGGAGGGTGAGATGTAGGCAAACCTTACCTCTATTCTATTCCTAGAAATAGAGAGGCTGCCTCCAGAGAGACCCCCAACTCGATAACACACAGAAGACACATGACTAAAAAAGGTAGAAAGCTACCAAATATCACACACTGATGATAGGGTAACGTAATGGACCCAAAAAAAATAATAATAAAAAATAAAATAAAAATAAAAGAATAATAATAAATTTTTTGGGATAAATATCCATTCATTAATTAAAACAAAAAACGAAAGTTACATCACAATAGAAGGTAGACGGCCAACAACCTGCGCCGCCACCCCTTTCTGAATTGCGAACCCTAGTCTACCAAAGACAAATCCTTACCCCTGGAGATGAACTATTGTTGTGGACGACTCGTTCGACCCTGGTCAAGAAACGAATAGCTTCTGGCATCAGGGAGCCAAAGGTATCAAAGGCAAAGGGATAAAGACATGTTGGTTCTCTGCACAAGCTTTAGCATGCTTATCTATTTTCTTCGATTACGCCTTTCTTGATGCTTGCCTAGTTACAAACCCTGTTTCCCTTAACCCAACCAAAGGAGATACCCCTGTGAGGTCCACACAAGAATGTTTTCCCCTCTCCCAACCAAAGACAAGCAGATCTGCTCGTCGCAGGGTGGATCTCCCTTCCGCAGGATCTGTGAGAAAATTTATAACAACAACAACAAGAATAATAATAATAATAAAATAAATAATCCACATATGCATAGGAAGACACTCTCGAGCACAGGTGCCCTAAAGTGTAGGAAGGTCTAAGCCCGTAAGACCTGATTAAAGCACTACTTTGCAGTATCCTAAAACTCTTTAACCTTAATCCTATGCCTCCACGAGTTCCTATTCTGAACCATGTCCTCATAGAGGTGCAAATCTATTAAATCATTCCGAATTTGTTCGTCCCATGTCA
This sequence comes from Ambrosia trifida, assembly GCA_028751855.1. Lineage (NCBI taxonomy): Eukaryota > Viridiplantae > Streptophyta > Magnoliopsida > Asterales > Asteraceae > Ambrosia > Ambrosia trifida. The sequence continues at coordinate 66,555,122 of CM054122.1, forward strand.
ACTTAGGTCTACCTCTACTCCTCACTCCCTCAACAATGAGCGTTTCCACTGCTCTAACCAGGGCCTACACAGGCCTCCTCTTCACATGCCCAAACCATCTTAATCTCCCCTTTTTTATCTTATCCAAAATACTACTTACTCCTAATCTCTCACTAATAACCTCATTCCTAATTCGGTCTAACCTTGTGTGCCTACACATCCACCTTAGCATCCTCATCTCTGCTACGTCCATCATGTGTGCTTGCTTCTTCTTGATGGCCCAACAATCTGTCCCGTATAGCATAGCAGGTCTGGCCGTAACCCTATTAAATTTCCCTTCTAACTTAATAGGAAACCTTTTGTCACACAATATACCCGTGGCAGCTCTCCACCTACACCAACCAACCTATATGCGGTGGGTTATATCACTATCTAACTCCCCATCCTTTTATACAAACGATCCTAAATACTTGAACTTAGTTACCTTAGGAACTATTTGACCCTCAATGGTGATCTGAGTGTCCTTGTCATCACCTACACCACTAAAATCACAATAAAGGTACTCAGTTTTAGTGCGACTAATCTTTAAGCCATTGTCCTCTAATGTTGCTCGCCACTTCTCTAGCCTCACATTTAGCTCCTGTTTAGTCTCTGTAACTAACACAATATCATCAGCAAAAAGCATGCACCTTGGGACTTTAGCTTGTATCGACTTAGACAACACATCCAACACAACTACAAACAGAAATGGACTCAAGGCAGACCCTTTAGTTTTAGTCATATTATACATATCCTTGATTAAGTCTACATACTTCCCCGTGACCCATCTATCTTCCAAACTATCCCAAATTAGTTCACGTGGCACACTGTCGTATGCCTTTTCTAGGTCGATGAACACCATATGCAGATCACGCTTCTTTTCTCTATACTTTTCCATCAGCCTCCTTAAAATATGTATTGCTTCTCTATTTGATCTGGCATGAAACCAAATTGGTTTACCGTAACCTGAGCCTGTCTTCTAATTCTGGCCTCAATAACCCTTTTCCCATAATTTCATAGTATGACTTAGTAACTTAATCCCTCTATGATTCCCACAACATTCGGCGTCTCCCTTGTTCTTATATAGGGTAAGGATTAATAGAAAACCTCAGAATTTTGAGAAAACCCTAGAAAACCCTACTTCAGGAGCTTTTATTATTTGAAAATTTTAGGGCATGTAATATACATGTTTTTAAGAGATTCGAGCCAAAAAAATCAACAAGGTGCCGATAGTTTTTTTTAAATAAATAAATTTTGTATCGTAACATATGTTAAAAGCGCTGCTCGTTTTTTTTAAATAAATAAGTTTTGCATCGTAACATATGTTACCCGTGTAAACATATGTTAACATATCGATGCAAAATTTATTTATTTAAAAAAATGATCGGCACTTTTTTTATTTTTTGGCTCAAAACTTTTAAAAAATATATATTACATGCCCTAAAATTTTCAAATAAAAAAAGCTCGGGAAGTAGGGTTTTTTAGGGTTTATTAAAAAAAAGTGGGTTTTCTCCCAATACTTAGCTATATAAGTAACCCGCGCGTTGCGGCGGAAGTAAAAATTGCATTAAAATATATCAATTCGTTGTGATGTAAAATACATCCAAAACTTTTTGTTTAAATGTTATATTAAGTTAAAAAAATACTTGTAACAACATGACATAAGTATTCTCATCTCAAGTAAAGAATAATTGTATCAAACTATATATATTCAATTATTTTCTCTGTAGATTCTCATCTTTTGAAAACGATTAGTAAGATAGTATGATGCACTGTGAGCCAGAATTTACTAAAATCGTAACCTACAAAAAATGTGTAAAATGTATAACGATTCTTATTATTTGGGTGCTATAAGGAGTTACAAGTACAATACATCAATATATAAATTCTAATATAGGGTTTAGGAAACTTAATCCCCTAACCCGCATAGACATAATTAGAGATGGCTAAATTAAACAGAAGCTTTCTTCTTCGTTCGTTGAATCCGGTGATCATGTAGTTTAGATCATATTAGGCATTACGTGTATGAATATAGATAATTAGAGATGGCTAAATTAAACAGAAGCTTTCTTCTTCGGTCGTTGAATCCGGTGATCATATAGTTTAGATCAGATTAAGCATGTTTACGTGTATGAATATTCATACACGTAATACTTTCAGAATTCAAACCGTTACTTCATGATTGAAAACACAACTTTCAGTATTGATTTCTCGATTTCTATATAGTATGATCAAGTTTATAAAACTTTAACTTTTATAAAGTATCTACATATAAAATAAAATAATAAAAGATGTAGCATTATGAATTGTTTTTTATATGTTTTCTATTTAATATGTTTAATGTAATTATAAAATTGAATGTAGTGAGGTTTCATAAACATCTCTTGACTCTTGACTTTCTTTTGATTAAATATGGTGTTCTAAAGACATATTTGCCCCTCAAAAGTAGTTATTTTATGCATTGTGTGTTGTATCATAAGAATTTAAACTTATACCTCTTAAAATTTAAGAAGTCCTTGGAAAATGCTTTATAATATAGTATATAAGTATATATATATATATATATATATATATATATATATATAGGGAAATGGTAAAATGAGAACTGAGAACTAAGTAACTAACTTTATAACCACACACTTATTTTATTCAATAATGAATTTGTGGTTGTAAATTAAACCATAATAAAATATTGAATAGAATATTAATTTATTGATATGGTTTACATAAGCGTGGCCGTTTTTTTTACACTACTGTAAAACCGTCGTAAAATAATTTTTTTTCATTTTTTTTTACGACGGGTTAGCAGTTTTTACATGAGTGTGTAAAAAAAATTAAAATTCACATTTTATGTCAAAGTTCTCACAGTTCTCACAACTCAAGCTGGTTCTCAAAGGAACCGAATCATATATATATATATATATATATATATATATATGTGTGTGTGTGTGTGTGTGTGTGTGTGTGTAAGGCTTAGGGTGAAAAATGAATGTTATATTTCTTGACTAGGGTTGTTCACGAGCCGAGCTGAAACCAGCGGACCTTTGCTCGTGCTTGGCTCATTTACAAACCGAACCAAGCCGATCGGCTCGTTTACAACTGTAACACCCCAACCGATGGCGGAAACATCGGGATGTCACGTATTGATGATTGTTCAGTAGCTCATGGTAAATAATAAATTTCAATAATTGCTTTAAATACATTACATACAATTGTTCTACAAGAATTTGTACATCAAAATGAAAAATACTAGATACACATCTTCAAGCATCAACTCTAATCATCAAGCAAGCTATAACCTGAAACATGTTAAATTTGAAAATATTTTGGGTCAACAAAAGTTGGTGAGAATTACATAGGTTTTGATAATCGAATAAAACTTGTACAATTCAAGTGTCATGGCAAGTCTAGTCCATATGTGAAAACATACTAGAAGTAAATCGAGTGCATAATCAACCCTTGTGACTGTTATATTGTGGTCCATCCCATACGCTCATGGTTCACTCGATTATGTTATGCGATAACAATCACCCACGCTACCTATGTAGGAGGCACGTATCCGGGTGGGATTGTCAGTCCAATAGATCTATCATTGTATACCGTCGGCTGATCAATGTTAATGATTATGCTAGAATAATGTGCTTACCCTAGTAATGTTTAAGACATAATGCAACATAGAATAACACATAGACACTTATGATTGAATTGCAAATTGAATGTTGTAACATGTTTCACCCCAAAATAGTGAAATGGAAAAGGGGCTATGTAAACTCACCTTAGCAAAATGTTATGTCTCATGAAAAATAGAATATGTGTTGCTCAACAATGCCAAGTATTACCCTATAATTAAGGTAATAAATATGTCTAAGTCTTTCTAGTCTACAAATATATTCTAGGACTTCGAATTGGGGATAAGTGCTCGTTTGATTAATAAATAAAACGTTTGAATAATAAGAGAAATTTGATAAATAAATAAACAAAGGTCTTTTTGTAAATTTTAAATTAAAGATGGCCACAATAATAAGTTTTAAGTATGAAAATAATTTTTATAAAATTATTCTCTTAAAAATAGAATATTAAATCTATTTATTTGAAATTGTCAAAATATAACTTTAATATTTAAAAAATGCTAAAATTAAAGAATTATTAAATTAAAAATTGTATTTCTGTTCCAAATAAATAGAAATAATTTATATAAAATTTTGGTGCAAAAATACTGAAAAATGAATTTATTATGATTTATATATGATTAAAACTAACAAAAATTGATTAAAAATATTAAATAAATGATTTTTCAGAGATAAAAATCATTTCAGAAAAGTTTATTCTTATAAAAACTCAGAATAATTTTTGTGGAAATTTATAAAATTGTTTTGATATTTTTATAGAATTTTATAAATAAAATAGAATAAACTTGAATTATTTATTATATATATTAAATAAATAAATTTTTGAATACTAAAAATTGTATGTTAAACTTTTTCACTAGATTAACATAAAATAATTTTTGTAGAATTTATAAAAGAGTTTTAGTATTTTAAAATGAATTTTTAAAATACAAGGAAATATATATATATATATATATATATATATATATTTAACAAAAAAAATGTTTGTAGATGCCATGGTTCGAACCCGGGCCCTTGGCCGGTTCGTTGGTTTTAAATCACAAGCCCAGACCAACTGGTCTGGACCCTGAGAACGTTTGATTTCTGATCAATTTAATTATATACAATAAAAGAAATCTGATTTATATTCAATTAAAAGAAAAGAATAAAACGGTTTGCAAGGGACTCGAACCCGCGTGCCTATACAAACAAACATCAAACACAACCACTTGATCTAGATCAGTGGTTGTGTTTGATTCCAGTTCCTTTAAAATATAAAACCATGTACTGAAGTGTGTTCATCCCCAAATATAAACGATTCGAGCCCTAGATTTATCAATTGATTGATTCACACAACAATAACCCAATTAATCAGAGGGTTATTGTTGTGTGAATGCCGATGATTAAAACCCACATGAAAAACATCACTTACAAACACGATCTCGTGATTCTTATGCGGTCAACAGAAAAAGTCAACACGATTGCGTTTGCTTCGAATGATGGTTTAATAACAGAAATTGAGGATTGTGAGAGAGTTTTCGGCGATGTGAGAAGGTTTTGTGATGTCCAATTTATAGGGAGAGGGTCTGGATGAATGAATTGGTAAGTTTGACCCTCATAAAGACGATGACGCGGCTGATTGGCCATAATTGGAACGAATTGATGATGATTGCTCGTGGGTTTTACGCGTAATGGTCAAACAAATCACGAAATCATACCCAATTTAAAATCAAAACGCGTTTAAAATGGTTAATTTTGGTAGATTGACATCACAGTTGACTTTCCTAGTCAACTGTGAAGAATTAAACTCGCTATTTAATTATTATACGCTGGAATATATAACAAGTGTGAGTGTAGACCAGATGGTGATGTTGTTGGTGTTTGTGACCCGGCTTGGGGCGCGGGTTCGATTCCCGGCCCAAGCATTATATTTTTTGACATTTTTATTATATATATATATATATATATGTGTGTGTGTATATTATATATCAATAAAATAGTATTAGGGTTCCAAATGCGTCTCAATAATAATTAAAAGCGAAAAATAATAATGAAACTTGACGTTTTTTTTATTCAAAAAAAATTGTAACGTACAAGTATTAATGCGTAATGTTACAACAACCTAGCCGGAAACCGAGCGAGCATTTTTTAGCGCACATTTTTTCGAGCGAGCGGCGAGTTTTTCGGATAACCATAAAGTTGGGATGTTTCCTTTAATGTTATCGCTGCCTAGTGATGACTGAGGTTCGATAGTTCGACGATGACACTAAGTCTAAGGTACGGTTGTCCGAGAATGAGGCTCAAGTTGAGGGCGGTGATGTGATGAGCATACCACAGAGATCAATTGTCGCATTGTGACGTATGTTGATAGCAGGATACGATTGATGACGGACAACTAATGAGAATAGAAAGTCAAGCATGTCTTTCATGACTCAGGGTTTTACAATTAAACTTAGTGTTAAGTTATCATTGAGTTGACTGGACCAATAACTCTAAATATAATTGTATATATGCATATATTGAGCCAAACCTAAAAGAGTGGTATGTATAAAACTATAAATATAATTGTAATAATGTGTATATATATATATAATAAATTAATGAAAATTATATCGAGCCGAACAGAGCGGAACTTTGCTTGTGCTTAGCTCGTTTACAAACCAAACTTCGAGCGAGCATTTTCCGAGCAAATTCCAAGCGAGCGGCGAGCGATTTGAACAACCCTATTCTTGACATATACGAACCCTGTGTAAAATTCATTGTTCATCTTGTTTTTTTATCTTCAATTCGGTTTTCCCTTTGATTATCAATACAACTACAGGTAAGGAAAACATGTCAAGTCTGGCACTTGAGGCAGCTCAAAAGGCGCTTGAAATGGCGGAGGTTGAAGCCGACGATGTGGATCTCATCTTATTTTGTTCATCGACACCTGATGATCTATTTGGTGGTGCACCTGAGGTAGTTAACGGGCTGTTTATTTGTTTTTGTTTTTTTGTTTCATAAAACTTTTTCATTTAAAAACCAACAAGAATTACAAGTGAGCGACGGGTAAACAGGCAACAATACTCATTGTACCACACAAAAGTACATTATCAAAAACACATGGTACAAACAATGCATATATAATTCAACTATAATGATGTAAAATCACTTGCCTATCAATATAAAGAAAATATTTAAAGGTATCCCTATTTATATCAGGTATATCTATTTGCTTAAATTCTTTCTTGGTTATCAGGTTCAAAAAAATCTTGGATGTAAAAGAAATCCGCCTGCTTTTGACATCAGAGCTGCCTGCAGCGGGTTTCTCTTAGGCCTAGTCTCAGCTTCCTGTCATATTCGCGGTAAAAAAAATAAAATGATTTCGAACGTATTTCCAAATCATGACTCTCAACTTACTTTGAATCTTACAGGGGGCGGTTTCAAGAATGTTCTTGTGATTGGAGCCGATTGTATATCTCGTTATGTAGATTGGAAGGATAGAAATACTTGTGTTCTCTTTGGTGACGCTGCTGGTGCTATCTTACTCCAGGTTTGTCTAAGATTCGTTATTGTAAGTTGTAATCTAATTATTATCATCCAATGCAGGCCTGTGATAGTGAGGAAGATGGTCTATATGGTTTTGACTTGCACACTGATGGCTATGGCAGCAGGTTGCATCTTAACCCTACCACCTTGCATCATTGGAACAAGCTCTAACTTTTGTTTATTGTTCTCCTATCAACAGGAAGCTTAATGCTGGTATTGTTGAAAAGTATATATTAAGTTACCAATTTAATATCAAATGGGTCAATTGGGCTAAATGGTAAAAGCTTAGTGTTGTTAATGTGTTGTTTATCATGTTAGATGTTTGAATATGTTGCATGAGGTCTTTTCAGGATAATGGTGTTACAAGACTTGATGAGTTGATGCTGAGGAGATCAAGAGCTAAGCTGATCAAGTGGTTCGTGAATATTAAGAGTGATTGAAGATTTCCAGGCTTACAAGATGTCTTTGGGCTTCCATCTCCAGGTTTACATTCTAGATTGTATAAGCAGTCCAGTAGTGGAGCCCAGTAGCTGTTTATCTTATCCAGGCCAGCCCAGTCAGTCAAAAGGTTCACATAAGGTCAAGAGGTTCACATGAAAAGATTGCTGACTGGTTCATTTGAGTTTGTTATAACGTGCAACGATTGTGTTTGTTTGGATGGTCGAGATCATTTTGTGTTTCTTCTCTACGGTCAGGATTGGTTGCACACGGATCCAGAGGAGCATTCGTCAGCTCCAGTATATAAGGGCTCTCTCTCTCTTCCTCACAGCCATTCACTCATTCTCTCTCGTTTCACTCGTTCATTTTCCTCTCTGTGTTCAGATTATTACTCTCTTTTGTACTTTGATTCTCTCAATCATCTAGGGTTAGATTTGTTGATCTGTTAACATCTTGTTACAGATCTTTGTTCTTTGTTCTTCCTGTTGTGTAGGTGATAGTGATCTTTTGATCAGAGAGTTGTTAAGGTAGAGAGTTTGTATTAGAGGTTGTTCTTTGATTCTTGGGTGTAATCATTCTGGTTTGGGAATAATAAAAGTTATATGAGTTTTGATATCATGTTTTTGACATGGTATCAGAGCTATAGGTCTTAGATCAAATCCTGATATTCATTGATTTGGGGTTTTTTGGATCTAAGGTGTAGATCTGGGTTATTTCTTCCGCTGATACTCTTGATTCAAAGGATTTTATCAGATTGCTGTGAAATCTGGTTGAGTGGCTTTGGAGCTTCTTGGATCTTATTTCCTGGTTCTCTGACGATTAACCCTAAGTGAAGGTTAATCGTTACGAATCTGGTGGAGGAGCTTCTTGGATCTTATCTTCTTTGCTCTCTGACGATTAACCCTAAGTGAAGGTTAATCGTTACGAGTTATTGGAGTACCCTAACTTGGGGATTGCTTGGTGAGATCGTTCCACTTTTTTGCTTCTTGTGTCTTTTGTCTGAGTCTAGGAGCATTGTCCGGGTTAGGGGGACCGGAGTTGGCTCATTACTTGAGTTTGTTATTGTTTTTTTGTGTGTGTCTTAGGTCTAGAGGCTCCCAGGTTAAGACCTGCGGTGGAACCCCTGAGGATCCACTGATCTGGATCACTGGCCTGGCTTCGCCTGGTGTTTGATTGATTTTTACTGAGATTTCTGGTTGTGTGTTTTATCTTCCTTGTTTTTTGGTAACTCTTGTTTGTTGTTTGCATTGCTTGTTCCTTTGGTGTGTATTGAGTGTTTGACTGTTGTATCTGTGTTGTTATGGATGAAATTGTGAATACTGCCGGTGGGGGTGACCCTGCTGGTGGTGGTGCTATAGTTGAGACCTTGATTAGTAAGTTAGATGCTAGTGATCCGTTGTATCTGCATCCATCTGATTCTAGCAATCTAACTATTATAACTGTCAAACTTAAAGGGTCTGAAAACTATTCTGTATGGTCAAATGCTTTACAACTTGCTTTACAAGTAAAAAACAAATGGGGTTTCATAGATAAAACATGTATTAAATCTCAAACTGATCAAGTTCTTGCTAGACAGTGGGACAGATGCAACTCTATTGTTTTGACATGGATCCTTAATTCAGTTAGTGAGGATCTATACATGGGTCATGTGTTTTCCAAGTCAGCCAGTGAAGTATGGGCTGAACTTAAGGAAACATATGACAAAGTTGATGGTTCTGTAGTTTTTGATTTGTATCAGAAGATTAACTCCTTCAGTCAAAATGGTATGACTGTTGCTGAGTATTATCATAGGTTAAACATTATGTGGAAACAGTTAGATCAGATTTTACAATTGCCTGCTTGCACTTGTAATGCTGCTAGGGAGTTTAATAACTTTAGTAGCATGATTAAGTTGATGCAATTCTTGATGGGTTTAGACAGTGTGTATCAACCTGTTAGAACTAATTTGTTAATAAAAGAAATCTTACCTACTGTAAAAGAAGCTTTCTCTATTGTGTCACGAGAGGAGTCACATAGGAATTCTTTTGGTAATTCAAAAAAGGGACAGACAGTTGGTTTTTTTGCTAATACTTCTCAACCTTTTGATTCTAATAAAAAGGTTGAAAAGTCAACAAGTCAGTCATCTAAGTGTACACACTGTAATAAACCTGGTCATTCTGCTGATAAGTGTTTTCAGTTAATTGGGTATCCTCCATGGGCTAAGGCTAGGGGTATGCAAAATAGGAAACCTTCTGTGAATAATACTAGTTGTGATAAACCTGATGTCCAATTTTCATCTTTGACTAGTGAGCAAGTATCTAAACTCTTAAGTCTGATTTCAGATAAGAGTATTGATCCTCCTCAAAGTCATAATGTATCAGGTAGTATTTTCAGTCATCCATTTTGTGCAAATGTGTCTATTAAACCTGTTTTCTGTTTTAATGTAAATAGTAGAAGAATAAGAATGGGTTGGATAATAGACTCAGGAGCAAATCAACATATGGTCACTAGTGAACATGACTTAAGTGACTATGTGGATGTTTCTGACTTGAATATTCAGGTTAAACATCCTAATGGTACAAATGCTTTGGTAACTAAAATAGGAACTTTAAAACTTGGCAATAATGTTGTTTTACAAGATGTCTTTGTTGTTCCTGAGTACTGTGTCAACCTCATTTCTGTTCATAAACTTGTGAAAGATAATCACTTGTTTGTGGGGTTTGATGAACATAATTGTTATATTCAGGATTTGTCAACAAAGAAAACCCTGGTGACTGGTAGTCAACTTGAGGGTTTGTATTTCTGTGGTGGATCATATGTGAGTAATAAGGTAGGTGTCACAAATAAGAGTTTTGATCTTTGGCATGCTAGATTAGGTCACCCAGCTGATGTTGTTATCCAGAAGTTAGAGTCCATAGTTGGTGCTATTGGACCTAAACAGTCTGAGTTGCCTTGTGATGTATGTCACAAAGCAAAGCAACATAGAGAGCCTTTTCCTTTGAGTGATCATAAGTCCTCAGGAATTGGTGACCTTGTTCATCTAGATGTTTGGGGGCCTTATAGGGTTCCCAGTAGGGAGGGTTTTAGATACTTCCTAACTATTGTGGATGACTATTCTAGAGCTGTGTGGGTGTGTCTAATGAAGCACAAAAGTGAAGTGTTTAATAATATACAAGAATTTGTTAATATTGTTAAAACTCAGTTTGAAAAACAAGTAAAATGTTTTAGGAGTGATAATGGTTTGGAGTTTGTTAATAATCAAATGACAAACTATTGTAAAAATCTGGGTATTTTTCATCAAACCACTTGTGCTTACACACCCCAACAGAATGGAATAGCTGAAAGAAAGCATAGGCATTTGTTGAATGTTACTAGGTCATTGCTTTTTCAAAGCAATTTACCTGTTAGGTTCTGGTCTGAATGTGTTCTAACTGCTGCATACTTGATAAATAGGACCCCTTCTTCTGTTTTGGATGGCAAGACCCCCTATGAGCTAATGTTTGGTTTTGAACCCTTCCTAGAACACTTAAAAGTGTTCGGTTGTTTGTGTTTTTCAACAGTGTTAAATGAATCTAATAAATTGAGTGAACGAGCTGAAAAATGTGTTTTCATTGGGTATTCCAATGAGAAAAAGGGTTATAAAGTCTATAGTTTAGAGTCAAAAACCATCTCTTATTCAAGAGATGTGAAGTTTTATGAGACCATCTTTCCTTTTAAGGAAAAAGATGTGTTTAAAAGATTTGATGATAATAGTATAACTTGTGTAGATTCATTAAATTTCTTTAATATGTTTGACACTGAAACACAACCAACTGAACATCATGAAGAGCCCGATGATGAGGGAAGGGGCTCAGGTAGAATTGATTCAGGGACACATGATGTTCAGCAGTCCACTCTTGATGTTAATGATTTAAGTGATTCACCTCAATCACAAAATCTTAATAACAGGAGTGTAGACAAGGCAGACCATGTGAGGACTGAAAGTGAAATCACTTCTAGTTCTGAGGGCAATGATTCAATTTTACAAAGTGTTAGAAGAAGTAATAGGGGGCCTACCATGCCTAGAAAGTTTGATGACTTTGTCATAGAAGGTAAGGTCAAGTATGGTATAGAGAAGTCTGTTAACTATGCTAACTTGTCTTGTGAGAATAGAGCCTTTGCTAGTATTCTCAACAAGACTGTTGAGCCTAAGACTTATAAGCAGGCCATGCATGATCCTAATTGGATATCTGCTATGAATGATGAAATAGAGGCCTTGAATAGGAATAATACTTGGTCTTTGGTAGATCTTCCTAAGGGAAGAAGTTTAGTAGGATGTAAATGGATCTATAAAATTAAGTATAAGTCTAGTGGAGAAATAGAGAGGTTTAAGGCTAGACTTGTAGCTAAGGGATATAGTCAAAAGGAAGGTATTGATTTTGATGAGACATTTTCTCCAGTAGTTAAGTTTGTTACAGTTAAGACTATAATGTCTATAGCTGTACAAAACAGTTGGAAAATGTTTCAACTTGATATCAATAATGCCTTTCTTTATGGAGACCTCAATGAGGATGTTTATATGAGTTTGCCTGAAGGGTATTTCTCTGAGGGTGAAACTAAAGTTTGCAAACTCAATAAATCCTTATATGGCCTGAAACAGGCTCCAAGGATGTGGAATGAAAAACTGGTCAGTGTACTGACTGGTTTGGGTTTTTCACAAAGTAGATGTGATTATTCTTTATTTGTTAGAATTTCTAAATCTACTACTGTTTTGTTGCTTGTTTATGTGGATGACATTGTGTTAACTGGTGATAGTATAGATGAAATACAAGAAGTTAAGTTGTGTCTAAAAGATAAGTTCCTTATAAAAGACCTAGGGGAGTTAAAATATTTTTTAGGTTTAGAAGTAATTTCCTTAAAAGATAGCTTGTGCTTATCTCAAAGGAAATACTGTATGGATTTGTTATTAGAGTATGGCATGTTGGGATGCAAACCTGTTAACAATCCATTAGAACCTAATCATATCTTAACTAGTTTTTGTAATGATCATTCTAATAAGTTGGCTAACATAACTGGCTATCAACAGCTTATTGGAAAGCTGATATATCTGTCTCATACCAGACCTGATATATCATATGCTGTTCATTATTTAAGCCAGTTTATGCATAGTCCTACTGAGGGTCATTCAAAAATTGCACTAAGGTTGTTAAGATACTTAAAGAAATCCCCAGGTAAGGGCATATCTTTTAGGAAATGTTCTCAATTTAACTTAGTTGCCTATTCTGATTCAGATTGGGCAAAGTGTACAATCACCAGAAAGTCAGTGACTGGTTTCTGTGTATTTCTTGGACAGTCTCTTGTGTCCTGGAAAAGTAAGAAACAGTCTACAATTTCCAGGTCATCTGCTGAGGCAGAATTTAGAGCTATGTGTGCTGTTGCTTGTGAGGTTTTGTGGCTTAGGAATTTGTTTTCTGAGTTAAATATTCAGATTGATTTACCTGTTAAGTTGTTTTGTGACAATAGTGCTGCTTTGTCTATTGCCTCTAATCCTGTGTTTTTTGATAAAACAAAGCACTTTGAATTAGACTTGTTCTTTTTAAGGGATTTAATTATTAAAGGAGTTATAAAAACTGAGAAAATTAGTTCAGATCAGCAAGTTGCTGATATCATGACAAAAGGTCTTGGTGTTCAAACTCATGATGAAATGTGTAAGCTTTTAAATTTAGAAGATCCCTTTGGTTATTAAATTGTGGGGGGGTGTTGAAAAGTATATATTAAGTTACCAATTTAATATCAAATGGGTCAATTGGGCTAAATGGTAAAAGCTTAGTGTTGTTAATGTGTTGTTTATCATGTTAGATGTTTGAATATGTTGCATGAGGTCTTTTCAGGATAATGGTGTTACAAGACTTGATGAGTTGATGCTGAGGAGATCAAGAGCTAAGCTGATCAAGTGGTTCGTGAATATTAAGAGTGATTGAAGATTTCCAGGCTTACAAGATGTATTTGGGCTTCCATCTCCAGGTTTACATTCTAGATTGTATAAGCAGTCCAGTAGTGGAGCCCAGTAGCTGTTTATCTTATCCAGGCCGGCCCAGTCAGTCAAAAGGTTCACATAAGGTCAAGAGGTTCACATGAAAAGATTGCTGACTGGTTCATTTGAGTTTGTTATAACGTGCAACGATTGTGTTTGTTTGGATGGTCGAGATCATTTTGTGTTTCTTCTCTACGGTCAGGATTGGTTGCACACGGATCCAGAGGAGCATTCGTCAGCTCCAGTATATAAGGGCTCTCTCTCTCTTCCTCACAGCCATTCACTCATTCTCTCTCGTTTCACTCGTTCATTTTCCTCTCTGTGTTCAGATTATTACTCTCTTTTGTACTTTGATTCTCTCAATCATCTAGGGTTAGATTTGTTGATCTGTTAACATCTTGTTACAGATCTTTGTTCTTTGTTCTTCCTGTTGTGTAGGTGATAGTGATCTTTTGATCAGAGAGTTGTTAAGGTAGAGAGTTTGTATTAGAGGTTGTTCTTTGATTCTTGGGTGTAATCATTCTGGTTTGGGAATAATAAAAGTTATATGAGTTTTGATATCATGTTTTTGACAGGTATAAAGCATGCAACTGAAACAGATTTTGCATTGGGTTCTAATGCTGATGCGCTAGGATTTTCGCCTACACACGCATCTATTTCATATATCCAAATGAATGGACAAGAGGTTTTTCGCTTTGTTGTTAAGGCAGTGCCAGAGAGTATCAAGGCTTCCTTAGCAAAGTCCGGCCTTAGTCTTTCGGACATCGACTGGTTACTAGTTCATCAGGTTTGATATCTACTGATTTTATGTATATGGACCTACCTTGTAATACTTAGCACCTTATAAGCCATGGTGTGTGCAGGCTAACCAAAGGATCATTGATCATGTAGCAACAAAACTTGAATTCCCAACGGATAGAGTCATATCTAATTTGAAAAATTATGGTAACACAAGTGCTGCTTCCATTCCGTTGGCATTAGATGAAGCCGTTCGAAGTGGGAAGGTGAAGAAAGGCGAAACCATCATGACTGCTGGCTTCGGTGCTGGTCTTACGTGGGGTTCAGCCGTTGTGAGATGGAGCTAGAAATGTTTAAATTGATCCTTGATGGAAGAGAACAAAAATTTAAGGGGAAAAGATTATATATGACATTGTTCTTCCATCATGACTGTTGGCTTTGGTGATGTTATTTCCTAATGTGTGTTGTAAACTGTATGGTACTATATTAATTTTCCATAAATAAAAAGAGTATATGTATTTATTTTACAAAAGGAAAACATCTATTTTCTAACACTTAAACATTGTATGTTTGTTCCATCCAAGTGGTGGAGAGGCTTTATGTTCACTTAGGTGATCAAGGGTTCAATTCTCACTTCCAACATTATGGTTTGGTATCCGGGTGAAGATCGAATACGGGTGGCGCCGGTTCGAATCTGACGGGCGGCGAGGTTTTACCGAATTCTATAACACTGTCGTGCCTTCAGGCGGGTGGGGCTTGGGTTTCCGCGCATCGGGAGAAGGTGGGGGCTGCTGGAGGTCGAGTAGTCGATTCTTGGGCACGGCGTCCCGCAAGGGTGGTTGCCACACAGTTGTTCGCCGATCAAAAAAAAACATTGTATGTTTATCCATTACACACATTATTTAATGTTATGAATGACACCATCTTTGCACATGGTTTTTGATAGACATTCGTTGGCTTGGTGTGATAATTAGGACCATTAATCCAAATCCAATGTCCCTAATTCTATGTCACCCTTGTGATACGGATGAGCATGTTGCTATAATAATTTCAAGAAATAATGAGAATAATATATTTTTATTTATTTATTTATTATTTTTATTTTTTGGTGGTGGGTTGACTTAAACCTAAAAGTTCTATGAAAACCATGAAAAAAGGTGATATAGAAACAGGGGCGGATTTAAGGAGGATAGGACGGGTTCAGCCGAACCCGCTCGATTTTTAATTTTTAGTAGAAATATATATAAAAAAATAGGCCATGAACCCATATGAAAATTAGGATGAACCCATAGGAATATCTTATTAGTGCCTCAATGGTTAAGCCTTTCACCTTTTAAACTATTGATCCCGAGTTCACACCACAATTCCGGCGGTTTTTTTTATTTTTATTTTTCGTTTGAAACAAGCCGGGCCTTAAGACTAAGCGGAGTGGGGGCGGGAGAGGGGCGGGAGGGGGGGGGGACACCGCCGCCGGTAGGGGCGGGAGAGGGGCGGGAGGGTTTCACCGGCGTGGGGGATAAAGTTTTGACACGTGGAGAGCAATGGTTGGGCCAATCCATTATTATGTTACCGTTTAAAAAAAAATAAAAAAAAATATTACCGTTATACAAACGGCTATTTTACAAAAAAAAAAATTTATTATATATATATATATAAACAATACCATCTTCTACACAAACACACATTCCTTTTTTTCATAAATTCCTCTCCAAACTATCATATATTTTCAAAAAAAATTGCAAGATGTCGGGCGACTCTTCGAGTTCAGACGATATGTTTGATCAACTCGCTTTGGATGACTTGGGCGAAGGTGCCGCAGAGTTGTTAATGGCGAGCGTTCAGAACGTCGTTAAAGCTATAGCGGACGACGAAGGGACCTCCGAACCACCCAAGCGTAGAAAGTATATAGTTCGTGAACGATAGGACTGTTCTTAATCAATCCCCAATCTTCAACGATCTTATAAACGATGTTGCACCAAAAGGAACTTTTTTCTTAAACGAGGTAGACTACAAGTACGGGTATCTTCTAGCAGATGGAATTTACCCTGATTGGGCCGTGTTCGTAAAATCGTTTACACGGAGGACTACGTTTGACCCTAAGAGAAAAAAGTTTAACAAAGCTCAAATGGCTGCACGGAAAGATGTTGAGCGTGCTTTTGGTGTGTTGAAAAAAAGATGGCACATTTTGGCCCAACCTTGCCGACTGTGGGAAAAAACGCATATACGAAATGTGATGTACGCATGCGTAATTTTACATAACATGATTTTGGAGGATGAAGGACGTGCAATATGCGAGTACTTTGGTGAGGAAACGCAGCAAAATCAAGAAAACATTACGGATGAAGAAAGAAACGCCAACAACTTTGAAATCAAGAATAGCCAAACACATCACAACCTTCGAGCGGATCTGGTTGATCATATTTGGAGTATACCAAGAGATTACCCGTCTGACGAAGACGATAGCGATAACTATAGTGTATTTTTTTTATGTTTTTATTAAAATTTCATGTATTTTTGGTTTGTTAGTGTTTTTTTTATTTACTTTGTAGTTTATTAGATGAATTAATATTATGTTTTTTTTTTTAAATTGTGTTTTATATTTATTAAAAAAGAAAATTAAAAACAAAAAAAAAGAAATGTCACATGTCACTTCCTCCCCCTTCCACTCCCCACAATTATTCCCCTCCCCCCACAAGTGTCAAATGGCGCTTCATCCCCCTCTTTCCCCCACCACTCCTTATAGTCTAAATAAGTGTTTTAAAAATTAAAACTTACCCTAAAGAAACAAGCGGCCCCTTCGTTTTCCTAATCCCCCTTCCCACTTTATCTTTTTATGCACTCTTTTGTTAATAACTTTTGAAAGCAAGTCCCATTAATGTTGAAAACAATTTCCTTCGAAAGTGCAGGCTCCAAAGCATAGATATTAGTTATGACATTTTGAGAAGAAGTTTTTATCCATTTCTTAGTTGATTTGTGTTTTGGATAACTGAAAAATCCATCTAGTTTATAGATTGGTTAATTGCAATATAATGTTTTTTAATGACTTTTCATGTCAAAAAGAAATCTAAATTACCAAATCAAAAAATAAATAAAAAGAAGCCCCGAATTTTCACTTCAGGTTCTTAAAACGGTTGGGCCGGCTCTACTTTTGATTTAGCCATTTTAGGTGTTAAGCATTCAGTTACAAATTAAGATGTTTTGCTAGCTTTTAAAAAGGAAATGACCATAAACTTGCAACCTTCGTTGTATGTAAGTATTTGATAATCTTTTTAATGATTGTGGTGGGTTGTAGGGCGCAAAGGTGAAACTTGATACCATGTTAGTTTAATGGTCATTTTTTGTATGTTACTGTTTCCCTCAATTTAATGTGGCCATTGAGTGCTTTTCAAAGATTATATCTGGTATGTGCAAAACATTTTTTGTATTCACGAAAGGTTTGAATTTGCCCTTATGTGATAAGTTTACGTTTACGTTTTGGAAACACCCAAATTTAGAGCTCGCTTTAGACCTTCAAAAATGTGAAGTCGCCCCTGCACACAATAGATGGTTAAAACCGACTATTTCGTGTAACAAAATGACCCGACCCGAAATTTTTTACATCCATTCCTATGTAACTGGAGGAGCATCTAAAAAAGTGAACCCACTGAATCCGTCACAGTATAGAAATGTTTAATTAGAGGCCAAGCAGAGTACTTAAAATTATTAATGGTCAAAATGAGCTGCTTGAAGTGGGCTGAATACATCAGTAGGAGAATGGTGTTCGGTTTGCTTCATTTTCAAAGGCTTGTCCATATCAACTAGAATTGGGCTTAAAGGCCTATTCCACAACCTGATAGAGAAGAAAGTTAGTTTAATGCCATTCAAGTGATGGCTGTGATGCACAACATTCTAGGCAATGGAAGTTTCATAAATCGATTTGCTTCATAGTAAAATATAGATTGATCTCAAGATTTTGATTAATTGTGATCTTAAACATTCTAGGAAAAAGTTAGTTCCAAATTGGACTAAGTCGCACCATCAAAAGTGTTGATTATATGTTATCAAACTGAAATTATGTTTTTATTTAGTTATGGATTTATGGGTAACGTAAATGTTAAGATATGCACTTAGAGGCTGTTTGGTAGCATCTGAATGATCATTAAGAATCTACATCTGAATGGTTTATAGTCTTTTAATGGTTAAAATATAATCTTAAGTATGAATGGTTAAGAGGTACATCCTAATAGTTGTCTCTTAACCATTCAGACTTAAGGTTACCTCTTAATCATTCAGAGGTTATGAACCATTAAGAGGTAGCATCTGAATGGTCATTAAGAGGCTACCAAACAGCCCCTTAGCCTAAAACTTTGTAGCATTGTTAGGGTGGGCGGGGTGGTCTGTGATGGCCAATCCGCGATGGTCACGCCCACCGCCCCACCTATTTTATCACGGCCGCGACTTCCCAAATCCTTGACAGCCATTGCGGGACATTGGAACAATTGTTGACCGTTTGGCCTTAAAAAATAATAAAAAAATCCCAATTATATATATATATATATATATATATATATATATATATATATATATATATATATATATATATCAATCATTTTTAACCAAAATCAATACCGCCAACAATCAAACAATACTACAAACAATTAATCAACCAAAAAAATTTTCCAAATGGAAGGCCCTTCACTTCCGCTAGACTCGTCGGGTTCTACAATGAAATTTTTTGCAAAAATTTGCGAAGCCGCACACTTTGAAGATACGGGATGCTCAAAGAAAAAATGGTGGTAATTTAGATATCGAGTTCGAGGAGTTGCATCCACCGCTCACTTAATTTTATTATTTCATTTTTATTTTAAGTTGTATTTTTTGTTTGTAATTTTTAATTGATGTATTTTATTTGTAATTTAAAAAAATGTTGGTATTGTGTGTAATTATTATTTATCATTTATTTAAAATATTGATGGGTGTCATTCCACTCCATTACTTAAGTGATGAAATGTGATGGAATGATATGACACAATGTGATTGGGTGTGATGGTGTGTTGGTGTGATGACCACCACCCAACCTACCCTTAGGATTTAGGTGTGATAGTGTGATGTTGCGTCGATTTAATACCAACCGCTACACATCGATCAGAACAATTGGTCAGGATGGTCGATTACTTTGTTGACACAACTATGCGTGGAGAAAGTGGAACTGAAATTACCAAGTTGACCTCTTACTATTCATGGAGGTTTGGTTTTCATTATATAGGATAATACTTAAGTGATGAAATGTGATGGAATGATATGACACAATGTGATTGGGTGTGATGGTGTGTTGGTGTGATGACCACCACCCAACCTACCCTTAGGATTTAGGTGTGATAGTGTGATGTTGCGTCGATTTAATACCAACCGCTACACATCGATCAGAACAATTGGTCAGGATGGTCGATTACTTTGTTGACATAACTATGCGTGGAGAAAGTGGAACTGAAATTACCAAGTTGACCTCTTACTATTCATGGAGGTTTGGTTTTCATTATATAGGATAATAATTGTTACTTCTATGTTTCATATACAATCGATTGATTGTTTTAATCATGTGGATTAAATCTGTCTAACTCAAAGGAAGTAACATGCATTCACTAGACACCTCCTATGATTGTGTCGCCACGCATAGGCAAGAGAGCATAGAAGTGGAAGCGCCCTGTACATCTTATTTCATATATTTAAGAGAAGGAGGTGAGGACTCAAAAGGGTACAATCCACTCTTACTCGCGAATAGTGATAATATGCATCATGCATTCATGCGTCACTTTCATGATGGTTAGTTATTATTGTTGGATATATAGGATGTCCGATGTAATTAAAAGTCGAGATCAACGTAACCCGAACCGGTACGATCCGAAGAGTTACACGTTGGTACACGAATCAGATAAGTTCACGCGTTGATGGATTATTATTTATGAAATAATAATTGTTTTAGTCTTGAGAAATTTAATATTAATAAGATTAATATTAAGGAGTATCTTGAGGGACTTAATGTTAATAAGATTAATATTAAGGAGTATTAAGATATTTAGCAAGGGGTTTATTGCAAGTTGTTGTCTTATAAAAGGAGGGTTAAGGAGTAAACCCTAATGCACACTTTTGATAAAACAACAAACCCTTGCCTCCTCTTCTTGGCTTTTTGCGGCCGCCACCAAAGAAAAGAAGGCCACCGCCTTCTTCCTTTTGTGTTCGGCCATCAACCACCACAAGCCACCACCTTCCTCTTGCAAGTGTTGTTTCCCGGTTGGTTCGTGCTCGGTTGTGAACTTCCTACTAGCGAGGATTCGTTGTAACCCGCGTGTTACAATTCCGGTGTAGTCGTCAAAGGTTGATTACTAAACCTCCAATGGTTGTTTATTATTTATTTGTTTATACGCGTTTAACTAAGATCCTGATTGGGAATATTTTATTAATCGGATTAATAAAATTAATTAACAATTTATATATAAAATCGGCTATTATATATATTGTATATATAATCCGTTTTTGTTAAATATATAAACCGCTTCCGCTGTGTATACGATACCATGATTCCCAACAGTGGTATCAGAGCCACGGTTATATGCGTATAGATGGTAAAGTTATAATTTTGATCTTTGTTTTATTTGTCAAAAATTGTTTATTTTGACAAAAGATCAAAAGCTTTTAGTTGTTCATGGATTGTGATGTGAATCGAGCCCTAGGTATTTGACCCTTGTCATGGTTGTGTTTGTGATGGTTTTATTTCTTTATTGATTTGTATTTTTTATTACGGATATTGGATCCGGTGTAATAGATAGGATTAGAATAGATTTGATTTTATTGTATTTTCAAATTTATTGTTGTAATCCTTCAAGTACAAGATCAAGACGAAGAAAAAAAAAAGGCGAACAGGTTCCATGAAGATAGAGATCTCGGGTCAAGTGGGAGCTATATCAAATTGTTTTGAAACCCTTTTGACTAGTTCGTTTCGTTTCTGGCTAAAACGAAACGGGCGACCTATTAGGGGCTCGATTCGTTTAATTTTATTATTATGTTTTGTGGTTGTGGTTTATTTATTGTAAATAATTTAGATAACCCAAAATAAATAAAATTTTCACAATCATGGCAACGGTTTTATTAAAACAAGTTTTATAAAAACCGAAAAGCATATTTAATAAAAAGAGTTTTATTAATATTAAAACAAGTCTATTCGCGATAATACGACCAACGTAGTTTAAATAGGATATTTAAAACTATACCGTGTCGAGTGTTGAAAGGAGTTTCAATTATCACGAATAATATAAAATTGGATTTTATAAACTGTTGTGTGACTCACATCATGCTAATGAGTCATTCAATATATTTATGGTAAATATTAAAATTAAATCCCAATTTTAAATTGATGTTTCATGCCACCCTTAACGAGTTAACACTCCATTCTATATCGAACCCAAATGTTAGTGCTGACCCTGCATCTGGGCGTTGATCATGAGTGAAGGTAATCATCGCGGTTCCTGTGTAACATAGGCCGGTGTTACAGTTAACAGTAAAGGACCAAACATCGCTTATTTGACAAGTGGGCATAGTTGGGGTTAAACATACATCGCTTTTAGTGATAACCCCAAAATGAGAGTTGTGTAGTGGACACAATTAACAATCGTTGTTTACCTACCTAATCGTGCCAGTGGACAGTGCTAAGCCAGTTCATTGTGTATTGATGAATCGGGATCTCATCCTAATTAATTTTGTTTTTGGGTCATAAAATAATTAGGACACTTAAACATGAAATACTAATACATTAATTTTGAACTTTGTAGATGTCAACTGAAAACAATTCCACCTCCCATTTCTCTCTTAAGTCCATCTTAGAGAAGGACAAACTGAACCACTCCAACTTCATGGACTGGCACCGCAACTTGAAAATTGTTCTCAAAGCGGAGAACAAATTGTATGTTCTTGAAGAACCAGTCCCTGATGAACCCATAAATCCCAAGAGTGAGCTTTATAAAGCTTGGGCTAAGCATTTTGATGACTCTTTGAAAGTCTCATGTCTGATGCTGGCTTCCATGATCCCTGAACTTCAAAGGACCATGGAGGACATGGATGCATACGACATGAATCAGCATCTGATGGAAATGTTCCAACAAAATGCTCGCCATGAGAGGTTCGATGTGATGCGATCACTTATAACCACTCGTATGCAAGAGGGTTCACCAGTTGGCACTCATGTGCTAAAAATGAAGGCGTATGTTGATCACTTGGCTCGTCTGGAATCCCCCTTGAGCGATGAGTTAGCTGGGGATATCATCCTGAACTCATTGCCCAAGTCATATGACCAGTTCATTATGAACTATAATATGAATGGGATGGAGAAGACACTTGCAGAACTGCATTAGATGCTCAAAACTGTTGAGGTAAACATACCTGGCAAAACTGCACCAGTGCTAATGATCAGGGAGGGTCAGATTAAGAAACCTAAAACCAAGAAGAGGGCCTATCAAGGCAAAGGGAAGGGAAAGGGCAAAGTTGTTGCCAACAAGAAAGCTTTGAAAGATGCCAAATGTTTTCATTGTGATGAAACTAGGCACTGGAAAAGGAACTGTGCTAAGTATTTAGCTGAACTGAAGCAAGCCAAGGCTTCTGGAGGAGAGTCCTCAGGTATATATGTTATTGAAATCTTTGTTTTTTCTGGCAAAACATGGGTGTTTGACACAGGATGTGGTTTCCACATTTGTAATGTTTTGCAGGGACTAAGAAAGATTAGAAAACTGAAACAAAGTGACTTGGAGGTCCATGTTGGCAATGGACAAAGAGTTGCAGTGAAGGCAATAGGAGAATATGTTCTTTTACTACCTTCTGGTTTAGAACTTGTTTTGAACAATGTTTATTACATTCCTAGTGTGACTAGAAATATTGTTTCATTTCATGCTTTGCGTAGACAAGGTTTTGATTATCGTTTTAATGGTGAATTTATTTCTGCTTATTTTAACGATGTATTTTACTTTGATGCAAAACCTAACAATGGGATCTATGAGATAGAAATCCAAAACGATAACATATTATGCAATATCTCTCATAAACGTAATAAGTTGGACTTTAATGATACGTATATGTGGCATTGTAAACTTGGTCACATAAGTGAGAATCGTGTTAAACAACTCAAAACCGCAGGAATCCTGGATTCCAAAGGTTCGGAGTCGTTTGGAAAATGCGAATCATGCTTAAGTGGAAAGTTAACAAAAGCACCTTTTTCAAATGTTGGAGAAAGAGCTAATGATCTGTTAGGACTTGTACATACAGATGTATGTGATCCATTCAGAACAATGTCAAGACATGGAGAAAGATACTTTGTTACATTCACTGATGATTTCAGTAGATATGGTTATGTTTATCTTATGAAGCATAAACATCAAACTCTTGAAAAGTTCAAGGAATACCAAAACGAAGTAGAAAATCAGCTAAATAGAACTATTAAAATGCTCCGATCAGATCGAGGCGGTGAATATCATAGTCAGGAATTCATCGACCATCTAAAGGATTGTGGAATAGTTTCACAACTCACTCCACCTGGAACACCGCAACATAATGGTGTGTCTGAGCGGAGAAATCGAACTCTATTAGATATGATTCGATCAATGATGTGTCGAACAAACCTTCCAAAATCCTTTTGGAGTTATGCTTTGGAGACCGCCGCAAGACTTGTGAATATAGCTCCAACGAAAAAGGTTACTAAAACGCCTTATGAGATATGGCATGGAAAGAAACCTCATGTATCCTACCTTAAAGTCTGGGGATGTAATGCTTATGTCACTCTAGAATCTTCGGATAAACTAGATCCCAGAGGCGAAAAGGTGGTTTTCGTTTGATACGGTAAGAAGATCGGTTACCTGTTCTACCACCCCACTGAAAATAAGATTTTCACCAAACGCAGAGGCACTTTCTTAGAGGAAGAGCTTCTAGCGCGAGGGATTGGAGATAACCATGTGGATCTTGAAGAAATTCGAGAATCACAAGTGACTGAACCAGCTGTTCAGACAGAACCAGATGTAGCTGATCCAGTTGTTGAAGTTGAGCCTGAGAGGACTCAAGAAACAACAGAAACACCAAGTGTTCGGAAAAGTATTAGGGATCGTCGTGCACCGGTAAGGTATGACGATGTCTTCATGATTGATGAAGCTGAGCCTACTACTTACAAAGCTGCAATCTTGGATTCAGAATCCAAGAAATGGCAAGAAGCCATGAATGCAGAGATGCAATCCATGTATGATAACCAAGTCTGGGATTTGGTTGATCTTCCTACCGAATGTCGGACTGTGGGAAACAAATGGATCTTCAAGAAGAAGACTGACATGGATGGGAATGTGCAAACCTACAAAGCAAGGCTTGTAGCGAAAGGTTTTACTCAGACTCAAGGAGTTGACTATGAGGAAACTTTCTCGCCGGTAGCCATGCTTAAGTCTATTAGAATTCTACTTGCCATTGCTGCATATTATGACTATGAGATATGGCAGATGGATGTCAAAACCGCGTTCCTTAATGGACACTTACTGGAAGATGTCTATATGGTTCAACCTGAAGGTTTTGTCGATCCAAAGAATCCTAATAAGGTGTGCAAGCTGAATAAATCCATCTATGGATTAAAGCAAGCATCTCGCAGCTGGAATCTCCATTTTGATCAGAAAATCAAAGAGTTTGGTTTTATCAAGAACGAAGATGAACCGTGTGTTTACAAGAAGTCTAGTGGGAGCTATATTACTTTTCTTATACTGTATGTAGATGACATACTAATAATTGGAAACAATATCCTTATGCTTAAAGATGTTAAGACCTGGTTGGGTAAATGTTTCGCAATGAAAGATCTTGGTGAAGCCGCTTATATTCTGGGAATAAAGATTTATAGAGATAGATCAAAGCGGTTATTGGGTTTGAGTCAAAGTACATATATTGATAAGGTCTTACGACGCTTCTCAATGCAAGATTCAAAAAGGGGGCTCTTGCCCATGGCACATGGAACCATTCTTGATAACAAGCAGTGTGCAAATACTGTAGAGGAAAAGAAGAAAATGGAAGGTGTTCCATATGCTTCTGCGATTGGTTCCATCATGTATGCCATGTTATGTACTAGACCTGATGTCTCGTATGCTCTTAGCATGACGAGTAGATATCAACAGAATCCAGGAGAGAGTCACTGGGCTGCAGTGAAGAACATTCTTAAGTACTTGAGAAGGACTAAGGACATGTTCTTAATATATGGAGGACTGGATGAGGAGCTGTCAGTTAAGTGTTATAATGATGCAAGCTTCCAGACTGATCGTGATGACTCAAGATCACAAACGGGATATGTTTTCATTCTGAATGGTGGGGCTGTTACTTGGAAGAGCTTTAAGCAAAGTTTGGTTGCTCAATCCACCTGTGAATCAGAATACATTGCTGCATCGGATGCTGCAAAGGAGGCTTCCTAGATGAAGAAGTTCATTACTGATCTCGATGTTGTGCCTAGCATAAAGAAACCAATCGAGATACTGTGTGACAACACTGGTGCCATTGCTTTTGCAAAGGAACCAAGGTCACATCAGACCGCAAGGCATATACTCAGAAAGTTCCACTACATTAGAGAAATAGTGGAGCGTAGAGACGTCATGATGAACAAAGTTCATACAGATCTAAATCTGGCTGACCCCTTTACTAAGCCTTTACCTTAAGCTAGACATGAGGAGCATGCTGGAAATATAGGGCTTAGAGTTGTTAGACAATGGGCATGATCTGTAATTAGTATTGATGTTTTATTTTGAACTATGACAGTTATGTTGAATGTCTATTTGATTTAATGGGTTAAATGCAAATTTAATATTTATTAACTGTGTTCATTTATTCGTATGTTTAAATCCTTGAATAAAAGTATTCTAAATGTCCGTAGTCGATCAAATTACATGGGAATGAATTTGAATGTAAGACTATTGTGAATTGGGATGGTTGTATTCATGAGATGAATAGCTCAAGGGTTTGAGGATCATAATTCACAGATATTATTAGGGAATAATATTGGATGTAACTCGCTTCAAAACGATCTCCATGGATCTATGTCATGAGATGTTTTGATATTGATATGTTCAATTTGTCCTTTTTCCTAAGGCACATATTAAACTACATTGATCAAGGACTATCTTTGATGTTATCTTACACTATCCTGAAACATGGGTAGCTATAAGGGTAGCGTTGGGAGAAATTCGAGATTAAGTAGGAGTTGTATGACGCTGATGGAATTCTGTACTTCTATGGGATTAAAAGCCTAGACATTCTGGCGCCCTCGTAAAACTCAAACTGGTATAAACGCGTGGCCACGCTCGGACTAAGGTAGTTCGTTAGACCACTTTGAATTAGAGATGAGAATAGAGAATAGTTGATCACTATATAAGAATGAATGATCCATGTCTTATGATCAACGGATGTCTATACAGAAGGGAATTATTGATATAATTATCAGGGCTATAGTATTTGGTTAAGTAAAGCGTTACTTGAACTCAAAGAACTAGTTGACGACTATAAAGTGTCATACTGGTTTGGGTGCAATGCGATGCAGCTAGGCGTCCAATTCTGCGCACGTTGACTCATTTAATTAAAATCGTCCAAGTGGGAGATTGTTGGATATATAGGATGTCCGATGTAATTAAAAGTCGAGATCAACGTAACCCGAACCGGTACGATCCGAAGAGTTACACGTTGGTACACGAATCAGATAAGTTCACGCGTTGATGGATTATTATTTATGAAATAATAATTGTTTTAGTCTTGAGAGATTTAATATTAATAAGATTAATATTAAGGAGTATCTTGAGGGACTTAATGTTAATAAGATTAATATTAAGGAGTATTAAGATATTTAGCAAGGGGGTTTATTGCAAGTTGTTGTCTTATAAAAGGAGGGTTAAGGAGTAAACCCTAATGCACACTTTTGATAAAACAACAAACCCTTGCCTCCTCTTCTTGGCTTTTTGCGGCCGCCACCAAAGAAAAGAAGGCCGCCGCCTTCTTCCTTTTTTGTTCGGCCATCAACCACCACAAGCCACCACCTTCCTCTTGCAAGTGTTGTTTCCCGGTTGGTTCGTGCTCGGTTGTGAACTTCCTACTAGCGAGGATTTGTTGTAACCCGCGTGTTACAATTCCGGTGTAGTCGTCAAAGGTTGATTACTAAACCCCCTATGGTTGTTTATTATTTATTTGTTTATACGCGTTTAACTAAGATCCTGATTGGGAATATTTTATTAATCGGATTAATAAAATTAATTAACAATTTATATATAAAATCGGCTATTATATATATTGTATATATAATCCGTTTTTGTTAAATATATAAACCGCTTCCGCTGTGTATACGATACCATGATTCCCAACAATTATCAAACCCACCTCGGTCAAAACTGAGTTTGCCACCAAATCAAATTGAATTTCAAAGTCAAAGTCAGGTTTTACAAAACCTAAACTTTCTTTTATTCATTAGTCTTTAGGCTCTTTTATTTTATATATTGGTATCTCCAAATTAATGAAAATACATACTTTGATACTTTCATATGGTATCAGCCAGGTTTTACAAAACCTAAACTTTCTTCTTCATCATCCCACTACTTTGTCACCATGTCTTCTGCTGATAATGTTATTCACTAGTATTCTTCTAAATCGTGGTCTTCACGATCACCTAACAACAACCTTGGCATGCTACTCACACCCACTTCCGCTACAAATAAGCGCCCCTTTCTAGGCAACTGTCAATGGTGTTTCACTAAGGGCCACTCACTATCCTCCTACCCAAACTTTAAGAAAACTCACCCTACTATCACCCCTCCAACTTACAACCAAAACAAAACCCAAACTAAACCACAAGCACACATGATGGCAACACACCTTACTGTTGATTCAGATTTATCATGGCTAAAAGATAGTGGTGTTTCTCACCACATTACTAATGATCTCAGTGTACTCTCTATGCATAGGCCATACGATGGTACTGAGGAACTTATCATCGGTGATGGTTCGTCCCTTAAAATTACTCACATTGGCACCATGACTCTTTATTTTTCTAATGTTCCCATTGTTCTTAAAAATGTTCTTTGTGTTCCTTCTATCTCTCGTAACATCATATCTATCTCTCGCTTATGCCTTGATAACAACATACTAATCTTTCTCTTCTTATTTTTTCATCAAAGACTTTCCCACCCGCGGAACCATTCTTCGAGGAATCACTAATCATGGTCTCTACGAACTCTCATCAACTAAGTCTCCTCAAGCTTTTTACTTGCAAACCACCAACAAGTCTTCATGGCATCACCGCCTAGGACATCCAAATTCCCGTGTTTTACAACAATTAGCTTCCTTTGCTCCATTTATTTCTAGCAAGCATGAATCATGTAATTCTTGCTGCATCAATAAAGTCACAAACCTCCCTTCCATTCATCCTCTTTAACTTCTAATACACCTCTAGAATTAATCTTTTCCGATGATTGGTCATCTCCAATTACATCTTTTGATGGTTACAAATACTACATAATTTTTGTTGACCATTTCACAAAATACATTTGCATTTATCCATTAAAACATAAATCGGATTCTCTTAATATTTTCATCCGATTTCAAAACCTTGTTGAGAATTTTTTCAAAACCAAAGTCAAACAATTATTTTCAGACAATGGTGGAGAATACATCAAACTATCCTCTCACCTAGCCTCTTGTGGCATTTCTCATCTCACCTATCCTCCTCACACACCTGAACACAATGGCTATGCCGAACGACGTCATCACCACATTGTCGAAACCGGCCTATCACTACTCTCTCATGCTAAAATGCCTCTAAAATTTTGGCCTTTTGCTTTCACCACCGCCACTTATCTCATAAATAGATTACCCACCCTCACCTTAAATAATGATTCTCCTTATTTTCGTCTTTTCCATATCTATCCAAACTATGGAAAACTTCATAGTTTCGGTTGCTTATCATACCCTTGGTTACGACCATACTCAAAACATAAACTTGAGTCTCGGTCAAAACCGTGCATTTTTATTGGCTACTCATCCTCTCAAAGTGCTTTCCATCTCCTTGATCCCCTCACTCATCGGATCTACACTTCCCATCATGTCCACTTTCTTGAACATATCTTTCCTTATGAATCCCTTTCTCAAACCTCTACTTCCATCTCACCCTCAACCGACACTTGGTTACCCCTCACCACACAATCAATTTCCCTTTCTACACCTTCTTCCACTTCTCAAAATTCAACCCCTTCCAATCCCACTACCACTGCTTCTACACCTTCTTCCAACCAAACCCACTCCACCGAACCTCCACAACCACACGCCGAACCCTCTCAACCACCCACCAACCCTCCCACTAATACGAACGCGATGCCTCCACACACCCCCTCTGACTTATCCTCCTCTTCTCAACCTACCGAAACAATTCCCTCCCCTACACCCGAATCAAATACTTTTCATCGAACCCGTGAACCGAACCCAAAGTATCACAACTCCGACTTTGTCTTATATCACTCTACCACTCACACCCTTCCCGATCCCACTACCATTACCCAAGCCCTCAAACAACCATTATGACGAAAAGCCATGCAATCTGAGTTTGACGCTCTCACACGTAATCAAACTTGGACACTCGTTCCTCCCGATAATGCTCCTAACCTTGTTGGATGCAAATGGGTCTACCGCACTAAATTCAAACCCGATGGTTCGGTGGACCGCCTAAAAGCACGACTTGTTGCTAAAGGCTTTCATTAACGTCCGGTTTAGATTATATTGAAACTTTTAGTCATGTGGTTAAACCCGCCGCCTTACGCCTCATCCTTGCCATAGCCACTTCTTTCAATTGGCCTCTACGCCAACCTAAGTAGTTAACTCGGCCGATATATCGGTGATATATCACCGATATCTCGGTTATCGGTCATCAACCGATATATTGGTACCGATATTTTGTACCGATATTCTCGGCGATATTGGCCGATATTTGACCGATATTTTACTGATATTTGAACGATATGTCACCGATATTCCCGATATTCATATTCCCGATATTGGTGTTTTTCTTCTTAATTCTTCCATTTTTCTTACTTCTTATAGTTGTTAGTACTGTTTTAAGTCTTAATTGTTAATAATTAGTGTTTTAAGTCTTAACAAGTTCCCACTTGCTACAATTGTTAGTGTTTTGCAAGTTGTAAAAGATTAATTTGTTAATGGTATGAGAGTATATTGAAATGTTAGTGTTAAATTGCTACATTTATGGATTTTGCATGATATAAAAATCGCCGATATCCCACCGATATCTCATCGCGATAACCTATATCTCAAATATCGGTCCTTTACCGATATCCGATATTTTACCGCATTAACTGCTTAGACGCCAACTTGACATTAACAACGCCTTCTTACAAGGTACTCTAACCGAATCGGTTTATATGTCTCAACCACCCGGCTTCGTGGATCCTTCCCACCCTACACATGTTTGCAAACTTAACAAGGCTATCTATGGTCTTCGTCAAGCCTCCCGTGCTTGGTATGATGAACTCAAACACTATCTTTTATCAGTTCACTTCAAACGCTCTATCTCCGATCCCTCTCTCTTCATTAACAAAGTCACATCTTCTCCCATCTTCATCCTAGTTTACGTTGATGATATAATCATCACCGGCGCAAATCCATCTCTCATTAACTCTTTCATCAAAACACTTGCCACTAGATTTTCTCTAAAAGATCTTGGCAACCTCTCATACTTCCTTGGTATCGAGGTCATACCTCACAACCACGGCCTATTCCTATCTCAATCCAAATACATCCTTGATGGTTGAACTCGGCTTCAAATTCATGGTCACCCTACCATTTATTGTGACAATCTAAGTGCAACACACTATTCAGCTGTGACATCCGTAACTTTTCGTATTTATTTTTACTGTAACATTTCGTATTATTCTATGTACGTTTGAGACATCAATTAATAAAACGTTGCATTTTATCATTTCCGTACGTTCTAAAAATATTTTGTGACACATTCGGGTTTATATAATCATACTATATACTTATAACAATATAATAATAGAAGAATAATTACCAAAAAATAAATGTTTGGGCCGGGATTCGAACCCGCGTCCCAAACCAGTTCAAGGTTTAACACAAACCATCCAAACCAACTGATCCACACAATCTGTTGGTATTATAACCAACACGTTTTAAATTTAACACTTTCCTTCCTTATCCCAGTCAACCAATAAAGTCAAAACCCTTCTAACCAACAAGACATTCAAATTAACGCGGTATTGATCTGTTTTTGGAAACGATTTCAAGTAATTAGTGACCGACACAATCAATCTCGTCGAATACAGCTTGCAATTGCATATAATCATCCCAATTCGAAGCCTCTAGACGCGTTTCTATTAAATGAGAGGTCAAACTTCCAAATTCGATCAACCCGTATGTAATAGTATAAATTGAACCCCTCATTTCAAGCCTTACTCGCCGAAAATCAAACCCTCACTCCCAATTTCTGTAAACAATTCGTTCTTAATCCATAAGCTTGCACAGTTGACTTTTTCGTTGACCGTGCTTTCATCTTTGTTTTTGACTCGAAGGTATCGTTTTATCCCTTGTTTTTGTTCATCGTTTATACCCAAGCAATAACCCCATGATTCCTGGGATTATTGCTTGGTAATTCGTTTAATTGGAAAACTAGGGTTCATATGTATCGAATTGGGGAAATGACTAATCGCAGGCATGATTTAAATTTTAAACTGTTTGAATCCTATCACCAACTGATCTGCAGATCAGTTGGTATAACCCCTTGGTGTTAAGATGCGGGTCGGCCATAGCCTTGGGTTCGAGCCCCGTCTTCATCAATTCTTTTTACAAGCAAATCACGAATTTAAACAAGGAACCTTTATAATTAATTGGAATCCAGTTTAAATGTTCTCAGGGTCTAGACCAGATGGTCTAGGCTTGTGACATAAGACGCGAACCGGACAGAGGCCCGGGTTCGAGTCTGGGCACACGCAATATACTTTTTTTACCTTTCTTTTATAATCTTTTACTCTAATCTTTTACTCTTATTTTAGGTAAATCACATGACAAAGTTTACCATACAACTTTTGAATTTCCAAAAATAATTTATTTAATACATATTATTAATATTGCAAGTTTATTCATTTATAATTTTAAAATTCTATAAAAATATCTAAACGCTTTTATAAAATCCCACAAAAATTATTATAAACTTGTAGATCAATAAGCATTTCATAAATAAATTTTATTTCAGAAAAATCGTTTGTTTCATATTTTTAATTAATTTTTGTTATTTTAAATTATAAATAAATCATAATAAATCCATTTTTCAATATTTTTATACCAAAATTTTACATAAATTATTTTTGTTCATCTAGAACAGAAATATAAATTTTAATTTGAAATTTCTCAAATTTAATATTTTTAGATATTAAAATTTAATCTTTGACAAATAGAAATAAATATACTAAATATTCAATTTTTGAGGAAATAATATTATAAAAATTATTTTCATACTTAAAATCCTATAATATGATCATCCTAAATCAAAAACCTACAATAGTCTTTTATTTAATTATTTACCGAATTTCTCTCATTTATCAACAATTTACCTAATTAATAATTAAACAATTACATAACCCCAAATTAGGAACCCTAGAACTACTTGTATCCTATATTCATTCCCTTACAAATTATCTAATTCTTTAGGTTAATCCTTTGGGATAATCCTAATTCAAATCATGTTGTTCGGTAGAGTTTCAAGTTATTACGCGAACTGTGAGTATTTCCTATCCCCTTTTTGCTTTTATTCATTTTTGGGGTGTTACATGTACACTTATACAAATTACAAATACAAGTTTACATTTTTACAATACAATTCTAGTACTATGTGCATTTGCTTACAAACGTGCTTTATGCTTAGACATTACATGTAGAATACATTTGTACTTAGTGAAATCATTAACATTGTACAAGTCGACCTTAACATTGGATAGCGCTATTGGATTGACAACCCGCCTAGCTTGATTCTCCCCCTTTTTCATCGGAGAATCCATGGTCATTGTTAAGTTATTATCCAATTATTTGGATAAGTACACCGCCGTTCATTTAGTACATTATACAGTCACAGGATTGATTTCGCTCATTTGTATGATACATAGTTTACATCATTGCACTGTAGCTTTGCACTTGAATTGTATACCTTTTTCAACTTACTATATATATTAAAACTAGGAATGCTCACCAACATTTCTTATGTTGACAAAACCTATTTTGTACATGTTTTAGGTGTAGTTTGATCTTAGTTCCATTGCATTGGATTTTAATTCTTGCTTTTAATAAGTTATTTCAAATTTCATGTTTCGTTCAGACTTTTGTATTTGTTTTCCATTTCATCTATGTAAGACAATTTAAATTATTCAATAATATATTTACGTTTTAGTACCATGTGCTTTTGAACAATCGTCACTACGTGACACCTCGATGATTCCGCCATCGGTTGGGGTGTTACATCAGCAAATCCAGTTTTCCACTCACGTATGAAGCACCTTGCCTTAGATTTTCATTTCGTTTGTGAAAAGGTTCAAGAAGGCACTATTCGCGTCACTCACATCTCCGGAGATGATCAACTTGCGGATGCTTTAACCAAACCTTTACTCCGACAACGATTCCAGTTTCTTACTTCCAAGACTGGTCTCCTCTCACGCTCGTCCATCTTGCGGGGGCATATCAAACCCACCTCGGTCAAAACCGATTTTGCCACCAAATCAAATTGAATTTCAAAGTCAAAGTCAAAGTCTTTGTATTTAGTTAAGGGAAAATCACCAAAATGGCCAAAGACTTGGTCAACTTACCAAAATAGCCACCTCCCATCTCTTGGGAGAGTTGGCTCACAGGTCCCGAGGCGTCTTCGTGAGACCTCGGTGATGGACCACTAGCTGATTGCCACCTCACCCGTCTTTGGAGAGACAGCTCCCGAATCCCGAGACGTCTTTGTGAGGCTTTAGCCTACACACTTCCCAACTCTCTCTCTCTCTCTCTCTCTCTCTCTCTCTCTCTCACACACACACACACATACACACAGCTGCTGACCGGAAGTTTTCAGTTTTTGCTGCTGCTGCTGCTGCTGCAAGCTTACCATTAGGATTCATTCCTCTTTTTATGATTTCATCTTTCAGGTTCAAGATCGGGATTCCATCTATATATTCCATTGTCAACACCCTCCTACTCAAATTAGTGAAATACAAAGTGTGTCAGAGGTCGATTAATTTGAAATATACGCAACCAAGATGATTAATTCAACACACAACCAAGCAGGGTAACTCATATATGGAAAAAAATCATCTTTATGAATATAAGATATGTTGGATCAGTATTAAGCTGCTCTTTTAATTTGAACTTGCTAGTTGACACTTAAGTGTTTAGCAAGTTCTTTGTGAGTGTTAGCACAGCGGAATGTTTATAAGTTTATAGCTACACTTTGTCAACAGGAGTTATTACTCCCCCTGGAATCAAGAACTAATAAATGAGAAGTGTTTATTGAGAATCTAAGTATTGAATGAGAATGAAATACTTTGAGAGATTCTCAGTAAACACGAAATGGAAATAACAATAATAAGTGTTGAAGGATTTCTTGTATTAAAATCAATGTCTAAAACAGAAGGATGAATCCTTCTATTTATAGACTTTACAAATACATGAACCTTGCCAAAAAGCAAGTTCAGAAACAAGTTGCAACAAGTTGCAGTCTTGGAACTTGTACATAAAGCAAAAAGAAATACTAAAGTATTAAACTACTGATATACAAGGGCGGTGGAAAAGATCTTCTTTAAGTACTGATGAATGACAAACTACTGATGAGTAGTTTGTCTTCAGCAGTTCTTCAGTTGAAGTGTCTGGTTTGAACTTCAGAACTTCTGATGACTTCTTCTTCAGTACTTCTGAATCTCTTCTTCAGCAGTTCCATACTTAGAGTATTTTGACAGAAAGTGAATTAGACTAAGGTTTGCAAAAGTGGTTTCACCAATCCTTTTTGTCCTAACAATCTCCCCCTGGATTGATGAAGCCAAAACCTTACTAATTCCTTATTGTTCCTTTCTGTCCTTCACAATTTTCCATATTCCTTTGAACGTGGAATTCTTGAGCTGGTTGAGTT
This sequence comes from Ambrosia trifida, assembly GCA_028751855.1. Taxonomy (NCBI): domain Eukaryota; kingdom Viridiplantae; phylum Streptophyta; class Magnoliopsida; order Asterales; family Asteraceae; genus Ambrosia; species Ambrosia trifida. The sequence goes on from CM054122.1 coordinate 66,590,631, forward strand.
GATCATCAGTAAGAGACCCTTGTCTTGGTTCCAAGTGTTGGATTGTAAGCAGGTCTTTGGTTGATAGTTTCTTTAGTTCTTTCATCGACCTATATTCCCTGCTTGTTTGATCTCTTCTTGTCTCAAGTATTGAGTTGTTATCAGTAAAGGACCATCTGATGACTGGTACTTTAGACTTGTCAAAGTATGCAGTGTAGGGAACCATGGTGGTACCCTGGGTTTCTCCTGAGTGTTGAATGTTTTCAACTTCAGTGACTCTCAGGTGGGATTCACCTCCTTGCTGTTGTTCCATCACATTAGGTATCTGAAATGTTGGCAAATGATGTTCAGTTGTTACCTTAGTATGCAGTTTGTCTGTGATGGTGCTCTGGATTAGCAGCCCTTGCAGCCTTGTATTTTCTGTATGTGTCCACCAATCTTTCTTCTTTCCACTTGGACACTGAGGCTTTTGAACCATAACCATTGGCTACCAGTTCTTCTATCATCTGAGCTCTCTTGGCCTTTGTGTCTTTACCTGTTGCAAGTTTATCTGCAACAAGTTGAGCTCTTCTTGTCAGCTCTTCCACAGAGAGTCTCTTCAATGTATGGGCTTTGACTTTGCTGTTCTTCATAATGTAAGACATCAGTTGATGTCTTTTGTCTTGTTCAGCAATCTCATCAAGGCTAGCCTGCCTTTGTAGTTCAGCTTCATAAGCCTGAAGTTTTTCTTCATCCCTTTCTTCCAGATTTTTCCATATCAGATCTTCTCTGGCCTTCTTTTGGGCTGCAACTAAACTCTTCTTTAGTAATTCAGCTGATTGAGAGATTGGAGAAGGGTTTAGCACAGTCATTGTTGTAACTGTTGTAGTAGGCCTGATAGGAGCAGATGTTGGTTGAATAGGAGCAGTTGTTCTGGAAGGGTCAGCAGTTTGAGTCTTGGAAGTGTTAACATCTGATGGGTTGACAACTACTGAAGGTTTGTCAACTACTGAAGGATTGTCTTCAGTACTTTCTGATTCTTCATCAGAACTTTGGCCATCAGAGGTTTCTTCATTATGCCCTTGGGATTCATCAGCCTTTTCAGCATCTTCTATTTCTTGAATAGAGACACCAAACTGTTGTGCCAGTTTCTCTTTTATGGCTTGATCTTGTTGATCTCTAGCTAGGATAGCCACTCTTGCCTTTCTTCTGGCTTCAAGTGTATCCATAGGTACCTTGATTTTCTCCCCCTTTTTGGCATTATCACCTTTGGAAATTGAAGCTTGGGAGAAATGACCTTGAAGATGAGCAATCTGTTTGCTGTTATGATCAATCTTGTTGGACAGATCATTCATCTTCGTCTGTATCACTCCAAATTGGTTCTTCATGGACAACTCCAAGTCAGTTGTGTATGTTTGGATGTGATTTTTGATGAGGGTGTTCATCAAGTGATACAAGGGACCATCTGGGCTGCATAGTTGGTTCAGGTCTATGCTAGGTTGCCCAGGGAATTGGGTAGGCATTTGTAGTGAGGGGTGTGTTTTTGGTTGATCTCCTTGTTGTACAGGAGATGCCACTCTAGGGGAATCATGGATTGAGTGGACTTTAACCTGAGATGGTGTGACTAGCTTCTTGAGCTTAGAGACACCAGGTGCAGGACCTTCACTTATAGCCGTCAATTCAGTAGTTTTGAGTGTTGAAACATCATCCAAATTAATGGAATCATCTGAATCCCTGATTACATCCTCAATGAGGACTGTATCAGTTACATCATGAGCTGAGCCCAACTCAGTTGTCTCATGTACCTCTTGTTCTTGGTACAGAGGATTTCCTACCTCAGGCATTAAGCCTTCATCAGTAGTTGCCACAGTTGAGGTCTTAGCTGTTTTACTTCTGTCCTCAGGTCCACCACTGGGTGGTAAATGAGTAGTAGCAGCCTCAAAAGTACCGAAGGTTTCTAAGTTTGGGCTTAGAGACCCTGGTTCATCCTCATCTCTTTGGTTGGGGCTATGAGTGTCCACATCCATGTCACTGTCTGAGTCTATGTCCCTGTTTGATGTGGTTGATGGGGACTAACATGTGTTGATGGGACTTTCTCTTTTAGCCCGGAGAGAAGTTTGGCTATTTCTATGTCTGGTTCAGAAATTTGGGGTGCTGGTTCAGTAGTTTGGGCAGTGGGTTCAGCAGTTTCAAAAGAAGAATCTATTGGAATAGTTTTCTAAGTCTTTTTCTTTTGAAAAGTATAGTTATTGGTGCTCTTGGTGGGGTTTGAGATGGATGAGACTGAGAGGATGTTTCAGTCACATCTTTAAGAAGTGCATATTGCACAGTAGTTTGTTCAGGCATCTCAACCTCCTGAACAGCTTTTCTTTTGGGTTTGGTAGGTTTTTGTTTTGTTATCTTGGGTTTCTTGGCCTTTGGTGGAGTAGGTTTGGAAGATGAGGGTTCCATGGGGACTGGTGCTTGTTCCCCTTGGTCATCTTCTGGCCAGGAAGCCTATTTGTTGTGCCTTGAGTATGCTTGTGAGGTTAAGGGTTTTAGAATTTCAATTTTACCCACAAGCACCTCATTACCCAGTTCAGATATTATGCACTGCATAATGAACCTTGGATATAACAAAAACTTTTTCTTAGTGTTATTGTGATGTAACACCAACTCATTAAAGAAAAGTTTTGATGCCCTGAAATTTGTTTCATTCACAATGGAATGAAATATTGGTTGAAAGGTTGAGGGCATCTGGTCATAAGACCCAGTTTTAGGACTCAAGCACATAATAATATAATGAAACAAAAGCTTAGATTTTGGTTCAAAATACTTTTTAAAGATTGTAGCTTGTGAGAGAGTACCTTGATAACCACACTCAGTCATGGTTAGGTGGATAGCAGAGTTGTCAAACTTCTCAGGGGCATTCACATCATTCAACCCCAGTCTGACTGCAAGTATGGCCGGTGTAATGGCCATTTGTCTTCCTCTGATTGTTGAGTTGAGGGAGATAACTTCATCATCCACCATCACTGTCTCAGCATTAGCCCAGAACTCATTTAGAGTTTCAGGATGAATTGGTGGGTCTATGGTGAGAGCGGTGAAATATTGGGATTTGACGACGAGATCAATGATCTCATCGTATTGGGACCAGCCTTCTTGTTTTTCTAAGTAGGCTCTGAGATTGTGTCCCTGTTTGAGAACTAAAGCCATGTGGTTTGTGTGTGTTGATGAATCGAACAGTGATTTTGTGTTTGCAGGTTCAGGGGTTTGAGAGCTTTCTTGAGAGAGAAGGATGGAATTTTTGTGTTTGAAAGGATAAGTGTTGAAAAAAAAAGATACTTATCAGAAGTTTTTAACCGCTTGGATCTTCTTTATTAGAAGTTTTTAAACCGCCTAGGTTAAAAATCTCTTTATCAGAAGTTTTAAACCGACTAGGTCAAACTTCTGATGATGGGAAAAGTCAGATTTGCCCTTTTTGACTAAACTGCTGATGAAGGATTATCTTCATCAGTAGTTCCCATTTCCTCTTCAGTAGTTTTAACAGCTGATGAGAAATACCTTATAAATACTTTTATTCATAACTTCTGAAGTTTATTTTATCAGAAGTTATTCACTTTTAAAAAATTATCCCCATACTGATGTTTTGTTCATCAGTAGTTTCTCTCTTTTCAGAAGTTTTTCAAGTGTTTTTGAAAACAGATGTAAGTGAAAAACAAAAAATGTGCAGAAAAATAAATAGAAACACTTACAAATTTAGCATCCCTAGCATGGATACTAACTTCTGAAATGTTGATGTGTTAAGGGGTTTAGTGAAAATGTCAGCTATTTGATTAGCTGTTGCTACATGTTTCACTTCAATCTTGCCTTTTTCATAGCAATCTCTTATGAAATGATACCTGATCTCAATGTGTTTAGTTTTTGAAAACTGAACAGGATTTTGAATGATGCTAATGGCAGATTTGCTGTCTACAAGCAATGGTGTCTTGGTCTCTTTGATTCCATAATCAAGAAGTTGATATTGGAGCCATTGTATCTGTGATGTACAACTTGCAGCTGCAATGTATTCAGCTTCAGCAGTTGAAGTTGCAACAGATGTTTGCTTCTTTGATTGCCAGGACACTAGACAGTTTCCCAAGAATTGACAACCACCAGATGTTGATTTTCTTGACATTTTACACCCTGCATAGTCACTATCTGAAAAAGCTGATAACTTGGTATTGCTTGAAGCAGGATACCAAATTCCAAGTGTTGGAGTTCCTTTCAGATATCTGAAAATTCTTTTGACTGCAATAAGGTGTGATTCCCTAGGAGCTGATTGATATCTAGCACAGACACATGTTGAAAACATAATATCTGGTCTAGAAGCAGTTAGATATAAAAGGGAACCTATCATACATCTGTACATGGTTTGATCAACCTGTTTTCCTTGATCATCTGGTTCAACTTGTGTGGTTGGTGTCATGGGGGTGGAACATGATTTACAGTCTTGTAAAGAAAATTTGTTTAATAATTCTTTAACATATTTTGATTGATGTATAAAAGTTCCATTTGTTTGTTGTTTAATCTGCAGTCCCAAAAAGTACTGCAGTTCTCCCATTGTACTCATCTCAAATTTTGATTGCATGAGTTTCTTAAATTCATCACACAATTTTGTGTTTGTTGAACCAAAAATGATATCATCAACATATATTTGAACAAGTAAGATATGATTTCCAACATGTTTTATGAAAAGTGTTTTATCAATGGCACCTCTTGTGAAGTTATTTTTGAGTAAAAAGGTTGAAAGTGTATCATACCAGGCTCTAGGAGCCTGTTTGAGCCCATAAAGAGCTTTGTCTAGTTTGTACACCCACTCAGGATGAGAAGGATCCTCAAACCCAGGTGGCTGACAAACATACACTTCCTCTTTTATCTTTCCATACAAAAATGCACTTTTGACATCCATTTGATAAACTTTTATTTTGTTGGAAATGGCATAGGCCAGAAATAACCTGATGGCCTCAAGCCTTGCAACTGGAGCAAAGGTTTCATCATAGTCAATGCCTTCTTCTTGAGAATAACCTTGTACTACCAGTCTTGCCTTGTTCTTTATTATCATACTAGCTTCATCTTGTTTGTTCCTGAAAACCCATCTTCTGCCAATTGGTTGCTTGTTTGGTGGTAAGGGACAGATTTCCCATACCTGTTGCTTGTTGAATTGAAGCAATTCATCTTGCATTGCCTGCACCCAATTGTTGTCTTTGAGGGCTTCCTGGTACTTCTTTGGTTCCAACTGTTAAATAAATGCTGAGAATAGACAAAAGTTGGAAAGCTGGTTTCTTGTAAGAACACCTGATGCAATATCACCCATGATTTGATCAAGTGGATGATCTTTGTGTTCGATCAGTTGTTGTAAACCACTGACAGGTGTTGGTGGCTCATGTTCTTCAAACAAACTACTGAGGTCTATTATATCTGGTTCAGCAGTTTCAGTGTCTTCAGAAGTTGCAGGTGCTGAAGCAGATGTTTGAGTTTGGCCTTCAGTATTTGTTGAATCAGAAGTTTGTGAAACTTCTGATGGTTTTGAAGTTGACTTAATGACTGTTTGAGGAGTCCATGGTGCTGGATCCTCATCATCAAACCTTTGATCACCATAATAAGTAGGTTTGGATGAAGTGACAGTCTTTTCAGGTTCAAAATGAAAGTTGTCAAGGTCAAAGAGTTCAGCAGGATGTGCTGGAATGAGAGTGTGTTTTGACTCATTGAACTTGACATTCAGTGTTTCTTCTACTATCCTGGTCTTTGAGTTAAAAACCTTGTAGGCTTTTCTAGTTGATGATAACCAAGAAAGTAACCTGAGTCAACTTTGGCAGCAAACTTTGAAATAGATTCCTTGATGTTCAAGATGAAACATTGACATCCAAAAGCCCTGAAAAAGGAGATAAGGGGCTTCATGCCATGAAGAACTTCATAGGCAGTCTTTGAATGTCTCTTGACAACAAGAACTCTATTTTGAACATAACATGATGTGTTAACTGCTTCTGCCCAGAAGTATAAAGGTAGGCCAGAATCAGCTAACATTGTTCTTGCTCCTTCTATTAAAGTTCAGTTCTTCCTTTCTACCACACCATTTTGTTCAGGAGTTCTGGCAACACTGAATTGTCTAATAATCTCTTTAGACAAACAGAAGTCATTCAGAGTTTTGTTCCTGAACTCTGTCCCATTATCACTTCTAATGGTTTTGACAGGTAGAGAGTATTGCTTCTCTACTTGTAGAATGAAGAACTTGATGATTTCAGCAGCCTCATCCTTGGAAAATAAGAACAATACCCATGTAAATCTTGAGTAGTCATCAATGATGACTAAGCAGTACTTCTTTTTACCAAGGCTCATGATCTTTACAGGCCCAAATAAGTCCATATGGAGTAGTTGAAGACATGCAGTTGTTTTTGATTCTTCAATAGACTATAGGAGGACTTATGCTGTTTACCCTTTAAACAGGATACACAGTGTTCTTGACACTGGTATACTTTTAAGGGTAGACCTCTGACCAAGCCCATTTTTGTGACTTTATTTATGGTTTTAAAGTTCACATGGCCAAGTCTCCTGTGCCAGAGATCAGTTTCTGAAGTTGATGCCCTTGAGAAGAAACAGGCAGTGTTGTTCAGTACTTTGTCTTTTTCAATGTCCACTGCATAGACATTGCCACATCTTTTGGCAATTAACAAAGTATGATCTTCAATGATCTTCTCTATCAACTTCTGGCCTTCTGGTGATATGATCTTGCATGCTGTCTTTGTGAAAAAGGAAGAATATCCTTTATCACACATTTGTGACACACTAAGCAAGTTGTACTCAAGGTTTTCAACCAGATTGACCTTGTCAAACTGTATTTTGCCAGAGGAGACATTGCCATGTCCTAGCACATATCCCTTAGCATTGTTCCCAAAGGACACAGATCCATCTCTTTGACTGATAAAATTGTTTATCAGGTATCTGCATCCTGTCATGTGCATTGAGCCTCCACTGTCTACATACCAAATGCTATTCAAGCCTCTGGAAACTCTCTGCACAATATAGCAAATTAGTTAGATTTAGGAACCCAAGCCAGTTTGGCTTTGGGTTTGCTCTTGAGAACATTTACAGTTTGTTCTTGACCAAGTTTAGAAATCCATGTCTTTTTGGCAATGGATTTTGCATTAAGCGCAATGGTGGTATCCTTTTGAGGACCACCATCAACTTTGGTCATCAGTAGTTGTACCATGTTCATAAGATTTTTAATCTCAGCAGTTTGTGAAACTGCTGATGATTTAGGTCTAACTACTGAAGGAGAATTTTGAGAAAAAGACTTTTGTTGAGATTTTGTCTTTTTCTGAGAAAGGGTTTTTGCTGGTTGTTGTTTCTTGGGAGAAAAGGTTTTTGCATAATCATTTTTGATTTGTTCCCCCATAACCAGTTGTTGATTTTTCTTATTAAACTGAATGGCCTTTCTATATCTGCAAAATTCTGTTTTGTGGTTGAACAGACCACAAATTTCACATTCTTTTGTCTTTTCTTTCAAAGACAAATCTCTGACAGTTTTGATTGGTTTTAGGTCATCAGTAGTTTTCAGGTTCTCAACTCCTGATGTAGTTGAAACTGCTGATGACTTAAAGTCAGATTTAATCAATACTTCTGAAGAACTTTCTTTGTGTGACTTTAGAAAGTTTTCATGGAAAGATGTGCATTCTTCCTCTTCAGAAGTTTCACCTGAAACAATTTTTCTCCCATCTTCAGTAGTTTTGGGAGAGAAATCTGTTGGTGTTTTAGTGTGATTGTACCCTATGCCAAACCTAACATTTGAAGCACTTTGTTTGTTTAGCAATAGTTGGTACCCCTTACAAGATTCCACCCATTTTTCACATGTGACCTTGGTGTCAGCAAGCTCTTGTCTGACATTTCCTAGGTCATTAATCATTATTTTGATTTGTGCTTGGGTTTCAATAGCAGAGTTAGTTAATTTAGAAACTTCTTTTGTTTTTGCAGAAAGTTTTCTTTCTAAATCACATTTTATCTGAGTGAGTTTTCTCTCAGAGTCATTGGCTTTTCCTTGTAAGTGCACATTTGTCTCTCTTATGAGAGCAAAAGATTCTTTGCATGAATTTGAACATAGTTTTGTCAAAGATTCTTTTGATACCTGAGACAAGGCAGATTTTGAGGAGCATCCCTCAAATGCCATTAAGGCAAAGTTCTTTCTGCCATTGTCAGGCTCTCCCCAGTTGATGTCAAACATTTTGTTGTCTGCATCAGGATTGCACTCTGTGGTGTCAAAAGGAAGACTGTTCCAGTCAACATACCCTAAGGTAAATAAACTTTGTTGAGAGGGTTGTTGTTGCTATGGAGGTTGTTGAGCAGCTGGAAAGGGAGGGATTGATTGTTGGCTCTGCATCTGTTGAGCAGGCATCTGTACATATTGTACTTGTGGCACATATTGGTGTTGTGGAGCTTGTGCCTGTACAAAATGTGCACTCCCTTGTGTTCCATTATTCCTTTTATAATTGGGGTTAAAATTGTTTCCAGACTGAGATTGGTTAAAGCCAGAGCTTCTACATTCTCTAGCAAAGTGTCCCAACTTTTGACACTTATGACATCTAAGTTTAGATTTGTCAAAACCAATTTTTGTAGAACTGTTAAGTCCTGGAAACTTCCTTCCTGACCTTTTGTAAAATTTATTTGTTTTTAAACTTAACATGGCCAGTTGGTGCAAAATATCCATTTCCTCAAGGTCATCACTGCTGAAACTATTTAAGTCATCCATGATAAAACACATGTTATCAGCAGTTTGACCAAAGTCATTATTGTCATAACCTGGGAATGATCTTTCAGATGAGATCCCAGCAGTTATGTCAATGTGGTCAAAAGATCCAAAACTATTTGAACAAGTTGGTGAGTCTTGTCCCAATAGTGCTGTACTACCAGGTAGATAGTCATCAGCAGTTTTACCAGAGTTTTGTAACTTTTTCTTTTGATCAATTTCTCTCTCAAAAGTAAGTAATCTCCCATGAAGTTTTGTAAGAGTGAGGGAGCTAAAATCTGGTGAAAATCTTATTGAGTATGTTTCCCATTTATCAGGTAAAGACCTTAAAAATCTATGAAGCATAGATACAGTTGTATAGGTCTGACCATTTAGTTTTAGCTCAGATATTAATGAGGAAAATCTTTCAAATTGCTGAGTTAAAGTTTCCCCATTAATGTGAGCAAAAGTTTCATATTGCTGAGCCAAGATTTCTCTGGTGTTGGCAATCACCTCTTCAGTTCCTCCAAACTGTTCTTTTAGGCAGTCCCAAAGCTCTTTGGCACTATCACAATGTAATAGGCCAGAATAGATTTCATTTGGGAGTGCCATTGCCAACATAGAAAAAGCTTTTGCATCAAGCTCAAGTTTTAGGAAATCATCATCAGTATAGTCTTTTGGTTCTTTTGGAATCTCTTCCTTAGTTTCAAGATTTATGTTTACTGGTTTATGAGGACCATATATCACAGATCTCCAACAACCTGTGTTGGTTTGTGACAAGGTATGTGCCATTCTCTTTTGCCATATGTTATATTCATTTCTTACAAGCATGGCAGGTTTAGTGGCAGAACCAGTATTATGAGGATCCATTTTAAAGAGTAATGATTTGTCAAATATCTCTTAAAGTGATGGATGTTGAAAAAAGTGAGCTTATAATCCTTTATTGAATATCAACAAGAGCCTGTGTCTGATTCTCAATTTGTTAGATTGATTTGTGATCAGATAAACCAGTGCTCTGATACCAATTGTTGGATCAGTATTAAGCTGCTCTTTTAGTTTGAACTTGCTAGTTGACACTTAAGTGTTTAGCAAGTTCTTTGTGAGTGTTAGCACAGCGGAATGTTTATAAGTTTATAGCTACACTTTGTTAACAGGAGTTATTACTCCCCTTGGAATCAAGAACTAATAAATGAGAAGTGTTTATTGAGAATCTAAGTATTGAATGAGAATGAAATACTTTGAGAGATTCTCAGTAAACACGAAATGGAAATAACAATAATAAGTGTTGAAGGATTTCTTGTATTAAAATCAATGTCTAAAACAGAAGGATGAATCCTTCTATTTATAGACTTTACAAATACATGAACCTTGCCAAAAAGCAAGTTCAGAAACAAGTTGCAACAAGTTGCAGTCTTGGAACTTGTACATAAAGCAAAAAGAAATACTAAAGTATTAAACTACTGATATACAAGGGCGGTGGAAAAGATCTTCTTTAAGTACTGATGAATGACAAACTACTGATGAGTAGTTTGTCTTCAGCAGTTCTTCAGTTGAAGTGTCTGGTTTGAACTTCAGAACTTCTGATGACTTCTTCTTCAGTACTTCTGAATCTCTTCTTCAGCAGTTTGATTCCTTGTCTTCAGCAGTTCCATACTTAGAGGATTTTGACAGAAAGTGAATTAGACTAAGGTTTGCAAAAGTGGTTTCACCAATCCTTTTTGTCCTAACAAGATAAATAATAAATTCATTAGAAATATAATTATATGTCTGAAAACTCCCTTTGTTTCGACCACCTCGCTTCTCCGACGGTCCTAATCCAAATCCAAACAAATAAAATAAAACACCATTCACGATCTTCTCATGTTCTTCTCCCTTCCTCAATCCGTGATTACGCAATCTTCATTCAATCACTCAGATTCACTGATTTTATTCAAAAATTAATAAAACACAATGGATGTAAGTAGTTCTGATCTTCAATTCATTCTCATCTATTATAATAATAATAATAATAATAATAATAATAATAATAATAATAATAATAATAATTTGTAATCCAAGTCATTTTGATTTGTAGGTGTCTGTTGAGTATGGAGAAACTGATATGAGCTTCGGAGAGATCAAGGAGAAGGAGAATGGTGATGAGGTGAGAAGGAGAACTTTTGTGAAGAGCAAATGAGAGAGAGAGAGAGAGAGAGAGAGAGAGAGAGAGAGAGAGAGAGAGAGAGAGAGAGAGAGAGAGAGAGAGAGAGAGAGAGAGAGAGAGAGAGAGAGAGAGAGAGAGATCACCAAGGTCTCACGAAGACGCCTCGGGACCTGTGAGCCGACTCTCCCAATAGATGTGAGGTACGTATTTTGGTATGTTGCCATTTTAGTGATTTTCCCTTTAGTTGATATCTAGTCAAAGTCAAAATCTTTTGTATTTAGTTAATGTCTAGTCAAAGTATTCCTAATTTCTAGATTTGTATTCATTAGTCTTTAGGCTCTTTTATTATATATATTGGTATCTCCAAATCAATAAAAATACATACTTTGATACTTTCATAGTTATAAGCAATCGATTACAACGGTTCGCCATATCACATCTGGCAAAAAGCTGAACAAAAATCACAACTCTTCGATTTAACATATTCAATTGGTGCCTATTCTAATGGGTTATGGGTGTAAGGTCAAAATCTCACATGTTTGAAAATATGTCTTTAGGACTACAAATACATCATCTCCATATATTTTTGGTAATAAGGACATGGTGGACACAATTACTTAATGGACAGATAATACTCTATATATGATCTAAATCAGATTTTCAAGAACCAGAAGTAACAAACAAACAGACACTCTAGACTGCTCAGATGGACGAATCAAAATATCAAATTAAATAAAAAAATATTATTTGATTCTTTTCTTCTCTTAATTAAGTGATTAAAAAGGTAAGTTTTGCTAAAATTAAGTAGTGTTTGGTATGAAAAAATATAAGGTTTGTTTAGTCTTCTTTTTCAACCTACAAAAGAACACAAAGTAATAATTTATTTTATTTTCACAAGAAAACCAAAATAACCAAACATATTCACACCCAAATCCATAGGGGAAAGAAGCACTTTTTCCAACCACTTTTGATTTTTGAAATTGTTGAGTGCTTTTTTATTTTTTATCGGCAATTGTTGAGTGCTTGAACTGTAAATTATATATACTTATTAAATGTTCAATTCATATATGCGTGTTAAATAAAATAGATCTGTGGGCTATAGTATATTCCATTTGATAAAGGAGATGAACAACAGACTATTTGACGACAAGGGAGAGTCCAGATTGATTGGTGTCGCATTTAATTTGCTAAGTGGATGTACAATGATTGGATCTTTAATTATGAATCTTTAATAACTGGCATAAAAATAAAAGATAATAAAAAATGAGGTGGGATTTATCAGACGAACATGAAATCGCATGTGCTCGTTTGTCACTTGGATGGGACATATTTCAGAAAATATTCATAACCACATAAAATATTTGGAAAGGCACTTGTGTTCTCGGTAAATAGTGACGGATCTATGAACTTTTTTACGGTGAATTTATCAAAATATATTCAAATTAACTGACTTAATCAAACTAAATTAACCAATCCAAACGGTTAACCAATGGTTAAATCAACTCTAATTAATTCTTATCCTGTTGAGTTTTTGTGACAAACTGGTAACAATGATTTTGCTTCGATTCTCCATCTTTATCTCACAATACTACATAATCTTTAAAACTAATCAAAATGCTACAATATGAGCTATATCTCCCATAAGTTACTATTCTTAAATCAACTTTCTCCCATCAGTTTGTATGGATTTTTTTTTCCCTTGATATATGCACTAAGAATCAAGGAACTCAATACAATAGAAAAAAAATTCATACTAATAGGATATTAATGAATTGAAAGTTTGCGTAAGTTCTTTTGAAGTTTACCTAATTAAAGATCAAACTAATAAACAATTTCATTTGCAAATTAAAGAATTAGAAGTTGATTATTTAACATCTTCACTTTATTGAATCCAAGGGTAGAGGCAACTGTCGATGCAAGGTGTGTGAGGGTCCGAGGGACAAGCCAACGAGGGTAGGTACTACATTGTGTTCTGGAACCCAAAATTAGGCTTAAATCTATTTAGAACAAAAGGAAAAAAATAATAATAAGTGACAAATTCAAGGCTCGAATTCGTTACTCTTTCATCGTAAAAAAAAATGTTTTATACATTACACCACTTTTGTTTATTGTTTATGGGTTCACATTACATTATATTATTCATTCCATTTTTGTAATGTATGACATCTATTACAAATTTGAAACGTAACCATGTAAGTAGAAATGCCCCTGTTGGTAAACAAGTTACATATTTACCTGTACATTCATGTGTTGTTCTTATCTGATTAAAATAAGTAACATAATTTGAAAACGTATTTCAGTGAGTCGAATTAAAAGTTAATATAACTTTGTTACATAGTTAGGGGTCTATAATGTTAGAGCTTTATAAGGAACCAAATAATATTCAAAAGTAATAAATTCAAAGTGGAAACGTATCATCCAAGATTTAAGATTATTGGCTGAGTAATTAGTTGTTCATTTATATTAATTTGGTTTATAATGTTGTTTGAATGATAACATTAATATTTTCTGTTAACTTCATTCTTAAAAGTCAATTAAGGTGCTCTAGCGGTATCCAGATGACTTTCTTTAGAGAGGTCGCCGGTTAGAGACTCGTTCGTAACAAAATGTTGTGCATAATCAAGGGTTTACCACAGTGGTCATTTGAGCATCGGGTTTCCCTTAAACTAGTGACGGGTCAAGTCGCCGTTGCTTAACAAACGCCAACCATTGGTTGTTTCTAACTGCAATTGACCAAAGTCGATCATAGTAGTGACAAAGTTCGTATTCACAAGAACAACCAACTATTTCAAAGACACTTCACAATTGAGAATTCGATTACCGCATCGAAAACTTCAAATTGAATGTTATAAGAAAATTAATAAAGATTTTCATGGAAATTACGTACACTATAGTCTACATCTACAACCTTGTCTTTTTGCATACAATTAATTAGAATTATATCATAGGGACGATGCGTTACATTACACCTTTGATATAATGATTTTGTTCCTACTGGTATGGCATTTTTATGCTTTCCTTCCTATGTGAATGTTTACATGTTATCACACTCTTCAATGTGTTCCATTCGCATGTTGTTAAGCTCTACCTACACTGCTACACACATCAAGAATGTTATTCTTATATTATTATATACATAATTTCTCATGTTTCTCCCTGTAATAATTTTAAAAGTTCTTCACATTAATCTTGAACACCTAAAAGCTAACCTATAACTTAGTTGTCGTTCCTAAAAAAATAAAAAATAATAATAAAAAAAAAAAGAAAACTTGATTAGTTCTCTTAATGTAAACATAGCTCAATATTCTTTAGAGTAAAGATTAAATACATATAGTTTTTTTTTGTAAGAACTGTGAGAATCAAAGGGGGTAAAAAAATTTTATTTTTTTTTTTAGATTTTTTTTCCCATGTGTTTAAACATTCTTTCTAGATGAATAATACAAAAAAAAAATCTAAAATTTTTTTTTTAGTGTAATTACGTCATTAAGGTAAATACATTAGTTTACACTAGAGTAATTATGTAATTACTCTACACGTAATTACTCTACACCAATATTTTTTTTCTTAAGTTTTCAATACTATAATACATGTTTACCAATATGAGAAAAAAAAATTTTTTGAAAAAATAAATAAAAAAAAATACCCTCCTTTGATTCTCACAGTTCTTACCAAAATAGCTATTTGTACCGGATCTTTCCCCATATTATTTAATATTAACATCACGTGGTCATGTAAAAAACCTTAGGCATTTGGGGTTAAAAGTGACATGATATATTAATTGTCTTTGCACACCACTCACTCCTTTTGTTAAAGGACATTAAAAGAATTATTTGTTAACATGTTAATGTGATGCTAAGACACAGACTTAATTTGTTTTCCTTCTTTAAACAAACACCATTAAAAAGGTATGGTTATGTGGGGAAGGGGCAAGGCAATCTCCCTCTCTTTGGTCCAACGAACCATGGTGGAGTTCGGTCGGAAGCTGTGACGGTAGAGCTTGGTGGGAATTGGAATTTAAGACGGTGGAGCTCGGTGGGGTACGGTGGATGAAAACGACGGATTGTTGTGCTATTTATAAATAAACATTTGGGTAAAATATAAATAATATTTTTGACCGTTTCTGCACGATCAATGACAGAACGGTTAAAAAAATACATGCTTGGTCTTTTAACAAAGTCGGGGGCGTGACGGCGGTGTAGCCATTTGGCTACGGTAGCCGACCAACCCTAGCTAACGAGTGACCCGTCCCCCTAACGCATTAAGTGTTGGGTGGATATATAGTTGTTTTAGTGTTTATTAATGTTTCAAGTTCACATGTGTACCGGCACATATCCAACTCCAGCAACATGTCCACATGAAATATGCCTTTTTAGATCAGTTCGGTTAACCTTATTATTTTATGTTTTTCAAATCTTATAGCAGTTTCATGTATTTCAATTTTCTTTATCGGACTTTGTAGCCTTGCAGATCACGGGACAACAATAAAATATGCATAAACTTTTTCTTGTCGATATTTTCAAAAAGATTGCTCAAATTGCATTTAGTTTTTATCTTAAAATAAAATGAATAATAAAAAAAAAAAACAAATCAGACAGGTTATCACAGAGCTTTATATCTATATACAGTATTAAAATAAACGAATGTTCACAGAACAAGTTGAGTTGAGTTGAGGGATTTGATTTATGTTTTGCCGTCAAGATTCATAAGTACTTTATACAACATCGTATATTATTACTATTATTATTTAATTACTAGTAAAATTTTCCACACGTAACTAAAACACCAAAATAAATTTAAAATAAAAGGCTAAGAGCTAAAAAGTTACATGTATAGTAAAATAAATGTTAAAATAACTAAATTTTATTTTAAGATGATAAAAAGTCAAAATTCAATATATTGAGTTGGCGTGATTTTAAACAAAACTTACTTCAAAAGATTAAAAAAATATGTTTATGATAAAAGTAAAAGAAAATAGACAGTATTAGAGAGGTTTAATTTTATATTATCAAAACATAGATCATGGCTGTTAATATTAATCTTTATAATGCAACATGTATAATATTATTTATAAAATGTAAGATTTTAAAAACATAAAGTTCTTTTATGATTTACCTTGAAAATTTTTATGATAGTAAAATACATAATTAAATATGTACATCAATCAAAATGATAAACATAAAAAAATGAAGTATACCTTTAAAAAACATAAAAAAAATATTTGATAAATAAATTACAAACAAAATCACTAAATAAAAGTAAATATATAAATCATTAACCTTTAAAATTAAACAAATATATAAGTCATTAATCTGATAAATATATTTATATAGGTTAGAAGAGTAGGTTTGAATTTTTTTTTTTGATGAAACATGATTTGTTCATAGACCTTTGGTATGTAATTTTAATTTTAATATAAAATTACATATCTATCTATTAAAAATGTTTAATAATGTGTTATATATATATATATATATATATATATATATATATATATATATATGTTTAGGATCCTGTACAAAGTACATTTTTCGTGAGAAGTGTGAGAAGGACTAAGAATTGACATGTAGACATCATGTTTTGGATTTAGGAATGATGTTTTAGGTTGTTTTAACTTGAAAAACACCAAACACAACAATCTAAAACACAATACAATGTATTATAGTCATTAAATTTAAAAAACAGCTAAAACACACTACTTAACGCTTAAAACACACCGCTAATGTTCTTAGCATGGTGTTTTAAGTTTTAAGCCTAAAATACATTGTTTTCGGTTTTTAATTGTTATGTTTGGTGTTTTTATAAGCAAAACAATCCAAAACATCACGACTAAGTTCAAAAAATGACGCCTAAGTATCAATTTTTAATCCTTCTCACACTTCTCATAAAAAAAAACACTTTATACACGATCTTGACCCTATATATATATATATATATATATATATATATATATATATATATATATAATAGAAATGGTGTTATTAGAATTGTAGATCAAATAAAAGTAATCACTAAATAAAATAAAATATGATTCACAAAAGTAGAAAAAATAGTTTAAGATTCAATGATTAGCTATTAACATGACATGTTATGTCAAATTATTGTAGGTACATCTCTTATTATTTTCTTTCACATTATTTCGGTAGGGTTACTTTTTGGATAAGGCTGAGGGGTATGGTGATCGAGGAGGGGAGCGGTAGATGTCATGTGGCACTTCCCCGACAGGCAACCTACCCCATGGGTTTTCGGCGCCAACGGGGGTATTTCCCGTCTCTATTTTCAAGAAAAAAATGAATGTTGGGGGCCTTCAATTTTCGAACGTTTGGTTGTTACTGTTGGAAAATTTTTTTACTTTTCCTTATTTAAACCATTTCAGCCTTTTAAAACTTCTACATTTCTTTAAACTTTAACCAAACAATCTCACATACAACTTCTACATTTTTTATAAACTTTCAAGTTATTCCCCATTTTTTATAAACTTCTACATTTTTATTAACTTTCAACCTTTTAAAACTTCTACATTTCTTCCCACACATACCCATTAATTCCTCGACCCAAACCCCATTCGGTTTTCCCTCGACCCCCAGTGCTCCCGCGTCACAACCAATGCCTTTTGGCGCGTTTAGTCACCCTCAAAATCCATGGCAAATACAAATGCAACAACAACAATGGCAAATGCAAATGCAACAAGTCCTGCCCATCCCTCAACCACAAACACAAACACAACACGAGCACAACTTCGTTTCTTTAGCCGCGCATGATGATGTGGTACCCGAAACCCCCCCCCCCCCCCCCCAAGCCGCAAAAAAATTAAAAAACGGGTTATAGAGGAAGGCCCTGGTACGAAGGCAGAAGGCCCTATTGAGTTGGAGGCTCTAGCACGAGCATGGATGAACGATTCTACCGATCCAATACTAGGTAAAATTTTAAAAAACTTTTTTACTAACTTTTAAGATTGTAAAAAAATACTAACTTTTTTTAAAAATTTACATTTATAGTCCTTGTACTTTAATCATTTTTGAATTATAATAAACGTGAATTTTCGTGCTCGTTGCATCTTTGTTCGGATTGTATTTCGTTATTAATCGTAAAGATATATCAAGTCGTGATTTAAGCGTATTATGTTTGGACGTTTTAACAAATTTTCCATTTTAAAGTCTTTTAGTTTTTGGTTAAATTAAATGCGTTAAGGCTTATCAAAAGTTGGAATAATATCGAGTTTTAAGTTAAGAACTTATAAAAACATAAGTTTATTATGTATAAAGTTTATAGAGTTTATAAAAGTTAAAAGTTTTAAAAGATTTAAAACATTTTGTTAACTTAAGCTATAGTTATGTTTTATTAAGCAAAGTTAACCAAAATTATATTATTTTTAACCAAACAAAACTATAGGGACTGATTTTGCCGAAAAATGAAAGTTGGACAATTGAATTTCCTCCTTCCCTCCTTGTGCTTTGTTTTCCGGCGAGGCCATAGCCGGAACCGGCAAGTGCTACGGCGAGCATTAAACCGGTTTATTATAGCGCTTTAACTCGTCTTTATTGGTACCCAAACGTTCCTCCTTCATTTTACAATCGATTCCTATCATTAGTACGAGTTGTAAACGTAGTTATGATGTGCTTTAATCGGTTTAAAGAACTTGAAACGGCCAGAATTTAAATCGTATCATAGGTTCATTTTTAAGCGATTATTTTATAAGTTGATGATACCATTCGATTTCTGCACTCCCACGCCTCTCAAACCCACATCAAAATGCCACTAATCGTGATCAGAAGCCCTGTAATCGGGTCAAAACTCTCGGCTCCTTATCTTCTTTTTTGTTCCTCATTTTCGATCTCATACCTCATTATAGAATTCTTCGGAATTTCCAGTTCTTTAACTCACGCCAACTTAAGTTGGAGTTGGATCGGTTTCGCAAACTGTGAGTATACTTATCCCCTTTTTCGTTTTCTTACACTTTTGGGGTGAAACATGTACACCTATGAAACTTACACTTGCACATAGTCCTAAACGTTTTTACATACAATTCATATACGTGTTATGCTTTGAATTTTTGTGTTTTATGTTTAGATATGGACGTGGTATAGTTGTGATCATTACATATTCATAAACATATTCATATACATTTGGGAACCTAGAGCTGGGACGATTCTTTTAAAGAGCGGGGAGGGGCGGCCGACCCCCCGAATTTTCGCTCAGAAGTTCCGATTATATAGTATTCGTATAGAAATTTTTTTGTATATAAGGTTTCACCCCCCGAAACTAGTGACTTCAGACCCCCCGAAGTTTCGGGTCAAGATTCGCCACTGACCTAGAGGAAAGTACCTAAGCAAGTGGGAAAGGTATGTACCAATGCGAGAGGGAAGTCATAGGTCCCGCCTAGTGGAGAGTACCTATGCATATGGGAAAGGAAGTACCTATGCGTGTGGGAACTCCTAGGTTATTCTTAGACTTTGTCATCATTGTGGTTTGATTTTGATTTGCATTGTATGCTTACATGTTTACCATATTGACTTGAATGAATCATGACACTTGAATTGTAAAACATTTTTATACCTATATTATACGTATACAAACTAAGTGTACTCACCAACATTATTGTTGACGTTTTATTTTGTACATGCTTCAGTGAACGCTTGATAATTGTCACTTAGTAATGGGTTGACTTTGATGTTTGACTCTTAATCATAAATTTGATAATATTTACACTTTAGTACCATGAGCTTTTGAACAATCATCACTACGTGACACCTTGATGTTATCGCCATCGGTTGGGGTGTTACAGTTACTGTGAATTTCACGGGTACACTGGTGGTGCTGGTAGTAGATCCATGGAGGGTTTATGTGACTTAGTTCACAGTTTGGTTCGCTGCAATTCCACAAAAGAAGAATCTGTTGGGTAGGAGGAGAACACCGTCTAGTGCTTTCATGGCTCGTATGCTTCAGGTGGATTTAAGATCCAATAATTCAAAGGGGCTGGTACTAGTTTTAATTAGAATTTAATTAATTAACTTAATTTTATTTAATTAAAAAAATATTTGCAATTTGGGGGATTCTTATGGTAAATAAAAAAGAAAAGAAATGAAAAACAAATAAACAAATCAGTGAAGTGCAATATTCAAAAAACAATTTCAGTAAAGTGATGTGGCAGTGCAAGATTGGTAAAAATTAGTGAATTTAAAAAAACGCAAGTGAAGTGCCCCTCCCCTTAACTTTGATACTTGGTTACTATTTTTGTAATTTCAAAAAAAAAGGTAAGAAAGACAGTCTCCTAATTAACAAAAAAGATGGAAAAAAGAGTGAGAGAAACTTGGAGGGGCAACCAATTCCATGTTGACACCCCACTAAATTAATTATTATTGGATCAAATTTGTCAGGGATATGATGCCACATGGTTATTGGTGAAATAAAGTATTTATTAAACCAAACCCCCTCTTATTTATATATACTACCTATTTAGAACAGCAAATGAACTGAGCAAATACAAAAAAAAAAAAAAAAAGTTTTGTTTGTGTTCGTTTGTTAAGAACATATTATGTTCGCGAACTGTTCATGAACACTTAACGTATGAGATATGCAATTCTTTTATAGCCTTAAATGAATGCTCATACGTGGTTGAAAGTACAAGGTTTTGCGTGTTTAAGATTGAATTTTTATGTTATTTTATAATTTTGGACACACTACTTTGATAAGGTTCGCATTTTGTAGTTATAATGGAGTTTAAAGTGTATTTTAGAGCTTAACGAGACCTTGGAATGGAGCTAGGTTAATGCAAAATGAAAAAAAGGAAGAAAATCAAATAACTTGGACGAGTCCTTTCGGTGACTGTCTCCTAAGCCGTCGCAGACGTCTTCCATTCACGTCAGCAACACCGTCTATAGATGAAAACCTATTAAAGGAAAGCTAAAGAATGGATAGAGATTAAGGCTATTTATATTCTTGGCTTAATCTTTATTCCCATTCCACTCAATTACTCATTTAATGTTGGATATTTTAGTGTTTTAGTGTAATTGGATTGATTGTTTGACAAATATCTTCATAATAATACATCATATAGGTATGGTGGTGTGAACTTGAACGGGGTCCGGGGCAGAGCCCCTGGCTATGGTCGAGCTGCTAGGTCAGCTTGGAAAAATTTTATTACGAATTTGATTATCTTGGTAAAAAATTCTCTCTGATTCTTCTCTGAATCATAACATACAGAAAATTCTTGATCTCTGATTGTATCCGATTGAATATTCGATTGAACTGTCAAATTGATTCAATCTGAAAGCGATTACGTGCCTTCATAGATTTCTGTTATCCGATTGTTCGTTTGTTTTAATGTAAATCCCCAACAAATATTGAATCAATTATTGAAGATGACGAACAATGAACCTGTGAAAGATATGACGAAGAACTTTATGAAATTGGACAAGTTTTCTGGACAGGATTTCCGATGCTGGGAAAAGAAGATGCATTTCTATCTCACGAGTCTGAAACTTGTGTATGTTCTGAGCACTCATTGTCCCGAGATTGTTGAGAATGAAACTCTGGAACAAACCTAAACACATTCAAAGTGGGAAAACGTAGACTACATCTGTCGTGGTCATATTCTTAACGGTATGTCTGATTCTTTATTTGATGTTTATTAAAACATAAAGTCTGCAAAAGAATTATGGGATACCCTTAAAGCCAAATACATGGCAGAAGATGTGTCTAGTAAGAAATTTCTAATTGGTAATTTTATTAACTATAAAATGGTAGACACTAGGCTTGTCATTGAACAGTGTCATGAATTGCAATGAATATTAGGGCAGTTTGCACAATATGGAATGAAGATGGATGAATCTATTTCTGTCTTTAGTATTATTGATAAACTGCCCCCTCTTGGAAAGATTTTAAGAATAATCTGAAACATAAGAAAGAGGAATTGAATCTGGTTGAATTGGGAAGTCATTTCCAAATTGAACAATCCATATGTGATATGGAAAAGGGTTATGTTGTTTGAACTAAAACCATGGCTGGTTGTTCTTCTGTGAACATGGTGGGGGAGGGTGAATCCTCCATGGCTTGGAAAGGGAAACGGAAATTTGAAGGGAACAACAATAAGGTTTCTGATAAGAAGCCTAAAAGGTTTGTTGGAAGTGTAGTAAACCTAGACACTTTAAGAAAGACTGCAGGTCTGGTAAGAGTGGAGGAAAAGGCAAAAACGTGGCTGGTACAAAGATTAAATAAACTCGACTTCCAAAAAAAAATTAACTTCCAACCAATCTCTCAGGCTGACAAACACAAAAGTAGGCTAGCGGACAATATTCTTCATGAATCAACCAATATAAGAAACACCTAAATTCCTGATCCCATTACCTGCACAATCATCGAATAAAATCTTAAAGCTAAACCCTAAATCAAGAATCTGTAAACCCGCAAATAACAATAACTAATCACTACAATTTAACTAATAATTACCTTTTTATTAAGTGAGTGAGACTCATACAATGTGCTTCGCAAGACGTAGTGTTTTCTTTTTCTCTTAACTTTTCCATTTGTTTCGACCCGTACGAAAAGTGTGCTTCCCAAATAATGAAGACTTAGGAACTTGCTCTTCATGAAGTATTTTCTGCCATTGCAACTAAACCAACCATTATAACCATATTACATTCCACAAAAGCAATCCATTTGCCAACGGGTTGTTTTTAGACAACTAAATTCAGCCTTCATACTCTGTATCGTTACTAAATCTTGATTTGTATATCAATAATAACAAAGAAGTATTAAAACACAATACCTATTAATAACAGAGAAGTATTAAAACACCATACCTATGAGTCTGCCATCGCATCACCATTGACGCCTCAACCTGCCATCACCATCATCAATGAAACAAAAAATCAATCAATCATCATGTAATATAATTAAAAAAATTACGGGTTAACCAAAACATCAAACACCTTGTAGGCATGAAAGCGAACCAAATTTTAAGTTATCTCAATCTACCTTGACAATAATTCATGACAGTGATCTGGTTCCATAGACCACTATTCTTTACGACTTCAATTTCAAATCTCTAATACATTTTCTAGTATACTAACACATACACAAACTATACAGTAAAGCATTCTTCTTGATACTAAAGATGCTACCTTTCAATAGAGTCATCGTACAAAACTTTCTTCTTGATATTAAAGATGATACCCTTTAAAGTTGCTCACAAAGCCAATCGCGACCATAATTCCCATCACAAATGGCATTATCTGGAAATCTGTCCATATAAACAACCCTCCACATGGCAGGGGCCTTGCAGATTTCATACGAAGCGGTGCACACGATTTGGGCATTCTCAAGGATGCCAAACACACCAATACTTTAGAGTATATTTAACACTAAATCTGATGGAAGCTCTAACCAGTTCCTTTTTTGTCGATTCGATTTTGATTTTGGTGGCATTGTCACTTCAAAATTCACAAATAAAATTAAATGTAAACAAACATATTTGATATGCATTCATACTCTACATTAATATATTATTATGTTATTTTAATCACTTTCCTATGACTAAGGCATAAGATAAAAGAATAGGCAGAAATTAGAAACAAAATGCACTTACACCGTCATTCACCTTCACTGAAAACACCTGTAAATGCACTTACACCAAAACCTATCTATTATCATCATTAGAATGACCGCCATGGTTGTCCGACGCTCCAGATCCATCTCACGCCACCACCAACTATGTTTTCCCTTATCACGGCCTTGAATGATGTTAACGTCACACAAACACCCATGAACGACATAAATTAAACAATGTTTGACTTATGAAATTAGAGGATATTATAAGGGACTGGTGAGGGAATCTACTTACAGCGATTATTTGTGTAGGAGAGGTGGGTGAGAGGGGTTCCTGAAGAAATGGAGAGTGGAAGATAGGGGATTATTTTTATTATATTGACTCCGGCACCGATGTTCGTTCCGGTTACGACATCGGAGACCCGATGTCGGGTTAAGTTAGGGTTTTGGTGTTGGTGTTGGTGTTGTTGTTGATGTTGGGAGTTAGAGGTGGTGGTGATTGAGGTGGTGGAACAGAGGTGGATGGATATGGTTGTTGGAATCAGAGATGATGATGGGGATGAATAGTGATCGACGGCTCATCGGATGGTGGTGGTGTTGACTGCTTAGATTAGTGAAGAAGTTAGAGAGAGAGAGAGAGAGAGAGAGAGAGAGAGAGAGAGAGAGAGAGGAGCACATATAGGTAGTAGAAAGAGATTAAGAGGTTAAAGACTGAGGGTGATTGCAAGACACGCGTATGAATAGCAGCTATACGTGTCAACACAATGAACACATAGGTGTAACAGAGGAACAAAACATCCCTGAAAGATGAGATAATTACAATGATGCCATCAAATTAATATTTGAAAAAAAAAAAAAAACAGGAGCCCCAAAGAGTCAAACCCAAGTTGATTGAATTAAAAAGATGCCTACAAACCATTAAACCAAGGCACAACACTGAATGATTATTAGAAACAATGTTATATAAAGCGTGATCTTCAGCCCAACTGGTTTGAGGTGAGAAAGTTTGAAACCCGTGTGGTGCTATGGGAATCGATCATGGGCAGTAATCGCTTTGCAACACAGGATTTACCACTGAAACACCACTCTTCAAAAAAATATATAAAACGTGATAAAGGGTCAAAACCAAAGTTACTATTTAAATCACTTGCCTATAAGTAGATTTACAATGTCGTATGTCTTGATGCAATTTATAAAAGGGTTATATGTTAGATAAATTATTATCTCACCGGCTAACCGACGTGGATTTGAAATCAACTTCAATAATGAAATTATTTTAGAAACAATAATGCAATTTTAAATTCAATTGTACATGTGATAGCTTCCTTTGGTTCCTTAAAATAATGTCCACGTATTCAAACACAATTATTACTATATTTTATAGAGGAAAAATGTAGACCACCAATCCAGTTATTTCTCGTTATTAGCTCATATTTCTTGACGTAATTACTTCATAAATTATTGAATTTTTCATCATACATCAAGCCAGCCTAAAAGGAGGCTAAGCGGTCTTGACATTCTTAAACCTCGGGGGTTTACCCATTTTTCACTCGTTCGGTTATATATAAAAGAAAAATTGCTTTTCTATTGTTATCTTTAACATAAATAAACAACTCCCCGTTCAAAGCTGTGCGCATATAATGTATATATGTGTAGCCCTCGGAGGACAAAAGTAAAGCTATACTAATTTTAACGTTGTTTTACTAATTTCGTGAAAATGACGTTAAAAATGACGTACGGTTAATCATGCATCAGGTGGTGACGTTGATGGCCAAAGGACAAGAGGGTACATGCACCAATCGGGTATGTCCCGATTGCTAAGTGTTATGTGCCTTATTGTCTAAGGCTTGATAAAAAACCACTATTGAGTTTGGGGTCTCACTGGAAGCAGCAACCTCCCTATTCCTACATGGTAGAGGTAAGACTGTCTACATTTTACCCTACTCAGACCCTATCTTAGTTTTTGTTATTGGTGAGATTAACTGAGTAAGATAATGATGATCTTTAACATAAATAAACACCTAAAAACATAAGATATTTAAAAAAATATATTTATATTTCCCTTTTCTTTTAAAAATACTTTTTTTTTAATTGTTTACCTTTACTTTCTATGGAATTTTCAAGTTTTTCACCATCTTAAACATGTGATTTGTCAAAGTCTTGAGGCTTGTTTACTTGTCCCTTATTCATGTATTATGACTATTATCTATGAAGTTGTCTTCAAAGCAATAACCTCTTTATATTCAAATAACATGGGAAAACTATTATTTTATACTCTTTAATTTTCAACCGGTATGAATAAACTTTTAAAACTTTGTTTACATATTTTTGTAATTTTTTAAATCTTTTCATGTTACGATAGTTAATGATGCTATTCCGTTATATGTTTAGATGGTGTCAATGAGGGTATATTATGTTTTACAATGGTTTCGTTAACTATTTATTTTGGTCTGATATGAAATAAGATGAACACAATGAACAGGATATGGTTGTTTAGAATCTAACCAATTAAAAAGTTCATACAACCACACCCGAGTATCATGCATTTTAACATTTTATACTAAACAAATAAACGAAAACAAATATACAATCTAATTTGATTTAATTGTTTACTTATATATGTACAAGATAAATTCAATAAACAACCCATTATTTCTCACCTCTTGATGATAACCACGTGGATACACCAAATTCCACGTAAGCACCATTATTAATTTAATCATACTCTCTATCCTCACATAAATTTCGGTTATAAATACCGTTGCTAGACTTTTCTCCCATCCACGTTCACAAAATATGGCTTCTTCCTCAGATCTTGAAAACCCAAATGCCCCATCTACCCTTCCTTACTCCTACGCCCCATTGCCCGACGGCGAACAAAACGCAGTCAATGAGCCCGCCGTCGGGCTACACCCCAAAAAGGCACTTATTTTTCTAGTTTGTGCATTTTTGTCCGTAACATTTCTAGTGGCTCTAATGGCTGGAAATGGACCAGTTGTTCCTAAGGCCTTAAACACCAATGTCACACCTTCAACGGTCGAGACACACGCAACGACAACTCCATTGTCGCGCGGTGTGGATAAAGGTGTATCCGAAAAATCTTTTCGACCGTGGTTGGGTGCGGATAATTCGTATCCATGGAGTTCCAACGTTTTAGATTGGCAAAGAACTGGTTTTCACTTTCAACCCGAGAAAAACTGGATGAACGGTATGTTTGTTTATTCGGCTTCATTATCGTGCACATTAAAAAAAGATTTTTTTTTTCCTGAAATAAGCATTTCACATGATGCATGTTGTTACCGACATCATTGGTCGTGCTGTCTTTTATTTTAAAAAAATATGTATCTTGGGATTATTATTTTTGTATTGGCTAATAGTTTTTTGTTTATGTTGATTTGGGTTGGCATTGCTCGTGATCACGAATATCTCTGCAGATCCTAACGGTACGTCTCCAATTGTTGTTCATTCGATGCACATGCACCTAACACTTAGCTAGTCTTTTGGCTACAAAAATATTCATTAAATCGTTAGGAATTATTAATAATCGCAAATCAATAACAAGCTGTTGTCTCGTGTAAAATTTATAAGTGTGTATAAATTATAAAAGATTAACTAATATAGTTGTGTAAAAGTTAGGCAGGATCACACTTAAAAGCATGAATATTTATAAAAAGGTTAATTGTGTGATTTAATTTATTTATTTTTACGTCTCTTTTCCAAGTTGTCCTTAATAAAATATTATACGCACGTTTAATTGTAAAGATGTTCCTTAAAATATGAATATTTCAACGATTTCTGATTTGTTGTAGCGTTTTAGTTCTACACGGTAACATCTTATTGCTAGTAGTAAAAATTCTTTTAAAAGAAAACTGAATTTATAATAAAACCGCAGGGTTGAGTTTGGCACTTTACCGAGACCGAAAATCGCAAAAATATGGGTATGGGTACCAAAGAAAATTTACTGGTCCCAAAAACATAAAAAATGGGTAGTAAATACGTATCGGAAATGGTTCAATTATGATACATTTGGTACTGATACCGGTTTAATTTCGATTACGAGTACCATTTGCTTATTCCGTCAAATAGTTAAAAAACACAAGATCTTATCCTGTGGTGATTCCAACTACCATTCGCTGGCCCACACACATTTTGCTGATTCATTATGCATCCTTCCTGGCTAGATCACAAAACCAGACAAGCAATTCCAGATTGACCAATCTAATAATTAAAACCTCATGGAATTATTGATTTTAATTTATTTAATATGAGAATGAGAATTTTAACGACAAGTCATAATAAACATGTAATCACCACTAAAATCTCTTAAATAATTAAAATATTGAAATGAATATTCAACAAAAATATAATTCCATCGTTTTAGAAAACGTCCGCTAGTAAAATACTAATTCAATTTACCTTAATCAGAGGTTATGGTAAATACTTTTACAATAAACTATTTTCAAAAACTAAAATAAAAATAAGTCTTTTTACCTTTTGGCAAGCCCAATTTAGCAACTTAGCAAGTTAACTAATTATTGAGAACCACTCAGCAACATTTTTATAGTCGAAAAAGAAGAAAGAGAACACGCTTTTTAGGTGTTAACAAGTATTGTTTTTTATAACCCCCATAATTGGATTGGGTGACGGTCACCGTCCAAACATATAATATTATAGTAAATCTTAATTAACGGTAAAAAAACATGTTTCCTTATTTATTTTTTTATATTAATTACCCAAAATTGTTACAACAAAATTGTTTTAGGTACCATTTTTCTGATATATTGTCTCAAATTATTTATTTCAGGTCCTCTTTTCTACAAAGGATGGTACCACTTGTTTTACCAATATCATCCGGATGCTCCAGTGTGGGGAAAAATTGTTTGGGGTCATGCGGTCTCCAAAGATCTAATCAACTGGCGCCACCTCCCGATTGCGATGGAAACCGACCAATGGTATGACGAGCAAGGTGTGTGGACGGGTTCGGCCACCATCCTTCCCGATGGTCAACTTGTCGTTCTTTACACTGGGTCCACCAACGAGTCGGTCCAAGTCCAAAACCTTGCCTATCCTGCTGACCCATCTGACCCACTCCTAATCAAGTGGGTCAAATACCCTGGGAACCCTGTCCTTGTCCCACCACCTGGTATTGACAACAAGGACTTCCGTGACCCCACAACCGCGTGGAAAACCCCCGAAGGAAAATGGCGAATTACCATTGGTTCTAAGATTAATAAAACCGGTATCTCCCTAGTTTATGACACCGAGGACTTCAAAACTTTTGAACTTTTAGATGGAGTGCTACATGCGGTCCCGGGTACGGGTATGTGGGAATGTGTCGACTTTTACCCCATTTCGAAACAGGACGAAAACGGTCTTGACACATCAGTAGATGGACCCGGGGTAAAACATATAGTTAAAGCAAGCATGGATGATGATAGAAACGATTACTACGCCATTGGTACCTATGACGCGTCCAAGGGAAAATGGACACCGGATAATCCTAAATTAGATGTAGGAATCGGGTTGAGATACGATTATGGAATATACTACGCCTCGAAGACATTCTACGACCAAAACAAGCAAAGAAGAATTTTGTGGAGTTGGATCAAGGAGACCGACACTGAAGCCTCCGACATTAGCAAGGGTTGGGCTTCTCTCATGGTAATTTAATTAACCTTACAATTTGTTTTTTCTCAGATTGGGGGTCAACGGGGTTCGCTGACCCCAATCATTAGAATTTATTGAATTTTTATATATAAAAACACTTAATCAATGTCTTTGTCTTTTCTTAAGGAAAAAATAGCCCGCCCACTAGTTTAATAGATCTAGAACAAAACATACCTTATATTGACTACCAAACTAATAAAGTTCTGGTTTCGCCACTGTTTATACCAGTATTGAATTATTTGGGTTCTGATTATATATCTTCTTGTTCACAGGGCGTTCCAAGAACAATTGTGTTGGATAAAAAAACTAAAAGCAATATAATTCAATGGCCGGTTGAAGAGATTACCTCATTGCGAACAAATGCAACGGTTTTCAAGAATCTAGTATTGGAGGCTGGCTCACTCGTACCCCTAAACCTGCCTGCAGCATCCCAGTTAGACATAGTTGCCGAATTTGCACTTGATGAGGCTACGGTGTCACAATTAAATGGAGCTGATGTCGCATATGATTGTGCTAAAAACGGTGGAGCTGCAACACGAGGCGCATTAGGACCATTCGGTTTTAGTGTCCTAGCGCACGATGGCCTTGTTGAGCACACTCCTGTCTATTTCTACGTTGCCAAAGGCGTTGATGGAAATCTTCAAACGTTCTTTTGCGCAGACCAATCAAGGTATAAATTTGTTCTATTCTACTTGTTAATTATTGTCAATACTAAACAAATCCCTTGTTAAATTATTTTTCTTTTTGCTAGTTTTTATGGCATTTGTCCATAATTACTAACGGACTTTCCATTAGGGATTTTCCGTCGGTAATACTCATTTGTTTAGCAGTGCATGCTCACTCGTGCTTTGATTTAATACGCAGATCATCAGCTGCATCCGATGTAGACAAGTCCATCTATGGAAACATTGTCCCAGTACTCAAAGGCGAAAAACTATCAATGAGAATTTTGGTTGATCATTCGATAGTCGAAAGTTTTGCACAAGAGGGAAGAACATGTATTACATCACGAGTTTATCCTACAAAGGCGATATACAATAATGCTAGGTTGTTCTTGTTCAACAATGCTACAGCAGCAACAGTTACTGCTTCAGTCAACGTATGGCAAATGAAGTCTGCCGAAATTTAGTTGCTAGATTTTTGGCAATGTTGTTTAAAGTCCTTTCTTTACTTGTAGATTGTACTCTATTTTTGTTTTTTGATTGTGATGATTATTATTTTCTAGATTCCTCATTGTTGTACATGGAAATTAATCATGAACTTCAGAGAAAGGAGTCAGATTGTAAACTAGATTTGAGTAAATGAAATCTTTTTTTTTTTGTTTAAATGTTTTATTTCATTGCTTGTTTTAGAAGTAGTTATGTTTTAAATATTAAAGATGTAAACAAACACAAGTGTATTGTATTGTTTGTAAACCGTTTGACTGCTAAGCTGATGAAAACTTCATATGAAAACTATGTCTTGGCACTTTTGTCTGTATGCATTTATGTATAGGGCTGCAAACGAACCGAACGAACACGAATAAGGTCTTGTTCGTGTTCGTTTGTTAAAGAAATTAAGTGTTCACGAACAATTCATGAATACTTACCGAACGAGACTTTTTGTTCTTGTTCGTTTGTTAAGAAAACACTCATGTTCGTGTTAGTTTGTTAATTTTGTTCATGAACGCACACGAACATAAAGAACATAAACGAACACACATATGTGTTCATGAACAGAAACAAATACAAACAGGCATATATTAACTTTCGAATAAGATAGAATTCACACATATTAAGACATTAGCTAAATCCACTCAAAATTTAACCTAATTATCCAGACATATTTAGTACTTAACATAATATTGGTAAACATAATAAAGTAGTGTCTATTGAAAGTGGATGGAGGAGGGTGTCGGAGGTGGATAGTAGAGGGCGTCGAAAATGAAGGACATAAGCACTGAAATGTGAAAATATAATGAACTTGGATCCTAAAAGTTGGTTTATTAATCTCATATAGTCTTATATTTATCTCACAAATAAAATTTATTTGGATAAAATATATAAGAATATAAAAAATATACAAATTAAAAACCCTAATAAACTATCAACACGAACGAACATAAATGAACACGTTACCGAATGTTTACGAACATAAACAAACAAACTGCTCATGAACTGTTTACTAAAAGTTCAGTTCGTTTGCAGCCCTATTTATGTCTCCTCATTTACATATGTTAATTAACATTCAATCGTCTATTTTTCTGAATGTTTGTTAAACATTCATTCCTCACGTACCTTCTGGTGGAGTGTTAAGGAGGCCTAATGATAGGTTACTTGGGCATAATGGTCACAAGTTTGAGTCTTGAAGGATACCAGATTTTACCGATTATTCACTGTCGTGCCTTTGGACGGGTGGGTGGTTGGGTTTTCCCTCGGAGGCCATTTTTGGGCCTCTTTATCAATGCACTCGGCCGGTCGGCACGGTCGCCAGGACGGTTAACGCGTTGTCCTCAGGCGATATATCAACACCCACGTAAAACCTGACCCTAAAAATATCCAGATCACATCATTCGATCCCTGCCAAATGTCACACCCTCAAAATCCACTTGCGGAGTTTTACCGCGAGGCGCATGACAAACCAGGATCCAAACCAACGATCACAATAAACAAGTCTAAATGTAATTAATGCAATACCAAAACATAGTTTTAAAATCCCGTTTACAGCGGAAGCTTATTCAAAATAAAGTTCAACATAATTAACCAAAGTTCAATGTTTATGAAATCATGCAACTCTATCTAGACGCCGTGCAGACGCGTGCGCCCTAGTTCCATTGTGCTACCTTAGCGACCTGAGAAAACATGTAGAAGTTTACGTCAGCACAAAAATGCTGGTGAGTTTACAGGTTTGCAGTTCAAGTACCAAGTCAACCTGTCCATACTATAACAAAATAGAAAACCAGTATACGCTAGCTAGGCGTACGTTTGTTACTACCACGATTGGAAAACCATTACTAACTCGAATACCAAAAGTATGCCCGATGTATGTTCCTGTTGTTCCTGTTGTTCCTGTTTGAGACAATATGCACCCGCCGACCCTCCAAGTCGACGAGCGGGGTTGGTCACTCCCAATAGCGCTATTCACATTCCCCCGTTGTGCAAACCCGCACATTCATGGTTCCCCCCGGGACTTCCAAAGATCGTGTAGTACACAAGAGAAACCCATAGTATGACAGTAGTTACCAAATATAGTTTTAACACATGTTTTCTCCCCCGAAAGTATAAAACCAGTTTAAAAGAGGGGCCGTAAACTCACCTTAAGTTGCTTTACTCCTAATCCCGAGTAAACTCAGCTGCTATGTTAGTCCCGTACAGTGGCGACCTAACATACGACAGTTACAAGTACTTAGACTAATAACCCGCAGGTTAATTAGTCCCTAGATGTCCAGACCATAACCAAGTTCGTTTTGAAAATACCGTGACTGTTTAACTGACCCAATTGACAAGACTCGACATCCCATTGGTGACCCGAGACTCCCCGTGTTATGTTTACGCTCCAAAACATACAATAACGCATCTACACTTAACATACGTTAACGCACACAACAAGTTATAGCACATAGTTCACGTATCACCGAATTACATCCAAATATATGTTACCAAGTTATTAGACATGTTACGGAGTTCCTAGCATGTTTCTACATGTGAAATCGGGTCTCGGAATGCTAATTTACACTTACAGCAGCAGTACACGCGATTAGGAAAAGTCAACTAGCATTTAGGAAAGTCAACTAGTGATTAGAAGTCCCAATCGCCCCTATTTCAGGCGATTAGGGGCTATTCCCCTCTATTTCATGCGATTAGGGGCTATTCCCCTGAACCTTCTAGTGATTAGGGCTAATCACCTGAACTTACTAGTGATTAGGGCTACTCGCATGAACTTACTAGTGATTAGGCTTCTACTCGCCTAACTTACTAGTGATTAGGCTTCTACTCGCCTATTTATTGGCGATTAGCCTTGTAATCGCATGAGTTATAGGCGATTAGCATTGCTACTCGCCTGTAACCATGCTGTTCCGGTTTTTCGCGCGTTTAACGCTCCAAATCAGATCCAGAACGTGTGTAACTACCCAATATCATCCCAAACACTATCCTAAACATGTTTAACCCAAAACCCTTCGTTCAACCTCGTATAATCAGTCCTGCATGCAACCCAAAACAATCCAAACACTATTCACATAGCATGCAACATCAATTAACGCATGTAATCATAACCCTATTATCCGATTACTGAGTTTTCTATCATCATACTAACAATATTAATTCTGACCTAGCATGATAATACATCAAAACATCATCAAGATCCATAAAAATCCTATCTTTCTAATCATACATACCCATAACGCATGTTAATTAGTTATAATCCGTTTAACAACCCTTATTGACGATTTTCAGAAAGCTTTTTCGTTTATGAACAGGTCTGGACCATTAGGGATTTATTAAAAACGTTCACAAAGTGTTATGGGTGAGAATCAAACCTTAGAATTGTAAAAGAATGATGGTTAGACCTTGAAACCTTGTGTTTTTGATCAAAATCGCCTTCCAGAGGTTGTTTAAGTGTTTGGGGCGGTTATGGGACGACTAGGGTTGATATTAGGGAGTTTAGGAGGTTAAGTGTTGTATTTATAGGCGTTCCTAGTCGTTCCAGCACGTTTCATGCGATTGTGCAGCAGTTCATGCGATTAGGGCTTGTAATCGCCTAATGTTCATGTGATTAGGGGCCTACTCGCCCATAACTCACACGAGTAGGGGCCTAATCGCCCCTAGGGTTTCCTACTCGCCTCCCCTATAGGTGATTAGGCCTCCTAATCGCCTATAGGGGTTGGTTTGGTGCGTTTTGCGCGTTAAACCCCGTTTTAACATATGTTAACACATATTAACATACCGACAAGTCATATAATGATTGTAAACACATAACACAAGTAAATACACATATTTACACTCGTTCACCAATTCCCGGGACTCGAGACTCGTACGTTCCGTATGCCCTGACGATCCTACAAATCGTCACCGTTTGTACACTTGGTTAAGGACTGACATCTAACGAACCTCTAGACCAACATCCAATGATCTTCTAGACTAACCAGTAGTTCCCGAACCATAACCCGACCTAACTAACCCAGTTAAGTACAGTATACGCGTGACTCGCTAAGGTAGACTTTCATCTAGGCCATGTTGTTAACCAGAATTTGCCGGTTGTCACATCATCCCCACGTTAAAAGAATTTTCGTCCCGAAAATTGCGTAAGTAACAAAAGAAACAACGAAGGGAATAAACAAACAGATAGGAATCAATAGAGAGTAGAAATCAAGAGAGAGATTTACCCGAGGTGTCACATCATCCCCACGTTAAAAGGAATCTCGCCCCGAGATTCATTCAGCTGTCGAGGAGACATATCTTGACTCGAACGCTTCCTTAGGAAATAGATGAGGATATTTAGACTTCATCTGATCCTCTCGTTCCCAAGTGTATTCCGGTCCCCGGTTCGAGTTCCATCGAACCTTCACGATGCGAATCTTGCTGTGTCGTAAGCTACGAATCTTGTAGTCGAGGATCTCCACAGGTTCTTCCACAATCCGAAGACGATCTTCAACCTTGATCTCTTCTAGTGGAACGATGAGAGACTCGTCAGTCAGGCACTTCTTCAAGTTTGACACGTGAAAGACGTTATGTACGTTACCGAGCTCCGTCGGTAGATCAAGTCGATATGCCACCGGCCCAATCCGTTCCAGGATCGTAAATGGGCCGACATATCGCGGATTGAGTTTGCCACGCTTCCCAAAGCGTATGACGCCCTTCCACGGTGAGACTTTTAGAAGTACCTTGTCATTGACTTGGAATTCCAGTGGTTTGCGATGCTGATCAGCATAACTCTTTTGCCGGTCCCGTGCCGCCGCCAACCGATTACGAATCTGTACGATCTTTTCCGAAGTTTCGTACACTAGTTCAGGCCCAGTGAGTTGACTCTCACCCACTTCAGCCCAACAAAGAGGAGAACGGCATTTCCGTCCGTACAGTGCTTCGAACGGAGCAGCCTTGATGCTCGTGTGATAACTGTTATTGTACGAGAATTCTACTAACGGTAGATGAGCTTCCCAACCCTTGCCAAAATCGATCACACATGCCCGCAGCATGTCTTCTAAAGTTTGAATCGTACGCTCACTCTGACCGTCAGTCTGTGGATGGTAAGCCGTACTCATGTCTAGTTGGGTACCCAAAGCCTTGTGCAAAGACTTCCAGAAGTGAGAAGTAAAATGGGAGTCACGATCCGAGATAATAGAAACTGGTACCCCGTGCTTAGAAACAACTTCTTTCAAGTAAAGACGAGCCAAACGATCCATGGTGTCGGTCTCCTTAATAGCAAGAAAATGAGCTGATTTCGTCAACCGATCGACAATCACCCATATCTTGTCGTTCCCGCTTGGTGATTTAGGAAGTTGTGTGACAAAATCCATAGTAATCCGTTCCCATTTCCATTCCGGAATTTCAGGTTGTTGCAGGAGACCCGACGGTTTCTGGTATTCCACCTTGACCTTAGCACAGGTCAAGCATTTGCTCACGTATGAGGCTATGTCCGACCTCATGTTTGGCCACCAGTAAAGCACCTTCAGATCTTGGTACATCTTATCCGAACCAGGATGAATAGAATACCGGGACTTATGAGCCTCATCAAGGACAAGCTCCCGTAGTCCCCCGAATAAAGGAACCCATATGCGTTCTGCGAAGTAGTGCAGGCCATCAGGCCTTCGCTCTAGGTGCTTGTCGGCACCGTGCATAGTTTCAGCTTTAAGGTTTTCCTCCTTCAAAGCTTCTAACTGGGCAGAACGGAGTTGATCAGGTAACGACGAATGGATAGTGAGCTGCAACGCCCGAACGCGACGAGGTTTAGAAGATTCCTTCCTGCTCAAGGCGTCTGCTACAACATTCGCCTTGCCAGGATGGTACTTAATAGCACAATCATAGTCGTTCAAAAGTTCGATCCAACGGCGCTGCCGTATGTTCAAGTGTTGTTGGTCGAAAATGTGTTGGAGACTCTTGTGATCGGTGTAGATGGTGCATTTGGTACCGTACAAGTAATGTCTCCAAATTTTCAACGCGAATACCACAGCACCCAACTCCAAGTCATGAGTTGTGTAGTTCTTCTCGTGCACTTTGAGTTGACGAGAAGCATACGCAATCACTTTCTCGCGTTGCATCAACACGCAACCGAGTCCATGAATGGAAGCATCACAGTAAACAACAAAGTCATCAGGACCCTCAGGTAAAGACAAAATAGGAGCAGAACACAGTTTAGACTTCAGTTCTTCAAACGCTGACTCTTGTGATTCACCCCAGTCGAACTTCCTATCCTTCTGAGTGAGAGTGGTGAGGGGTTGAGCAATCTTCGAGAACCCCTGAATGAAACGACGATAATAGCCCGCAAGGCCTAGGAATTGCCGCACCTCAGTTGGCGTCTTTGGTGCTCCCCAGTCCTTGATCGCTTCGATTTTGGCTGGATCGACATGAATTCCTAGTTCATTAACCACATGTCCTAGGAATTGAACTTCGCGTAACCAAAAGTCACACTTTGAGAACTTGGCGTAAAGTTGCTCCCGTCGCAAAAGTTCCAAAACTAACCGCAGATGTTCCCCGTGTTCGGTCTCGTTCTTGGAGTAGATCAGAATGTCATCAATAAACACAATGACAAAGTTGTCCAGATACGGTTTACAGACGCGGTTCATCAAGTCCATGAAAACCGCCGGTGCGTTCGTGAGACCGAAAGGCATGACCAAGAATTCGAAATGGCCATAACGTGTTCGAAAAGCAGTCTTTGCAACGTCAGCCTCCCTGACGCGCAGCTGGTGATAACCGGACCTCAAATCGATCTTGGAATAATAACTAGAACCCTGAAGTTGGTCGAATAGATCATCGATACGTGGAAGAGGATAACGGTTCTTGACGGTCAATTTGTTCAGCTCTCTGTAGTCTACACACAATCGGAAACTCCCATCCTTCTTCTTGACAAATAAAATCGGGGCTCCCCAAGGGGAAGAACTTGGCCGGATGAAACCCTTGTCTAAGAGCTCCTGTAACTGACTAGACAATTCCTGCATCTCGGGAGGTGCAAGACGATAGGGGGCCCGAGCAATAGGAGCAGCCCCTGGTACAAGATCAATGCCGAACTCGACTTGACGATGAGGAGGAAGACCAGATAAATCATCGGGAAAAACATCAGAAAACTCGCGTACCACCGGAATGGCGTCAATCTTCTTCTCATCAACAGAGGAAACAGATAAGAGTGCCAAAACAGCTGGATAACCCTTTCGAAGACACTTAAGGGCTTTCATGCTAGAGATGATGTTTAGCGGAACACCACCCTTGATACCGTACACAGAAAGGAATTCTCCATCAGGGAGAGGAACCCGAATAACCTTATCGTAACAGACAATCTCCGCGCGATACAAAGATAACCAATCCATTCCTACCACAACGTCAAAACTACCCAATGGTACCGGCATAAGGTCGATGGGGAATGATAAACCCGACAACTCTAACTGACACTCCCGAAGAACACTAGTAGCCTCAATCGTTTTACCGTCAGCTAACTCAATAATATACTTGGTCTCTAATGGTACAGGTACTACATCTAGCAGTCGACTAACATCCATGGATACAAAACTCTTGTCGGCACCAGAATCAAATAACACGCTAACAGAATGATTATTGAGAAGAAACGTACCGGTGACTGTATCAGGGTCCTGCCTAGCCTCAGCAGCTCCAATGACGAAGGCACGTGCATTTCTGCCGCCGCCCCCGTTGTTACCATTCCCGTTGTTTCCACCCTGTTTCAGTTTTGGGCAATCCTTCTTGTAATGCCCAGTGTCACCACAGTTGTAGCATCCTTGTTTCCCTGTAGTCCCCTGAGTAGTCGGAGCTGAGCTGTTAGTCGGAGCCCGAGTCGATGGAAGTGTAGCCCGACAATCCTTAGCATAGTGCCCAGTTCGCTGGCAGCGGTGACAACGGTTACTGTCGCAGTTCCCTTGGTGATGGCGTCCACACTTGTTGCATTTGGGCAGTTTTCCCGCATAACCACCCTGCTTGTTACTCGAAGAAGATGAACCCCCATTATCAAACCTTTTACCCTGCTGTGCAGACCCAGACCCTTTCCCGTCATTTTCCCACTTGCG
The DNA here is from genome assembly GCA_028751855.1 of Ambrosia trifida. Classification (NCBI taxonomy): domain Eukaryota; kingdom Viridiplantae; phylum Streptophyta; class Magnoliopsida; order Asterales; family Asteraceae; genus Ambrosia; species Ambrosia trifida. The sequence continues at coordinate 66,628,884 of CM054122.1, forward strand.
CTTGTTGTTCTCTGGGGCCTTAACAGTCGATCCCTTCGCAGGCAAAATCCCCTCATTCACCTTTAAGTTAGTCATCCTATGGGCCGATCGAACTACCTCCGCATAAGTAGGATGATTCCCAGCAGCCACTAGCCCTGCAATTTCCGGTACTAACCCTGAAACATAGTGTTCAATCTTACGATACTCTGGCACGTGCAGGTCGGGACACAGCACTGCCAACTCATTCCTCCTCACAGTATACTTCTCGATTTCCGATCCAGTCATCTTGAGGTTCCACACCTCATGCTCCAGCTTCTGTACCTCTTCTCTCGGGCAATACTCCCGCTTCAGCAACTGCACAAAGTTCTCCCATGGCATAGCATATGCCTCCCCAATACCCATGTTCTGGGTGATGCCATTCCACCAAGTCAATGCCACGTCCTGAAACAACGCAGCAGAATACTTCACCCGGTCTTCTGGAAGACAGTTACACATCAGAAATACCGACTCCACTTTCTCCAACCACCTAAGCAAACTAACCGCACCCTCAGTGCCAGAGAATTCCTGGGGCTTACAGTCCCTGAACATCTTGTAGGTGCACATGGGTGGGGGTGGGTCAACAGGACCACCTGAAATGAAACGTATGAGAAACCACGAATAACGTAAACAAGGCTCACCAATGAGGCAAGGAAAATGGATAAAACAACTTACCACCACCGTTGTGCCCTAACTGAAAGGCAGCCTGGAGCAAGTTGTTCAGATCAGCCTGTGATAGGTTAATACCTCCACCACGACCACCGGCACCACCGCGACCACCACCACGTCCACCATTGCGACCACCTCCTCGTCCTCCACGCACTCCAGACATGATTCTGGCAGAAAGAACGAGAAAATTTAGTTTCGCAGTTAAAGATAACCACTAATGTTCACAAGATCAAAGCCAGATCCAATCCAGGACTATCCCCTCAAACCCAGAGCTCACTAGGGCTTCCATGCATTTCGTTTTATGATTTTGTGTGCACCCAAAATGATAAAACGCTCTACATGGTCCTCCTAGTGTTCTCCTAGTTCAAAGTTCAAATCACCGAACATAGACTCTTAGCTATACACCGTAATACTACGGTAGTTCATGACAAGTGTTTCTATTGGAGTGCGAAAGGGAGATGTCCGAGCCTTGGACAAATCTCAAGGGCACACGAGTTACCCCAATAGACCACACTGCCTAGAAAACAAGTAACCCAACCTAAGATAGAACGGATGATGTAACGTAGAAAGACCAACGATTTAGAGACACCCCGACAAGACCATACGTAACCCACTATAACGTTTAGTACCATGTGATCGTCTAGTGTATGCGACTCGGCTATAGACTAGACTCTACATGCAGTCCTAGTTCACTATAACCATTGGCTCTGATACCAATCTGTCACACCCTCAAAATCCACTTGCGGAGTTTTACCGCGAGGCGCATGACAAACCAGGATCCAAACCAACGATCACAATAAACAAGTCTAAATGTAATTAATGCAATACCAAAACATAGTTTTAAAATCCCGTTTACAGCGGAAGCTTATTCAAAATAAAGTTCAACATAATTAACCAAAGTTCAATGTTTATGAAATCATGCAACTCTATCTAGACGCCGTGCAGACGCGTGCGCCCTAGTTCCATTGTGCTACCTTAGCGACCTGAGAAAACATGTAGAAGTTTACGTCAGCACAAAAATGCTGGTGAGTTTACAGGTTTGCAGTTCAAGTACCAAGTCAACCTGTCCATACTATAACAAAATAGAAAACCAGTATACGCTAGCTAGGCGTACGTTTGTTACTACCACGATTGGAAAACCATTACTAACTCGAATACCAAAAGTATGCCCGATGTATGTTCCTGTTGTTCCTGTTGTTCCTGTTTGAGACAATATGCACCCGCCGACCCTCCAAGTCGACGAGCGGGGTTGGTCACTCCCAATAGCGCTATTCACATTTCCCCGTTGTGCAAACCCGCACATTCATGGTTCCCCCCGGGACTTCCAAAGATCGTGTAGTACACAAGAGAAACCCATAGTATGACAGTAGTTACCAAATATAGTTTTAACACATGTTTTCTCCCCCGAAAGTATAAAACCAGTTTAAAAGAGGGGCCGTAAACTCACCTTAAGTTGCTTTACTCCTAATCCCGAGTAAACTCAGCTGCTATGTTAGTCCCGTACAGTGGCGACCTAACATACGACAGTTACAAGTACTTAGACTAATAACCCGCAGGTTAATTAGTCCCTAGATGTCCAGACCATAACCAAGTTCGTTTTGAAAATACCGTGACTGTTTAACTGACCCAATTGACAAGACTCGACATCCCATTGGTGACCCGAGACTCCCCGTGTTATGTTTACGCTCCAAAACATACAATAACGCATCTACACTTAACATACGTTAACGCACACAACAAGTTATAGCACATAGTTCACGTATCACCGAATTACATCCAAATATATGTTACCAAGTTATTAGACATGTTACGGAGTTCCTAGCATGTTTCTACATGTGAAATCGGGTCTCGGAATGCTAATTTACACTTACAGCAGCAGTACACGCGATTAGGAAAAGTCAACTAGCATTTAGGAAAGTCAACTAGTGATTAGAAGTCCCAATCGCCCCTATTTCAGGCGATTAGGGGCTATTCCCCTCTATTTCATGCGATTAGGGGCTATTCCCCTGAACCTTCTAGTGATTAGGGCTAATCACCTGAACTTACTAGTGATTAGGGCTACTCGCATGAACTTACTAGTGATTAGGCTTCTACTCGCCTAACTTACTAGTGATTAGGCTTCTACTCGCCTATTTATTGGCGATTAGCCTTGTAATCGCATGAGTTATAGGCGATTAGCATTGCTACTCGCCTGTAACCATGCTGTTCCGGTTTTTCGCGCGTTTAACGCTCCAAATCAGATCCAGAACGTGTGTAACTACCCAATATCATCCCAAACACTATCCTAAACATGTTTAACCCAAAACCCTTCGTTCAACCTCGTATAATCAGTCCTGCATGCAACCCAAAACAATCCAAACACTATTCACATAGCATGCAACATCAATTAACGCATGTAATCATAACCCTATTATCCGATTACTGAGTTTTCTATCATCATACTAACAATATTAATTCTGACCTAGCTTGATAATACATCAAAACATCATCAAGATCCATAAAAATCCTATCTTTCTAATCATACATACCCATAACGCATGTTAATTAGTTATAATCCGTTTAACAACCCTTATTGACGATTTTCAGAAAGCTTTTTCGTTTATGAACAGGTCTGGACCATTAGGGATTTATTAAAAACGTTCACAAAGTGTTATGGGTGAGAATCAAACCTTAGAATTGTAAAAGAATGATGGTTAGACCTTGAAACCTTGTGTTTTTGATCAAAATCGCCTTCCAGAGGTTGTTTAAGTGTTTGGGGCGGTTATGGGACGACTAGGGTTGATATTAGGGAGTTTAGGAGGTTAAGTGTTGTATTTATAGGCGTTCCTAGTCGTTCCAGCACGTTTCATGCGATTGTGCAGCAGTTCATGCGATTAGGGCTTGTAATCGCCTAATGTTCATGTGATTAGGGGCCTACTCGCCCATAACTCACACGAGTAGGGGCCTAATCGCCCCTAGGGTTTCCTACTCGCCTCCCCTATAGGTGATTAGGCCTCCTAATCGCCTATAGGGGTTGGTTTGGTGCGTTTTGCGCGTTAAACCCCGTTTTAACATATGTTAACACATATTAACATACCGACAAGTCATATAATGATTGTAAACACATAACACAAGTAAATACACATATTTACACTCGTTCACCAATTCCCGGGACTCGAGACTCGTACGTTCCGTATGCCCTGACGATCCTACAAATCGTCACCGTTTGTACACTTGGTTAAGGACTGACATCTAACGAACCTCTAGACCAACATCCAATGATCTTCTAGACTAACCAGTAGTTCCCGAACCATAACCCGACCTAACTAACCCAGTTAAGTACAGTATACGCGTGACTCGCTAAGGTAGACTTTCATCTAGGCCATGTTGTTAACCAGAATTTGCCGGGTGTCACACCAAAACTGAGAAAAAACAAATAAAAATAACAAAACAATATATAAATGCAAGAATTAAATAATCAACCATTGAAGGTCTCTAAACCAACTAGAGACCTTATTATAATCAATCACTGACAATCATTAAAGGTCGCCAAACCAACGAAAGACCTTGAAATAAAAAATTGAAGGTCGCCAAACGAATGATAGGCCTTGAAAAAAATATATTGAAGGTCGCTATTCCAATTGGAGACCTACTCATTTTCACAAATTTTTCCATACAACCCCTATAAACACGATTCCATTTTCAAAATCACCTATTATTGCAAATGATTCCAATTTGAAGTCCTAAAATACAGTATGCAATTTGGTTATTAAAAAAAACGGAGGCCCTATTCTTTATGGTAACCAACCGTGAAGAAGTTCACGTAAACCTTCTACGGATTCACGACCAGCACCACCGACGATCCTATTGCCGTGCTGATAATTGGGTACTCGTGAGATTCACGGTAAGCACCCCTCTCCCTAAGAAACAAAGGACGAACAAGAAAAAGGTAAGTGTCGCCTACAATGACTAGAAGGCAATTGCAGTCAAAATAAAATAATCAAACTGAGAATACACATGGACCTCTTTCATCCAGGAGATAGGAGCAGCAAGTCAGCAACTACCCAACCACCTACTATTTTACTATTGAAATTATACGTAATAACAAATTAGAAAATATAGAATGAAATGAAAATCATGAAAGGGTTTTTTTCCTGATATAAAATACCTATAATGGGAGGGGCACTACCCGTATGTTTTTTTCATTTCACTAATTTATATCAATCCTTTACTAAAACAAAGTTTTAGAGGCAACATTCTATTGATTCTTTAATTATTTTTCACTGATTTAAACAAAAATAAAAACATAAAACCGTTTCTTCACTGATTTATTTAATTTAATTATTCCAATTGTTTTCACCGTTTATGTTTTTAATGCACTTGCCTAATTTTCATTTAAACCATAAAAAAAATATTTGGATTCATAATCAGAAGAAAAAAAAAACCCAGTATCCATCATCCTCCAAAACCTTCCAACTGAACTTCATCATCTTCATCCTTCAAAACCCTCCAACCGAACTTCATCATCTTCATCCTCCAAAACCTTTGAGCTGAACTTCATCATCTTCATCCTCCAACCTTCCAAAACCTTGGAAGGTTCAAGGTATAAACAAAGGTGAGCGGTACCCATGAGGAAATGAATCCATGAACTAACCAACGTAAACATATCACGGAACCACTGCCAGCACCGGTGGCGGCACTATTGCCGTGATGGTAGTGGGGTACCCGTTCAAAAAACGAGTAGCGCCCCGTCCCCCCTAAACTAATGAGAGCGCGATACATTGTAGTTTAAGAAAATCATACTTGAAATAACATTTACGCATGCCAACATATTGGGAATAGGCTAATGATGTTGGTGAGCTTAGATAAGACTGTAATGTGGTGATCGAATGTCTTTTGTATATCCCCCAACATGTGTTCCTCTTCCTTGCTTTTTATAACAAGGTCATTGACATATACTTCAAGGCGTACGCCGATTTTGTTGATAAAGGTGCTATCCATCAAGCGCTGATATGTCGCTCCCGCATTCATGAGTCCGAACAGCATTTTCGTATAACAGAAAGTGCCTATGTCTGTGCGGAAGACTGTTTTGTCTTCGTCTTTCTTTGCCATTTGGATTTGGTGGTAGCCCTTGTACGTGTCCAAGAAACACTTGAACCGGTAAGGTGCTAAGGAGTCTACCTTTAAGTCGATTTCTGTCAAAGAATAACAATCCTTAGGGCAGGCCTTGTTCAAGTCTTTGTAGTCGACGCCCATGTGCCATCCTCCCGTTGCTTTGTTGTGTTACCCCACAATTTCAGGTTCTCACTTTAACTAAACTCTAGTTATATTCCTTGCATTCTACTTAACTAAGGTTAGCTAGATAGGTCACACATTGCACGGTTATAGGTTAATAACTGCATGAAGTGGTAATTTGTGGAATTACCAGACTGTATACATGAGTAGTGAACCTCGGACGTTGGTGAACAGTGAAATTAAATAATTGTGAATTAATTGATTGCAATTATGTGCATCTATGAAACCCTGTGAAACTATGTGCAAACTGCATGTGATTACGTGAACTTAAACCGAAAACGTTAATAAAAATCATAATAGGTGGACCATTAGGATGGTTGGGGTCTTAACACATGGGGTTACACTTATTATGGTCCAAAATAGCGAAAACATCAAAGAAAACACGCGGTACAACGAAGCAGGCCACCCGGTGCGGGCCAAAGAGGAGTGAGTGGCCGCTCACTCCCTCCGAGCGGCCGCGCGCAGGTGACAGACGCAAATAAACTGACTCAAAACACTATTTAAGCAACCTTAAGCCTGTTGCATCCCCTAAACTCAACCCTAATCGCCCCCTACTACCTAGTTATGAAAATATTAACCCCAAACACCTGCTAAGGCTCAAGAACATTGAACGGGAAGCTTGGAGAGCATTCGGTTGATAGTTTTGAAGTGCTTGCGGTATAACATTCAATCTCTTGTGTTTTAATCTTCTTTAATATGTTATTAAAACCTTATAACTAAGTTTGTCCAGGTCTGAAACGTTTTCATAAAGATTAAAACTTGAGGTTTATAAAGATTGAATGGGTTAAATATAATCTTATGCGATTAATAATTGATAGGTTGTATGTTATGCATGTTTATGATGTTTAGATCTTTAGGGTTTATGGTTTTGCATGTATTATGATAGGTTCTGATCATGTTAGGTCCTATGAATGTTTTATGATGGTTTTTGATTATCGTTGATCGATTATATGCATACATGAGTAGTTTAAATAAGAGTTTATGCATGATTAAAATCTGGACAGAATGTTTGGGTCGACTTGTAGGGTTTGTTACGTGACTTAAACATGTTGGTTTTGATGATTTTTTATATGGTTGTATTATACATGGTCTTAGCTTTTCATAATGGGCAAAATCGTCTGATTTGGACGTCGTTTGATAAGTTTTTGGAATTTTCTTTGATTAAAGGTCATATCAGATTTTCGAATTTATAAACTGCGTCAATTTTAAACAATCATAACTCGAGTTTTACAAAGAATTAATTTATGAAATTTGGACAGTAGGTCAACATTGAAATAACTTGGCATTTCCAAGTGGATTCATCTCTTTTGGATGAATACACGATTTTTGGAAATTTTTCTACTAATCTGATCTGTTGTGTGTATTTTCTGAACATAGCCGTGTTGCATGATTTTTCATGATTTTTGTGCAAGCTAAGGTTTTATTACAAAATAAAAACATGGATTTGTCCAGTAGACCCCCTAGAATATTTAGTAAAATTTTGCGAGTCTAACTCACTCGATAAGTATTTTTAACAAATTAGTTTTCACGGCGCATAATCTATCCTAAAAACGCAGACTGTGTAATGTATGTTTGTGACTATTCGGAGTCTAATGTGGTATGTATTTGACATGAACTTGAATGGACACTTATATGAGATGCATATTAAGTGTAAAACTGATGATAATCAACATATTCACCAACGGGTCGTTAGGGTTTACTTATGCATGTAGAATCGTTAGGTGTCACTTACACGGTTTCGAACTTTTAAACGTCTTGGACAAACGGGGTATATGGTGTTATGATATTACACATATACTCACTTAGTGACACATATAATAGAGAGTCGGTAACACACCCTATTTTGGAAGTTTGGATTTACTTGCTTGCATACTAAGGTGAGTTTCACTACTTTTTCTCAAAAGCATGCGTCTCGGGTTGAGACAACTTTGGTAAACGTTTTGTAGTCCGGTTCCGGACTACTCAGACAATGACTCTTTGGGAGGGTCCAACAATGACTCCTTGTGTGAGTCCAACAATGACTCTTTGGGAGAGTCCGACATGATTCCTTGTGTGGATCACGCTTTTATCAGTTTAAAACTTTAACGGTCCTTTGTGAATTAAAGACACTCTATCACTGAAAGTCCTTACATATTATTGGGTTAATCGCTGGAGGCGAACGGGGTATTAGTTGATAGCGCTATTTGGTTGTGCAGCAACCTCATGCTTGCGATGTTGGGAGCATGGGCATGAACTTCTGACCACATCTTTTCTACTAGTGTTGATAGACACTAGTACTAAGGCAATTTAACGTATGTTAACACATTAGTGAAGGTTCCCAATAATCACATGTTTAGTTACAATGAGTGGGCTAGCTACCCCTGACACGCTTAAACTGATGACACTTGGACTTTTGGGTTTTCGACTACTTTATACTTGTTATCCAAATTGTGAACTCGCCGACTTTATGTTAGCACACGTTAGCATGCTTTTGCAGATAATTAGGTATGGAGCACGAGTAGGGCATGCATCATGTAGCGTCATGGGAATATGAACACTTAAACTACTTTTGAATATTTTCCTATTTACTTATGGTTTTGGGCGCTGTGTTTTGTGCATACTTTTACTTAACTATTTTATTATTTCGCTTCCGCTATTACTTAATTGGTTTGGTTAAACTTTTAAACTTGATTTTACAATAACGAACTAAATGGTTTGGGCATTTAGAGTCGTTCATGTGACTTATGGCTATGGGATCCTGGTTTGTCATGCGCCTCGCGGTATAAACCCCGCAGTGGAAATTTGAGGGTGTGACATTTGTCAACCATGACTGGGTTTGCAAACCAAGTTTGGTAGCGAATGGGACGTAGGATGCTTGCATCGAGCAGCCCCGAGACTTGTTCATTCATGGCCTTTGTTTTCTCTAGCCCCATACTGTGCTTTTTCTGTGCGACTGGCTCGACAGATCGGTATGTATTTAACTTGTGCTCCGCGACATCGCGCGGGACACCGATCACGTCCTTTTGTTGCCAGGCGAATACGTCAATATTTTTGACGAGCAGCCGTTTGAGATGCGCACGGATGGATTTGGATATTGCATGGCCGATGACCACTGTTCATTCCGGAAAGTTTGGGTTAACAACCCAGTTTTTCGGCTCAGAGGTGGTCTCCGTTTTGGCGATCTTTGGGGGCTTTGAGGTACCTAACGCATGGCAGTCCATGTGTTCCTCTGATGAAAGCGACGCCTGTGGGGGTGCGGAAGCCGATCATCTAATGTGGCGTTGAGGCGTTGGCGTTGAAGCGCGCCAATCCTTCCTGACCCAGTAGAATGCCTTGGTGTGACGTCGCGGGTAGAACCATGAAGTCGCACACTTCTGTGCGTTCATGTTTACCATCGGTCAAGGTGACCGGGAACGAGATCATGCCCCGATATTGGTTCATTGACTGGAACGAGGCGGGCTATGTCATCCTCGTCCAGTTGCTGAATACACTGATCATACATTATCACGTATGGATTGTTTAATTTGGAAATGGCTTCCCAATTCAACCAAATTCAATTCATTTTTCTTATATTTCAGATTATTCTTAAAATCTTTCCAAGAGGGGGGCAGTTTATCAATAATACTAGAGACAAAAATAGATTCATCCATCTTCATTCCATATTGTGCAAATTGCCTTAGTATTCGTTGCAATTCATGATACTGTTCCATGACAAGCCTAGTGTCTACCATTTTATAGTTAATAAAATTACCAACCAGAAATTTCTTACTAGCATCTTCTGCCATGTATTTGGCTTCAGGGGTATCCCATAATTCTTTTGCAGACTCTACGTTTTGATAAATATCAAATAAAGAATCAGACATACCGTAAAGAATATGACTACGATAGATGTAGTCTACGTTTTCCCACTTTGAACATGTTATGGTTTGTTCCAAAGTTTCATTCTCAACAATCTCAGGACAAGGAGTGCTCAGAACATACACAACTTTCAGGCTCGTGATCATCTAATGTGGCGTTGAGGCGTTGGCGTTGAAGCGTGCCAATCCTTCCCGATCCAGTAGAATGCCATGGTGTGATGTCGCTGGTAGAACCATGAAGTCGCACACTTCTATGCGTTCATGTTTACTATCGGTCAAGGTGACCGGGAACGAGATCATGCCCCGATATTGGTTCATTGACTGGAACGAGGCGGTCTATGTCATCCTCGTCCAGTTGCTGAATAAACTGATCATACATTATGTTAGTGCTGCTGCCGCCGTCTAGGAACATGTACCTAGTTCGGTAATGTCCGAAGACGGCGGAGATTACGAGTGGCGCTGTTGATGATGGGCCGCCGCGAACCTTGGGTATGAGGATATCCGCCTCTTTCCAGGCGCCATTGTTTTCCAAGCGGGAGCGCTTGCCTTGTTTTTTTTTTTTATTATAAGCACTCCCCTTAATCATATTGTAGTGGTGGAGCGAGGGACGATACACCATGTGGGTTTCGAGGTTGCTGATCTTCTTCTGCATGCCCTCGTCCCTATTGTCATCATTGTGGTGGCCCCGCCCACCTTTGTGAACATTCTTCACTAAGTAGCCCAGTTAGCCAGTCTTGAGGGCGGCATCTATCTCCATCTTTAGACTGTAGCAGTTGTCTGTGAGATGGCCATAATCATTGTGGTAATCGCAGAACTTTGTGGTGTCCACATTCTTTCGCTTCCCGAGGGACTTGGGCTCCTTGAACGTTATTTGCTCAGTCTTGAGCGCTTGTGAAGGTGATTTTGTCAATGGGGTCCAATTAGTGTTTTTCTTGAAGTGTCCCCACGATTGCTTTTTGATGAGCGATTGGCGGGCGTCATTAGTGGACGAGTACTTGCCCTCGTCTGTTGATCTAGAGATGCGCGACCAGACATATTGTCTGCCGGAATCCGCGCACTTGTTTGAAGGAGCGCTCGGAGGTGGCAAAGATCTTCGATGTCCTGACGACTTCATCCCAGGAATCTGGGATTCCGTCCTTGCGTGTAAGGCAATTCATTAGATCTTCACTGCGGACTCCTTGAATGACGCCCACGCGGGTGAGTTCCTTTCCGCAGCCGATTTGTAGTGCCTCCTTGTTGTAGCGCACTATGTAGTCCTCAATGGACTCATTGTCATTATGCTGGCATAGGAGGACATGCGATTTGTCCTTCTTGTGTTTCCGCAAGTGTGAAAAATGGTTTTTGAACTTGCTGATGAGATCATCGGATACCATAATGCTCCCCACGGGGAGGTTGTCAAACCATACTCTGGCGGCTCCAGTGAGCGTCTGAGCGAATAAATGGCACCAGACCTGAATCGGCCAGAGGACTGTACTACCCGCACATTCAAAATCGTGCAGGTGGTTAGTGGGGTCACGCAGGCCATCGTACTTGCCAATGCTGCTGGGTAGTTGATGCTGCTTTTTGATGCGGGCGTTGGCTATGCGCTCGCAGACCTTTGAGTTTTATGCGAACAACTTTAGCCTCTAAGGTTTCTCCAGGTCGTCATCCACGTGTTTGTGCGGCTCATACGTGCTAGAGGTAGCGCACGATGAGCGCTGGTGACTGGATTCGTGATGGTCCTCGTGACTCGTGGGTTGGTAACCATCCGATTATTCTGATGATGTTTGGGCGTAGTCCCGGTTGGTTTTTTTCTTTCCCCGACCCCACTACGACCCATAGAATGATCTTCTTTTTCTTTCCCCTTTCCGGTTATTTCTGACCGGAGCGGAGTTTAGTCTTAGGGTTCTGCCTGAAGTTCTTTGCTTTGCCGGCATTCGTTGGTACTTGGCTGTATTTTTAGTTTGTTGCCTGAACATCCACTCATTCGGGTCGATATCGGAGTTGGTGCCGATCTCCGAGTCTGGGTCCGAGTGGACAAGTGTTCGGACGGGCCTACGAGGCGGCGGGACAGGCTGTTTGGTTACAATTTCCGGAGTGCCTGAGGTTCCGACTAGTGGGATAGGGACCACCATGGACGAGTGGAACACAGGGATTCCGGTTGGATTGGGATCAGCCATGGTGGGCGAAAAGATGTGTTTTTGAAAACTTGGTTTTCAGCCATTACGGATGGCGCCAATGAAGAAACAACGAGTATAATGAGTATAAGTACTTACCTCACATGAGGTTCGTGGTGTTGCGACTCGTGTTTGCTGCAGGAGATAATCCTTTACTCCACACCGAGGCTGGATCCGTGACTTGTAAATAAACAGAGGGTCGTATTAAAGGAGCCGACCGTCTAGATTCTTGAAAGACCCGTGATAGCAGACACAAAAATGGTGGTTTGGCTCGGTGAGTGTAAGTGTATACTCTGGGAGATCGAATCTGAATCATGGAGGTATGACTTCTTATTTAGGAGTTTACGCGGACATAAGACTATTTACCCATAACCTTGACGATGGGCTTGGGCCCGGGTTATGGGCTTGCCAACCTTTCAGCCCACAAAAATTAGATTTGGAGTAGTAGTTACATAAAGCAAACTAGATAAAGGGGAGGGAAAGGAGTACTGTCCTGCCATTGGTCCACGTGGCGAGCTGTCATAGGCTGGGGACAAATCTTTCTGTTAGCATCAAAGTATGCCAGGTGGCTGTAGTCTGCTCATTCTGGAAGACTGACTGAAGTGACGCTTGACACCAAGGGAACAGTGCAGCAAGTGGGGCTTATGGGACTACACCTTCCTTGCTGGCGCGCCATGTTGGCGCATGAAGCCTGAAGCACGCCAGGCAGGTTGTGAACTGTCCGCGGGAGACCATCGCTAACTTGGGCGCATGGTCCCACGTGGGTGGATTGCACTCCACGTGTGACCTCTGTAAGGGCTGGATTCCGCCGAGGCTCCACAGAGGGAGCTCCGCGGAGTTGTGTTCTCTTCTTGTACCTAAGCATTCTGAATGGTTGCTTCTCCGTGGAGGTCCTATGATGATGATGTTGTGGGTAGGGTCCGCCTATATGCTAGGAATTAAGACCCTACCCCTTTAATACTTTTTAGTGATTTTTGGTTAAAAAGGAAAGAAAAAAAATTAATTCAATCTCTTATCATCTCGTTAGAATGTTAACAAATAACCCTTTTACCAAGGCTTGATACCAAACCACATCGAGCCGGGGGTCTCACTGGAAGCAGACTCTCTATTCTTAGGTGTAGAGGTAAGGCTGTCTACATCCTACCCTTCTCAGACCCTACCTTAGCTTTGCTAAAGGTGGGATTAATTGAGTATGATGATGATGATGATGATGACACAAGGAAGGAGCGGTGTGAAATGTCGGTTAACAAGTCATGTCACCTTTAACTAGGGCTGTAAACGAACCAAACGAATACGAACAAGGCTTTGTTCGTGTTTGTTTGTTAAGGTTTCTTTGACAAACGAACCGTTCACGAACACACTAACGAACATAATTCTATGTTTGTGTTTGTTTGTTAAGAAATTCAGTTGTTTGCGAACTGTTCGTTAACACGGGTCTTGAACACAAACAAACAAAAACAAACATTTAATATGCAACTAACTAAAAAAACATTGTTAATAGTAACAGTTAGACAAAGTACATCCACCAAACAATAAGTCAAATTGTACTAACCTAGACATGATTATCTAAAATTACCTAGGCATGAATACATGATATTCCTAATTCAAAAGTTCATAATTATCCTAACAATTGTCTAGATTCGTCAATATCCAACCTTCCTAAACTCTACACATTCTTCGATTTCTTTGTGACCATATAAAAACTAATATTAATTAGACAATGATACATAAACTTGCATTATAACTATGCAGTCAAAAGAAGTAACATATTTAATTATCTACTAAGAAATCATAACAAAAAGGTTGAGATTTTTCATTATACAGTAAGACCAACAGCTAAAAAGATTGATGTTTTTTAAGGCGAGAATGATCAAAACATTACTCAAATATTTAATGTATAAGGGGAAAACGTTTAGGAGGAAAATAAAAAATAGGAAAGAAACTGAAAGACTATAAACTTTTATGTTTTAACTAGTGACCGAACATAAACAAACATACACGAACACATATAAACAAACGAACGTAAACAAACACATTGTCGAACGTGCACGAACGCAATCGAACGAACGAGACATTCGTTCGTGTTTGTTTGTTTAGTTAATCGAATGGAATTTTTTGTTTGTGTTCGTTCATTTATTAAACAAACGGACACAAACAAACTTCCTGCCGAACGGTTTACGAACTGTTCACCGACCGTTTGGTCTGTTTACAGCCCTACCTTTAACGCCCCAGATGTTATGGTACACTCACGGACTTACATTCTAACAAACTACAAAACTAAACCAGCCTAAGGCTTTAGGGGTATACTCTAAAGCAGTAACACCCTCATGCGTTTAAGATGCCATTTGGAGTTAAGAGCGTTAAATATCAGTCCCCCTAGTTGTTAAGAGCATTAAAAGTGTCATTCCTTAACATGTTAACGGACGTGAAAAAATCTCGGATGACTCTTTTACGTACACAATCAATTTAATATTTATTTTTGAAGGGTGTTAAGGGTGAGAGGGGGTGGGGGCACTACTAGAAAAAATGTCTTTTTCTTGACACGCATTGCGTGTCAAGAAAAGAGTCTGATGACAAGAAAAAAAATTGTCAAGGATGGCGGTGTCATAAATTTAAGATGACATATTTTCGCGTGTCATCTGTTTATGACACACATTTATGACAGTATTTATTGACACACGTTATGACAGTTTTTGTTGACATTTTTTCGACACATATTATGACAGAAATTTATTACAGAATTCTATGACATTCTTTTGCGTGTCATAATTTATTAATATAAAAAAAAATTCTTGTAAAATTACATATTTACCCTCCTGGATTTATAGTCATTATATTATAAGCAAAATAATTAGCAAACTAATAACAAAAACATCATTTCATTATATAATCCGGCCATATTTATCAAATTACAAACTAATCCGAGACGTTTAACGTTTACAAAAATATTGTATCGACATTACATTGCCTTTAAACATCTAAACACAAAAGACTCGAACATTATTCGCTTCACAACTTATCTATCGTACTAGCACAAACACAGCGCCATCAAACGTTTCAAAAGATCCACCATGTGAAAATGGTAAGAACCTAGATAGAAAAAGGGCGAAAAAGAAATGGCTACTGTACATGCATATAAATAAAGTATATTTAAACACCAAGGAAGTTTGTTCTGAGAAACAGCTTGATACTAACAAAGTTTGTTTTGAGCAACGGCTTGACAAAGCTCGAGTTCGTCATCAAACAACACTCTGTTGGAAGGAATTGGTTTGCATATTGGTTTTGGGAGTACAGATGGAACAATGTACCTAGGAGAAAATAAGGATTCCTGGAACAACACAGCTGCCACTTGGCGCATCTTGATCAGTTTGTAACATGAAGGAGGGCGAGCCCCATGCCTAGGCGCTTTTGGAGTTCTTGGTAATGTCAGTACTTTCTTTTCTCGTCTTCATTACTGTAGTAGATGCAAAATAAGGTTATTAGCAGTTAAATATGTTAGTTACGCGTTTACTTGTAAATGGGTCAAAAAGAAATTAAAGTGTAATTTTAATGCACAAAACATCCTAAATTATTTTTATTAAAAAAGCTGATTATTAAGATAATACAATGTTAAAATCATATCTGATAAACCATTTGTTCATAAAAAACCTGAAAATAAGAAAACTGAACAAAAAGTGTTTCGAATAAATGCTCATTTTGACCGCTTACTCAAAATCATGCAATTTTCACCTCAACTATAAAGGATCCTTGCCAAAGAGCAAGAAACGAGACTTGAGATACTAACCTCACAAAAGGCCAGTGTTGTGTAGGGAGCGGGGTAATCATATTCAATATTTCTTGTCGAGACCTATCGGGGGTAGTGTAGTTAAAATGATATTTCCGAGCTATAATAACCCGATTCAATGCATAAGCAGTTTACAATCATTTACCAAACTGCCCTATTGTAGATACAAGTTCTACACAGTAACACGAAAACAGCTTCGTATGTATGCATATAATAAAAACAAAGAGAGAAGCTTACAGCCATTCTGATCCTCTATGAAACATGGAAAACAGCTCTAAGTTGGTCATGGTGCAGGTGGCAAAGTATTTTGACCTTGAATCACAAATACATATGAATTAGTCAGATCAAAAGTGGAAAAGTTGATGATAGAGATCAAACAAGTTCACCTAATTAAATATAAAGATGGTGACAAATATACAGAAGAATACATAATATATATATATATATATATATATATATATATATATATATATATATATAGGGACAGGATCAAATACAAAGTAATACAAACGTGCGAAGGAAGCGAAGGATCACTTTGTACATGATAATTACGTAATGATAATTACGTAATGCCTTCATGAACATAAAAAACATTACGTAATTATCATTACGTAATTATCATGTACAAAGTGCATGATAATTACGTAATGATAATTACGTAATGCTTTCATGAACATAAAAAACATTACGTAATTATCATTACGTAATTATCATGAACAAATATCCTTCGCATCATTCGTACGTTTCTTTTACTTTGTAGAATAACCGCCCCCTATATATATATATATATATATATATATATATATATATATATATATATCTATAATACATTATAAAGGAGTAGTGATGTACAAGATGGTAATTTCCATCTCCTTACAACTTAAGAAGCAACATGTACAACATATTTAAGCAAGAAATTTAAGGGTATTATGGGGATAGTTGTGACAATTAAGACACTTAGGAGGGTAATGTAGACATTTCACCCACATCATCCTTTACAATATCAAAACACTTTTACAATACTACCCTCTTCTTCCATCCCTACCCTCACAAACATCAATTGCATTATGGTTTTCCTTCTTCATCATCAATGTTACCAATGAATGATTCATTCAAGTAGATGTTAGAAATTACAAAAATTTAATTATATGATAAATGGAATTTAATTGATTTTAGTGAAATTATTAAGGAGACTCTTGAGTAGAGTTCTTTATTTCACTTTATTAGAGTTTATGGCTCTAATTAAGTTAGTCTCTACACTCATCCTTAGGTCTTGTATACATAGAAGGCTTTGTGCCTCATTTGAAAGACTAAAAAAATACAAGAAAAATAAAGAAGAGGATCAATAAAAGAATTATTGAAGAAGAAGGAAAACTTGACCCATATGTTCATATGTTGGGAACCTCTAGAGATAAGTTTTTCTATACTTGATTTCACCACATTTCTACACTTGTTTTACTTTTCAAGAAACTCATCTTACTAATATCATTACTTGACATGTCTAGGTTACTCATGATGCAAACCATGACAAAGTTCATTGATTTTGCATACAGAAAGAAACGCCATTTAACCAATTCGAGGTATTTTTCATTGCTCGATTTGATTTACTGTCGATTTGTAATTTTTTTCCTGCTACATTGTTAATAATACACCTTTAGCTGTTGGAAACATACACTTACTTATATTCATCAAATATTTACGGTGTACATATCGCTCCCGCGGCAACGCGCGGGCTTCCTACTAGTATATATATAAGTTTAAGAAAAACATTCAGCATGATCCTTTAACTCTTCATACAAAGCAAGCTCCACTCATACCAACTGTTTATCAATGGTAAGATAGAAATTAGACAACTGTAATTTGAGTTTCAGAAGATAAATTGCTTCTTTCAGGATGCAGTCTGCTATCATACCAACTTAAAATTTAACATGTAACCTCAAACTAAAGGAAATAAGAATCCAAACAAGCGACAGGGGATGTTTGTGATTGTGCGTACCCTTCAACTATGATAAATTACAACATGCAACAAACACTTCATCTGGTACTGTGTGGCCTAGACAAACATACCAAACACCTCCCCCTGTGTTCGTAACTTCATACACTGTAATGAAGGCAAAAGTCGTAGTGTCATACTAAACTAACTATTACCAAAAAAAAAAAAAAAAAGTAAATGGTTCATCTGTATTCAATAATCTTATAATCTATTTCTAACCCACAAAATTAAATTGAATGTTGCTTAAACTACTACGTTAATATTCTAGTTCCTGATGGCTCAAGTCTTAGCCATAGTCTTGGCCAAATCTTTGAAACAAGCTAATACAGACCCAGTAATAATCTTGTTTGCAAACTAAAAAGACATCAATTACCGTATGTAATCAACAACGATACAACCTCAAAAGCTAATAAAATAAATAAAACTCTAGAGCACAATTTACAACAACTAAATATACATTTAAAATAAATACAAGATCCCAATGAAAGCTTAAAAAAGATTAAATCATACAAAAATAAATAAAAGTTTGATCTTTATAGCTAAGTTCACATTTAAAAAGTCAGCAAAACAATAAACAAATAGTAAAATAAGCTACTTTTTAGGATGATATATCCATGTTAATTGTGAGATTTTCCAGATTTTAGTTTCTAATTTATCAACCATCATTGAACAAAACAAAGATAGCCTTGTTTTTGGTCCATGAGACTACATATTTCTACTTCTGGAAATACAAATATATTAAGTTAAACATATCATCATAGTATTAAGAGTGGGAGTAGTATGTACCATAAATGAAGTTGTTTAAGCTTTTATTAGACAAATACTCGTAAAATAACATTGTTTCATCCCCTTCAATGCAGCAACCTAAAAGCATAACAAGGTTGCGATGTTGCAACTTTGCAATCAAAATAATTTCATTCTTCAACGCCTTGTGTCGACTTTTCAACAAGCCTTTTAACTGCAATCTCCTGGCCATTTGATAATACACCCTGTTTCAAAAAAAAAAAGTAATGCAAAAAAAATAATTAGTAACCACTTCAAGTCTTTATCATTGGCGAAATCACAATTCTAGACAAAATTGACTCATCTAATACCTCATATTTAAAGTAGAGCTCTTTAGAGTTGTATACAAATATATTTTGTATCAACGGATTCACTGTCAAAATACCGCTACCACTAAATGAGGTTCCATCAAACGGACCCCATCTAAATAATGGGAGAAAATACGAACTCCTCGACGTAAATAAACTTATTTGGTTGTACACAGACGCGCACACCCCTCACCCTTTACTAAACCAAACAGCTATCTACCTTACACATAACTCAACTCATTAGCATCCCCAAATTCCACAAGGCTCAGGTTATTCACACACTAGGGTTTTTTTAACTAAACACCCCCCTCAATGGCTCATTGGGGCCTCAATTACCCATTGAGGGTCAAACAGAGAACCTCAATGGGACATTGGGGCCTCAACGACCCATTGAGGGCCAAAAACTGGAAAAAGATGGTCCATTGAGGCCTCAATGACCCATTGAGGTTTGCTAATTATTGGTAATCATTAACCAATCATTGGCAATGATTGGTAATGATTGGCGGCGAGAGGGGGAGTGGGGTTAGAGAGAGAGAGAGAGTGAAAGGGAAAGTGGTTTGAGTCATCTGCTGTATAGTAGGGTTAATGGCCCATTAAGAGACCTCAATGGCTAATTGAGGCCTCAATAGTCTGTTGAGACATTTTTTTTTCCTTTTTAGCTCGTTGAAGCAAGCTCAATGGCCCATTGAGAGACCTCAATGGCTAATTGAGGCCTCAATGGTCTGTTAAAGACATATTTTTCATTTTTAGCTTGTTGAAGCAAGCTCAATGGCCCATTGAGAGACCTCAATGGCTAATTGAGGCCTCAATGGTCAGTTGAGACATTTTTTTCCTTTTTAGCTCGTTGAAGCAAGCTCAATGGCCCATTGAGAGACCTCAATGGCTAATTGAGGCTTCAAAGGTCAGTTAAGACATTTTTTTCCTTTTTAGCTCGTTGAAGCAAGCTCAATGGCCCATTGAGAGACCTCAATGGCTAATTGAGGCCTCAATGGTCCGTTAAGACATTTTTTTCCTTTTTAGCTCGTTGAAGCAAGCTCAATGACCTATTGAGAGACCTCAATGGCTAATTGAGGCCTCAATGGTTAGTTGAGACATTTTTTTCCTTTTCAGCTCGTTGAAGCAAGCTCAATGGCCCATTGAGAGACCTCAATGGCTAATTGAGGCCTCAATGGTCAGTTGAGACATTTTTTTTCCTTTTTAGCTCGTTGAAGCAAGCTCAATGGCCCATTGAGAGACCTCAATGGCTAATTGAGGCCTCAATGGTCCGTTGAGACATTTTTTTTCCTTTTTAGCTCGTTGAAGCAAGTTTTGGCTGCTCAATGGCCCATTGAGAGACCTAATGGCCAATTGAGGCCTTAATGGTCCGTTGAGAGGGTCTTAATGGGTCATTGAGAGGGACTCAATGGGTCATTGAGAGGATCTCAATGGCCAATTAAGGCCTCAATGGTTCGTTGTAATTTTTTTTTAATTTTTAATTAATTGTAGAAGCTTCCTTAAGAAGCTTTGTCTCAATAGGCAATTGAGACCTCAACGACCCATCGTTGATTTGTTTCAATGGGCCATTGAGGCCTCAACGGCCCATCGTTTTTCAAAATTTTGGTCTCAATGACCCATTATGGCTTCCACGACCCTCAATGACCCATATTTTTTTTTTTGGTTTTTTAGCGTGTTTTACGTATTCTAAGCTTAATATTTGTATTTTTTATATAAAAAATAAAAAGTACATTCTTCTCATAATTATAAATTAGCGTACACAACAATTTTTTTTTTCCGTTAAGTCGAAGTAACATAGATAAGCTAGGTTAAGTCGAATTATTGAGGTGGTGGAACATCAACCCTTTGTATACGGTCGTCATATATCGTCTCCCACTCACTTGCCTATTCAGATCGAAACTTACACCATGTTGTTAGGATCTGAGTTTGTTTGTTTTGATTGTTTAACTAAATATGGTAATGATGAAATGAAAATAGAATGAAAGTGCAGCGGAATAATAAACTGTTAATCAAAACAAGAGAGTAAATGTTTTCAGATCGAAAGCTTTCATTTATCTAAAAGATTACAATCGTACAATTACTCCCCCTCAGCCTGATCACACAGTGTTTGTCTGAGAGAATGTTTGTGTGTGTGATGCAATAGAATAGTACAAGCACTGTTCTATTTATAGACAGACTCAAAGCACTGATGACCTAAGCTGACGTCACCTAAGACAGTGACCTCTAACAGAATAACAAACATAAACATCTGCCTATTACAAACTACTGTTACATTGAAAGCACTGATATTAAACAGCTGTTGTAGGAAAACTCTGATGGTCTTGTATCCACTGCTGGAGCCTAAGTGCTGTTGGTTCCAGCAGTGCTTTGGTCTTCAGTACTTGTATCAGCAGTTGTACTTCATCAGACCTTTGGTCAGCAGTTGTTCTTCATCAGTTGTTTATTCAGCAGTTCTTTGTATCAGCAGTTGTTGAGCAGTTGTTTGGATAGAACAGTTGTTAGGGTCAGCAGTCTTTTGGGAGAAGTAAGTTGTAAAGACTGTTTATTCAAAGGATCAAACTATTAGCTTATTTTGGCTTTCTAATCATCTGTTCTTCTCCAGGTCAGCAGACCCAACAATCTCCCCCTAGAACAGATGATGCCAAAACTCAGCTTTATTTATTGATCTTTATTCCTCATCAGACTTTCTCTGATTTGACCTTTGAACTGTAATTCAAAGTTCAGAGCAAACAAGTCTTCTTCATCTCTTTCTAGGTCCAGATTTAGCAATGTTTGGTGATCTTCTGCACATAGGCTGTAAGCATCATCCATGTTGATCTTCTGAACCCTTCCATCTGACCTGAGCAATGTCAATTCGTGGTTGTCTTTGTTGACTTTCCACTTTAGAATTTTTGAGTCAGTGGATTTGCTGAGCTGAAGTTTTATTCTTGATGAGTTGGGTGAAGGTGGTCTTCCAATGAGTTCTCTAAGCTTCTCTGTTGTAGGATCAGAGAAGAAATGGACTTGATTGAAGAGCCCTTCCTTGATGAATGTATCAGCAAACTTTCTTTGATCTTCCTCTGACATTTCCTTCTGTTTCTTGAACTGTCTTCTTGCAGCAGTTGTTAAGTCAGAGGTGTCAAGTAAGCTATCCAAGGTAAAGGTCTGTTGGGGTCTCTTCATCATTGGCTCATCAGTGTAAATTGGTTTTCTTGGTAGGCTGGGATCCTTCTTCCTATTTTCTTCCAGACTTTTGTAAGTCTCAACCAACCTTAACTCAGACCATCTGGAAACTGACCTCATCTCCCCATAGTTGGCAGCTACAATCTCTTGCCTCATCCTTTTAAACTTCAAGGCTCTGACTAGGTCTCTGCCTTTGCCAAAGTTAAGAGTAGAGACTTTAGCCTTGGGGTCTTTGGCCATTTCTTCAATTCTGAGTAGTTCTTCTCTCAAAGCATGTGTAGTCCAACCATTGAACTGCTTTTTGTTTGCTTTGTAAGGCTTGGTTGCCATAATCTGTTCCAGAAGAGATTCCCTTACCTCCTTTTCCAAGTCTACACTGAGAGGCATGGAGGACATGGAATTGCTCAGGGTCTTAGCAAAGTCTTCAATCCTTCTGAGTTTGCTAAGCTCTGCTGAATGGATGCCCTGAGCAGTCCTGTCATCCTTCCCTTTGCATTTCTCCCTGATGATGGCATCCACCTGTTCACCCTTGTATTTTAGATAAGTATCAATGTTGAGGGGAACAGGGAAATTTGGGAGAGATGGGAAGGATCTGTCTGATGGCTGTTCAGTATTGTAGAAGGATTGTAATTCCCCCTTGAGTAGATCAAGTTCAAGGGGATACTGAACAACCAATGGTGTAATGGTTGGTGGTGGTCTATGGGATCTGAACTTGGATGTGTGTGGTGAGAATGATGTGATTGGAATAGCTGTGATGGGAGGAGTGGATTGTGCAGTTGAGATGGTGTTTGGTGATGTGTGTATGTTTTCATCATGTACAACAAAGGTTGATTTTCTCTTCCTTGTGTACATGATTTTTGGTGATGGTGATTTGGTAGCAGTGGTTAGATTAACATCTGTTGGCCTTTTAATAGAACCAGCAGATGTTGGTGTTTTGGCTGGTGATGTAGGTTTGGTGGTTGTTTGTTCAGGTGTGTATGTTGGTTTGGGTACAGTGGTTTGGGAAGCAGTGTTTTGGGTAGTTTCAGTGTTTTGGGTGGCAGTGGTTTCAGTAGCAGTGGTTTTGTCAACAGAGGTGTTTAACTTAGATGGTGGTTTCCTAATATGCTTAGCAGGTCTTTTCATCCTTTTAGAGGATCCCACATCTTCTATCTCCTGCTGTTGTTCTCTCTTGAGATTCACCAGCAACTCTGCTTTAGCTTCCAAGGTGTCAGCCCTTTTTTGTTTGGCCTGAGCAGCCTTTTCAGCTTCTATGTTTGCAGAGTCATCTACTGCTTTATTCTTCTCAGTGGTTTGTTGTGGTGGTGCTGTTTGTGTTGCTTGTTGTTGTTGTTGTGGAGCTGATTTGGTAGACTCTGGTTTCTTGGCAGACTTGGCTTGGCCTTTTTGAGAAGGAGGACAACCAAAAGGATCTAGTTTTGGTAGCCTATCTCTGCCACTCTCCCCCTTTTGGCATCATCAGCCGTGAAAGCATCAACATTTTCATCCCTGAGGATGGTGGTAGGGGCAGAGCCAGTAGTCTTCAGCAGGTGGTCCTTGATGGCTTTAATATCAGCATGGGTATCTTTGTACCTTGCATCTACCATATTCCTGATCTCAGCCATGTAAGTCTCATGTGTCTGATCAGCCAGTTTTCTGTGAGCTATGATGATGGGGGAAACTGAATTCCATAACTCACTGGCTATATCAGCTGTTGATGGTTGACTCTTGGAAAGGTCTGCAATAGAGCTCAGTATAAGCTTGACATCAGATTTGATGTCAGCTACAGAGGTTTCAATTACAGAAACTCTGTCCGTCAATTCTTGGTATTTTGACCCATCTCCTAAGTTAATAGGATCATCTGAGTCCCTACCAGTGGTAGTTCTACCTGATTCAGTCCTAATAGGTGAATCAGATGCCCATTTTTCTTGGTACTGGGGACTTCCAACTGTTTTTGGAGACACTATAGTGGCTTCAACAGTTGTTGCCTTCAAGGGAGTCTTAGCTATGTAATCACTGTCCTGATGTGAGACAGTGGTCTCTACATCAGTAGTGGCTGCTCCACTTGAAAACTCACCTAGAGTTTCATTGAACTTAGGTGGTGTAACCTCCTCTTCTGTTTGTGGGATAGCAGATTGTATATTCTCAGGACCAGTCACTTGTTGGAGTATACTCTCAGTGACAAGTGGGAGAGAGGAACTGGGATCTTCCTGAGATTTAGCAATTGCCTCAAACAGTGGTTGCATGGTTTGTGGGACATGATGTGATGGTGAGGGTGGAGGAGTAACAAGAGAATTAGCCCTGGGAGAGGGGCTTGTGAACATTTGGTCAAGTGACTCAAATGTGTCATGATGTGTGTCCCCTTGGCTTACAACATGATCCTTTTGAGAGGATTCATGAGGAGTTTGGTCAGGTGGAGGTATGTCCAACTGTTGTGAGGAAGTAACAATAGTGGTTTCAGGTTGCTTTTGTGGTGCAACAGAGGTTTCTTCTGGTACCTCAACATCCAGAAGCCTCATTTGTGGTTGAGTGGTGGTTTTTGTGGATGAATGTTTCTTTTTGGAAGTGGCTAGTGTGGGTTTCACAGCACTGGATGTAGTGCCATGATCACCAGGAGCAGTGGGCTCAACAACAGAGGTTTTGACAACAGTTGTTGTCTTTGTCCTCTTTGTTTGTGTTTTAGAAACTTTTGACACTTTAGACACTTTTTCTTGGGTGCTTCCACCCAGCATTCTTGTGAAAGTTTCATCTGTTAAGCTTTTCATTTGCATTGCATCACCCTTTTTGAAAACTTTTTCAGGTAAGACTTTTTGTAAGATTACACTAAGAATTCTTGGGTAAATAAGAAAAGCATTGTTTGACCCAGACTTGACTGCTTTCACATTTGATACCAAGTCCATGAACAATCCCTGGGAAAGATTGAAGTCAGAGTTTGACAACATAGCATAACGCAGATATTGCATCCTTAATGGAATTTCATTAAAGGATGTGGACTTAGCAGAGACACAAAGAAGAAGAGTATGGAAGAAAAATTTCATGACTGGAGGGAAAAACTTTTTGAAAAGAGTTGATCCAGTCATCTGACCATCATACCCTCTTTCTTGGAACTCAGTGTGAAGCTCTGTTTTAGTAAAGGAATCCTTACCTGCCAGGTCATTCAGTGTGAAGGTTGTGGATATGGTTTCAGGGGTAATTACGATACTGGTTTCTCCAATTTTGGAAATAATGGAAGTAGGCTTTTTGTCTTGGAGTAGAAACTCAGCATTCAACCAAAATTCTTGGAGTGTATCAAGATAAATAGGGGCGTTAGCGGTTAGGATGGGTAAGTATTTGGAGTTAAGGAAAATGTCGATGGTGGAATGAAATGAAGCGTTGTCATCTGTTTTAATCAGTTAGGGGAGACAATTGTGTGTAGCTTTGGCTTGAAGATCCATTGTAATGGATTTCGAAGGTGAAGATGATTGAAATTTGATGAAGGGTTTGAGAATGAAGAAGGCGGTTTTCAGTATTTTGAATACAATGAGACAGTGTAACGTCTGTTGTGGTAAGACAGGGTTTTTATAGGCTCAATGAAACCGCTGCTGTGGCCAAACCTCTGCTTATATGAGCAGACGTGGCAATCATCTGATGGATGAAACATCTGGTGGAGAACATCTGTTTTTGGCAAACAACTGATACAAACAGCTGATGGATACAACTGTTTTTTTTATAGATATAGTATATATATATATAGGAAACAGTTGTTTTATCTGAACAGATGTTCTGAAACAGATTTTTCAACTAACAGTTGTTTTATCTGAACAGATGTTTTGAAACAGATTTTTCAACCAACAGTGGTTATGAATGAAACAGTGGTTGTTTTATCTGATCAGATGTTATAAACAGATTTTTCAACCAAACAGCTAATTTAAAAATTTGATTTTCTGAAACATTTTATTATGATTTATTGAAAAATTTATTTGTTTAATCCATGTTTAACATACCAATTCTGGAAATCAGATTTGTAAAGGTAGATGTGTCTAAAGCTTTTGTTAACACATCTGCCAACTGATCCTCTGTTGGAACATGGTGCAGAGAAATCAAACCTTTTTCATAGCTGTCTCTGACAAAATGATGTCTTATGTCAATATGTTTTGTAGTGGAGTGAGAGACTGGATTCTTGATGATATTTTCAGCAGCTTGGCTGTCCAACATGAGTGGAGTCCGAAGTGCAGTTATCGCAAAATCCAGTAGTTGATTTTGAAGCCACATGAGTTGGGCTGTACAGCTTGCAGCAGCAATGTATTCAGCTTCAGCTGTTGAAGTTGAAACAGCTGCCTGCTTTTTGCTTTGCCAGGAGACTAAGGCATTCCCTAGAAATTGGCACCCTCCTGATGTGGATTTTCTTGTGGTATGACAGCCAGCAAAGTCACTATCTGAATAACCTGAAAGCTCAATGTTTCCATTAGCAGGATACCAAATACCAAGTGTGGGAGCACCTTTGAGGTATCTGAATATCCTTTTCACAGCAATAAGGTTTGACTTTCTGGGTGAAGCCTGGGATCTGGCACAGACACAGGTAGCAAACATGATGTCTGGCCTAGATGCAGTTAGGTACGGTAAAGACCCAATCATACATCTATAATGTGTTTGATCAACCAGTTCATCCTTGTCATCAATAGTGAGCAGCTTGACTGTACTCATGGGTGTACTACATGGCTTACAATCATTCATCTCAAATCTGGTTAATAAGTTCTTTACATATTTGTTTTGGTAAATGAATGTGCCATTTTGCAGTTGTTTCACTTGGAGACCAAGGAAACACTGAATCTCACCCATGGCACTCATCTCAAACTCTGCTGTCATGAGTTTTCTGAACTCTTCACACATTTGGTTACATGTGGATCCAAAAATGATGTCATTCACATATATTTGAACAATCATTAAGTGTTTCCCTTTCCATTTAAGAAATAAAGTTTTGTCAATTTTACCTCTTGTGAAGCCAATGGATAAGAGAAATGTGGAAAGAGTTTCATACCAGGCCCTTGGTGCTTGTTTGAGTCCATACAAGGCTTTGTTGAGCTTGTAGAGATAGTCAGGATGGAATGTGTCTTCAAAACCAGGTGGCTGACATACATAGACCTCCTCCTGAATTTTGCCATAAAGGAAAGCACATTTGATGTCCATCTGATACACCTTTATGTTGTGGTTGACAGCAAAGGCTAAAAAGAGTCTGATGGCTTCTAGTCTTGCTACAGGAGCAAAAGTCTCATCATAATCTATTCCTTCTTCTTGTCTGAAGCCTTGAACCACAAGCCTGGCTTTATTCTTGACAACAATACCCCTTTCATCAGTCTTGTTTTTGAAGACCCACTTTGTTCCTATAGGACAAACATCCTTAGGAAGTGGTACAAGCTCCCATACTTGTTGTCTTTTGAATTGAAGGAGTTCTTCTTGCATGGCTTCTACCCAACTGTTGTCTTTCAATGCCTCTTGGTACTTGACAGGTTGTGTGAGGGATAAGAAACCTGCAAAAAGACAGATATTTGAGGATTGGCTTCTTGTGAGCACACCCTCTCTGATGTTTCCAATGATCTGGTCTGGTGGATGAGCTCTTAAATAAATAAGATCTCCCTGATATGGAACAATGGCATTTTGAGGTGATGGACAGAGGTTTGGTGACTCTGTTGGTGTAACATCTGTTGGTACTTCTGTAGTGCCATCAGATGTTTGGAATGGTAATGGAGGAATGGGTCCAAGTGGTGTGAAACTTGACTGACTTTTGTCAACAGATGATTGACTTTTGTCAACAGATGATAGATCAGTGGTTGTGAGGGGTGAAGCAGTGGTTTGAGGCAGAAAGACTTTGTAGTGACTGGGGATCACAACATCTGTTCTGTAATCTTGCTGTGGAGACTGTGGAATACCTGCATAGTTAGTTTTAACAGTGATATCTTCAAATTTGAATTTATCTAAGTCGAATAATTCAGCAGGGTTTGCAGGGATTTTTAGAGATGAAAGTTCATTGAACTTTACATTTAGAGTTTCTTCTATTGTCTTTGTCCTTGTGTTAAACACTTTGTAGGCCTTAGCAGTAGAAGAATATCCCAGAAAATAACCACAGTCTACTTTGGCTGCAAATTTTGAAATGGAATCTTTGAGATTTAAAATGAAACATGGGCAGCCAAAGATTTTGAAAAATGAGATTAATGGTTTGATTTTGAACAAAATTTCATAAGCAGTTTTTTGATGTCTGGGGTTGATCAAAACTCTGTTTTGAACATAGCAAGCAGTGTTTACAGCTTCTGCCCAAAAGGACAGTGGCAAGCCAGAATCTGCTAGCATGGTTCTTGTAGCTTCTATAAGAGTTCTGTTTTTCCTTTCAACCACCCCATTTTGTTCTGGTGTTCTTGAGATGCTGAACTGCCTCACAATCCCTTTTGACACACAGAAGTCATCCAACTCCTTATTTTTAAACTCTGTTCCATTGTCACTCCTGAAGACTTTTACTGGCAAGTCATATTGTTTTTCAACTTTGGTGACAAAGTCCTTCAATATTCCTGCAGTCTCATCCTTAAAGTGTAAAAAGTAAGTCCATGTAAACCTAGAAAAATCATCAACTATGACAAGACAAAATCTCTTTCTTCTTAGACTCATGATTTTAACAGGGCCAAACAAGTCCATGTGCAACAATTGTAAACACTGACTAGTTTTGGACTCATCAATGGATTTGTAAGAGCTTTTATGTTGTTTCCCTTTTAAGCAAGAAACACAATGCTCATCACATTTAAATTCTTTTGATGGTAAACCTCTGACAAGGCTTTGTTTGGAGAGTGTGTTGATAGTATTAAGGTTGGTGTGACCCAATCTCCAATGCCACAATTCTGTCTCCTTAGTGGAGGCAGCAGAAAATAGACAGACATTTGCCATAGGATTGTCCTTTAACATATCAACAACATACACATTGCCACTTCTATGAGCAACAAGTTGTGCTTTGCTCTCAGCAATAATGGTATCAATCTTTTTCACCACTTCTGGCCCAATAATCTTACAAGTTTTCTTTGTGAAAAATGAGCCATAACCTTTGTCACTCATTTGTGAGACACTCAGAAGATTAAACTTGAGATTATCAATAAGATTGACATTTTCAAACTTGAGTTTTCCAGCTTGTACAGTCCCTGAACCCAACACCTTACCTTTAGAATCATTACCAAAGGATATATCACCCCCTCCATGAGCCAAGAAGTCCAGAAGAAGGGCTCTACATCCTGTCATGTGCCTGGAGCCTCCACTATCTACATACCAAAGACTATCTAAACAAGCAGAAGCTCCCTGCACATCAGTAAATGATTAGTTTTGGTGAGTGTCCAAAGCCAGTTTGGCTTTGGATGGGTCCTCAGACCTTTCAGACTCAAGCTTTGGAAGGTGATCAGTGGTTTGGACCAATTTCTGAATTAAGATCAACAACTGCTGCTGACCATTTGCCAGTGCTTGGATGTCAACACTTGGGGCAGCAGTTGTTTGATCACTTCCTAACAGATGATAATACCCATATGGATTTCTGTTCACTCTTGGTTTAGAGGGTCTTTTTGGCTCCTCATAAACATGTGGTAGATTGTGACATGGAGGTTGACCATAACCTCTTGGGTATTTGCTTGTGGGTGGAGCATCTGTTACTTGGACATCTCTAGAAGCAGATGTTTCAAGCCTTTTTGTAACAGATGTTTGGACAGGGGTGAAGGTCTGTTTGGGCTTTCCTTTTGAAGTACTAACCATAGGGTTTGCAAGAGTTTTAGCTTTGTATTCTTGTATTTTAACATCAAAATTTTTGAGATACAAGCACTCTTTGGTCTTGTGATTCTTTTTCCCACATATTGAGCATGTGGCTTTGGAATCACATTCACTTGTTCCTTTGTTAATGTCATATGCTTTTAGAAGAAAACAGTTTTTGGTGACATGATTCTTCTTTTCACAGAAATCACAGAACAAGTTGACAGTCTTTTCTTTCTTCTTCCCCTTTTCAGCAGATGTTTGAGCATCTGCTGGAAGATTTTTCAGGGGAATGACTTTGGCCAATGGAATGACCTTTGCCTGAGGAGCTGTCTTTCCCTCAGGTGTTTTGAAATCAACAGGTTTGAAATTCTCAAGAGTATCACACTCATCAGACCAAGTAGGTTTAAATTCATACTTTTCAAGTTCAGTAAAAGATGAGGAACCTTCTGGTTTTTCAAGAACAATTTTCTTACCATTTGGTTCAGTGATTTTAATCTCTTGACCCTGCAGCTTTGTTGGTATTACCTCAATAGACTTTTGACTCTTTTTATCAGTGTTTTCAAAAGCTGGAGCAGTGGTTTCAAAACCAAAGCCAAACTTCACATGACTTTTAGTTTGTTTGTTTAGTAACATTTCAAAACCTCTACATGATTCCACCCATTTCTCACATTCAACTTGGGTGGACTCAAGCTCACTTTTACAACTTTGATATTTTGCTATCATAGTTTGGAGCTGGTCTTTGGTTATGGTTGCTTCATGTTTTAAGCTGCTTATTTCAGACTCTTTTGCAGTTAAACTTGTTTTCAAATCTTTTGTAAGTTTTTCAAATTTAACTTCATCATCCAAAATTTTCTTTCTAAGGTTTTCATTCACCTCTTTGATGTTAGCAAATGCTATCACACATTTGTCAGAACACAACTCTTTAAGAATTTGAGGAGATACCTTAGCAGCAGCCATCAATGCACAATCACACTTGCACTCACAGTCATCAGATGCACCCCAGGGATCTGTGAGATTCACAACCTCTTCTTCAGGTTTTTCACCTGTAACAACTTCACTAACAACATCATCAGTCACAACATCAGATTCAGTTACCACCTCCTCAGATTCAATCTCATCCACCATGGCCATGAAACAAAAATTTTCTGGTTCATTTTCAGCTTTGGCAACTAGTGCAAAATTCTCATCTGTTAGCTCATCAGGTAGACTGCTCCAATTAACAAAGCCTTGTGTAAAGAAGCTCTGTTGACTGGTCTCTGCAGGAGCAGAGGATGGAGCAACAGTCGTTTGCACAGGTGCTTGAGCAACAGGTGTTTGCACATAGTGGATCTGAGGAACAGTGGTTTGGACATACTGGACAGGAACAGTGTTTGAGGACTGTGCAAAATGAGCAGTGTTTTGCACATTTGGTCCAGGGGCATTATAGGAATTCTGATAAGTGTTGGTCTGTGGTCTTTGATTTGGATAGGTTATCATAGGTGTACCATGTTGACCCCTACATTCCCTAGCAAAATGACCAAGTCTATGACATTTGTAACACTTTATCTTTGATTTATCCAACCCAACCTTAGATCTGCCAGTCAACCCTGGAAACCTTCTCCCAGTTTTCTTGTAAAAATTATTAGTTCTTACACTGAGAAGGGCCAATTGGTGCATAATGTCCATTTCTTCCAAATCATCAGGGTCAAAGTATTTCAGGTCATCATACTCAAAGGATATATTGTCAGATGCCTGGATATCACCACCACTTGCTGTGAAAGCATAGTTTGGTGAATAAGAATCAGAGTTAAAACCTGAGTTAAAACCTGAAGTTATGTCAAGAAATGATCATAACTCTGATCCTTTGTGTTTCCAGGCACCTCATCATGACCCAAAAGTGCTGTATTCCCAAATACATAGTCATCAGACACTTTTCCAGAGTCCTGGAGCTTCTTTTTCTGGTTAAGCTCTCTCTCATAGGTCAAGAGCTTACCATGAAGCTGGGTCAGTGATAGGTCTTTGAATCCAATTGAGTTTCTCATCACAATAGCAATAGTGTCCCATTTGTCTGGTAATGATCTTAAAAACCTATGGTTCAAGGTTGAATGAGGGTAAGTAAGACCAACCAATTTTAGTTCACTAATTAAGCAATTAAACCTCTCAAACTGTTGAGTTAATGACTCTCCTTTGACATGACTGAATGTTTCATATTGTTGGTTAAGTATTTCACGATTGTTTTCAATAACCTCCTCAGTCCCACCAAACTGTTCTTTCAGTGCATCCCACAACTCCTTTGCACTGTTACAGTGTAACAACCCAGCATATATATCATTGGGTAGAGCCATGGCCACAATACTGAAGGCCTTAGCATCTAGCTCAATTTTCTGAAAATCCTGGTCGGAGTAGTTTTCAAGTTTCTTTGGCTCAAACACCTTGAGATCTTCAGTACTCGGCACAGTCGGAACATGTGGTCCGAAGATAACCGACTTCCAACACCCAGTGTTTTGTTGAGCTAGAACATGGCTCATCCGACGTTGCCAGATATTGTATTCAGATCTGACAAGCATCGGTGGCTTGTTGTTCGTGCCAGTGTTATGTGGATCGTGATTGATTGAAGCCATTCTCTGATTTTTCAAAAAACAAAGTCTGTTTAAAAACTGTTGAAACGAAATTAAACTATTACTCTGTTTTCAATCTAACAGACAAACGATATCAATAATTGTGAGCTGATTATTAAATTGATTTGTTAGATCGAATTTAATTGACCAAGCTCTGATACCAATTGTTAGGATCTGAGTTTGTTTGTTTTGATTGTTTAACTAAATATGGTAATGATGAAATGAAAATAGAATGAAAGTGCAGCGGAATAATAAACTGTTAATCAAAACAAGAGAGTAAATGTTTTCAGATCGAAAGCTTTCATTTATCTAAAAGATTACAATCGTACAATTACTCCCCCTCAGCCTGATCACACAGTGTTTGTCTGAGAGAATGTTTGTGTGTGTGATGCAATAGAACAGTACAAGCACTGTTCTATTTATAGACAGACTCAAAGCACTGATGACCTAAGCTGACGTCACCTAAGACAGTGACCTCTAACAGAATAACAAACATAAACATCTGCCTATTACAAACTACTGTTACATTGAAAGCACTGATATTAAACAGCTGTTGTAGGAAAACTCTGATGGTCTTGTATCCACTGCTGGAGCCTAAGTGCTGTTGGTTCCAGCAGTGCTTTGGTCTTCAGTACTTGTATCAGCAGTTGTTCTTCATCAGACCTTTGGTCAGCAGTTGTTCTTCATCAGTTGTTTATTCAGCAGTTCTTTGTATCAGCAGTTGTTGAGCAGTTGTTTGGATAGAACAGTTGTTAGGGTCAGAAGTCTTTTGGGAGAAGTAAGTTGTAAAGACTGTTTATTCAAAGGATCAAACTATTAGCATATTTTGGCTTTCTAATCATCTGTTCTTCTCCAGGTCAGCAGACCCAACACATGTGCTATTCAGTTTCATCACAAGCGCGGGCCATTGAGGCCTCAATGGGTCGTTGAGGGATTAAATGCCCAAACCTAACACATTTTCACGAGCCATTGAGGTCTCAATGGGTCGTGGGGAGTTTAAATGCCCAAACTTAACACATTTTAGAGGGCCATTGAGGCCTCAATGGGACGTGGGGAATCACTTTTTCAGGCCATTTCAGTCTGAACTCCCTGCAAAAGCAGGGAGTTCAGACTGACACATCGTACCTCGTACTAGGATGGGTCGTTGAGGCCTCAATGGGACATCGTTTTTTCCAGATTTGGCCTCAATGGCCCGTTGAGGCCTCAATGACCCATCGTTTTTTCCAGATTTGGCCTCAATGACCCATTAAGGCCTCAATGACCCATCCTAGGGGTGTCTAGGGTTTTTTTGGGGGATGTGTAGATAGTATCACCCTTCCACAATCCACACCAACATTTCCAAGAAAAAACCTTGAAAACTCAAGTAACATCTTTACAACACCAATTAACCTATACCACTACTAAAAAACTGGTCTGTTTCCGACCAAGGTTTTGGTCGGAAACTGGTCGGAAAACAGGGTTTCCGACTAGTTTCCGACAAAGTGTGTTTTGTCTGAAAAATCTAGTCGGTAAACTTTTCTGACAAGTTTCCTAGAAAATTTCCGACAAAGTTCCGACAAAAAAGCGTGAAAGATTCTTCGACAAAATTCCGACTAGTTTCCGATTAACTTTTCCGACCAGTTTCCGATTAGCGTTTCCGACCAGTTTCCGATGAATTTTTCCGACCAGTTTCCGATGAACGTTTCCGACCATTTTCCGATGAAATTTTCCGATCAGTTTCCGATGAACTTTTCCGACCAGATTTGGTCGGTATTTGGTCGGAAAGTTGTCCCTAAAAGAAGCGCTTCTTTTTTGTCGGTAAGTGGTCGGAAATACCGACCAAATTTTTTTGGTCGGAAATTATAGTCAGAAATTGGCAGTTTTCTAGTAGTGTACCCATAACAGTTCAGATACAAAACATATAAGCAATACCCATTTCAAAAATAATAATAGTAACCAACAGGAAGCATAATAACAATAATAATAATTGGGTTAATGAGGTACATTGCAATGGTGGGAATTAATAATAATAATAATAATAATAATAATAATAATAATAATAATATACCTACTGCCCTATATACAGAACGATTGGAACGATTTCATGGGGCTTTGTAGCACATCCAAAACTGACCCTATATACAGAAGGAATTGGAACTTACCGAGCACAAACAGGTCAAAATTTATCCTCGACACAGGTTTGGAACGATGAACGAGCAGGAGCTTCATCGATTGTTAGATTTCCGTACAACGAGCAGGAGCACAGGTTTTACGAGCGAATGAGTAGGAAAGAGAATATGATTTTTCAGAATTTTCAGAACGAGCAGAACGAGTAGGAACGAGCAGAATTTTGAGAAGGTTATGAGAGAGAGGGGTTTGATTAGGGTTTGATTTGAGAGAGGGGGAAGACTTATGGCGGGGAGTTAAATGTTTTGAGATTTTAGGTGACACAAAACCATGACACGCGATTTTAAAACCGTCATGTTTTTTTATTTTATGACGGAAAATTATTGACACGCATAAAAAAACATCAAGAAATTATCATTTTTTTCCAAAGATGACAATTTTTTTATGACATGCACTTTTGCATGTCATTAAATATGGTATGTCATAAAAAAAGTGTTAAGGAAGGTTATTTTTGTAGTAATGGGGGCATTTATTTGAGGGGCGACGTTACGGATGATGAAGCTATCAAAGATGCCTACTTGTAATAAAGGACATGATAGTATACTCAATTGCCTAAGCACTTGGTTTGTCTCAAGTCTCAACTCATAAAAGTTTGGCCAGGTAAAATGGCTCCTTGTAATATCCATTTATTTATAATGGTTACGGAGTTCTAACTATAAACATAATATGTGGTATAGAAGCTGTTGCATGTGAAAAAAATGCTAATCATGATTTAAACAAATAATTTATACAATTATAAGGTGGCAATTAAATTTGTTGTGGATGTAATGAAAGCCAACAATTAAACACTGTATATATGGTGTCTATTTATTGGATTGTCATATCATCTTTCAATAAGTTGGATAGCGTGTTTATCAACCCTCTTCTTATAATTTCTGAGTATGTTTGGTGAGTGGGGTGGGGATCACATAAGTCTTGACACATGGCTTATGAATTCTCTCCGCGTTTGATTTGTGACATGTTTTGAGAACGAAACCTAATATAAGGTGGGTAGATTTGTAAATTGTAACACAGAAAATGTTAACAAGAATTAGGTTTTTATGTTGATGGGTTTCATATAGGATTAACATGGAGTTAGGCCCAATTTGTTATGGAAAACGATAGAAACCAATAAGGGCACAAGGGTAATTTTAGCCTCAAAAACCAAATAAGGGAAAAATGCATGTCGTCACCATCTTCATTCTAGCAACCCCACCCCACAAACTTAGAGGGAGAAACTATACATATAAAGCTCAGCTTAGACTCATTTTCAAGTTGATTTTGAGCAACAATCAAAAGCAAAGTACTAGGGATCGATTACTAGTTAATATTGGTTGATTTTCAGAAGAAGGAAGTTGTCAAAATTTCGTTCGATTACTATCAATTCTCTTAGACAATGTGAAAATATTGTCATATATAAAAAGACAAGAAAACACTTAAAACATATACATGTATAGGTATGTGTAGCTATGTTATTCAAATGGTAGAGATTCGGTTCTGCATGACAAACAAACAAACAAAAAAAAAATTTGTTCAATTTTTAAATAATACTTTTATGGAAACCTTACTAAAAATTTGCACATACTAAGTTACTAACACCATATGCATAGCTTTATAAAACACTAGCTGATTACCTCGAAAGTGTCCCGAGGTTAAAAAATCTAATATTACTTAATAAAAAAGAATAAAAGAAGTAAACAGTCTCGACCTCTTTTAATATTAAAGAAAGTTGTTCTAATGTTTATACTATCAAAAGGGGTTCTCATGCTGCATTCCCAGCAGATTAAAAAAATCTCAAACTCTTTTAATGCTAAGCATATCGTAATAGCACATGAACAAAACATTTTTTCGTTTTTGTATAGCACTATATATGGTGCTCGTTGGAAAGATAATAAAGCGATCATTAATTTGGTGTCATTTTCTTTTCAAAAAAATGTCATAAATAAAAGTTACTAACATTTAAAAATTGTGAGCGAAAAATAAAAAAAATAAAGATAAAAATATTAATTAACATATTTGAAATTTTAAAATAATTAATAGTTCATTAACATTTAAAAAATGTGAGAGGAAAATAAGGAAAAGATACTAATTAACATATTTGAAATTTTAAGATAATATAGATATAGATTTTATTTAAAATACAAAATAAATAAATTTAAAAGAAAGCTTCACATGATGCCACATGTCACATTCTATTGAATGTCACCTTATACAACTCAATTATTTTATTATAAGTTATAGATTACACTACAAAAAAAAAAAAAAAAAAAAAAGCTCGGATAGCCTTTGTGATTTGAACAAATTTCACCTTTAGTAATCAACTTTTAGAAATTAGATAAAATTAAACTTTCTGTCCTTTATGTATGATCAAAATTATGAAACGTGCCCTTTAAAATAAAAATTTTCATTTTTAGTCCAAATTGTTTGTTTTTCTTACTGGTTCTGTCCTTTTATACTAACTCAGTTAGTAAAGTTAGTTAATCTCATTCTAACCAAGGACAAAATGGTCAATTCACTTGCTATTGACTAAAAAACCCTATGGGCCTTAAACCTAACCTCTTTAACAATCATCTTCCTCAAAATCAATTTAGGCATTTTTAATATATAAATAAATACACACACACACACACACACACACACATATATATATATATATATATATATATATCATGTGTAAAAAGAAGTATTCGCTATCACCATTTGTCACATCCCTGTTGCCATCAGTCGCCACCATTACCACTAGTAGTCTAGTACCATTGGCATTATTAGCCATCACCCGCACACCACCAAATCAAAACCATTTACCGTTTTTTCTCTCATTCGATTAGCGTAACCAACAATGCCATCACCAACCAAACCTGAGAACCCACAACCTCAAATCAAAATCCCAAATTTGATAACCACAATCTTAAATAAAAAAGGAGGTGGACGATTGTTGTTGTTGGTGGTGGTGGTGAACGATTAGCTTCCGATGATAAAAGAAAAGGAACCGATTTTGAAATACGGGTGAACAATGGTGGTGGACGGTTGTTGGTGGTGGTGAACGAATTTGATTTTGGGTCCAATTTTGAAGTTTAGGGTTTTCGTTTTAGTATTTAGTTGAATGTTTGATTTAAGGTTGCTGGTGATCAACGATGGTGGTAATGGGAAGGGATGGACGACGTTGGGTTAATGGTGGTAGAGGTTGGTGACGAAAGTAGGTGCTCAACTCAGATATGGAGGTGATGGTGGTGGAGGTGGGTGGGGTGGTGGTTGTGGAAGGAGTGGCAGGTGGCGATTGTTATGGTGGTGAAGGTGATAGTGAGGCTGGTGCCATGGTGGTTGGTTGAGGTGGAGGTGATGGCAGGTGGTGAGTTGATTCTGGAAGAACCCCTAAATTAAGGTCAAATAGGGAGTTTTGAGTCAAAGACATGTGAATGGACTAAATTGAGTCTGACTGTCACACCACGACAATGGCGGAAACACGTGGCGCGACGGTTCAAAGCGTAAAGTCAAGGTTATTGCTAAACACAAGTAATTTAAGAAAATGGGACATTTATTATGACGTCAAATCTTGTTCAAATATTACACAAAAGTAAATTGTTTTTAAGACAATCATAGAGGTTTCTCAAATATATCCCAAATGCCTTGGGAAATAGAAGTGAAACCCCGCAAAAGTTTGACGCCGCATTGGAGGATTCCACGACCCAGCTTGCCCGGTTCTCCTTCATCTAATTACCTGAAAGATATGTTTAAAAGTTTCGTCAATATAAAATATATTGGTGAGTTCACAGGTTTTTAGTTTCCAAAACTTGAATACTTGGGAAATACCATGTTATGACAATATATAGGAGTTGCAAATTCCTATAACTCTACTTGAGACTATAATCAAACCAAGACGTATATAATAAATATGCCCCGCTCCAAGTCGTTACTCGGTTTCCCACGACTTAAGTTCAGAATATATGCACCCCAGGCATAACCTAATGCATAATCGACGCTATCGATTAGGGGTGGGCCTTGTCAGGCACCAATTGTACTATTCAATATTCCTCCGGTTTCATTTCCCTGAATAAATGATTATAGAGGCGAGGACTCAACCCCGAGTGGCGGTCACACCTCAAGTAATAAATCCGTCATACATTTTCCCTAACATATCTTTCCCCCGAAAAACGTAAAAATAGTTCAAAATGGGGCCGTGAAACTCACCTGAAACTCTGTCTGGCTTACTAGGCGGATAGCAAAGATGGTCTCGCACCTACAAACGTCCTAGACGTATAAGTCACTATTCCTATAGTGCATGTGCCTTGGCAAGTTGTACACCCAACTCCCGACCACAAGTTATTCCAAATCCCGTTTAATTAAGCGCATATCCTAGGTTTCGTTGGCGTTAGATTACCCTTTTTGTTACAAGTTATATATTACTCTTGTTAATATTTCCTTAACTTGTATCTTATTATCATCGACTCGACTTCCCTTAACATATAATTATTTTCCAATTTAAATAATTATACTTAAGATCGCATCGCTCGATATAATATATATTTCAACCCTCGACCTGACTCACTTTGCCGCACATTTGTTTTCCCATTTAAACAAATATGCTAAGATCTTGTCGTTCGATTGTATATTCTTAACACCCGATTCAACTCACCATACCGTATATTTATTTTCCCATTCAAATAAATATACTAGGATCTTGTCGGCGCGGCATACACATATATATCCTTGTCTACTCGTCGCGGCTTTCCTTCCCACATATCTACTTTCCCATTAAGTAGATATACTAGAATTTTGCCGAGACGAGCGTACATATATATAAATGTGTAATTTTTCTTGTTAAGTATATACGTTTGTTTAACGCCTTATTTGTTTATGTCATGTTTTTCTCCCACGAATAATTCCTCCAACACTTAGGAAAGCGTTTATTAGTTTTCACCCATAATGTATATATATTTTACTTCTTAAAAATATATATTTTCTTATCTTGCCGCAATGGCATTTTTCTCATGATTTGTCCGTGTGCGGTTCGTTATCGCGTCTTAGTTCGATATCTTAGCTCGAATAGTTAATTTTTCCAAGTTTTTCCCAACATGTGTTTTATAGAAATATTATCCCTATTTCTTCCTCTTAACACAAGTTACTTGGAAGGTTTGAAATACTTATGTATTTTTAACCCAACTTGTTAACTTAACTACAAAAATGTTTCCAACACTTTTATATTCCCATTTATATAAAAGTATTCATTTTTGTATAAGTTTCTCAAGTTTGTTTAATATTTTTATAAAATCTCTATTTTATAAAAATCCTTATGTTAATACCATCCATATTTTTATAACTTTCAAAAATATACTTCTATACAAAATACCCAAGTATATCTACTAGTATTTACCAAAATCATCCTTAGAAATTTATTACTTACACTTTTGACACCAAACTTTCCATCCTTGCATTTTTGGACTAATAGTTTCTAAAATATCCATTTTAGTCCTCTAACTTTCGAAGTTACAATATTAGTCCCTTAACTTTCAAAAGTTGCATTTTTCCACTCTAACTTCCAAAGTTAACATTTTTCACTCAAAATAGTAGACTTTGAAGATTCAACTTTTTATTGGTAAGTTATTTTTGTATCAAAACACTTTTGTTAGTCTTATATTCCATATGTAAGACTACTTGTATGTGTGTTTTATGTATTTGCCCATTTTAACAAAATATTATTCTTCTAAGTAAGTTAACTTAAATTTTTCATCTTCTTTATCCATGAACTTCTAATATGTTCCACCATACATTATACCTTAGATGATCATAATAAGATGATTTAAAGTTACTTTTTAACATATTCAAGTTCATTCCACAATCTTAACCAAATCATCATCCTACTTAGTTTAAGTGTAAACTTTATATATTTTCAAGATCATTACTTTATCATCATCAAATCCATGATTTATTTACATATCTTTAATCATCTATTTTACACAAGTAAAACCTATTAAAGATTATGTTCAAACCACCTTTTAAACCCTTCATGTACAACTTGCTTCTAAGAACACATACATGAATAATAATAATAATCAAAAACAAGGTTGAGAAGCTTACTACTAGCACAAGGCTAGGGAAGACAAAACCTTGGATTTTGAGAGGGGTTTAGTGTGTTCTTCCTTAATGGTTAAGCTCCAAGCTTGAAACACACAATAGGGGTTTGGATGATGGATTGTTTTAAGTGATTTGGAGATGTAAAAACTTGAAAGAATGATGTATGGGGGAGGGGTATAACTCACGGCCAAAGAAGGAAAGAAGAAGAAGAGTTTTGCTTTGATGCTCCAAGTCTCTAACACATGTTTATAAAGCCTTATCACATGTAATCATTCCAAAGATTTCAAGTAATCTTATGGAGGATTGAGTTGTGTACTTGGGATTTTTGAAAAGATATGGTATGTGTGTGTGTGTATGGAGCCGTGTATGTATGTATGGATGTGGAAGATTGCTTGCAAATCTTGCTAAATCCTTGTGATCTTTCATAATCTTTATATAATATCCTTCTCATTCATGTGTTTACTAGTGTGTAGTGGGTTTGATTATGTCTTGGATTCTTGGGGCCATAGGGCCGAAAATTATCTTACACATTGTAAGATTTTGCATGCTTTGTACTAGGGTGTCATACACCTTTTGTTTTTAGTGAAGCATGCTTTATATCTTAGAGTGTAGATTATTATTATTACCACACTTACATGGACATAACAAGGCCTTCTAGGCCGGCCCTTGTGTGGGTTTAGGTGGGGTCCACAACTTCAAATATTTACCCAATATTTGTTATGTTTAATCCCCCGTCGTTCGGGTGTCGTTCGGGTATTTTTCGGGTTTTAATCACGCGTTATTCGGACATTAAAAATACCTTTATTAACCCTTAAATATAGTCTAATTTAAGCGTTGATTGGTTATTTAGGCCTTTGCCGGGTGAAATTATGAGTTATACGCGTATCGGGTGCGGTACGCGCATTTTATTCGTTACCGGGAGATTTGTACAAGACGTTTTCACTTATGGTTTTGGAGTTCCAAAACTCATTATATTTCATGAAAATACCCTTTATTTTATATCCTGGGTGTCCGGGATCCTTTTCGTTTATTTAATTATTACCGGGTAATTGCCAACGTCCATACCGGATAGTTTATTCGCACATGTTCCAATCATGTTTTACCATTAAACGTACGCTTTCCTATGCACTATTTGGAAATTGCTATCTCCTAAGGCCTTGATAATTAAATCACACATAATTGCATTTAATTACGTTAATCATATATTAATTAATTTGTACGGAATTACCTTATTTTTGCCGGTTGTTACACTGACATTACCATTTCCTACAAGAAAACCATACTCGTCTCGACCTGCATTATTTTAGAACGAGCAACATAAAAAGAGGGTAACGGTTCCTCTTGTGATAAAATTGTGGCAATCCCTTCATATTGCTCGTTTAACCCGGAGATCAACTGGAGCACCAATCTATCATTGTCAACCGGTGCGTTGGCGTTTGCCAATTGATTGGCTAGAAGCTTCAATTCCTGACAATAAGCCGAAACATTCAGGAAACTATCCAACCGAGTGTTGGAAAACTTGTGCATAAGGTGGATGGCACGTGAAGCTTTGTTATCTTGAAGCAGATCATCGATGGCTTTCCAAGCATCATAGGCGATGGCGGTTTTGTCAATGATGGTGTGAAGGAGATCATTGGAGATCGTGCTATAAAGCCATTGTAGAACGATGACGTCAAGATGATCCCAATCATCATTAGTTGGGGTAGTATTAGTGGAGGAGGAGGAGACGGTGTTTTGTGGTCTAGGGGATAGGTGGTCATGCACCAAGAACGCCTTGCAATGGATTTTGAACAAGTTTGCCCAAGATGCGTATTAGGAGGATTCGATTTCCATGATAATAGGTACATCGTTTTTAATATTAGAGACGCTTGTGACGGGGTGGATCTTGGATTCAAGGGTTATGGAAGGGGTTGTAGGAGTCGGTGGTGGTGGGGTGGTCATGGTCGAATAATGTGGCAGGGGTGAAAAAGGGTTGGTACTGAAGT
Source organism: Ambrosia trifida (assembly GCA_028751855.1). Classification (NCBI taxonomy): domain Eukaryota; kingdom Viridiplantae; phylum Streptophyta; class Magnoliopsida; order Asterales; family Asteraceae; genus Ambrosia; species Ambrosia trifida. Next base: position 66,671,388 of record CM054122.1, read on the forward strand.
GGAGGAGATTAGGAAGGAAGGAAATGAGTCTATGCAGAGAATACAACCGACAAGGGACAGACGGCAGAAGTAAAACTGTTGACTCAGAAGAGATCGACAAAAGAAAGGAAGATGTCAGTAGAGATAACTAGGGGTTGGTACACTAGACTTGTGATACCATGATGGAATGTAAACGATGTCCTTTCTCATTGATTATCATTATATTTATAATTACATTGGGCTCCTCTATTTTAGGAGAGATATAATTACATTAATCACAAGATAGATACAATATAATCATTCTAAACATATTATCTCTATTAAAAATTAGAAGGAATTGCAACAGATTTTGTAGGTTTTTATGGTCGATTCATATTAGAATGAACGAATTGAAGGAACTGAAGCGAAGAATTGATCAGAGCTAGGGTTAAGATGAAAATTTCACAATGTACAGTTTTTTGCTTTGTGTTTATAGAATACAATGGAGGTATGGAAAATGTTATCCTTTATGAGCAGACCTGTAAATGAACCGAACGTTCATAAACTGTTCGTGAACTTGTTAGGTGAGAAGTTCGTTTATGTACGTTTATTTAATAATTGAACAGACCTGTAAATGAACCGAACGTTCAGCTTTCCGCGCTTTCCAAAGCGCGCGACACCTTTCCAAGGTGACACTTTTAGTAGGACCCTGTCTCCGACTTGAAACTCTAGAGGCTTTCGCCTCATATCAGCATAGCTTTTCTGGCGGTCCCGGGCCGCTTTGAGGCGTTCCTTTATCAAAAAGACCTTGTCCGTGGTCTCTTGAACAATTTCGGGCCCGGTGAGTTGTTTTTCTCCAACTTCCGCCCAACATAACGGCGATCGACACTTGCGTCCATATAGAGCTTCAAACGGTGCAGCTTGAATGCTCGTATGATAACTGTTTTTATAGGAAAATTCTACCAACGGCAAGTGTGTATCCCAATTACCTCCGAAATCAATCGCGCATGCCCGTAACATATCCTCCAAGGTCTGGATGGTTCGTTCACTTTGACCATCCGTTTGAGGGTGATATGCGGTACTCCTGTCGAGGCGAGTACCGTGGGCTTCATTTAAACTTTCCCAAAATCTGGAAGTGAAACGACTATCCCGATCGGAGATGATAGAAACAGGTACACCGTGTTTAGATACCACTTCCTTTATGTACAAACGGGTTAGTTTCTCCAACCTGTCTGTTTCGCGAATCGGAAGGAAGTGTGCAGATTTTGTCAATCGATCTACGATTACCCAGATCATGTCATGGCCGCTTGTCGTCTTGGGTAACTTGGTAATGAAATCCATGGTAATTCGTTCCCATTTCCATTCCGGTATTTCCGGTTGCTGGAGCAAACCGGAAGGTCTCTGGTGCTCTGCCTTGACCTTTACGCAAGTCAAACATCGCGCAACATATGCTGCTATATCTCTCTTGAAATTCGGCCACCAATAAAGTTCTTTTAGATCGTGGAACATCTTGTCTGCACCCGGGTGAACCGAATATCTAGAACTGTGAGCTTCGGCCAACACTAGCTCACGCAATCCTCCGTACACTGGAACCCAAATTCTATTCATAAAATACAGAGTCTGGTCTGCCTTTGGTTCTAGCGAATCAACCATCTTTCGTAATCTTTCACCTTTGACATTCTCGGGTTTAAGGGCGTTAACTTGAGCTTCACGAATTCGTTCAGTCAGATTCGTGTGGATAGTCAGACCCAAAGCTCGAACACGCAATAGTTTAACCCGTTCCTTGCGACTCAAGGCGTCGGCCACAACGTTCGCTTTACCGGGATGGTACTTTATCTCACAATCGTAATCGTTTAATAATTCGACCCATCGCCGTTGTCGCATGTTTAAATCTTTCTGATCAAAGATGTGTTGCAAACTCTTATGATCAGTGAAAATTGTGCACTTGGTTCCGTACAAATAGTGCCTCCATATCTTGAGAGCGAATACCACTGCACCTAATTCCAAATCGTGTGTAGTGTAGTTCCTCTCGTGGATTTTCAGTTGCCTGGAAGCATATGCTATTACTTTCTCTCGCTGCATCAATACGCAACCCAAGCCTTGATGCGAGGCATCACAGTAAACCACAAAGTCTTCCGTACCATCTGGAAGTGATAGTATCGGAGCGCCACATAACTTTTCTTTTAACAATTGGAATGCTGCCTCCTGCTTTTCCGTCCACTCGAATTTCTTATCCTTTTGGGTTAGCATGGTTAAAGCTTGTGCTATCTTTGAAAAGTTCTCGATGAACCTTCTGTAATAACCCGCGAGGCCAAGAAATTGTCGTACTTCGGTGGGAGTTCGAGGGGCTTCCCAATTTTTAATTGCCTCGATCTTGGCGGGATCGACGTGTATGCCCTTCTCGTTTACCACGTGGCCTAAAAAGTGAACTTCCCGAATCCAAAAGTCACACTTTGAGAATTTTGCGTAGAGCTTCTCTTTGCGGAGTACTTCAAGAATTAATCGAAGGTGATTCTCGTGGTCTTCTTTGGTGCGCGAATAGATCAAAATATCGTCAATGAAGACTATGACGAATTTATCCAGGTATGGCTTACACACGCGGTTCATTAGGTCCATGAAAACCGCTGGTGCGTTGGTTAAGCCGAACGGCATTACCAAAAATTCATAGTGCCCATACCAGGTTTTGAAGGCCGTTTTTGGTACATCTTCTTCTTGTATACGCAACTGGTGATAGCCTGACCTCAAATCGATCTTGGAGTAATAGCTGGAACCTTGGAGCTGATCAAATAAATCGTCGATCCTGGGGAGAGGATAGCGATTCTTGATGGTTAGCTTGTTTAGCTCTCGATAGTCGATGCACATGCGAAACGTGCCATCCTTCTTCTTTACGAATAAGACGGGAGCTCCCCAAGGTGAGAAACTCGGTCTTATAAAACCTTTGTCCAATAATTCTTGTAGCTGGCTGGACAGTTCCTGCATCTCTGATGGAGCTAGGCGGTATGGCGATCGTGCCACAGGAGCAGCTCCGGGAACGAGGTCGATGCGGAACTCGACTTGTCGAGGTGGCGGTAACCCCGGCAAATCTTCTGGAAATACATCCGGAAAATCTCTAGCTACTGGAATGTCTTCCAACTTTCGCTCGTCGGCCTTCTTGTCCACTACGTGTGCCAAGAATGCGACAAGCCCTTTTCTTAGACACTTACGAGCCTTCATGCTTGAAATAATCCTTAGCGGCGTCCCGTGTCTTTCCCCTTGAATTGAGAGAGTTTCACCGCTTGCGAGGGGGACTTGAATAACTTTATCGTTGCAAACCACAATGGCACGGTGCGCGGACAACCAGTCCATGCCGACAACGATGTCAAAACTTCCCAATACGACCGGCAAAAGATCAATCCCAAACTCGTGCCCACAGAGTTCTAATTTACAATCTTTCGCTACTTCTCTCGTTTCAATAGTTTTACCATTAGCCAGTTCTATGGAGTAGGGTGTATCTAGTTTGCTAGTTTTTAATCCAAGTAGTCTTTTAAACTCAATGGATACGAAGCTAAAGTCAGCACCGGTATCAAATAATACAGAGGCATAATGACCATTAAGAGGAAACGTACCAGTGACCACGTTGGGGTCTTGTCGTGCATCACCGGCTCCAATCACAAATGCCCGTCCACGGGCCTGGTTGTTGATCTTGGGGCAATCCTTTTTCCAATGATCTAGCGACCCGCATGCAAAGCATGGTCTAGCCCCTCCATTCTTCGGTGCTCCGGACCGACAATCTTCAGTCTTGTGCCCTGTGCGGTGGCACTTTCCACAAGTTAACCCATTGTTTCTTCCCTGATTACCCTGTTTGTTCCCATTACCACGTCTCGTGGCAACATATCCCTTTCCCTTCTTGTTTGAGCTACCCGACGCTCGGTCCCTTTTCCCTTCATCCCGTTTCCTTTTCCCGAATCTCGGCTTGTTACCCTGGTCGTTCGACACAACAGCTGAGTTTGACCCCTGATTCTTGGCTTCTACACTGCTTGCCTCAGAAATTTTCAATCCCGAAACTTGTCGGATCAGTGTACCCATGCGTATAGCATCTTCGGTGAGGCTTAGCGCAAGATCAATGGCTGCGCGCATGGTCGTAGGTTTAGAAGCAGTGACCATGCTGCGTATTTGCGGTGCTAAGCCGAACAAATAGCGCTCAATCTTGTTGTTCTCAGGGGTGACCAACCGTGGCACTAGTCTGGCAAGATCATGGAATCGAGACGTGTAACCAGTAACGTCCGCTCCCATCATAGTGAGGTTCCAGAACTCAGTTTCCAGTTTCTGTACCTCGCTCGCCGGGCGGTACTCAGCAATCATGAGTTCCTTCAGTTCTGTCCATGACAAGGAGTAAACAGTGTCATCACCCAATGACTGTACTTGTCCATTCCACCACGTCAGTGCTTGGTCCAAGAACAAGTTGGTGGAATACATGACTGACTGACGTGGGGTACACCCACTGATACGAATGACTGCCTCGGTCTTTTCAAACCACTTGACCAGGCCAACTGATCCTTCCGTGCCGTTGAAATTGATCGGCTTGCAGTCTAGGAAGGCTTTGAAGGTGCAGCCACGCTCTCGCGAGGCCGTTTCTGCATCAATAAAGTTGTATGTTATTATGGGATAGGAGTTTTAGGATATTCTCCCATCGCTTTACCAATTATTTTCAACTTCTTACCAGTGGGGGAGGTTTCTTGTCGGTCACTCCCAGTCAAGTCACGTGATCGTTCGGAGCGAGCAGCTTCGTGCTCCGCGATCGCGCGGGCTATGCGTTCAGAAATCATGGTCTCAAGTTCGGCTGGTGTTGCGGGCAGTCCGTCTGCACCGCTGTTGCTTCTGGTGGCTAGTGCCATTTTCTTCAATAATAATTATCAAAGGTTAATTTTGGCAAACATTTATACAATATAAAGCATAAATAACAAACCAGAATATGAACACAATAATCAACACCAAGTCATCACACAACATACCAACACATCAAAAATAAATAGTAATCAACACAACACCACCACACAAATACACAAACCACAACATATGGAGTAAGCAATAATAATCATAGACAACAACATATTTCACCATAATAATAAGATTTTTCATTAATTTCAATAGTACTAGTACAATGCTTGTTCATAATAACAAAATGGAGAATACATTTCTCATACAATACATTGTTTTTGAAATAAATAAAACATCATATCATGTGCCGTCGTACCCGTACGGCTAGGCAAAATGCAGACGAGTGTCATAACCCGTGCTATACTACCATACTGCTGCTACTATGTACATAAGCTGGTGATTCTTCCGTGCATCCCTGATACATCCTTACTGTGGCGGTGGTGGCGGATACTAGTACTGTGGCGCATGCATACTGATCGTCATACTGATCGTCATGATACGCTCATATAAGAACTGCCGATGCGCAAAATGCGCATCCCCTGTAATACCACACTGAGCGTCCATGCTCAGTAACTCCTCCGCATAGTGCGCCAAAGCGTCTCGTGCATCAATCATCCTCGTCCACATCAGACGGGTCTGCTGCTCCACCTGTGTCACGGTGCGCTGCACCATGTCAGCGAGAGTCTGAAAGTCTCGCTCTAAGGTGATGGCAGTGGACCATGCTGGTCCAGACAAGGGTGTCATCCTAGGTGGCTGGGATGGTCCGGGTATATTTGGGTGAGCTGATGGAAATGGCCCAAAGGGGGCTGGTATCGGTATGTGTGGAAGTAGCGGGGTAAAACCTGGTGGTCTGGGGGTAAAGTGAGGTGGCATCATGTAAGGGTCCCCTGCACCCAGAGTGTACGGTGCAGGTGGCATGCTGGGAAGGGTAGGGATCGGTAGTGTCATGGCTACAGTGGGCGGTGGTACAAGCTCGGCTAATGGGGCTACTAGAGGCTCTGAGACAGTGGCCCACTCTGGAGTGGATACCACGACAGTGGGGGTAGGAGGGCTCGCGGTGGCAAAGGCTGCCATACCTGCCCTGCGTAGCTCAGAGCTATCGGCGGGGCTACCCTCAAGTACATGCGCTGCTATGGCTGGCCCCTCCTGAGGTGCGGGCTCAAGTGGTGCTGGTGGGGCTACGGGGTCAGCAGGTGCGTCCTCTATCATTGGAGCCACTGGCTCCTCCTGAACAGCTGGGATCTCGGGTACCAGCATGTGCTCAACCGAGGCTACGGACTCGTCGTCCGAGTCATCAGATATCCACCCGTTCCTCCCACGGGAGATCGGCATGAGTCTCATGCCTGGAGGAATGTGGATGTGTGGTACAGGTGCTGGCTCATGCTCAACGTGAGCCTGCCTGTCGAACGGAGACTCTACTGTCTCCGACTGGGCTGGGATCGGCCGGGACGGACCGGCACAGCCTTCAGGGAAGTCCCTGATAGCTCGGATGGGGCGTGGGGCTAAAGGTGCGGCCGGTACAATGGGTAGCGGCGCGTCGACCACGGCGGGTGCCCAGTCAGGATCCTCGCTAGGATCCGTCTCGTCCGAATCGTCATCTGAACCTCCTGCGACGTTCATCTCCACGTCGTCGTCTTCCGCATAAAGTACAACCAGCTCAACTGGCTCAGGCGGTGGTGCGGGGATGATCTGAATACTGCTATCGTAACTGGGCGCTATGCTACCAGCGTCCGACATCCTGGCAAAAGAACCGTACATGTATATATATGAATTAATTTAAATTAGATAGTTAAGGCGTACATTATCAGTATCCTTTCTAACCTCTAATACTACGTTAATGCATAACGATACCCCTGGCTAGCTTGGTCGGAATCTCCTCATGCCCAATGCTTCTTGAAAAATTACTTTATTTGCATTTAGCAACTATGTATATATTTTTTTGAAAACTTTATCTTTTTGAACCAAATCTGGTTATAGTCTAGTTTTTAAAGAAAATACTCTAGTTCGCTATAACCTTGGCTCTGATACCACTTTCTGTCACACCACGACAATGGCGGAAACACGTGGCGCGACGGTTCAAAGCGTAAAGTCAAGGTTATTGCTAAACACAAGTAATTTAAGAAAATGGGACATTTATTATGACGTCAAATCTTGTTCAAATATTACACAAAAGTAAATTGTTTTTAAGACAATCATAGAGGTTTCTCAAATATATCCCAAATGCCTTGGGAAATAAAAGTGAAACCCCGCAAAAGTTTGACGCCGCATTGGAGGATTCCACGACCCAGCTTGCCCGGTTCTCCTTCATCTAATTACCTGAAAGATATGTTTAAAAGTTTCGTCAATATAAAATATATTGGTGAGTTCACAGGTTTTTAGTTTCCAAAACTTGAATACTTGGGAAATACCATGTTATGACAATATATAGGAGTTGCAAATTCCTATAACTCTACTTGAGACTATAATCAAACCAAGACGTATATAATAAATATGCCCCGCTCCAAGTCGTTACTCGGTTTCCCACGACTTAAGTTCAGAATATATGCACCCCAGGCATAACCTAATGCATAATCGACGCTATCGATTAGGGGTGGGCCTTGTCAGGCACCAATAGTACTATTCAATATTCCTCCGGTTTCATTTCCCTAAATAAATGATTATAGAGGCGAGGACTCAACCCCGAGTGGCGGTCACACCTCAAGTAATAAATCCGTCATACATTTTCCCTAACATATCTTTCCCCCGAAAAACGTAAAAATAGTTCAAAATGGGGCCGTGAAACTCACCTGAAACTCTGTCTGGCTTACTAGGCGGATAGCAAAGATGGTCTCGCACCTACAAACGTCCTAGACGTATAAGTCACTATTCCTATAGTGCATGTGCCTTGGCAAGTTGTACACCCAACTCCCGACCACAAGTTATTCCAAATCCCGTTTAATTAAGCGTGTATCCTAGGTTTCGTTGGCGTTAGATTACCCTTTTTGTTACAAGTTATATATTACTCTTGTTAATATTTCCTTAACTTGTATCTTATTATCATCGACTCGACTTCCCTTAACATATAATTATTTTCCCATTTAAATAATTATACTTAAGATCGCATCGCTCGATATAATATATATTTCAACCCTCGACCCGACTCACTTTACCGCACATTTGTTTTCCCATTTAAACAAATATGCTATGATCTTGTCGTTCGATTGTATATTCTTAACACCCGATTCAACTCACCATACCGTATATTTATTTTCCCATTCAAATAAATATACTAGGATCTTGTCGGCGCGGCATACACATATATATCCTTGTCTACTCGTCGCGGCTTTCCTTCCCACATATCTACTTTCCCATTAAGTAGATATACTAGATTTTTGCCGAGACGAGCGTACATATATATAAATGTGTAATTTTTCTTGTTAAGTATATATGTTTGTTTAACGCCTTATTTGTTTATGTCATGTTTTTCTCCCACGAATAATTCCTCCAACACTTAGGAAAGTGTTTATTAGTTTTCACCCATAATGTATATATATTTTACTTCTTAAAAATATATATTTTCTTATCTTGCCGCAATGGCATTTTTCTCATGATTTGTCCGTGTGCGGTTCGTTATCGCGTCTTAGTTCGATATCATAGCTCGAATAGTTAATTTTTCCAAGTTTTTCCCAACATGTGTTTTATAGAAATATTATCCCTATTTCTTCCTCTTAACACAAGTTACTTGGAAGGTTTGAAATACTTATGTATTTTTAACCCAACTTGTTAACTTAACTACAAAAATGTTTCCAACACTTTTATATTCCCATTTATATAAAAGTATTCATTTTTGTATAAGTTTCTCAAGTTTGTTTAATATTTTTATAAAATCTCTATTTTATAAAAATCCTTATGTTAATACCATCCATATTTTTATAACTTTCAAAAATATACTTCTATACAAAATACCCAAGTATATCTACTAGTATTTACCAAAATCATCCTTAGAAATTTATTACTTACACTTTTGACACCAAACTTTCCATCCTTGCATTTTTGGACTAATAGTTTCTAAAATATCCATTTTAGTCCTCTAACTTTCGAAGTTACAATATTAGTCCCTTAACTTTCAAAAGTTGCATTTTTCCACTCTAACTTCCAAAGTTAACATTTTTCACTCAAAATAGTAGACTTTGAAGATTCAACTTTTTATTGGTAAGTTATTTTTGTATCAAAACACTTTTGTTAGTCTTATATTCCATATGTAAGACTACTTGTATGTGTGTTTTATGTATTTGCCCATTTTAACAAAATATTATTCTTCTAAGTAAGTTAACTTAAATTTTTCATCTTCTTTATCCATGAACTTCTAATATGTTCCACCATACATTATACCTTAGATGATCATAATAAGATGATTTAAAGTTACTTTTTAACATATTCAAGTTCATTCCACAATCTTAACCAAATCATCATCCTACTTAGTTTAAGTGTAAACTTTATATATTTTCAAGATCATTACTTTATCATCATCAAATCCATGATTTATTTACATATCTTTAATCATCTATTTTACACAAGTAAAACCTATTAAAGATTATGTTCAAACCACCTTTTAAACCCTTCATGTACAACTTGCTTCTAAGAACACATACATGAATAATAATAATCAAAAACAAGGTTGAGAAGCTTACTACTAGCACAAGGCTAGGGAAGACAACACCTTGGATTTTGAGAGGGGTTTAGTGTGTTCTTCCTTAATGGTTAAGCTCCAAGCTTGAAACACACAATAGGGGTTTGGATGATGGATTGTTTTAAGTGATTTGGAGATGTAAAAACTTGAAAGAATGATGTATGGGGGAGGGGTATAACTCACGGCCAAAGAAGGAAAGAAGAAGAAGAGTTTTGCTTTGATGCTCCAAGTCTCTAACACATGTTTATAAAGCCTTATCACATGTAATCATTCCAAAGATTTCAAGTAATCTTATGGAGGATTCAGTTGTGTACTTGGGATTTTTGAAAAGATATGGTATGTGTGTGTGTGTATGGAGCCGTGTATGTATGTATGGATGTGGAAGATTGCTTGCAAATCTTGCTAAATCCTTGTGATCTTTCATAATCTTTATATAATATCCTTCTCATGCATGTGTTTACTAGTGTGTAGTGGGTTTGATTATGTCTTGGATTCTTGGGGCCATAGGGCCGAAAATTATCTTACACATTGTAAGATTTTGCATGCTTTGTACTAGGGTGTCATACACCTTTTGTTTTTAGTGAAGCATGCTTTATATCTTAGAGTGTAGATTATTATTATTACCACACTTACATGGACATAACAAGGCCTTCTAGGCCGGCCCTTGTGTGGGTTTAGGTGGGGTCCACAACTTCAAATATTTACCCAATATTTGTTATGTTTAATCCCCCGTCGTTCGGGTGTCGTTCGGGTATTTTTCGGGTTTTAATCACGCGTTATTCGGACATTAAAAATACCTTTATTAACCCTTAAATATAGTCTAATTTAAGCGTTGATTGGTTATTTAGGCCTTTGCCAGGTGAAATTATGAGTTATACGCGTATCGGGTGCGGTACGCGCATTTTATTCGTTACCGGGAGATTTGTACAAGACGTTTTCACTTATGGTTTTGGAGTTCCAAAACTCATTATATTTCATGAAAATACCCTTTATTTTATATCCTGGGTGTCCGGGATCCTTTTCGTTTATTTAATTATTACCGGGTAATTGCCAACGTCCATACCGGATAGTTTATTCGCACATGATCCAATCATGTTTTACCATTAAACGTACGCTTTCCTATGCACTATTTGGAAATTGCTATCTCCTAAGGCCTTGATAATTAAATCACACATAATTGCATTTAATTACGTTAATCATATATTAATTAATTTGTACGGAATTACCTTATTTTTGCCGGTTGTTACACTGACATTACCATTTCCTACAAGAAAACCATACTCGTCTCGACCTGCATTATTTTAGAACGAGCAACATAAAAAGAGGGTAACGGTTCCTCTTGTGATAAAATTGTGGCAATCCCTTCATATTGCTCGTTTAACCCGGAGATCAACTGGAGCACCAATCTATCATTGTCAACCGGTGCGTTGGCGTTTGCCAATTGATTGGCTAGAAGCTTCAATTCCTGACAATAAGCCGAAACATTCAGGAAACTATCCAACCGAGTGTTGGAAAACTTGTGCATAAGGTGGATGGCACGTGAAGCTTTGTTATCTTGAAGCAGATCATCGATGGCTTTCCAAGCATCATAGGCGGTGGCGGTTTTGTCAATGATGGTGTGAAGGAGATCATTGGAGATCGTGCTATAAAGCCATTGTAGAACGATGACGTCAAGATGATCCCAATCATCATTAGTTGGGGTAGTATTAGTGGAGGAGGAGGAGACGGTGTTTTGTGGTCTAGGGGATAGGTGGTCATGCACCAAGAACGCCTTGCAATGGATTTTGAACAAGTTTGCCCAAGATGCGTATTAGGAGGATTCGATTTCCATGATAATAGGTACATCGTTTTTAATATTAGAGACGCTTGTGACGGGGTGGATCTTGGATTCAAGGGTTATGGAAGGGGTTGTAGGAGTCGGTGGTGGTGGGGTGGTCATGGTCGAATAATGTGGCAGGGGTGAAAAAGGGTTGGTACTGAAGTGGAGGAGATTAGGAAGGAAGGAAATGAGTCTATGCAGAGAATACAACCGACAAGGGACAGACGGCAGAAGTAAAACAGTTGACTCAGAAGAGATCGACAAAAGAAAGGAAGATGTCAGTAGAGATAACTAGGGGTTGGTACACTAGACTTGTGATACCATGATGGAATGTAAACGATGTCCTTTCTCATTGATTATCATTATATTTATAATTACATTGGGCTCCTCTATTTTAGGAGAGATATAATTACATTAATCACAAGATAGATACAATATAATCATTCTAAACATATTATCTCTATTAAAAATTAGAAGGAATTGCAACAGATTTTGTAGGTTTTTATGGTCGATTCATATTAGAATGAACGAATTGAAGGAACTGAAGCGAAGAATTGATCAGAGCTAGGGTTAAGATGAAAATTTCACAATGTACAGTTTTTTGCTTTGTGTTTATAGAATACAATGGAGGTATGGAAAATGTTATCCTTTATGAGCAGACCTGTAAATGAACCGAACGTTCATAAACTGTTCGTGAACTTGTTAGGTGAGAAGTTCGTTTATGTACGTTTATTTAATAATTGAACAGACCTGTAAATGAACCGAACGTTCAGCTTTCCGCGCTTTCCAAAGCGCGCGACACCTTTCCAAGGTGACACTTTTAGTAGGACCCTGTCTCCGACTTGAAACTCTAGAGGCTTTCGCCTCATATCAGCATAGCTTTTCTGGCGGTCCCGGGCCGCTTTGAGGCGTTCCTTTATCAAAAAGACCTTGTCCGTGGTCTCTTGAACAATTTCGGGCCCGGTGAGTTGTTTTTCTCCAACTTCCGCCCAACATAACGGCGATCGACACTTGCGTCCATATAGAGCTTCAAACGGTGCAGATTGAATGCTCGTATGATAACTGTTTATATAGGAAAATTCTACCAACGGCAAGTGTGTATCCCAATTACCTCCGAAATCAATCGCGCATGCCCGTAACATATCCTCCAAGGTCTGGATGGTTCGTTCACTTTGACCATCCGTTTGAGGGTGATATGCGGTACTCCTGTCGAGGTGAGTACCGTGGGCTTCATTTAAACTTTCCCAAAATCTGGAAGTGAAACGACTATCCCGATCGGAGATGATAGAAACAGGTACACCGTGTTTAGATACCACTTCCTTTATGTACAAACGGGTTAGTTTCTCCAACCTGTCTGTTTCGCGAATCGGAAGGAAGTGTGCAGATTTTGTCAATCGATCTACGATTACCCAGATCATGTCATGGCCGCTTGTCGTCTTGGGTAACTTGGTAATGAAATCCATGGTAATTCGTTCCCATTTCCATTCCGGTATTTCCGGTTGCTGGAGCAAACCGGAAGGTCTCTGGTGCTCTGCCTTGACCTTTGCGCAAGTCAAACATCGCGCAACATATGCTGCTATATCTCTCTTGAAATTCGGCCACCAATAAAGTTCTTTTAGATCGTGGAACATCTTGTCTGCACCCGGGTGAACCGAATATCTAGAACTGTGAGCTTCGGCCAACACTAGCTCATGCAATCCTCCGTACACTGGAACCCAAATTCTATTCATAAAATACAGAGTCTGGTCTGCCTTTGGTTCTAGCGAATCAACCATCTTTCGTAATCTTTCACCTTTGACATTCTCGGGTTTAAGGGCGTTAACTTGAGCTTCACGAATTCGTTCAGTCAGATTCGTGTGGATAGTCAGACCCAAAGCTCGAACACGCAATGGTTTAACCCGTTCCTTGCGACTCAAGGCGTCGGCCACAACGTTCGCTTTACCGGGATGGTACTTTATCTCACAATCATAATCGTTTAATAATTCGACCCATCGCCGTTGTCGCATGTTTAAATCTTTCTGATCAAAGATGTGTTGCAAACTCTTATGATCAGTGAAAATTGTGCACTTGGTTCCGTACAAATAGTGCCTCCATATCTTGAGAGCGAATACCACTGCACCTAATTCCAAATCGTGTGTAGTGTAGTTCCTCTCGTGGATTTTCAGTTGCCTGGAAGCATATGCTATTACTTTCTCTCGCTGCATCAATACGCAACCCAAGCCTTGATGCGAGGCATCACAGTAAACCACAAAGTCTTCCGTACCATCTGGAAGTGATAGTATCGGAGCGCCACATAACTTTTCTTTTAACAATTGGAATGCTGCCTCCTGCTTTTCCGTCCACTCGAATTTCTTATCCTTTTGGGTTAGCATGGTTAAAGCTTGTGCTATCTTTGAAAAGTTCTCGATGAACCTTCTGTAATAACCCGCGAGGCCAAGAAATTGTCGTACTTCGGTGGGAGTTCGAGGGGCTTCCCAATTTTTAATTGCCTCGATCTTGGCGGGATCGACGTGTATGCCCTTCTCGTTTACCACGTGGCCTAAAAAGTGAACTTCCCGAATCCAAAAGTCACACTTTGAGAATTTTGCGTAGAGCTTCTCTTTGCGGAGTACTTCAAGAATTAATCGAAGGTGATTCTCGTGGTCTTCTTTGGTGCGCGAATAGATCAAAATATCGTCAATGAAGACTATGACGAATTTATCCAGGTATGGCTTACACACGCGGTTCATTAGGTCCATGAAAACCGCTGGTGCGTTGGTTAAGCCGAACGGCATTACCAAAAATTCATAGTGCCCATACCAGGTTTTGAAGGCCGTTTTTGGTACATCTTCTTCTTGTATACGCAACTGGTGATAGCCTGACCTCAAATCGATCTTGGAGTAATAGCTGGAACCTTGGAGCTGATCAAATAAATCGTCGATCCTGGGGAGAGGATAGCGATTCTTGATGGTTAGCTTGTTTAGCTCTCGATAGTCGATGCACATGCGAAACGTGCCATCCTTCTTCTTTACGAATAAGACGGGAGCTCCCCAAGGTGAGAAACTCGGTCTTATAAAACCTTTGTCCAATAATTCTTGTAGCTGGCTGGACAGTTCCTGCATCTCTGATGGAGCTAGGCGGTATGGCGATCGTGCCACAGGAGCAGCTCCGGGAACGAGGTCGATGCGGAACTCGACTTGTCGAGGTGGCGGTAACCCCGACAAATCTTCTGGAAATACATCCGGAAAATCTCTAGCTACTGGAATGTCTTCCAACTTTCGCTCGTCGGCCTTCTTGTCCACTACGTGTGCCAAGAATGCGACAAGCCCTTTTCTTAGACACTTACGAGCCTTCATGCTTGAAATAATCCTTAGCGGCGTCCCGTGTCTTTCCCCTTGAATTGAGAGAGTTTCACCGCTTGCGAGGGGGACTTGAATAACTTTATCGTTGCAAACTTCCCAATACGACCGGCAAAAGATCAATCCCAAACTCGTGCCCACAGAGTTCTAATTTACAATCTTTCGCTACTTCTCTCGTTTCAATAGTTTTACCATTAGCCAGTTCTATGGAGTAGGGTGTATCTAGTTTGCTAGTTTTTAATCCAAGTAGTCTTTTAAACTCAATGGATACGAAGCTAAAGTCAGCACCGGTATCAAATAATACAGAGGCATAATGACCATTAAGAGGAAACGTACCAGTGACCACGTTGGTGTCTTGTCGTGCATCACCGGCTCCAATCACAAATGCCCGTCCACGGGCCTGGTTGTTGATCTTGGGGCAATCCTTTTTCCAATGATCTAGCGACCCGCATGCAAAGCATGGTCTAGCCCCTCCATTCTTCGGTGCTCCGGACCGACAATCTTCAGTCTTGTGCCCTGTGCGGTGGCACTTTCCACAAGTTAACCCATTGTTTCTTCCCTGATTACCCTGTTTGTTCCCATTACCACGTCTCGTGGCAACATATCCCTTTCCCTTCTTGTTTGAGCTACCCGACGCTCGGTCCCTTTTCCCTTCATCCCGTTTCCTTTTCCCGAATCTCGGCTTGTTACCCTGGTCGTTCGACACAACAGCTGAGTTTGACCCCTGATTCTTGGCTTCTACACTGCTTGCCTCAGAAATTTTCAATCCCGAAACTTGTCGGATCAGTGTACCCATGCGTATAGCATCTTCGGTGAGGCTTAGCGCAAGATCAATGGCTGCGCGCATGGTCGTAGGTTTAGAAGCAGTGACCATGCTGCGTATTTGCGGTGCTAAGCCGAACAAATAGCGCTCAATCTTGTTGTTCTCAGGGGTGACCAACCGTGGCACTAGTCTGGCAAGATCATGGAATCGAGACGTGTAACCAGTAACGTCCGCTCCCATCATAGTGAGGTTCCAGAACTCAGTTTCCAGTTTCTGTACCTCGCTCGCCGGGCGGTACTCAGCAATCATGAGTTCCTTCAGTTCTGTCCATGACAGGGAGTAAACAGTGTCATCACCCAATGACTGTACTTGTCCATTCCACCACGTCAGTGCTTGGTCCAAGAACAAGTTGGTGGAATACATGACTGACTGACGTGGGGTACACCCACTGATACGAATGACTGCCTCGGTCTTTTCAAACCACTTGACCAGGCCAACTGATCCTTCCGTGCCGTTGAAATTGATCGGCTTGCAGTCTAGGAAGGCTTTGAAGGTGCAGCCACGCTCTCGCGAGGCCGTTTCTGCATCAATAAAGTTGTATGTTATTATGGGATAGGAGTTTTAGGATATTCTCCCATCGCTTTACCAATTATTTTCAACTTCTTACCAGTGGGGGAGGTTTCTTGTCGGTCACTCCCAGTCAAGTCACGTGATCGTTCGGAGCGAGCAGCTTCGTGCTCCGCGATCGCGCGGGCTATGCGTTCAGAAATCATGGTCTCAAGTTCGGCTGGTGTTGCGGGCAGTCCGTCTGCACCGCTGTTGCTTCTGGTGGCTAGTGCCATTTTCTTCAACAATAATTATCAAAGGTTAATTTTGGCAAACATTTATACAATATAAAGCATAAATAACAAACCAGAATATGAACACAATAATCAACACCAAGTCATCACACAACATACCAACACATCAAAAATAAATAGTAATCAACACAACACCACCACACAAATACACAAACCACAACATATGGAGTAAGCAATAATAATCATAGACAACAACATATTTCACCATAATAATAAGATTTTTCATTAATTTCAATAGTACTAGTACAATGCTTGTTCATAATAACAAAATGGAGAATACATTTCTCATACAATACATTGTTTTTGAAATAAATAAAACATCATATCATGTGCCGTCGTACCCGTACGGCTAGGCAAAATGCAGACGAGTGTCATAACCCGTGCTATACTACCATACTGCTGCTACTATGTACATAAGCTGGTGATTCTTCCGTGCATCCCTGATACATCCTTACTGTGGCGGTGGTGGCGGATACTGGTACTGTGGCGCATGCATACTGATCGTCATGCTGATCGTCATGATACGCTCATATAAGAACTGCCGATGCGCAAAATGCGCATCCCCTGTAATACCACACTGAGCGTCCATGCTCAGTAACTCCTCCGCATAGTGCGCCAAAGCGTCTCGTGCATCAATCATCCTCGTCCACATCAGACGGGTCTGCTGCTCCACCTGTGTCACGGTGCGCTGCACCGTGTCAGCGAGAGTCTAAAAGTCTCGCTCTAAGGTGATGGCAGTGGACCATGCTGGTCCAGACAAGGGTGTCATCCTAGGTGGCTGGGATGGTCCGGGTATATTTGGGTGAGCTGATGGAAATGGCCCAAAGGGGGCTGGTATCGCTATGTGTGGAAGTAGCGGGGTAAAACCTGGTGGTCTGGGGGTAAAGTGAGGTGGCATCATGTAAGGGTCCCCTGCACCCAGAGGGTACGGTGCAGGTGGCATGCTGGGAAGGGTAGGGATCGGTAGTGTCATGGCTACAGTGGGCGGTGGTACAAGCTCGGCTAATGGGGCTACTACAGGCTCTGAGACAGTGGCCCACTCTGGAGTGGATACCACGACAGTGGGGGTAGGAGGGCTCGCGGTGGCAAAGGCTGCCATACCTGCCCTGCGTAGCTCAGAGCTATCGGCGGGGCTACCCTCAAGTACATGCGCTACTATGGCTGGCCCCTCCTGAGGTGCGGGCTCAAGTGGTGCTGGTGGGGCTACGGGGTCAGCAGGTGCGTCCTCTATCATTGGAGCCACTGGCTCCTCCTGAACAGCTGGGATCTCGGGTACCAGCATGTGCTCAACCGAGGCTACGGACTCGTCGTCCGAGTCATCAGATATCCACCCGTTCCTCCCACGGGAGATCGGCATGAGTCTCATGCCTGGAGGAATGTGGATGTGTGGTACAGGTGCTGGCTCATGCTCAACGTGAGCCTGCCTGTCGAACGGAGACTCTACTGTCTCCGACTGGGCTGGGATCGGCCGGGACGGACCGGCACAGCCTTCAGGGAAGTCCCTGATAGCTCGGATGGGGCGTGGGGCTAAAGGTGCGGCCGGTACAATGGGTAGCGGCGCGTCGACCACGGCGGGTGCCCAGTCAGGATCCTCGCTAGGATCCGTCTCGTCCGAATCGACATCTGAACCTCCTGCGACGTTCATCTCCACGTCGTCGTCTTCCGCATCAAGTACAACCAGCTCAACTGGCTCAGGCGGTGGTGCGGGGATGATCTGAATACTGCTATCGTAACTGGGCGCTATGCTACCAGCGTCCGACATCCTGGCAAAAGAACCGTACATGTATATATATGAATTAATTTAAATTAGATAGTTAAGGCGTACATTATCAGTATCCTTTCTAACCTCTAATACTACGTTAATGCATAACGATACCCCTGGCTAGCTTGGTCGGAATCTCCTCATGCCCAATGCTTCTTGAAAAATTACTTTATTTGCATTTAGCAACTATGTATATATTTTTTTGAAAACTTTATCTTTTTGAACCAAATCTGGTTATAGTCTAGTTTTTAAAGAAAATACTCTAGTTCGCTATAACCTTGGCTCTGATACCACTTTCTGTCACACCACGACAATGGCGGAAACACGTGGCGCGACGGTTCAAAGCGTAAAGTCAAGGTTATTGCTAAACACAAGTAATTTAAGAAAATGGGACATTTATTATGACGTCAAATCTTGTTCAAATATTACACAAAAGTAAATTGTTTTTAAGACAATCATAGAGGTTTCTCAAATATATCCCAAATGCCTTGGGAAATAAAAGTGAAACCCCGCAAAAGTTTGACGCCGCATTGGAGGATTCCACGACCCAGCTTGCCCGGTTCTCCTTCATCTAATTACCTGAAAGATATGTTTAAAAGTTTCGTCAATATAAAATATATTGGTGAGTTCACAGGTTTTTAGTTTCCAAAACTTGAATACTTGGGAAATACCATGTTATGACAATATATAGGAGTTGCAAATTCCTATAACTCTACTTGAGACTATAATCAAACCAAGACGTATATAATAAATATGCCCCGCTCCAAGTCGTTACTCGGTTTCCCACGACTTAAGTTCAGAATATATGCACCCCAGGCATAACCTAATGCATAATCGACGCTATCGATTAGGGGTGGGCCTTGTCAGGCACCAATAGTACTATTCAATATTCCTCCGGTTTCATTTCCCTAAATAAATGATTATAGAGGCGAGGACTCAACCCCGAGTGGCGGTCACACCTCAAGTAATAAATCCGTCATACATTTTCCCTAACATATCTTTCCCCCGAAAAACGTAAAAATAGTTCAAAATGGGGCCGTGAAACTCACCTGAAACTCTGTCTGGCTTACTAGGCGGATAGCAAAGATGGTCTCGCACCTACAAACGTCCTAGACGTATAAGTCACTATTCCTATAGTGCATGTGCCTTGGCAAGTTGTACACCCAACTCCCGACCACAAGTTATTCCAAATCCCGTTTAATTAAGCGCGTATCCTAGGTTTCGTTGGCGTTAGATTACCCTTTTTGTTACAAGTTATATATTACTCTTGTTAATATTTCCTTAACTTGTATCTTATTATCATCGACTCGACTTCCCTTAACATATAATTATTTTCCCATTTAAATAATTATACTTAAGATCGCATCGCTCGATATAATATATATTTCAACCCTCGACCCGACTCACTTTACCGCACATTTGTTTTCCCATTTAAACAAATATGCTAAGATCTTGTCGTTCGATTGTATATTCTTAACACCCGATTCAACTCACCATACCGTATATTTATTTTCCCATTCAAATAATTATACTAGGATCTTGTCGGCGCGGCATACACATATATATCCTTGTCTACTCGTCGCGGCTTTCCTTCCCACATATCTACTTTCCCATTAAGTAGATATACTAGATTTTTGCCGAGACGAGCGTACATATATATAAATGTGTAATTTTTCATGTTAAGTATATACGTTTGTTTAACGCCTTATTTGTTTATGTCATGTTTTTCTCCCACGAATAATTCCTCCAACACTTAGGAAAGTGTTTATTAGTTTTCACCCATAATGTATATATATTTTACTTCTTAAAAATATATATTTTCTTATCTTGCCGCAATGGCATTTTTCTCATGATTTGTCCGTGTGCGGTTCGTTATCGCGTCTTAGTTCGATATCTTAGCTCGAATAGTTAATTTTTCCAAGTTTTTCCCAACATGTGTTTTATAGAAATATTATCCCTATTTCTTCCTCTTAACACAAGTTACTTGGAAGGTTTGAAATACTTATGTATTTTTAACCCAACTTGTTAACTTAACTACAAAAATGTTTCCAACACTTTTATATTCCCATTTATATAAAAGTATTCATTTTTGTATAAGTTTCTCAAGTTTGTTTAATATTTTTATAAAATCTCTATTTTATAAAAATCCTTATGTTAATACCATCCATATTTTTATAACTTTCAAAAATATACTTCTATACAAAATACCCAAGTATATCTACTAGTATTTACCAAAATCATCCTTAGAAATTTATTACTTACACTTTTGACACCAAACTTTCCATCCTTGCATTTTTGGACTAATAGTTTCTAAAATATCCATTTTAGTCCTCTAACTTTCGAAGTTACAATATTAGTCCCTTAACTTTCAAAAGTTGCATTTTTCCACTCTAACTTCCAAAGTTAACATTTTTCACTCAAAATAGTAGACTTTGAAGATTCAACTTTTTATTGGTAAGTTATTTTTGTATCAAAACACTTTTGTTAGTCTTATATTCCATATGTAAGACTACTTGTATGTGTGTTTTATGTATTTGCCCATTTTAACAAAATATTATTCTTCTAAGTAAGTTAACTTAAATTTTTCATCTTCTTTATCCATGAACTTCTAATATGTTCCACCATACATTATACCTTAGATGATCATAATAAGATGATTTAAAGTTACTTTTTAACATATTCAAGTTCATTCCACAATCTTAACCAAATCATCATCCTACTTAGTTTAAGTGTAAACTTTATATATTTTCAAGATCATTACTTTATCATCATCAAATCCATGATTTATTTACATATCTTTAATCATCTATTTTACACAAGTAAAACCTATTAAAGATTATGTTCAAACCACCTTTTAAACCCTTCATGTACAACTTGCTTCTAAGAACACATACATGAATAATAATAATCAAAAACAAGGTTGAGAAGCTTACTACTAGCACAAGGCTAGGGAAGACAAAACCTTGGATTTTGAGAGGGGTTTAGTGTGTTCTTCCTTAATGGTTAAGCTCCAAGCTTGAAACACACAATAGGGGTTTGGATGATGGATTGTTTTAAGTGATTTGGAGATGTAAAAACTTGAAAGAATGATGTATGGGGGAGGGGTATAACTCACGGCCAAAGAAGGAAAGAAGAAGAAGAGTTTTGCTTTGATGCTCCAAGTCTCTAACACATGTTTATAAAGCCTTATCACATGTAATCATTCCAAAGATTTCAAGTAATCTTATGGAGGATTGAGTTGTGTACTTGGGATTTTTGAAAAGATATGGTATGTGTGTGTGTGTATGGAGCCGTGTATGTATGTATGGATGTGGAAGATTGCTTGCAAATCTTGCTAAATCCTTGTGATCTTTCATAATCTTTATATAATATCCTTCTCATGCATGTGTTTACTAGTGTGTAGTGGGTTTGATTATGTCTTGGATTCTTGGGGCCATAGGGCCGAAAATTATCTTACACATTGTAAGATTTTGCATGCTTTGTACTAGGGTGTCATACACCTTTTGTTTTTAGTGAAGCATGCTTTATATCTTAGAGTGTAGATTATTATTATTACCACACTTACATGGACATAACAAGGCCTTCTAGGCCGGCCCTTGTGTGGGTTTAGGTGGGGTCCACAACTTCAAATATTTACCCAATATTTGTTATGTTTAATCCCCCGTCGTTCGGGTGTCGTTCGGGTATTTTTCGGGTTTTAATCACGCGTTATTCGGACATTAAAAATACCTTTATTAACCCTTAAATATAGTCTAATTTAAGCGTTGATTGGTTATTTAGGCCTTTGCCAGGTGAAATTATGAGTTATACGCGTATCGGGTGCGGTACGCGCATTTTATTCGTTACCGGGAGATTTGTACAAGACGTTTTCACTTATGGTTTTGGAGTTCCAAAACTCATTATATTTCATGAAAATACCCTTTATTTTATATCCTGGGTGTCCGGGATCCTTTTCGTTTATTTAATTATTACCGGGTAATTGCCAACGTCCATACCGGATAGTTTATTCGCACATGATCCAATCATGTTTTACCATTAAACGTACGCTTTCCTATGCACTATTTGGAAATTGCTATCTCCTAAGGCCTTGATAATTAAATCACACATAATTGCATTTAATTACGTTAATCATATATTAATTAATTTGTACGGAATTACCTTATTTTTGCCGGTTGTTACACTGACATTACCATTTCCTACAAGAAAACCATACTCGTCTCGACCTGCATTATTTTAGAACGAGCAACATAAAAAGAGGGTAACGGTTCCTCTTGTGATAAAATTGTGGCAATCCCTTCATATTGCTCGTTTAACCCGGAGATCAACTGGAGCACCAATCTATCATTGTCAACCGGTGCGTTGGCGTTTGCCAATTGATTGGCTAGAAGCTTCAATTCCTGACAATAAGCCGAAACATTCAGGAAACTATCCAACCGAGTGTTGGAAAACTTGTGCATAAGGTGGATGGCACGTGAAGCTTTGTTATCTTGAAGCAGATCATCGATGGCTTTCCAAGCATCATAGGCGGTGGCGGTTTTGTCAATGATGGTGTGAAGGAGATCATTGGAGATCGTGCTATAAAGCCATTGTAGAACGATGACGTCAAGATGATCCCAATCATCATTAGTTGGGGTAGTATTAGTGGAGGAGGAGGAGACGGTGTTTTGTGGTCTAGGGGATAGGTGGTCATGCACCAAGAACGCCTTGCAATGGATTTTGAACAAGTTTGCCCAAGATGCGTATTAGGAGGATTCGATTTCCATGATAATAGGTACATCGTTTTTAATATTAGAGACGCTTGTGACGGGGTGGATCTTGGATTCAAGGGTTATGGAAGGGGTTGTAGGAGTCGGTGGTGGTGGGGTGGTCATGGTCGAATAATGTGGCAGGGGTGAAAAAGGGTTGGTACTGAAGTGGAGGAGATTAGGAAGGAAGGAAATGAGTCTATGCAGAGAATACAACCGACAAGGGACAGACGGCAGAAGTAAAACAGTTGACTCAGAAGAGATCGACAAAAGAAAGGAAGATGTCAGTAGAGATAACTAGGGGTTGGTACACTAGACTTGTGATACCATGATGGAATGTAAACGATGTCCTTTCTCATTGATTATCATTATATTTATAATTACATTGGGCTCCTCTATTTTAGGAGAGATATAATTACATTAATCACAAGATAGATACAACATAATCATTCTAAACATATTATCTCTATTAAAAATTAGAAGGAATTGCAACAGATTTTGTAGGTTTTTATGGTCGATTCATATTAGAATGAACGAATTGAAGGAACTGAAGCGAAGAATTGATCAGAGCTAGGGTTAAGATGAAAATTTCACAATGTACAGTTTTTTGCTTTGTGTTTATAGAATACAATGGAGGTATGGAAAATGTTATCCTTTATGAGCAGACCTGTAAATGAACCGAACGTTCATAAACTGTTCGTGAACTTGTTAGGTGAGAAGTTCGTTTATGTACGTTTATTTAATAATTGAACGAACACGAACAACAAATTTTATTCGTTTAATTAAATGAACAAATGTTGTGTTCGTTCATTTATGTTTGTTTATTTACGTTCATGTATATTCGTTTGTTTATGGTTATTCGTTTAAATTTAAATTAATATAAATACATAAGTAGTTATATTTGTAAAATATAAATATAAAATGGGCTTTTCTTGTTACTTATATAAAGATAACCAATTAGTAATTGGGTATTCTAGTATAAAAATGGGTTTCCAATTGAACTTATCGTTAATGATCACTTTATTAATACGTACATGAAAAACTAGTTATGTATGAACCATAATTTATATGTGTTTCGGGATTATATGTAATGTATTAGACTTGTCCGTTTGTGTTCATTAAGGTTGAATTATGTTCGTTTATGTTTGTTCAATTACATTTATTTGTGTTCGTTATGTTTGTTTAGTTATGTTCGTTTAAGTTTTTTATATGTTTGTTTGTATTCGTTTAGGTTTTAAATGAACAAACATGAACGACACATATACATTTTCTTAATAAACGAATACAAACAAAAAACGAGTTCGATTATATGTTTGTGTTTGTTTGGTTCGATTATATGTTCGTGTTCGTTTGATTCGTTTGCTGGTCTGTTCATGAGTCTTTCCCTCTCCCCCCTCCCTCTCCCCCTCTTGCCCTCCCCCTCTCTCTCTCTCCCTCTCCCCCTCACCATCCCCCCTCACCCTCCCCCTCTCTCCCTCTCCCTCTCTCTCACTCTCTCCCCCCTCTCTCATCTTTAGATTTCTTTTAATGTCTATTTAGTTGTTTTTTATTCAAATAAAGGGTAATTTCATCATTTCACACCCACTCAAGTTATAAAATTAACATTCAATCACTTCAGGACTATCCGAGTAATAACCTGTCAAATCACATATAACAAGAAAGTAATTTTACAAAGTTTGGATTATAGGTGAAATATTGAACCATAAGGACTATCCGTGCATTTTTCTCTTACATATATAACTAAAATAATAAACACTGTCACTTTACAACAACAAGAACAACAACAACCGGACCCACTAAATCCCACTCATAGCAAAGTTATTGGTAGGGTGGGATGTAGGCAAAACCTTACCCATATCTTTAAGGATAGAGAGACTGCTTCAAGAGGGACCCTGACTCCAAAACAACCCCAAACAAGCACACGTTGCTGCAATGCAGAAAAACTCCAATGAGGCAAAAGCGATGAAAGAATAGAATGGAAATATGTATAACGACACTAGACACCAAAAGAGGTATAAACTTAGTAAAGTCTATTGAAAAGTGTGGGAAAACCTATCACTCTAAAAATCTCTAACCTTAATTCTACATATCCACGAACTCTTATCATGGACCATGTCACCAGAGAAGCGCATCTTTATTAAGTCATGTATCACTACTACAAATACTTAAAAAATCTTCGTAGCAAATTTGAGAAAACAAATACTTAAAAAATCTTCGTAGCAAATTTGGTAGCAAAATCTTGAAAAAAAAACTTAAACTATCGTTGCAAAATCTATAGCAACATTCACAGCAAAATTCTTTGCAAAAACAAGAAAGAATATTTAGAAAAAAAATTTTATATTATCGGTAATAACCGAAAATAGTCATAATCGAATTAATCAATCAGGTATGGTTAAGATATGGCCAAAATCGAACCATTCTGTTACGGTTTTCCTTATTTCCATAACCGAAACCAAACCAATAGTTATTTATTTATGTGTTTCTCATGTATATCCATTTATTTGGAACATATTTTCATGTATTTTGTGTGCATTTCATGGTTTTTTCATATAACTCCATGTATTTAAAACATGTTTTTATGTATGTCCTGGGTATTTGATGTATTCTTCATGTATTTGTATTCTTGAAAAATGTTCAAAACACTTTAGTAACTATTTTAAGTTTATAATTTTGCCTAAGTTTTATTATTGATAATTAACCGAACATAACCGCAACGATAAATGGCATATTATCCGAAGCAACTTAACCGATCGGTTTCGGTTATGGTTTTTCCTAATAACGAACTTTGGTTATCTGTTTCAATTATGTGTTAAAACCAACCGGATCGAACCAACATTTGCTTAACTCTAATGCAAGTTTAGTGGTTTGTTGACACATTAACACATCCGGATCAAAACATCACAGCCACACTCCTCCTTAGGGATGGGCATAATGTCCCGAATACTGATTCCGAACCGATCTCGTACCGAACGGAGGGTGTTTGGGATCGGTATCAATACCAACTTTTTAGTCATCTCGGGATCGGTACTACACGGTATCGGACGGGATTTTGTCGGTAATACCATTTACAATCCCGAATACCGATTTAATACCGATTACAATACCGTTACCAAATATAATAATACTTGTTTTAATACCGATTTAAACAATAATACCGAATACCCACTTATATTATACCGACTTTGTTGACAAAATAAAGAATAAAACAAACCATGTTTTATGCTCATCCCTCATACATAGAAATGGCAACGGGTCGGGTTTGGCTAATACCATACCCGGTTATAAAATCCCATATCATACTCGTCCCATTACCCGTTGGGTTTTTGTCGGGTATTACCCGTCCGGTATAGAGCATACCCGCGGGTATCGGGTATACCCGTTGGTATTTGCATGTATATATATTTTTTTATTTTCTATTATTGTCTTATGTTTTAAAAAATCCAGAATATATGAAATTGTAATAAGTAATATATATATATATATATATATATATATATATATATTATCATCGCCATAATAATCTTTGAAACATTTAATATGTAAACAATATCAATTTTCTAAACTATTTATATATTTCATAGCATATAAATATAAATAATAATATTAGAATATATATTTTAGACGAAAAGTTTATTTTTCAAATCTATTAGAATGAAACATTACTAAAAAATAGTTAAGAAAAGACATATATAAAACTTAAAAGTCTTCGGGTATATATTTCGGGTAGACGGGTATTTAGTTTCGGATAATCGGGTCGGGTATCACCTAATACCATACACATCCCATACCCACGAAATATATTTTTCCAATACCAAACCCGTACCATACCATACCCGTCAGGTATCAGGTATACCCGTCAGGTATCAGGTATACCCGTCCCAAATGCTTCGGGTTTCGGGTATACCCATCCGGCTCGAATATTTTTTTGCCAATCCCTACTCATACATGCGTATTGGCCCTTCCCCTCCCCAACTCCCAAACACTGATCCCAAACCCAAATTCGAAATCCTCCCAAACACTGTTCCGACCTAAACCAACCAACGTCAGCTCACACCCTTGACTCCACCGTCAGTCGCCGCCCAAGACTCCACTGTAACTCCGCTGTTACGTCTCCACTATCAGCCAACATCTTCACAAGGTGAGATTCTTTGTAGTAGATGACCAAGTTACGGTAAGAATTTATTTTACCCGTGTAAAACCATTTGTAAACCATTTCACAAAGTGTAAAACCATTTGTAAGCCCTGTTTTCATTAGCATCAAATAATACATTATGATAATTTATACTTAAAAATATCCCGACAAAAATCATAATAATAAGGATGATTTCAAAATTATCGTCTCTTGGCAACTATGTTTTTAGGCATTTAGCTAAAGTATGATTAATGTACATAATGTTCTTTGTTATAATTTTTTTATAAAAACAGAGGTTTGTAAAGGTTAATTTTTGCTGTAACAGTAAGTTTATAACTTGATTTTTGTTTTGTTCAAAAAAAATATGTCAACATTGGGCTGTATTTAACCAGGAATTGGTATTTTTTTTCATATTATACCGAAATACCCGATCCCGTTCAGTACCAGTACCGATACCGAACTGATATAATCGGTATCGGTATTTAATTTTGGGAGTTTTCGGGATCGGTATTATCGGTATCGGTATCGGTACCGTACCATTCTTATGAATTTCTCATTCCTTATTGATCTGCCATTAAACACTCATATGAGGTGAAATTGATTATGGTTTAGGACGTATATTGACTTTATTGCCCATGGAGTGGCATACTGAGCGAACATGGATGTATAAAATGACCAACAGTGATGGTATATTAATATGGAATATTGTGACAACTTGGTTAAGTGGTTAGACTTCGTCTATTCTAAAGATTCAGCTGTGGATCCAAGGTTGACTAAGCGTCGTAAGATAGTACTCGACATCAAATGTCCTTGTTCAAAATGTCGAAATTCCATCTACTTAGGTAGAGAAACTGTTCATGAACACTTGCTTACGAAGGGCTTCATGCCTAATTACTACAAGTGGTGTGAGCACGGTGAAACTTCCGGCGGAGAGGTAGGACAGTCGTCTTCTACTAGGGAAGTTGTTAATGATGATGATGGTTGTAGACGCATGGTGTTGGATAGTATGTACTCATCAGGTTATAATCCAACAATGCACTCTAGTCTAGATTCAAATACTTCTGAAAGAGATATACCGAACTCAGAAGCAATGGGATTCTATGACATGTTACGAGCTGTTGATGAGCCTTTATGGGAAGGGGAGAAGGCCACTGATTGTTCTAAGTTACAAGTTGTTACAAGTTTGTTGAATTGGAAATCACTTTACAATGTATCGACAGCATGTTTCAACCATAACATTTCTATGTTTAAAGCATTAATGCCTACAGGAAATAAACTGCCAGAAAACTTTTACGATACAAAGAAGAGTTTAGAAAAGCTTTGTCTTCCTAAAGAACGAATTGATGTTTGCAAAAATCATTGCATGCTATTTTATAAGCAAGACATGACATTGACACAGTGTAAATGGTGTGGGGAATCTCGTTACAAGATTGGCCAAAATAAGGTGCCTCGTTTGGTGATGACATATATGCCGATTGGTCCTAGACTTAAAATGTTGTATATGTCTAAAAAACAGCAAAAGATATGACTTGGCATCATGATCACAAAACAAAAGAAGGTAGCATGGCACATCCAAGTGATGGTATGGCTTGGAAGCATTTTGACTCGGTGAATCCTGGTTTTGCAAATGAGATCCGGAATGTCCGTCTCGGGTTATGTTCAGATGGCTTTAACCCAAACAACTCGAACTCAAACCCTTGCTCACTATGGCCCATCTTTCTTACAATCTATAACTTACCTCCATGGATGAGTATGAAAGACACATATATTAAAGTATGCTTGGTTATTCCTGGACGAAAGAGCCCGGGTCAAAACATAGATGTGTTCCTAAGGCCGTTAATAGACGAGTTGAAAAAGTTGTACGAGGAAGGCATTGAAGTATATGATGCTTATCGGGAAAAAAAATTTATGATGAGAGCTATTCTTTTATGGACAGTCAGTGACTTCCCTACCTATGCTATGTTATCTGGCTGGAGCACGCATGGTCACTTAGCTTGCCCATATTGTATGGGAGACACGAAAGCTTTTCGGTTACAAGCCGGGGGCAAACCAAGTTGGTTTGATTGTCATCGGAGATTTTTACCTCCGACACACCCTTTTCGTAATGATAAAAATGGATTCCGGGCTAATAAATCTATATCGTCATCATTGGGACCTCCACCTAGATTAACTGGTTGGCAAATATATGAACAAGTTTGTGATTTTCCAAGTGTCTACGAAGGTGTAACACATAACCCAAAGAGGAAAATTCTAGGATTTGGCAAAACCCATAATTGGGTTAAGAGAAGCATTTTTTGGGAGCTTGAATATTGGCCCATGTTGTTAATTCGACACAATCTTGATGTAATGCACATTGAAAAAAATGTTTTTGAGAATCTTTTTCAGACAATCATGGATACTCAAAAAACAAAAGATAATATCAAGGCAAGAGTGGATTTGGAAAAAATTTGCAACCGACCGTCGTTGCATACTTGGGTGGAGAACAATAATAAACACATGATACCAAAAGCAGCATATACTCTAACCAAACCGCAAGTAAACGAAGTATGTAAATGGTTGAAGACAATAAAGTTCCCTGATGGGTATGCTTCAAGTATAGGGGGTTGTGTAAATGTTACAGATGGTACTTTTTACAGTTTTAAAAGTCATGATTGTCATGTGTTTATGCAACGGTTGCTGCCTATTGTATTAAGAGGTATGCTACCAAAACAAATATTGGAACCCATAGTAGAGTTGTGCACATTTTTTCGTGTAATATGTTCAAAGGTTTTACACATTGAGGATTTACAAAAGTTGGAAAAAAGTATCGTTGTAACCATTTGTAAGTTAGAGAAAATTTTCCCTCCTGGTTTCTTTGACTCAATGGAACACCTTGTTATACATTTGACCAATGAAGCTATTCTTGGTGGTCCAGTGCAATTCAGATGGATGTATCCGTATGAGAGGTAGCCGTATTAAATTAACAAATTATTTTTTGATATATAAAATGTTTTTATGATGGCTAACATTTTTTTCACTTCAACTTTTAGGAAGTTGGGCCGATTGAAAAAAACGATTCTAAACAAAGCAAGAGTCGAAGGTTCTATTGTCGAGTCATATCTCGTAGATGAACTTTCTAACTATTGTGCCCTATATCTTGAGTCGACTGTTAAGACACGATTGAATCGCGAGCCTCGCAATTTTGCCCCTAATATTTCTTGTTCTTCGAGTCCTGATTCTCGGTTGAGTATATTCAAACACCCATCCCGAAGATTATATGATAAGGGTGGAAAAAACATAGTTCTATGTGACAAAGACAAACACAAGGCTCATACTTATATATTACTCAACTGTCAAGAGCTTCACGAAGCCGTATGGTCATTTGATGAACATTTGAAAGTTTCATTCCCGAACTGTGACCAAGCAACACTTGATGAAAAGAAAGAGAGTTCTTTTGCTGAGTGGCTGCAACGTCATGTAAGCATAAAACTAGAACAATTTTATATTCTAATATAGTAGTTAACAAACTTTTATATATTGCAAGCATGTTAACAGTTTTTCTAAATGTAGGTCATGAATGAACCTGGGAAAGAACATTTGAGGGACATAGCACAAGGGCCTCTCACTTATGTTCAATCACATAAGGGCTATTTGGTTAATGGTTACAAGTTCCACACACGAACATCTTACCATGGGCGGGTCACCCAAAATAGTGGTGTGTGTGTGAAAGGGGCTTCCTATGATGAATATGAAAGTGATTACTATGGATTGCTGGATGAAATCTTAGAGGTGGAATATCATAGCAAATTAGGAAGTTGTGTGGTCGTTTTGTTTAAATGTACGTGGTTTGATCCTGTGAATGGTGTAAGGGTGGACCCGAAGACTAATATGGTTGATGTTAAACCAAAAGCAACAGGATGCGTTGATGACCCGTTTATCCTAGCATCTCAAGCACAACAAGTATACTATACACCATATCCTTCAAAGGAAAAAGGTTTAAAAGACTGGTGGGCTGTTGTTAAGACAACGCCGAGGGGAGTTTATGAACTAGCTGAAGATGCTAGCGAGGTAGGTGATGAGGATAGTGAAGACGAAGAGCAATTCTTTCAAGAGAATGATAGGTTAGTATGTACTACAACTGATGATTTGCTCCCTATTACTCATGTTGATATAGATGAGTTTGATGATCGGGAAGATATAATTGACGATGATCGTGAAGATAAAAATCGAATTGGACGAATATTATTGATTTTTACTAGTTCTTATATAACAGTCCTTGTGAATAATAATATGTTTCTCTTCATTGTAGAAAATGTGGCATGCAGTTCAGCAGGAGTTGGTAGGGGTCAAGGTGCTGGTAGGGGTCACGGTGCTGGTCGAGGTAACGGCAACCGTAATACAGAAAATGGTGCTAGACCAACCGCGGATGCAAATCAGTTGCACTATGAGCCTAATGATGGTGATGATGATGAGCCGGTTGCTATTGTCGGGCGTGGACCGGTCGTCCCAGCTCCACTGCCAACACCAGAAAATCGCCCTTTAATTTGGGTTGAAAATAACGAGTTAAGTATATTTTTGTTAAAATTCTCTTTATAGGTGAATATCTAATCATTACTATTTTTAATTGTGGTGAATTGTTTCCATTTTGTAGATTTAATATTCATGATGATGTTTCCGTACCATTGGTTCCAATTTGAAGGCTATGTGGTCAGGTCCATGGCAAGGATGGAAAGATGTTCCTTCTCACCATCGTGAACGCTTGTTTGAGCGTTTTCATACTTACTTCACATTTGTATATGATAATGCATAATATTAAATTTAAATGGCTATGTGAGTAAATGGTTAGGATAGTAAACGAATGTTGCGTCCTCAACTGATATAATTATAAACCCATGTTTACACCTTCACCAATTGATATAAAGTGATATAATTATTATTGATAATAATTCGTTATTACTGAACCTTTCAATGGACGTAAAATAATGATATGTTTTTTTGCATAATTGGGTGGTTTAGCAAAGAAAATAAGAGTAGAAATTAGTATAACGCCTACCCATTCAGCGCCTTTTACACAACCAAGTGAAAATTAGTATATCGCCTACCCAATGTCCCATTTTGTGGCTCGGCTTTTGGGATTAAAATGCCTATTCATAAGTAAATTTTGTATACTGACACACCCAAACTATGACCTGATCAAAGATAATAATTTACCACTCAATCTATAAATATAAAATATCATGGTCTGACATGTCCATTTTAGTGTAGATGGGTTAGCATTGCATTGTCTTTGCTAGATTGTTTGTCAACAAGGGTCAAAGTTTATCATGGTCAGACATGTCCATTTTAGTGTAGATGGGTTAGCATTGCATTTTAGGTACCTGTTAAAAGTTAAAAAATAATAAAATGTTAAACACCATGTGTTAAGCTGAAAAGGATGAAAAAACAAAGATCACTAACAATTGGAGAGTTCAAATTAATAGTTTTATTAATTTGAACCAATAGAAAAAAAAATTTTAAACCAATATAAATCTTTCATTTAATAGATAATATACACGTTACTAATAAGTATTTTTATGTAGCAATACTATCAATGGAAAGACGAGTGGAATCCTTAATTTACTCTTGCTGGGAGAGGTGCATTAAGGGAAAATTTACTGATTTGTTGAAGAGAGCTCGGGATAAAGCCAAGGCCCGTGCGTTCAAAGAGGGTAGAGATGTTGGAAATGATTTGACTCGCATTCTTCCGTTTAAGCCCCTCTATATCAGTCAAGAATCTTGGGAGACGCTAGTTGGGGTTTGGAATACAGATTCATGGAAAAACAAGTCATCTCAAAACAGTGAAAACAAGGGAAAAGCAGTCGGTGGTAGACATACACTTGGCTCGAAGAGCTTTGCTACGGTTAGAAAAAACATGGTAAGAAATGTTGATTTTCATCATTATCACACACACACACATATTTGTTTTCTTTAAATATGACACTTATGGACCTTTTTAATTAAAAATGACATTTGATTTGATTTTTTGACTTAAGAATATTACTTATAGGGTCTATGAAAGAGGAAATGTTAGGCTGTTTGAGAATCTACTATTTGGTGCATAAAGTCCTATAAAATAGAATATAAAATGTGCTTAAACAAATGAGAATGTTTTTGATACAATACATGCTCTTTAATTCTTTGAGTAGAATAATCTTGTACATTGATTAAGACTCTAAAATAAATGAAGCTAGCAAAAGAAATACGCTTTTGCTCTTTATATTTGACTTGCTCTGTTTTGATTTCACCCCGTCTAACAAAGTAGTTCCGATCCTCATCATAAGATGGACAAGTCTCGTAACATAGACAACGCGTTCAAACTGGAAATTGTCATTCTCTAGTATGAGTCAAAATGAGCGTGGTCCATACACAGATTTTAATACACTTTTAGCATATAGTGTGTGAGGTATAATCGTTGAAACGATATTGTTCCAATAATGACAATCTTAAATCTTTAAATATAATGATTATGTGTGACTTTCAACATGTTTTGCCACTTTTTTTATTTGACCCATTTGATGTATAGGAGAAGACACTGAAGCGGCGTGCAAACTTTGGTGAGTTTTGGTTACAAACACACGCAAAGAAAGGGTCAAGACCACTAGATAGGTTGTCTGGGTGTAATAGGTTAGAAGAAAATGGTTCGGGAGAAGGCGTTGACGTGGAAGACACCATCCAACAACAAAATGTGACTTGGGTTGACACGTGGGCGAGTGAAGCTTATGTACGTCTTTTAACTTTGTAAATGTATGTTTTACTAGTTACTAATATGGTTATACAATTTTAAAGTATTCTTTATGTTCTTATCATAGAGCACATATAATAAATATGTTATTGAGAAATATGGAGAGGATACCAGCTTACACCCAGATATTGACATGGAACTGTTGTCACAAACTGTCGGTGGCAAGAAAAAAGGTAGATTATATGGCGTTGGCAACTTCGTTGACCCGCGTGATGTGATGCCTAGTGCACCGTCGATGCCGAGTACCCATAGTGTCAGTGTTGAGGTTCGTATTCTCTATAATAGTAACAAAAGAAAAATCTGCATTTTCATGTGATGAAAACTGTTAATGGGTTATTTAAATGAATTTGCTTATATTGAATTCAACTGTTTGATTATATTCCAAATTCAAAATTGTAAGTAAAAACATGTTATTTAGTCTGCAACAATGAACTACAAACAAATGAAATTGTTGCCTTGCCGTCGCAACGCGCGGTGGGTAACCAACTAGTTGTATATATGGTTAGAACTATTATATTGAGTCATCTTATAAGGTGTGATAATGGATGTTAATTGGTATTTTTGCTTTCGATGTTATAGGTGCAACAATTGAAGGAAAAAATAGCGGAGTTAGAAAAAGATAAAATAGAGAAACATGCTATGATGGAGAAAATCGAAGAAAACGTAAGGTTATAAGCCGAAATGAATGAGAGAATTCGATTGTTGTCACAAAATGCGCCACAAAACCCGCCACCAAGTTGAGTTATGTTGAAGTTTTTCGTCTTGCTTTTAGTTAATTTGGATCTTTATCTTGTTAAAGTTTGGATCTTTATCGTGTTAAAGTTTGGATCTTTATCGTGTTAAACTTTGGATCTTTATTGTGTTACATTTGGTTTTGTTGGAACTATGAATCAAGTTGGTTTTAATATTATCTTTCATATGTGTTTTGTTTTTGTATTTTGCTTCTAAATATATATTTTACAGAAAAAATTAATGTAAAAATGAAAATATTTGTAAAATTCCTAACAAAATTCGTAGGTAAGTTTGTAGCAAAAACCTTGCTAGATTTGTAGCAAAATCCATAGTTATGCTCATAGCAATATTCAAGGAAATTTTCATAGCTAAATCTGTAGCCAATTCGTTGCTATAATTCCACAACAAACTTGGTAGCAAAACCAAAGCGTAGCTAACATATCTCTAGCAAACCATGTAGCAAAATTGTCGTAGCTACTAATCTGTAGCGAATTTCGAAGCTAAAATTTGAAGCAAAATTTCGTAGCTAAAAAACGGTAGCGAAAATTCCTAGCAAACTTTTTGGTAGCAAATTCGTAGATAAACTAGCGACGTCCCATTTGGTAGCTAAACTCGTTGCAAATATATATTCCGTAGCTAAAGTTTGTAGCAAATAAATTAGCGACGAGACTTGTAGCTACGGACCAAATCCATAGCAAATCGGTAGCAAATGGGTTTTTGCTATGGATTTGCTATGGATTTTGCCGTGGCAAATGCCTGTTTTTGTAGTAGTGTATAATCCACTTCACCCAAGTCAGTTTAGGTCTGCGTCTACGTACATCGCTCCCTTCAACTGTAATGGTTTATGTTGCTCTAACAGGCACCATCACTTTATACATTAAAAAAAAAAACAAATTATGAAGTAACTTTAATGACAAGTATGTTTGTGCTTCGATCAATTGCGCATAACTACTCGCAACTCAGCTTAAAAAAAATACTAAAATGATAATTGTGACGCTGTTTATAAAACACACAAAATGTATTATATAATATTTTCAGGTTTCAAAGGAAATCGAGTTAACACAATGATTTTAAAGCTAACTGATGTGTTGCAAAACACATCTAATTTCATTTGTATTTTGTAGTCATTTTTGAGTCCTTTTATTAGTGTTTTATTAGTTTTAGGCTTGTACCTGTCTATTTTATTTATTTTAGCGTTTAATTAGATTTTTATTCGTTTCGTGTCAGTTTTATTATTTATTTATTTATTTTATTATTTTATAGGTGTTTGGAAAGAATGAGCTCAAAACGAATGAATTTTAATCAAGACACCGACACTTGAGAAGGGGTGTTCATGGACGTTGGAGCGTAGACGAGAAACTTTGGTCAAGTCAAGAACACCCGAGTCTAGAGCACCGAGTATAATACTACTACTACTACTACTACTACTAATAATAATAATAATAATAAAAATAATAATAATAATAATAATAATAATAATAATAATAATAATAATAATAATAATAATAATAATAATAATAATTATAAAAGCCATATGGACTAAAAGTCCTTTAGCCCTTGTACGTCACTTTATTAAATAAAGTGAAATTGGAGAAGCAGACATATTTATATATATGTAAAAGCCCATCATGGAAACCCTATATTGACATTATAAAATAGAAGGTGTGAATATCATTCTAAAGGGGGGCATATTATAATAAGAGGTGAGACAACATTCAGACGCCACTTTTTGGATCATTGAACACAGCGCCGCAAAGGGAAGACGGGATCGAACAAAGAGTTATTATTTTTGAAGGGGTTGAAGGCCAGGGAGGCTTGGTACAAGGTTAAAGGCTCGGGTTTGATCACTAAACGTTATAGTTTTTATATTTATTTACTCCGTGTTCATAAATATTTAGACCATGAGTTTGTGTTATTTTGAACCTATGTTTTTAGCTTTTTCCATGACCACGATTGGCTAAACTTTTAGTGCTACCTAGGTATTGATGACGGGTGACAATTGACTAATAATTTTCGGGTTGGATTTATATAATATTTTGGATAATGTTTTGGTAAAGGTTTTCTAATAAGGTTTCTTTTGTATACGCGTGCTTAATATCTAAATATTAATTTTTGTTTCGCTTAATTCTAGTTTAATAGATTTTGTATCTTTTGATCTAGGATTTTGTTAGTATCTTAGACTTAGTGTTTTTGATATATTTTGAGGTTGCTAGACGTAGTAAACCCTAGAAACAATTTAATTAATTATTTGGTAATTTAGCATTCTACCACCTTTGAGACCGAGAGGAGATTAGGTGTCAGTGTGTCTAGCTTGGTAGGTATTCGGGACCGTGGTCTGCACGAGAGTGAGTCACCCCTAGCGTGCCTGTTTTGTTAGCACCCTGTGTTAGAAACCTGTTAGAATAATTATCCCTTGCATCCCTTACACATCCCGGATGTATTGTTTCTGAGGGGGCCGAGAGGACATTCAGATTTAGGATACCTTAGCATAGTTTGGAGAGACCGAGAGGTGATCCGAACCCGAGACCGGTGAGTTTACACATTTCCCTAGATTCAGTATTGCGACATGTTGGAGAATGATTCGCGTTCCAGTGTTGGTCTAGCTTAGTGTATCTTAAGATCCCGGTAGCCAAAACCCATTTATCCAATCCCGAGAGCTATACGTCAGTCACCTTGATTCTTACCTAGGTAGCCATTTTCTCATTATTTGACCTCATCCAGTTCTACTTGTTCGTTTGCTTTGTTTGAGTTGTTTGATTTTATTTACTTTAATTTTATATTTTTTTAGTAGTTAATTAAATCAACGTCACTTTAATTTATTAGACTAGGACTCGACGAAAGTTTAGTACCGAGAGTCGCCACATTGTGTCCACGGATCGATATTCCGGACTTACTTGCTCTGCTACACTGCGACCGGTGCACTTGCCGTTAGTGTGTGGTTCAGCGGGTTTATCCATTTTTAAAACTTGACCCGAATTTATTTAATACACATTTTCACACATCACTAACAAGAGAACAAATTCGATCAAGTTTAAGTAAAAATCTTAAATTCTTAAATGATCGATGATGACTCAAACGAATTGAGAACAAAGGAACTAAAATAGTAAAATGGACCAAGCTAGGGGAGCTGTACAAACTACCAAAGAAAACTAAAATTTTAAATTGGTATTTACCTCATCTTTCAGCCCACGTGGAAAAGTCTTTGTGGCCCAAACTGATATTGTAGCCCACCAGTAATAAAAGGCCTGTGGGAGTTTTGGTCAAAAGCAGTTTTGGGTAAGTGGGTAGCAAGGCTGCTGTCAGTGTGAGCGAACCGCATGGGAAAAAGGTCGCAGCAACCTGATTGCGTAGGCCTTAGGTGGTGCACAACTGGAGAGGTACATAGGAAACGTCGTTGTGATGGAATGAATAAGGAGCGAAATTCGAGAAACAAACTGCAAACTAGCTAGTTCTTTCTCATCGTCATAATCAGAATTAGGTTTGTTTACTTTATTTAACTTTTGGTGTATCATTTGAATGTTATCCAAATGTGACAATTTGGATTAGTTTCTATTCTTGTGACGTAGATATCCTGAATTTCCTGTTGATGTTTGTTATGATTTGCGTCTAAACTTAGTCAATCAAAAGAACCTAAGTTATGTCTATCTAGCAAGTCAAATACTTGTATCAAACTTCAACTTAACTAGCTAGAACCGTTGGAGATTTTGCCTTCAGCCCACCCTATATGCCCAACCGTTTTAAGCCAAGTATGATTAACTTGTTGAGCAAGTTTAGCATAGGGTTAATCCCTTAATTAGGAGCCTATAAATAAATCTCTTGTACTTGTATTTTGTATCACTCAATAAAAAGAAAACCCCAGTTACCTCCGTGGACGTAGGTCAGTTTAGATCGAATCACGTAAATACTTGTGTTCGTGTGCGTGTGTGTGTTCTCCAATCCTAACAACTGGTATCGGAGCCTAGGGCTCGAGAAGATCGCCTCCGCCGGCAGGTGTGTTGGGTCGGCGGAGGGCATGCGTAAGAGAAGAAGAACACATACCTGATTGATAACACACAGCCGTCACCCCACCTCCGCTTACCACCACTCGCCACAGTTTTCCCTCCACCTCCTCCCTGTTGCCGCCGGTCGACACCCAGCTAGGGTTCCGACCAGTCGCTAATCATTGTAGGATTTCAGTCCCGGCTCAAAGCAAGGGCAGAGTGGGCTTTTGCTGAGGGCCAGAATTGTTTAAGGGCCCGTAATATTTTAAATCCCTTAGGCCCAGCCCGTTGATTATGTAATTATTTTGGGGGAAATGTCTGGATATTGAGCTCCAAACCAAAAGTACGTGGTAGCAGTGAGTGCATGCACCCAAGCCCTAGGTTTCCATCCTCACGAACCAGTGAACCACGATCCACGACATCACTACAACATCCATCGACTTCACTACAGCCACTGCAGCGCCGCAGCTGTCTCTTCACT
Source organism: Ambrosia trifida (assembly GCA_028751855.1). Taxonomy (NCBI): domain Eukaryota; kingdom Viridiplantae; phylum Streptophyta; class Magnoliopsida; order Asterales; family Asteraceae; genus Ambrosia; species Ambrosia trifida. The sequence goes on from CM054122.1 coordinate 66,710,304, forward strand.
GGTTTGTTTATACACTTTTTTCATGTTCGTGTGTTACTTCTTCTTCTGAAACTCCATCAATGATTCATGATTGTTGATTTGTTGTTATTTGTTAGTTGATTACTGTTGGTTTTGAAGAGTGAATACCGATCTTAGTTTGAAACTTTGAATGTTGTATGATTTAAATGTTTAATATAAGAGAATAGAGTTACAGAGATTAAGCTTTCGGTGAATAAAGCTATGAATAATCATGTTTTTAACATTTTCGGAGACGGCCCTGCCGGATTTGCAGGACTGCTCCGTTTTGCTGCTGACTCTGTTCAGCGTGCGCACGATTGATGTGAGGAAGGGTGTTTGTTTGTTTGTCCACGTTCCTTTCTTCTTGAAAGTTTAGGTTATCCTTAGAAGAAAGGACAGGGTATTTGGTTCTTTTATTGGCTTTTGTTGGTAAAACGAAGACATAAACTAGTGGGGAATTTTTGTCTCACACGTTTAAGAAAAAAAAAAGGAATATTTTGGTTTTGGTGGTTTAGAAGGGGTGGAATCTAATTTTTTAATGGTGGACTTTATTAAAAAAAGGTGGTATTATTTTTTGGGGTCTTAGAGATCAGTTTCACCAACGTTTTTTGAAGTGACGTTTGTGAAAACCAGAGAAACAAGATTATAGACCAATGATAATCAATTAGGTGCTATTGTTTTCAGTATTGGTTTGTTTGTTCGATTTGGTTTCGTTAGTCGTGTTATTGTATTATCATGGAAGAAAACAGAAGATGCAAAATCGATAAGTTTAACGGTATGGATTTTAGTTGGTGAACCTGGGTGTAAAGTTCAACCTGGTCGCAGAAAAAACGAACAAAAGGAAATCGAGCAGGTGGCTTTGGATTTGGTTCGTTTCGCGGGGTGAAAGAAAACGGTATAGGCGAGTCGGTAGCTTTATTTTCTTTCATTGGTAAAACCTGGAGTAAATGGAACCAGCGGATTTGCTGGCAACGACACAAGAAAAAAAGGGTTAGTGGCAAGTCATGTGGACTATTGCTAGTTGGATGATCTTTCGATTGGGGTTTGCGTTAACTGATCGTGTGTACTGTCATAGAACCCTTGGTACCGCTTGATTTCATGAAAGCTCTACTGTTGTTATAACCGTTTGCTTTTTAGCTGGTTGGGATAACAGGGATAGTGGGAGCTTGGCATAATTGACTTGTTGGGGGCTGCATAGAGGTATGGACATTTGTTAGAGTCGATGTCATATTATATGAAATTCTGCTTCTGAGAATATGTCTGGGTTTGATGCATTGGGACTTAGTGGAAGGCAGTGAGACTCTTGGGGTCATGGATTCTGGTGCTTTATTTCTCGCTACCCCACAGCAGTGAAGCATTGCAGAATTTTAAGAAAGGTGACTTTGGTAAGGTAAGACTGGTGAACGATGAGATTCCTGATGTTACGGGCATGGGTGACTTAGATTTGAAGACTTCAGCCGGTTCATGGACTTTGAAAGATGTCAGGGTCATTCCAAGTTTGAAGAAGAGATTAATTTCTATCGGGCAGTTGGATGATCAAGGGCATGAGATTAAGTTCGGAAATGAGCAGTGGAAAGTTGTTAAGGGAAATCTTATCATTGCTTGAGGAAGAAAGCGAGGTTCGCTTTACATGGTCAATTTACCGTCTAAGGGAGTGACCATGCCAGTTCTGAAGAGAAACAAAGTCGGGTTCACAGAATCTCGTGGGCAGAAGAAGGTTGTCTTTGCAAGTGAGAAACCTAGAGTCACATGCCAGATTCGTGATGAACGAGTGAGGAAAGGTTCAGGTAGACAAGCCAATGGTTTTCGTGGCAGTTGGAGCACGGGTTATGCTTCAGTCAGAGTTTCTAGACGACATTGGGTCAGGAGAACCGATATTCCAGCTGATAAAATCTCTCCAGTGGCTTACTTGTTGAATATGGAGAGTGTTTATTCTCGGGGTGTTTCAGGATCCGACAGTTCGTGTCAGTGGGAGCCGATAGAGACAGAGAATGGGTCTGGGTAGACATAGCCATGACTGATGAGTTGGAGCTCGGGGGAGCTTCAGCTGGTCTCCAGGAATAGTGTCGAGGAGATCGGGTACCTGGAGGCGCATTAAAGATCAAGGGGAGATCTTATCTATAGAAGTATAGAAGAGATGGTGCAGTTCGTGGTCCAAAGACAATAAGTGGGAGATTGTTGGAGCCTATAGGCCCACCTATAGGCCCTACTGTTTTAAGCCCACCTATAGGCCCAACCGTTTTAAGCCCACCTACCCAACCATTTTAAGCCCAGTGTGATTAACTTGTTGAGCAAGTTTAGCATATGGTTAAACCTTAATTAAGAGCCTATAAATAAATCTCATGTACTTGTATTTTGTATCAATCAATAAAAAGAAAACCCCAGTTGCCCCCGTGGACGTAGGTCAGTTTAGACTGAACCACGTAAATATTTGTGTTCGTGTGTTCTCCGATCCTAACAATAACCCCTCTTACTTGGATCATAAATATGCTTAAAAAAATTACATGGATGTTAATTACAAGTAGGGGTGTGAATCGTGTTGGATATGGCCGATTGGTTGGTTGAATTTGTTACCGGCCGGACATTGGCCATATTATATATAATACGTACTAAAGCATCAACACTTTAATAGTGTCAATGCGCTAACTTGCACCACCTTTATATGTTAATGTACACATGTGCACCGTTCATATTTTGTTGACATACACCAATATTTCCAAACCCTTTTTCGTTTGTTTGGTAAACCTTCTTTTATTTAGTAACGATTACTTTTTTTTTTAGGGATGAGCATTTGCTACTGGACTACCGGGTATCGTGGAGAATCAAACCAGCGTTATCTTAATATCAACAAGGTATTCTAGGTTTCTCAACCTAATAGTATAAAATCTTTTGCAAATGGAGTTATATTATAAACAAATCATTTATTCAGTAATGTTAGCATTTCTTTTTTTTTTTTTTTTGATATGTACGGAGTTCAAAACACGTTTCGCCGCAATGCGCGGATAACTACAACTCTAGTTTCTATATATACTTGTTTTTTTATCTAACATGATAAACATATTTCTGAGTAACAGTCATGTTTTAAACGTTTTAATTAGTTTGGTGGGTCGTAAAAATGGGTTAAACAAGTTGTAAACGGGTGACTGGATCAATTTGTTTAATTAAACAAACTGGCGTGTCGTCCTGCTTAACAGAGCGTTAAACATGTCAAATAGAACAGGATGATATGTTTTTTTAACATGTTAGACATGCCACTCGATTACGCCCCACTTACGGTGAGCGCATATAATGTATATATGTGTGGCCCTTGGGGGGCAAAAGTAAAGTTGCACTAGTTTCAACGTTATTTTACTAATTTCGTGAAAATAACGTTAAAAACGACGGACGGTTAATCATGCATCATGTGGTGGCGTGGATAGCCAAAAGACAAAGGGGTACATGCACTGATCGAGTTTGTCCCGATTGCTAAGTGTTTTGTGCCTTATGTCCAAGGCTTGATACCAAACCACATCGAGCCAGGGGTCTCACTGGAAGCAGCCTCTCTATTCTTAGGGGTAGAGGTAAGGCTGTCTACATCTTACCCTCCTCATACCCTACCTTAGCTTTGCTATAGGTGAGATTAACTGAGTATGATGATGATGATGATATGCCACTCGATAGCCTAATTTTTTTTTTTTTTTTTTTTGTGTTATATTAGAAAAATTACCACCGCTAACTATATATACACATGATTTGAAGTCGTTTTGGTTATGTGTTCATTCATTAAATTGCAATTTAGTTAAGCTTTAGTTTATTTCAATCCTCACCTCATTCTTAATTTGAAAGTAATTCTGTGAGGTTATTTGTATAATCAAACAATATGTGTGGCACTAAACACATGTCTCGTCATAGATAAGATATCTTACATTTATCATAGTTATCGTGGTTTTGCATGCCTTGACGATGGTCATAGTGAGTCACTACTAAGCTAGTTTATGAGGGATTCAAGGGCCAAACCATATACAACAATTTTGGAAAAAACAAAACCGAACCAGCAAGGTTGGCTGGGTTAGCTAAACCGACCAAAAGTGATTTAGTTTTGAATGTTTTGGCTGATTTTTGTTATTTAACACGGAATCATATCATTAGATCTTCAAAATTTAGTAAAATGAAATTGGGTTTTACTCTCTATATTCTAAAGGGATTATTAAAAAATTGAAGATAAATTATTTTGAGTATAAGTGAGTTAGACTAATTATTTATACTTATTACTACCTGTATATATACGACTATAAGCAGCATTTTGGATGGCAATAATGTAATTTAACATCATTTTATTTTATTTTTTAATACTCTTTTTGCATTTATTTTTGTGTACAATTTATGTGAGCTAGTTTAGGCACTTTTACGGTTAATTTTTAGGTGTGAAATCACAAAACATCTAGACAAATTTAGTGACTGAATCTTGAAAACGGAAACACACATTTTATTACACGGAAAAACCGAACACATGAAATCAACATGTAGACTTACACAGCTACAAAAGCTCCACACAAACAGAAATGAAAATAACTATCAAGATTAAAATACAGTTGGACACAAATCACATGAAAATTAAGCTAAAGGCCGTTAAAACCGCCACCACCATTGATTGAATTCCACCCCAACCAATCCGAGACCCCGAACTCGCCTTAATCCCCTTCTTTGGGAACTTTATTCCAGTGGTTGCGCCTATGGGCACATCTGCACTTAAAGCCAAGTCTTTTGCATGGTGCTTTCCAATCAACCTAAACCTTACTTTTGCTATAAAATCAACTCTAAAACGCAGCAACGGCTCAACCCCTTTCGTCATCGCCCCTGAAGGTAATGTCATCGAATGCTCAGCTATAACCGTCTGGCTAAAAACCGGCATGTCAGGTGTCTCAAGTGGTTTGATCACATCTCTAAGTCTCCTAGATTGAGCGTTACCCTGGTAAAACCTGGGCACAGAATACTTCCATATTATTATGTTATTGGTTTCTCTAGGGATAAATGAGAATGTGACATTGACAGGACCATCATAGTAAAGGCCAATTGCTGGGTTTTGGTTGTGCAGCTTAATATCAAAATATATGGTGCTGGTTGTGGCATTACTGGCAGTTTTATTAAAAGCTGAGACATAGAATTGCTCGACTGAAAACTCAGGATATTTAGGGTTTGCATATAAACCAAGCATGAGACTTGTAATAGCAAGTGGTAGAACTATCGTAATAGAAAGGATCACTTGTTGTTTACGAGTAAGCAAGGAACAACATCCTTCGCAAACCAAATTAAAACAGGCCTCGATAATATCGTCGATTACAAACATGGATATATCAAAAGATCTTGTTTGGAAAAATTATTGTGGATGAAATTTATCAGAAAACTGATTTCAAATGATGTTTTTATAATCTAACTGATCCGAAAATATATAGAGTATAATTTGATGTTACAAATATTTAAAAAATATATAATATGGACTAATTGACCTAGAAGTAGTTGTAGCCCAATGGCAAATAGAAAAATTCAACACTCTTTTAATATTATCGTTTTATAAACTATATTGATTGATTAGCATATATGCTGATAAAAATTACTAATGTAAGACTAAAGGACCTTTAGCGTAAAGAAAGGAGTTGATTTAGACCAAAAGAATTATAAGACTATGTGGTGTGGTTTAGGTAAGACTTGAGAATCCTTACCGTCATGTCAGCAAATAGTGGGCCATCTTTAGTTTTAGACAAGTTGAGGACTATCTAAGGGTGAGGGGTAGTCCTCCTTAGGTAGTCCTCCACTCCTATGGGCTACAATTTCTTTTTTATTTTCTAATTTTAAATAAGTAAAGAATTGAAATAAATAACTCAATATTTAAAATAAGATTACAAATAAAAAGGTTGCAAATAAAAATAAAATTACGCCTAAAAAAACCCTAACAAATAAAAATAAGCAAATAATTAAAATAAATAACATGTCTAGTTTTCCCCGTTTGCCCAAATATAATCGACCAAATCCGATTGTAGATGTACGTGTCTATCCTCGTTGCGTAATGAGAATTCGTTAAGTTCTTGTTGAGCCGGACTAACGGGAACACTATTCTCCCTGAGCTCGTTTTCATGAAAATCACAAATGGCCCTTCCTTCGTCTTTGATATGCATGTTATGCAAGATAATACAAGCATAGATACAATACCGTAACTTTTTTGGTGCCCACATTCTTGTCGGGTTGTCAATGATATGCCACTTTGCCTGTAGAACACCAAAACAACGTTCGATGTCCATTCTCGCTGCTTCTTGATACTTGAAAAATTTTCTTTCTTTTTTCGTCGTTCGAATGTGAAATGGTTTTAACTTTTAACTATTGTGGAGTATTTCGGGTAGATTCCATCATCAAGATAATACCTGCGTTGGTATTGCACACCTGATAGTGTGAAGCTAGTGTCTGGACCGGTCGCTTGCACAACATCTTCGAAAATTATAGACTGATTGATGACATTAATGTCATTGTTTGAACGGGAACTCCAAAAAATGCATGCCAAATCCACAAATCCTGGGAACAAGCAGCCTCTATGATTATTGTAGGATGTCCGTGTTGACCACTAGTGAACATTCCCCGCCATGCTGTTGGACAATTCCGCCACGACCAACGCATGCAATCAATGTTTTCGAGCATTCATGGAAAACAATGCCTTTCGGTATGGTGTTGATATATTTTTGGACGTTGCTCCTCGTTGGGTTTCGCAAATATACTTTGCTGTAGATCTTCACAACGCGCTTGCAAAACTTGTACACACATTCCCTTGCAGTTCTATCATACATCTTTAAATATTCATCCCAACTATCGGCTGCCGTCCCGTAAGCTAGTTGGCGTCATGCAACTGTGCATTTTTGAATAGTTGTGAACCCCCTCTTGCCTCTAGCATCGTATCGCAATGTAAAAAATGGGTCACAACTTGATTAGTCGTTGGCTATATGTAAAAATAGTCGTCGACTTATTCTAAACCGGCGTTGAAAAGTAACATCCGAGTATAACGATTGCTCGCCAAAGTAATCATCCATTAATCTTTCGTGGGCACCTACACACATAATTTAAAAAAAAATTAAATGTATGTAAATATTAAAGAACTAAAACATAAATATACAAAGTAAATGTATATAATAATTAAACATAAAAATGAAACTTTCAATAATATAAAAAAATGTTACCTTCTCGGTCTCTGTTTATTGCCGCTTGCCTAGTCTTGAGACCTCTTCTTCCTCATCTTGAATGATTTGCGCCACCATCGCCCCAATATTTATAAAAATTTTGTTTTCCTCAGTGGACGATGAAGATGACGAAGCAAAAGAAGGAGCATTCGACATTGTGTGGTAATTTTTATAATATGTTTGAAGGAATGATGTAAATATTTGAGAGAGATTTTAGTTGTGTGTGTTTTATTTGTTAAAATGTTTGAAGGAATAAATTATTTAAACAGAAAATGTTTTTTTTATTCATTATCAAACGGTCATATGACCGTTAGTATGACCCACAACCATCGATCATCCAATGAGGAGCCCCGTCTCAAACGTCCGAAAATAGACGAAATGGCTGGACCGGACATGGCGGGGGCGGTGTTGGCCGCCCTTAGATGGGCTGGTTGGGCCGATGCCGCCCCCATACCATTTAGTCTACATAGATAACCAATTGAATACTTGTGTGTATTAAATCATTAAGCTAGAATCATGTGTAATACATGAGTTGAATCAGTATAATATATACCTATATCTATATTATATATATATATATATATATATATATATATATATATTAAAGGGCTAAATCATACATGACACTTATATTGCCATTCTTCCCTTCAAGAGTGTCATGTGGCATTAAGTAATTTTAGGAAAAAAAAATTAAAAACAAAATTGGATTTTTCTCTCCTGTGTTTCCTCCCATAATTTTTAAACGTTAATATATTTTATCTATGATATTTTTTAAAGAAAAAAATTACACCAAATTAACGAGCGTTTTATTATCTTTCCAACGAGTAAGTGCTATATAAAAAATGGAGAGAAAAACGACTATTTTTTGTAGTGTTTTGTTCATACAGGAAAAAAAATACGTGTTCAGGTAATTCATTAATCATGTATTGGCAAGTCACTAATTATATTCAAACCAGTAAATATGAATTTTATTTTCAACCAGAGCAGAATAGGTTACTAGAGTTATACAGTGTTTTAGGTTAGGTATCAATATTAGTATGTTAGAGTTGTACATTTTTTTAACCTTTAGGATAGGTGCTAATATTAGAGTTATACATTATTTTAGGTTAGGTGTTAGCATTGAAGTTGTATATTGTTTTAGGTTAGATATTAATATTAGAGTTATACACTATTTTAGGTTAGATATTAACATTAGAATTATACATTGTTTATGGTTAGACGTTAACATTAGAGATATATTGTTAATTGTTTTAGGTTAGGTGCTACCTAAAGCTTTTTTGCATGTAACTAAAAATCTTTCACCCTTCATCAATCTGTACTAGGTGCCATACCACCGTCAACCACATCTGCTCATGTTGAAAGATTGTAGTTTGGAACCTAAAGGATTCCAGTCCATGTAAGGACTCGGGAATACCATCCTTTCTTACAAGCAACCTTGAGTGTCCTCAAGATTGCCGATTGTTATGTGATCCGGTAGGATCACAATCTTAGCGTAATTCGAATGAGTAAAACTAGTCACCTTGTCGGCTAAAGCTTCAAGTAGTCGTGATATGACACGGGTAATAGTAAATCACTTTTGGAACTTCTTAGCTCCTTCCCATTCGTTACATTGATATCAAAGATAAAATTTTCCACTTATACTCGTGAAAGTGGTGCCTATGAATGGGATGTCAATGTTTGTAATATCGGGTTGTAGTAGTCATTCTACCTTAAGGTTCATTGAACCTTGTACACAAACGTGGAATACGTTATTGGATATAAGCATGGCTTTTCATTTTAGAACGAATGAACTAAATGTATGGACCTAACATCCAAGACTTTATTGTTTCATGTTGGTGTAGTTGAATTCCTGTGGTAACTGGTATTCATGTGCTTCATTGCCAAAATTCCTATGTGATAGAAATTGTCATCCTCGAGTTTGGGGTGCATAATTCGAAGCCTTTGGTGGGCACACGTGTATGTCTCTAGAGCATTGAATAGCAGATAGAGATATACAAGGTGTTGGCCTTAGGGATTCCAAATTGTTGATAGGCCTTCGCCAAGGTTACACCTTAGAGGAGTGTTGATGAGGTTGGAAATTGTAAGGGACCAAATAGACCAAATTGTTAGTTCTCCGGTGGCTTGAAGATATCAGTCAGGATTTGTCTCGTGCTGCCGCAAGAGCTTAATGGGACTCTTGATGAATCCCGTAAGTCAAGTCTGAGGAAGTATTGTCGATTCGTTGACTGACGGGATCCAGCTTGACGCTAAGCTTTAATATTTCGGGAAATCGACAGACGTGATGGATAGGGAAGTCCAAAAGCATAGTTGTAATTGGATCAAGATATTATGTTGAATATTGTGTTTATAAAACACCGGGCATGAACCTGCGTTCACGTAGGAAAGAGGAAATCAAGTGAAGCAGTAACATCCCGCCCAGTTGAGAATACTCCCGTGTGGAGGACTCAAGCAAAATTTCACGGACGAAATTCCTTAAAAGACGGGGGGATGTGACATTCGGCAAAAATTGGTGTGTTTTCGTACGTAATTACTATTTGTAATTAATGATTTTAAGTGCCCTTTTAAATTAATTGAATTATTTTAGCCTTTAGAGAATAGACAATTCCCAATAGGATGCATAGGGTTGCATTTTTTTTTAAAAGCATGGTGCAATCGCATGCGAATAAACATGTCCGATACAGAAGTTGGTGACTACCCGGTAACTATTAAATAACCGGAAATGAATCCAAATGACTGTTGGTAACGAATAAATTTCGCGTATCCTACCCGATACGCGTATAACTTATAATTTCATCTAATTAAAGCCTAAATAACCTAACAACACCTAAACTATGCTATGTTTAAGGATTATTTGTGGCTATTGTATTGTCCGGATAACTAGTAGTTAAAGTCCGATTAAAACCCAAACGAACCCCAAAACTTCATGATTAAACTAAACATAAGGCCCCAAACCCGGGGACCCTACCGTTGGGTCTTATTACACTGTACGGTTTTAAAATCAACAATTTTAATAAAATCACGCAGCGGAAAAATAATTAAAACGGTACAAATTGTTTTTAAAAAAATAGTTTGCTAATAAATTTCAAAACTACGAATGCCATCCATGCTATCACGAGTAATCCCATCCGCTATCCACGATGCATTACCAACTCAATCTGACCTGCAAAACAATCTAACATACATGCAAAAGTCAGCTACGCTGAGTGAGTTCTAATAGTTAAGTTGAAACGTTAAAGTTGATAACAAAACAGTCTATTTGTTTAACAAAAGCACCTTGGTTTATAATCTCTCAATAATCATTAAGACCCAACATAAAACCCAACCCGTTAAGTCATTCTACCCTTAAACTGGCAACCGACTATGTCGAGGTTTCTAGGCACATTGACCCGCTAACCAAACTCAGCCACTTCTACCCATGACCTGCTTGTCATTCTACATTTCCCTGTGTCATTACAACTGACTTCTTGCCTAGAAACGACTCACTACTGTACAAGAAATCCACTAGTACAAAACAACACAAGGAAACTCGATTAATTTACATTCACGTCTTGAATACACATTACCCACCGCATCGTCTAGCATAAAAACATAAAGCACATAAAATGGGAAACCTATCACACAATATTAGTTAAGTCACAAAAATATGCATGAGCCTTGTGACAACTCGTCGCCACCCCGAAGGTAACAACCCGTTGCCAACCCAACTCAACAACCTGTCACTACCCCGAAGGTAATGACCATATGGACACGTTGACACCACCACATAGATCGACGCTCCCGAACATTAGTATCCCATCGCCACCCCGAAGGTAACGACCTTATAGACACGTCGACACCACCACTTAGATCGACGACCTCAACATTGGTAACCCGTCGCCACCCTGAAGGTAACGAACCATTACCAATAATCCGCTTCAGCACCTCAGGGATTCTATATCACACAAAACATAAAGGTACCCACACACACATTCACTATGTCTAAGGTCCCATCATACTATAACGTGGATTAACCACACACCTCCTATAACCATCATCACCGTGTTCATTTAATTCTAAGACTTTAACTAATCATTTTCTCATACTGAACCCCTAATCATATTGCCTCGACTATACAACCCATTTTATACTACCACAAGATAAACACCCAACCTGACCATACCTCGGCACGAGACTAAACGGCTCGAACTGACACATACACTGCAAAGGGTATCTCTAAACCTCTTGACTTGTTTAACCGTCATAGAACCGTCTCATTGGAAAATGTTCATAAAAACATCAAAGTCGTAAAGCTCTTTAATTTAATCGACATCTTAACATTTTCAAAAAACCATTTAAGCATTTATGATAGCCCCAAAATAATATATAAAAACGTAAAAATAGGGGGACTAGAACTCACCGGTTGCGAAGCTTCCTTCCTCTTGCACACTGTCTTGTGAATACCCCCTTAAACGTGAACCTGCCATCACACAAAGCATCTCCATCAAGCTCTATATCTCAAAATACCCGATCCTTTATTCCCGTCAGCAAGCTACAAGCTCAGCTTAATACTATCCCGAACCGTGTAACCACATAACCATTCGAATACAAAAATTCATAATTTAACGTTACCGAAAAACATTCCGGAAAGCCATCCCCGCCATTTTCTCACATCCCAAAAGAGCCCCCAATAAATATTATAAAGTTATGTTGAATAATACCTTCGCGTACGTGTCGTCCAATATGTGCCTGTTCAGAACTCCCGTATAAATTGCGAACTGAACCTTGTTTTGTCCATAACTTGACCATACAAACTCCGTTTTGTGCGATCCACATATGCACGCCCTCATCTCGATATGCCCGTCATCAAACAATTATTGGCATCAGCCGCCAACGCCTTTGCTGTTGCCAGATCGCAGAACAGCCCTCCAGTTCGTTCAGTTTTGCAAGCCAACATTCAAGTAGACCAAAACAGACCCAAACGAACTCCGTTTTATGGGAATATATTTCTAGTTATCGTAAAACTTCATGTTATACTTTTTGAATACGAAATTTATTTCCGAGTTATCGTAAAACTTCATCTTCCCTGCATAAGCCTAGCAAATCCTAATGCCTAGATATTTGTAAGTCATTTCCCTCATTAGTATTCTTATACGAATAGGTTGAGCTCTTCGGAATTCTCAAGTTTTATCTTGTGACGAGTTTGTTTGGATTTATCGCGCTTAGCAAAACTGAGAGTATACTTATCCCCGTTTTGCTTTCTTACACTTTTTTGGGGTGAAACATGTACACCTATGAAACTTACACTTGCTCATAGTCATAAACGTTTTTTACATACAATTCATATGCGTGCTTTGCTTTGAATTCTTGTGCTTTATGCTTAGACATAGACGTAGTATACTTGTGATCATTACATATTCATAAACATATTCATAAACGTAAACGAAAACATATTCATATACATTTGGGAACCTAGTGGAAAGTACCTAAGCATAGGGCTGCAAACGAACCAAACTTTCAGCGAACAGTTCATGAACCGTTCGGCGGAAAGTTCCTTTGTGTTCGTTCGTTTAATAAATGAACGAACACGAACAAAAAAAATCCGTTTGTTTAGTTAAACGAATGAACATGAACAGAGGTCGCGTTCGTTCGTTTATGTTCGTGAACGTTTGGTAACGTGTTCGTTTATGTTCGATAGTTTATTAAGGTTTTAATTTTATATGTTTTTTTTATATTCTTTTATTTTTATTTATTTTACCCAATAAATAATATATATGAGGTAAATATATAACTATATGAGATCAATAAACCTACTTTTTATGGCAAGCTCATTATATGTTTCCACGTTTCAGCGTTGATGCCCTCCACCTCTGATGCCCTTCTCCAGTATTGAGTATTTTGAATAATTAGGTTATATTTTGGGTAAATCTAGCTAATGTCTTAATATATGTGAATTCAATGTTATTCAAAAGTTAATATATGTTTTTTTGTGTTTGTTTCGGTTCATGAACACTTGTTTGTGTTAATTAATATCTGTTTGTGTTCGTATGCGTTCATGAACAAAATTAACAAACGCACATAAACATGAGTATTTTCTTAACAAACGAACACGAACAGAAAATCTTGTTCGTTAAGTGTTCATGAACTGTTCGTGAACACATAATTTTCTTAACAAATGAACACGAACAAGGCCTTGTTCGTGTTCGTTCGGTTCATTTGCAGCCATACCTAAGCATGTGGGAAAGGTAAGTACCAATGCGAGAGGGAAGTCCTAGGTCCCGCCTAGTGGAGAGTACATATGCATGTGGGAAGGGAAGTACCTATGCGTGTGGGAACTCCTAGGTTATTCTTAGACTTTGTCATCTTTGTGGTTTGATTTTGATTTGCATTGCATTGCATTGTGTGCTTCCATGTTTACCATATTGCCTTGAATGAATCATAACACTTGAAATGTAAAACATTTTTATTCCTATATTATACGTATACAAACTAAGTGTACTCACCAGCATTATTGTTGACGTTTTATTTTGTACATGTTTCAGGGAACACTTGATGATTGTCACTTAGGCTTGGACATAGACTTAATAAACAAGCTTTATGTATCGTTTTGTTTGAGACTTGAAGTAATGGGTTGACTTTAGTGTTTGACTCTTAATCATAAATTTGATAATATTTACACTTTAGTACCATGAGCTTTTGAACAATCGTCACTACATGACACCTCGATGTTTCCGCCATCGGTTGGGGTTTTACATATCTCGATTGGTTCCTCATCTGGCCACAACTGAGGAAAAGTTGATTAATATGTTTATCTGGTGCTTGCCCTCCGAAATGAGGGTATTCATCAAATCCAAATCGCCCAAAACATTTTCAGAAACAGTTGAAGATGGCGCCATCATGGCTGGTGAGATGTTACGACGACAAACCGAATTTCCTGCACCAAAAAAAAGTGGAAGAAAGAGAAGGGGATACCAATAATAGTCACTTCAAGAAACCTTGAGAAATCCCTCTATGTAAGATCTGTCAAAAGAACCACCTTAGGCCCTGTAGTGCATGACCTTGCCCCAATTGTAAGAAAACATGACGTCTCTTTCATGAATGTAGAGAGAAAAGAAGTGTTTCAAATGTGGTGACCTCAACTACATGAAATATGAATGTCGTAAACTTAAGAAGAATGATAAACCACAAAAAGATCAACCAAAAGGACATGCGTTTGTACTTACCACAAAAGAAGCCAAGAACAACCCAGATGTCAGTACGGGTACTTATCTTTTAAATGATATATATGCATGTGTTTTATTTGATATCAATGCTAATAGAAGTCTAGTTTCAACTACTTTTATACCTTATTTAAACCAGGCATCCCAAAGTTTATGTCACATTTTTACAGTAGAAATGGCTAATGGAAGTCAGAAGGAAATAATTGTCCTTATTAAGAATTGTATGATAACTGTATACAATCTTGCTATCCTTGTAGGCCTAATGTCTGTGGAACTTGGAGAATTCGACATAGTCATAGGAATGGACTGGCTAGCACCATATCACGCGGAAATAATGTGATAAAAAGATTCTTCGACTCCAATTGCCGAATGAAAAATAACTATTATTAACCAGAGATCGCACTGATAAGGTTAAGACTCTCTTAACTATAGCATAAGCACATAAGTGTTTGAGAAAAGGGTGTAATGCATTCCTTGCGTATGCTATAAACTCTACAAAAAAGTAAAAGATTGATGATATGCCAGTAGTACAAGAATACCCTGAGATATTTCCAGATGAACTTCCAGGACTACCACCCGAAAGAAAAGACAAGTTGAGTTCCGCATGTACCTAGTACCCAGAACAATGCTAATTGCTAAATGCCCATACAGACTAGCCCTGACAGAAATGCAAGAACTCAAGAAGCAACTGCAAGAGTTACTTGACAAAGGGTTTATCCAACATAGCACGTTACCTCAGAGAGCACCCATTATGTTCGCCAAAAATAAAGTCATGCTCGTCGCAACTGTTTACGGGTTAACATTTCATTGCCTGCATGACTATCCCTTTCTGGGAAAATCTCTTAAATAGACATATAAAAATTCATGTTCATCAAGATGAACATTGACAACTGTTTACGGGTTAACATTTCATTGTCTGCATGACTATCCCTTTGTAGGAAAATCTCTTAAATAGACATAAAAATTCATGTTCATCAAGATGAACATTGACTGTTCAACTCACACAAAATGAACATGTACTTTCATAATGGAATCCCATTTCAGGTGCTGTCATTTGTGGTTTTATTCATTAAAAGGGTTTATTCTTTTATAAAAAAATAATAAAATTATTAAGCAGTATTGTATTGAAAAAACAAAACTTAAAAAGGTTAAATTATAAATATTTACTAATAATATCATTAAAAGTGTTATTGCTCGTGTCACATTCGACATCGTCCATCATTGTCTCTACTACGGTTTCGACATCGCTGGTCAATCTCCCCTTTCCCTCTTTACTCCTTTTAGCTTCGGTGGTTGTTGATGGATAAAACTATTGTTTTATAAAAAATATCTATTAAAATGTATAGCGAATAATTATTTAATTTAGTATTTTATATACTTGAAAATTTTTAAGTTTTAATAATGTTAATAGATAATTCTCATTTCAATAAAATGCAAAAGTTATCCTTGTAATAAAATAAAATTAATTACAAGAACTGACCCTCTGGCCATTATTGGGCATTTTAGTCATTTTATCAATACTTAGCTAGAAAAACTACGGAGTTAGGCTCTATTTGGTATGGCATAATTGAATAGAGAAGGAATGGAATGGACAAGGTAATGGAATGGACAAGGTAGTGGAATGGATCATTACCATTCCATGTCTTGTTTGGTTGCCATGTGCGAATGAAACAAAACATTACTTTGTGTTGTTGGATAGGCAGGAAAAGACGAAGGAATGAAATCGATGGTGAGTGGTTGTGGTGAGTGGGGGTCAGTGGCGGTGATGGTGGGTGGTGATATGTGGCTGTAGCGGCGGTGGTGGTGGCGACAGTGGTATGTGGAGGTGGATGGTCGTGATGGTGGATGGGCGATGATGGTGAGTAGTGGCAGTGGCAGTGGTGGGTGGTGGTTAGTGGCGGTATCATGGTGGTGAGTGGCGACGACGGTGGTGGGTGGTGACGACGACGGTGGTGGGTGGTGGCAACGATGGCGATGGGTGGAGGTGGAAGGAGTTGATGGTGGGTGGGTGACGATGGTGAGTAGTTGCGGTGATGGGTGGTGGTGGGTGGCGGCAGTAGTGTCGGGTAAAGGAAATTGTGGTGAGTGACGGTGGCAGGTGGTGAAGGCGGCGGTGGGTGGTGTTGGATGGCGGCGGTGGTGGGTGGGTGACGGTGGTGGGTGGTGGTGGTGGCGGTGGCGACAACAATGGTGGGTGGTGACAGCGACAGCGGTGGTGGGCGACGGTGGTGGGTGGTGACGGCGGTGGTGGGTGTTGGTGGTGGGTGGTGGGTTATGGTGTTTTTAGTAAAGGGTGAATGAGAGATGGAATGAAAAAAAAAACATGGTGGGTGGATGGAATGGTTTTGAGGGAATGGAATGCCTTGTGGAATGAGTGATTCCATTCATTTGACTAACCAAACACACTAATTTTCATTACCTCGTAATGATCCATTCCATTCCCCTTTCCATTCCATTATACCAAACGCTACCTTAGTCTTAATACCTCAACATGTTACGAAACTAAAACCATAAACCCTTAACATGTTATAAAAATAAGTTAGTACTCTAAGATGCTACTCTCTATAAATCATGAAGAGTACTATATGTGTAGTTAACTATTGTTTTTTCTATAAATTTATTTAAAATTCATTTTTGTTTAAAAATAAAATCTGCTTTTGACATAATTTTTTTTTTTGTTATAAATAAAAAAAGTCAAATAATAAAATAATTAGAAAAATAATTTCAATATTTTTTAGCTTAAGTACATAAAATAGATTTATTTTTAACATTCTATGTTTAATCAGGGGCGGACATAGAGAATAACAAGGGGTCCCGGACGTTGCGGCTCAACTTCGAGCGCGTAGTGGAAAATTAGTGGAAAATTTGTCTTTTTTTACGAAATTTGAAAAACGTTACTACTAAAATGAAAAAAAAATGAAAAACGTTACTAATGATTTTGTGGCCTAGATCCGCCACTGATGTTTAATACAATATTTCTACATATTTTAATTAAGAATTTATAAAAAAAACTAAAAAATAGTTTAACCTCACCTACCGAGTGTGGTACGTCACGTAGAGAGAACCTCCGTCAAGTACGTTTCCGTTCTAGGAACGGGTGGTATGGGCCTGCGTCTGGCTCCTCCCCAGCCAAAAAACGCGCAATAAAGTCCCTCCCCATTTCTTGAGCGTTGTTGAGGGCGGTATTGATGCTTTCACCGGTAATTAATGAGCAACAAAGTAATTTGGTGGGGCTACTTAAATAACCGTTGTGGCAACGGTCATATGTTAAAAAAAAGAAAAATCAATTCTTAAATTTTAAAACC
Source organism: Ambrosia trifida (assembly GCA_028751855.1). Taxonomy (NCBI): domain Eukaryota; kingdom Viridiplantae; phylum Streptophyta; class Magnoliopsida; order Asterales; family Asteraceae; genus Ambrosia; species Ambrosia trifida. Next base: position 66,728,001 of record CM054122.1, read on the forward strand.
CTCTCTATATATAATGTACCTATTTAATGTCTTTATCCAATCCATTCTCCATTCTTTATTTTCAAATACTTTATCTATTGAATATTAAAATTGCAATACGTTGGACTGTGAAAGGGGATATCGCTTTGGCCACGAGTTTGGTTAATGCCTTCGAGCAAGCACAATATTGACTCATCTACAACATTAACCTTGCTCACATGGTGGCTTGGAGAATTTTGAGAACTTAGTTTGCTAAATGCTAACGTTATGTAACTTTTATTTAATGTATAATCATGTCTTTTATATAAGTATGGTTTTCGATATTCCGGTTATGTTTTTTTTTTTTTTTTTTTTAAATTAGTTTCATTACTTGGTACTTATATATTGGGAAGAGGCGTCATATTTTTGGTTTAAACATAGAACTAGAATTAAAGATTTTGATTGGAAAAAATGGTGTAATTACCCTTTGGATTTGATGTAAGGTTTTTAGTTCCCGGGGGTCCTTGCTTTAAGGACCGCCTTTGGGCGTTTTTGAATGAAAGTTACCTTACAAAAAAAATATATATATTGGGAAGAGGCAATGGAGCCATCCGTGCACATGTGGCATTGATGTAATGCGATGAAACCTCTAGCTGGGGTTATACTTCATACCACCTGGCGACATTAGGATATTTATTGACTTATGTAACTAATTTCGAAAGGACCCTGGTTAGCACTTTCTTGGTAACCAATTACTTATTTGGGTGTGTGTACATATATAATATACAATATTAATATTTATTGACTTATGTAACTATGTTAGTTATTTGTTGGGTGTGTATACAAGATTAGGATATTTATTGACTTATGCAACTATGTTACTTATTTGTTGGGTGTGTACATATACAATATACAAGATTAGGATATTTATTGACTTATGTAACTAATTTCGAAAGGACTCTGGTTAGCTAGTTTTTGGTAAATAACATAATATTGTCATGATTGTTTCTAGAAACACGATTTGAAGCACTCCGCGTTTTGATCAACAGTAATGAACCTTGATTATAAAATAATAATAATAATAATAATAATAATTTATAGGTGATATGGATAATCAACAGTAATGACTAATGAACCTTGATTATAAAAGGGCATGCTGCAATCTGCATATTGACCAAAAATATCAGCAATTGCTCACCCACACTTGCGTACGTTCCTCGCCCAAATGGACGATGTTGATGTTGGTCTTGGTGTCGAGTTTGAGACTAGAAACACATGTTGTAATCATCTTCTTAATTTTCTTTCAATGATAATCATCTTCTTCATTTTCTTTTCGGTATATAAAACCCGGGAGCTCCCCAGTATCCACGTCGAAGAGTTTTACGTACCCGCCCTTAACTCCACAGGCAATATAACCACAATCAACAACACTATCTATATCAACCTCAAACTCAAAAATAGAAATCCAGTAACTGGCCTCTACTATATTGATCCCCTCTATTTCAACCTATCTTATATCCCCAAGGAACAAAACACAAGTGTCCATCTTGTAGAATTCGGTCTCCATGGATTCTACCAAGGCAATGGAAAGGCTAAAACCGTCAAAGGTTTGTTTATGACCCGTGGTTTGCCATCGGTCTCAAACGGGACAAACGATGGCACTCAAGGTGCTTTCAGAGTCAGTTTCGTTGGCAAAGTGAGGTATAAGCTAGTTGGATACCACCAGAGACAACATATGTCGTTGGCAGCTAACGTAGAGGTCGATGACAAAACTGGTGCAAAAGCTGGAGATAAAGCGATTAGATTAGTAAAATCGGGTGCTTGGGGTGATAAACCAGCCATGTTTTTGCCCGTGTCTATGTTGTTTGGTGTAATTTTTATTTAATTGGTGTGATACACTGATACTATGTTTCTTTTCTGCTGAAATGGTTTTTCCACCATTGTGTTCTTAAATACTACTTTTTGAAGTGGCCGTTTGTGTAAGCTGTTGTTGAATTACTATCGGATGTGTAGTATGTTTGCTTATTTCGGTTGTAATATTAATCTATGTTAAGTATTAAACTCTTTTCCGGCATATTTATCATTTACAATTGCTCTTATAGACAAACACTTTGTAACTTCATGTTTTGCATCTTGATTTTATTGCAAGTCATATTTATATTGTGAGGGTGATATTTTGTTTGTCAAATGTAAAACTATCACAAAAAAATAATAAAAAAATGAACAGCTCCGTGAGAGTTTTTGTGGTTAGTGGGGATGTTATATTGAATTTAGAGAGAATTGCAATAAGAATAGTCAATTTAAAATGATATGTTTGGTTCCTATGATCAGGACCCCGCCTCAAATGCAAGTAAAAATAACCGGGCCCTCAAATTCCTAGGGCCTCATTTAAATGTTTAAATATGTAGGGTTCAAATATTAAAATTACTTTGAACCATAGATGTTAAAGGCGCGATACGCACTTAAAACGTTAAGGGTGAGCCTTGGAATTCAGTGCAAAACACTTAAAAAGCAAGAGATTTTTTAAGCGAAGCACGCATTATAAAAATACATTTTTAGGAGTTTCAAACATGTTTTAGGATTTTTTTAGTGTTAGTTTAAGTTGATTATAGACTTGTTTAGTGTTGGTATAATTATTACAGATCTTTTTAAACAATTGTTGGCGGGGATTTCGTTGGAACTTAGCCTGAAAAATGTGTCTGAGTGCCTGAAAGTAGAGCTTTTGAAGCGAAACGAGAAGGCTACGCTGGGCCTAAAAAGTGGGCCTAGACACACGCCTGGGTGGGTTTTGATAACAGAGCTTTGAACGATAAAATAAACAATATGACAATTGAGGGTTTGAGATTGAGAGAAAATTCTTATAAACAAAGATACATTATTAATACAAATGATTATATATGTTTGGTATTTATATATGTGGAGAGTTATGACCCTTTGGCTTTAACCGACATACCGGTTGGTTGATATAACCGCCATGTATCTATAAACTTTTGTTGGACCGCTTGGTTGTGGTACATTTCTATTTGTCTACTTTTCCAAGCCTTCATTTTACTCTACTTTTCCAAACCTCCGCAGAACTCCCAAACCCACCATCACCATGGTGGTAACGACGTTCTCAAATAGAGGCATGGGTATTATTAGCCAGGCGGTGGTTCCAAGAAGCAACAACATTTAAGATATTTACATCGCCGATTTCATTTTAGTCACCGTTCACGGACATAACCACCGCAGCAACGCCACCCATGCCCAACTTAACGACTCCATTTTCTTGCTTCAACCCAATAGATATTTTTTTGTGTTTGAATCAGATAATTAATTTGATTCTACTGACATCGTACATGTTCCAAAACAGGTGACATTTCAGTAAGAACTTAACAACCTCCGATCGGTGCTGCATATGCTGATTGTTTGACTTAATCTTAATGGGCTACAAACTTATTAGATTAAATGATCAATCGGGTAACGTCCATTAAATGTGAAAGTCGGTCAAATACAAAAAGTTGCAGATAAGGATAGAGTAATATTTGAGTTTATTTTGGTTTGAATTGAGTCGGTTATGCAATTTGTATTTGAAATAGGATAAGTAAAATAGTCTTGCATTCCAAGTTTCTAGTAGTATAAATAGATTAGCTTATTTGATGTAATTCATAAGTTGAACAAGTTCAATTTTCAAGTTTATAAAAAATAGAGTTGTGGTGTTCCCACAGATCGGTTGTGTGTTTGTGTGCTACATATCAATTGTTTTCCAACAATTGGTATCAGAGCCTAAACGATTCTTGGCTCGTGTGAGAGAAGATCAATCAGGGCGAATAACTGATTGATGAGAGATTTTAAGAAAGTAATCAAGTCGAGATCGACGGAGTGAATACGATCTCTTTGGAATAATAAACAAGAGGGACAGCAGGGTGCCGACTTGAATTGAAGAAGCAAAGTTGGGGTGAAAAACCAACTGTAGTCAAGGTTTTAATCTCATAAACAAGTAGCGCATTTATTAAGTGTCATGGCCGAAGGAGAAGGATCACAACTAGGACCATTGGTTCAAGTTAGAGAACATCAAAACGTGAATCTGCAATGCCCGAAACTAACCACAACGAACTACTCCTTGTGGTCAGTTGTAGTCCAAACTGTGTTAGAGGCATATGGGTTATCTGATGTGATCGATCCAGTCACAGGAGCTGGAGTTCAAACCTGAAAGAATCAAACGGCGATGGCATTAATTTTCCAATCACTGCCTGAAAACAAACTACTAAAAGTAGCAAAGTACACAACCGCTAGAGACGTATGGGAAGCAATTCGAGTAAGGTTTCTTGGAGCCGACCGCATACAAAAGGCCCATATACACGTACTCCGTTATGAACTTGATGCACTAAAGATGAAAGACACCGAGTCAATTGATGAGTTTGCGAGAAGGATAAGTGCCATAGAGGGTCGCTTCAACAACCTTGGGTCTGTTCTTGAACCCGAAGTTATGGTCAGGAAACTATTCAATTCTCTTCCGATCCGGTTTCTTCCAATAGTTACCTCGATTGAACAATCAGAAGACTTGGAGACCATGGCGTTTGAAGAGGCTAACGGAAGACTTAAAGCGTTTGAAGATCGAGTTTGTCTCTATACTGGTAAAGAAGGAGATACTTATGGGAAGCTACTGTTCTCAAAGAGTGAAAGCCAAAGTAAACAAAACCGGTTTGATAACCGAAAGTCACAAGGGCGAGGTTGAGATGGTTCTAATTCAGACACGCGAGGCCGGGGGCAAGGTCGCGAAAGAGGAAACGGTAGAGGAGGGGGTCGTGGATATAACCCGAACAACTACAAAAGTTACACTAATCAAGGCCGAGACAAGAGTTCGCTTCGTTGTTACAATTGCAATGAACATGGGCACTTCGCATGGGAGTGTTCGAAGCCGAAGAACCAACAAGTTAGTCCAATTCAAGATGTTAAAGTGGGAGACAAGTTAATGATGGCTTCGGTTATTGCTGGAGATGGAGAAATTACCCTCAATGAGGAGAATGTGCATCCGAAGTTGTACCTTAATGATCATAAAACCGAAGAAACATGGTACCTTGACAAAGGTGCTTCAAACCATATGACAGGTAACAAAACCCACTTCGCAGAAATTGATTACAACATAAATGGCTTAGTCAAATTTAGAGACGGGTCTATGGTTCGTATTGAAGGCAAAGGAACTATAATTTTTTAGTGCAAGAATGGTGAACAAAGAATTATGGAAGACGTTTATTACATCCCCAAGTTGAGCAGCAATATTCTTAGTCTCGGAAAATTGACTGAGATTGGTTGCAAAATCAATATGATGGATGAGTACCTTTGGTTATACGAGCATGATGGAAGTCGTCTTTTGATGAAGGTTCCTCGTTCTAAAAACCGCTTATACAAAAGAGAGCTCAAAACTGGTAAGGCTACATGTTTATTAAATGTTTTAACTAATGAAGCTTGGTTGTGGCATGTCCGATTAGGACATTTGAATTTTCAGTCATTAAGCCTAATGTCAAGAAACAACTCGCAAAAGGTTTACAATATATAAGGCAAGAATCAAAGATATGTGATGCTTGTATGCTTAAAAAACAAACGCGGCACCCGTTCTCGAAGTCGAAGGAATACAGATCCAAAGAGCCTCTTGAGTTAGTTTATACGGATCTATGCGGCCCAATTATGCCCTTAACACAAGAAGGAAGTCGTTATTTTATGCTATTGGTGGATGATTATAGCAGATTCATGTGGCTATATACCTTGAAACAAAATAGCGAGGCATTGACTATGTGCAAGAAATTTAAAGCAGAAGAAGTTGTAAATCTGTTGGTGGATAATAAATCGGCAATTACTTTGATGAAAAACCAGGTGTTTCATGAACGAAGTAAGCATATTAATACAAAGTATCACTTTATTCGTGAATGTATTGAACGGGGAGAAATTTAAGTTGATCATGTTAGTGGAAGCGAGCAAATGGCCGATATCCTAACAAAGGTGTTGCCTAGAATTAAGTTTGAAGAAATGCGTGAGTTGCTTGGCATGGTAGATCTTGGTGGTCCGCTTCAAGATTAAGGGGGAGATTGTTGGACTTAATCTTAATGGGCTACAAACTTATTGCATTAAATGATCAATCGGGTAACGTCCATTAAATGTGAAAGTAGGTCAAATACGAAAAGTTGCAGATAAGGATAGAGTAATATTTGAGTTTATTTTGGTTTGAATTGAGTCGGTTATGCAATTTGTATTTGAAATAGGATAGGTAAAATAGTCTTACATTCCAAGTTTCTAGTAGTATAAATAGATTAGCTTATTTGATGTAATTCATAAGTTGAACAAGTTCAGTTTTCAAGTTTAATAAAAAATAGAGTCGTGGTGTTCCCACAGATCGGTTGCGTGTTTGTGTGCTACATATCAATTGTTTTTCAACATTGATCTGCTACTGATTCACTCAACCTTCAGGATTCAAGGATTCAGAGATGGTGGTCCGACGGCTTTAGCGTTCTGCCGTGATCATGATGACATCCGTAACAATGCTTGGGCAAGAATTGTTGAATCGGTAAGTTTGTACATTGTTATTCATTTTTTATTTGTTGTTTACTACCTACAGCTTCTAAAGGATTCTCTGCATAAATCTTAGACAGAGAGTTGTGGAAAGCGAAGAGGGTTTCAAATTAAACAGTAAGATAATTTAAAGTCATGGACTTTATCTACAATTCATAATCTTTTGTTATTATCTTTAACAAAGTATTGGAGTGTTGGAGTTAGTCTAACAAAACCTTTTGTTTGGATTTATATGGTTTTTTGGGATTTATAGAGTCTTGGAAGGTCTTAAATCACACATTTGGTTTTGCAATCTATTTGCGATTTATATGGTTTGTGGGATTTACGCAGGTTTGTTGCAGTGACTTTTTTCAATTTTCCGTTTTCATATCTTTATCTTGTATGTTTTCTTTCTTGCGGCATTTTTGTAGAAAGACATACATACATTTGTGAAGGCGGCATTAGCAACAGAAAATCCGATACCCATACTGAGATAATCAGCCCCAAAACCAACACCTTTGGGGCATACTTCAGCTCTTTTGTAAACAACTACATATTTATAACAAAAACCTGATAGAACTGTAACATTTCGTATTAATTCCATATACATTTGAGACATTTATTAATAAAACGCCGCATTTTATCATTATCGTACCTTCTAAAAAATATTTGGTGACACTTTTGGACTCCTAGAACCATACTATAATCCTATATTAACTTAAAACCTTTGGAAATATTGTAAAAAAAAGTGCCTGGGCCGGGAATCGAACCCGTGCCCATGGCCGGCTCACACAACCACACAACAAAATATATATATATATATATATATATATATATATATATCTTGTCTAGTTCTGCACAGTTGACTATGGAAAGTCAACCGCGAATTCAATCCTTCCAAATCAACAATCAATCCATGTTTTTGGAAACAATTGGGGCTTGAATGTAGTCAACGTCACATTAATCGGCCATTTACAACTACCAATCTTGAGCCAATCAAGCCCCATAATCGCGTTATTTGACCAAATATTCAACCCATCATCATAACTTTCCAATTCGTAGTACAAGCCTGTTAATCTATAAATTGAACGACTCTTGACAACCTAAAAGTGCCGATTTAAACTATACAACCTTAAATCGACCTATTTTCATCCTAAATAGCTTGCAATCGAAGCACTTCTGGTCGCAACTTGCAACGCCAAGTTCACCATCTTTTGGTACGTAATAATTCCGATTTATACCTGCCTTAGGGTCAATTACTGTTAAGGATTAAAAGCCCTATAGTTTTGCAGATTAAAAGTGTCGAATTGTGGTCTATTAGTTTGATTCGGTGATTAGGGTTTATATTTCATAATTGGGTATTTTGTTTGTTCAGTTTTCTTTTGTGTAAATAAAATCTGAATCAAAGTTACTCAACAAACACACACCCAGACTAGTTGGTCTGGGCGTGGTCTTATAAACTTATGGCTTTGGGTTCGAGCCCATTAAAGGGCGGTTTTAGTGTTTTAAATGTTCCAGCTTTTCTTTTTCTTTTTTTCTTTATATATGTAATATGTATATAAATCCAAATAATTATTAAAAATAGCAAACCTTCTCCAATTTTTTTATAAAATTTATCATAGCTTCACAAAACTCTAAAATTTATGTTTATAATTTTATTTTTCTGAAAACTATTTATTTATTATTTTTAATGTATTTATTTTGTTAAAGTCATAATTAATTCATAGAAAGATCATTTTTAATCATTTTAACACCAAAATTTTTGTAGAGATATTTATAATCATATAAAACGTTTTGGTAGTTTAATTTGCTGTAAAAATATTACTTTATCTAGTTTTACAATTTAAATATATTTAATTGATTTAATTCAATTAAATTCGCTTTAAAATGAAAATAATATGGAAAATAATTTATTAAATTATTTCCCACTTATAATACATATAAACTACTGTACAAAAATGAAAATAACATTTTTTACACTCTATTTATATTTATTTCCTAATTATTTCATTTTTAATAATAATAGATCAATTTAAAATACTAGAATATTAAAATTTTGAGTTTATAAAAATTCTGAAATGTTTTTATCTCAGAATAATGTTTACCTGGAAATTTTCTATTTATTTGGGTTATAATTAATTTCCACTCTTAATTCATATTTATTAAAACCAATTAGAGTTAAATTCAAAAACCCTAAAATCCCCAAATCTAGTCTATAAAACCCTAAGTGCCTAATCCTAGATAACATAGGCTCTAAGTTCAATTCCTTACAATTATTATTTATTCATTTAGGTTAATCCTTTGGGATATTCTAATCCTAACTTTGTGGTTCGACATATTTCAAGATATTACACAAACGGTGGGTTTACATAGCCCCTTTTTCTGTTTTACATTTTGGGGTGAAACTTGTTTAAATATTTTCTACACTATCATTTACTCATTCTTACATTGTTGAAACTTGTGATTCAATTATAATCATTTTATACACTATCATTTACTCATTCTATCATTTACTCATTCTATCATTTGACTGTAACAAAAAGACACAGTACAATCATTAACATTGATCAAGCCGCCTGTTTAGATTATAGCGTTATAGGTCTGACAAACCCATCCCCCCGCATAAATTCAGGGATGATCGATAACAGTTACACTTTTACTAACTTGCGAGTTCGGTCTCAGTCGACACAAGGTTTGATTGTACAAAAGACGCATTGTTACATGTCGGACTCATATTCTATCATTACTCATTATTATACTTTAACAATGATTGCTATACAACATATTGTTTTCAAAACCTATGTATTCTCACCAACTATTTATAGTTGACCCCCCCCCCCATATTTCCAACTTAACATGTTTCATGTTTATTTGCTATTGGAAGTTGTACAAGTCTTGGATCACATAGGAGCTTTGGACCTTGTTTATGTAAATCAACTTTATGTATTTATTAAATTGTATGACAAATTGTAAATTGTTAATATTATTCAACTTTCATTTAGTACCATGAGCTATTGAACAATCATCACTACGTGACACCTCGATGTTTCCGCCATCGGTTGGGGTGTTACAGATTGGTATCAGAGCCATGGTTATAGGGAATTAGGTTATTAGAAAAATAATCTAGTCTATAACCATAGAATTTTAATCAGTACTTGCTCCTTTTACTTGCAAACCCTACTTGTTTCTAATCTCTATCTCCCTCCTACTTCTTATCCCTATCTTAGTCCCTACAAGAAGATTGCTCTCCATCACTGGATCTACTCTTAGACTAATAGGACAAAATCCTCAGGTTTAGCCTAAACCACCTTGAGATCTCGTCGAAGTTCTAGATTTTAATAACGAACACGTGCAATCTGGAAGGGTGAACGCCTGTATTCTGAGTTTTCTGTCTAGGTCTGGCATTGCGCATATATCCTAATCAGACGAGGGACCCGGATGCCTACCTGGGAATTCTCGGGATGAGTGTTCACTTATAGGCTAAAGCATGTCTTCACTATGTTATTAGAATCTAGAATCTTTGATAAGTCAACGTTTTCGTTTATTCATTTTAATTAATGGATAAATGATTACATTCCCTATATTACCTCATTCATTTCATGTCTCATTGAACCTTCATTGTGTCTCTTACAGATCATGCCTCCACGTCACAAAACTCGCCTTAACAGTGGTGACAATCATGATGAAGGGAGCAGCAATCACAACCACAACCACGACACTAACCACAACAATGGAGGTGATGCCCAACTGGCTGCAATCATTTCCCAACAAATGGCACAACAGATCGCAACTCTGGTTCCTAACTTACTGGCTCAAGTCATCCAAATGAATGGAAACGGGAATGGTCTCCCAGTCTGCACCCTCAAACACTTTAATACCTGCAATCCTCCTAAGTTTAGTGGGGATGAAGGAGCTACTGGTCTCCTACAATGGTTCGAGGGTATTGAGAATACCTTCATTAACACTGAATGTCCCGATAACTTTAAGGTCCGTTATGCCATGAGTGTTCTTCACAAACGAGCACTCACTTGGTGGAATGAGGAAAAGCGCACCCGCGGAGCTGAAGTTGCACTTGCTATGACCTGGGATCAAGTCAAGGAGATAATGAAAGCTGAGTTTTGCCCACGTAACGAGGTCAAGAAATTGGAGGACGAGTTCCACACCCTTGCTCAGGATAGTGGGGAAAACCTTGCTTATAATACCCGCTTCCATGAGCTCAGTTTGTTGTTGCCCCATAAGGTCACTCCCCTACCTGTAGCCATCGAGAAGTATATCGGTGGTTTACCCATGCAGATTCAGGACACGGTATGGGGAAGGAACCCTGCTACCCTCGAAGAGGCCAAGCGTCTAGCAGCTACCTTAACTGACAATCACGTAAAGAACGGGACCTTAGTTCGGAAAGGCGAGAAAGCAAGTATTGTAGCCGCGGTAACTACTGAGAACCAGAAGCATAAGACCAGGGATCCTGATGCAAACCTCACTACACAAGCTTCTAACAAGAAACCTTATACAGGAAACTTTCCATTGTCTAACACATGCAAACGACATCATCCCACTGCTTCAGCGTGTCGCTTGTGCACCAATTGTGGTAAGTATGGCCATCTGGTCAACACATGTCGTGAGACCCCAAACCCTAATACCAACCAACCAACCCTGCTCAGGCTGCTAATCCTAATCGTCCTGGTAGATACAACTATGGTCAGTGCTATGAATGTGGAGACCCAAATCACTTCCGTAACCAATGCCCTAAACTAAACCGAGATCAAGACCCTCCAGCTACTTAACAGCAAGCCCCACCATTTGAATGTTGTTTGCTTTTTATTCTATGTATTGACGCTTTTTGATTCAAGTAATAAATTCAAGTATTGAAATTTTTGTCTGAGAGTTGTTCATCTAGTATGACCATAACACTTGGATGCATGCTTGTTTGAATGTGAACTAATTGCTATATCAATATCTAAATCTATACAACTACAACTCACATACTATACTCGTTATACTTATAAACTTGCTTACATAAACATATTATCAATTTGCAATTCATGTGTGTAATAATTGCTACACTTAATAGAGGATGAAGTACTTGCTCAACAGTTAGTTGAGTACCAAATAACCTACTCAACGATTGGTAGAGGTCATCATGCCTTTTCAACAGTCGGGAGAGGCCCTACAACCTGCTCAACGACTGGTGGAGGCTATCGAACCTGCTCAACAATCAGTAGAGGTTCCTACTCACTAACTGGTAGAGGAGTCTTTTTCCTGCTTAACAGTTGGACTCATTAATACAAAGGTTCAACCACAGGATTATTTTTGCATTACTTACATGTGTGTTAGAGTCATAGAAGGACACAAAACTCTAATGTAAGGTAAATTGGTGATTGCGGTCCGGAATGTAATCACGAATTTACAGGTACGTTAAGGTAGTGTGAAATTATATCAAGGTTTTCAGAAAATAACCAATCATGAACTCTAGTTACCTGGTAGTCCATTTAGTCTTTCTATAATCCATTAACTCATGCATTACTTTTAGGATTCCAAAAACTTAAGATTCTTATCCTCCTTGCGATTTCAAGACTCTTATCTAAATTCTATCCAATCACCTTCAACCCTGTGTTTTCAATAAACTTCGGGACGAAGTTCCTAAAAGTAGGGGAGACTGTAACATTTCGTATTAATTCCATATACGTTTGAGACATTTATTAATAAAACGCCGCATTTTTATCATTATCGTACCTTCTAAAAAATATTTGGTGACACTTTTGGACTCCTACAACCATACTATAATCCTATATTAACTTAAAACCTTTGGAAATATTGTAAAAAAAAAGTGCCTGGGCCGGGAATCGAACCCGTGCCCATGGCCGGCTCACACAACCACACAACAAAACCAGCTGAGCTACCTGACTCTTTGTGAACTTATCTTAACCCAAATATATATATATATATATATATATATATATATATATATCTTGTCTAGTTCTGCACAGTTGACTATGGAAAGTCAACCGCGAATTCAATCCTTCCAAATCAACAATCAATCCATGTTTTTGGAAACAATTGGGGCTTGAATGTAGTCAACATCACATTAATCAGCCATTTACAACTACCAATCTTGAGCCAATCAAGCCCCATAATCGCGTTATTTGACCAAGTATTCAACCCATCATCATAACTTTCCAATTCGTAGTACAAGCCTGTTAATCTATAAATTGAACGACTCTTGACAACCTAAAAGTGCCGATTTACACTATACAACCTTCAATCGACCTATTTTCATCCTAAATAGCTTGCAATCGAAGCACTTCTGGTCGCAACTTGCAACGCCAAGTTTACCATCTTTTGGTACGTAATAATTCCGATTTATACCTGCCTTAGGGTCGATTACTGTTAAGGATTAAAAGCCCTATAGTTTTGCAGATTAAAAGTGTCGAATTGTGGTCTATTAGTTTGATTAGGCGATTAGGGTTAATATTTCATAATTGGGGATTTTGTTTGTTCAGTTTTCTTTTGTGTAAATAAAATCTGAATCAAAGTTACTCAACAAACACACACCCAGACTAGTTGGTCTGGGCGTGGTCTTATAAACTTATGGCTTCGGGTTCGAGCCCTCTAAACGGCAGTTTTAGTGTTTTAAATGTTTCAGCTTTTCTTTTTCTTTTTTTCTTTATATATGTAATATGTATATAAATCCAAATAATTATTAAAAATAGCAAACCTTGTCCAATTTTTTTATAAAATTTATCATAGCTTCACAAAACTCTAAAGTTTATGTTTACAATTTTATTTTTCTGAAAAATATTTATTTATTATTTTTAATGTATTTATTTTGTTAAAATCCTAATTAATTCATAGAAAATTCATTTTTAATCATTTTAGCACCAAAATTTTTGTAGAGATATTTATAATCATATAAAACGTTTTGGTAATTTAATTTGCTGTAAAAATATTACTTTATCTTGTTTTAGAATTTAATTATATTTAATTGATTTAATTCAATTAAATTCGCTTTAAAAAGAAAATAATATGAAAAATAATTTATTAAATTATTTCCCACTTATAATACATATAAACTACTGTACAAAAATGAAAATAACATTTTTTACACTCTATTTATATTTATTTCCTAATTATTTCATTTTTAATAATAATAGATCAATTTAAAATACTAGAATATTAAAATTTTGAGTTTATAAAAATTCTGAAATGTTTTTATCTCAGAATAAAGTTTTCCTAGAAATTTCTATTTATTTGGGTTATAATTAATTTCCACTCTTAATTCATATTTATTAAAACCAATTAGAGTTTAATTCAAAAACCCTAAAATCCCCAAATCTAGTCTATAAAACCCTAAGTGCCTAATACTAGATAACATAGGCTCTAAGTTCAATTCCTTACAATTATTATTTATTCATTTAGGTTAATCCTTTGGGATATTCTAATCCAAACTTTGTGGTTCTACATATTTCAAGATATTACACAAACGGTGAGTTTACATAGCCCCTTTTTCTGTTTTACATTTTGGGGTGAAACATGTTTAAATATTTTATACACTATCATTTACTCAATCTTACATTGTTGAAACTTGTGATTCAGTTATAATCATTTTATACACTATCATTTACACATTCTATCATTTACTCATTCTATCATTTGACTGTAACAAAAAGACACAGTACAATCATTAACATTGATCAAGCCGCCTGTTTAGATTATAGCGCTATAGGTCTGACAAACCCATCCCCTCGCATAAATTCAGGGATGATCGATAATAGTTACACTTTTACTAACTTGCGAGTTAGGTCTCAGTCGACACAAGGTTCGATTGTACAAAAGATGCATTGTTACATGGCAGACTCATATTCTATCATTACTCATTATTCTACTTTAACAATGATTGCTATACAACATATTGTTTTCAAAACCTATGTATTCTCACCAACTATTTATAGTTGACCCCCCCCCCCCCCCATATTTCCAACTTAACATGTTTCAGGTTTATTTGCTATTGGAAATTGTACAAGTCTTGGATCACATAGGAGCTTTGGACCTAGTTTATGTAAATCAACTTTATGTATTTATTAAATTGTATGACAAATTGTAAATTGTTAATATTATTCAACTTTCATTTAGTACCATGAGCTATTGAACAATCATCACTACGTGACACATCGATGTTTCCGCCATCGGTTGGGGTGTTACAAGAACTAACTGCAAAACTGTGACATGCCATAAACGTATCGATACAGTCGATGATTTGGTTAAAAAAAATGGTTGACTACATTCTTAATTCTTTGTTTGATGTATCTTCTCTTCATTGTAATCGGTAATCACCTATTGGTTTCTTATCACACCGTATAAACATGAAACAAAGTTAGTCTTAACTCACAGAAACGTTGTTTAAAATTTGACTTAAGTTGTAGCAATTGCATCATGGAGGTACATTTTCTACCAATTTTTGTTATCGTGTGAATGCAGGTGCAATCTATATACAATTCCACATGTCTATACAAATATATGTTGCTCGTTCCAAAATCGAACTGAGGTACTTATGTATTGTTGTTACTTTATATATTATTTAGAGTATTGGCTGTTGCTATAATAATTACTTTTCTGCTACAAGTATTTCGGTTTTGTATAGATTATTTATTACCTATGAAAACAACACTGAATTTTGATGCCTTTAATCTATGAAGAACTGGAATACACTTCGTTCAATGACTTAGTCAATGCAATCATGTTATTTGCAGCCTCATTCATTCGGATTATGTTTCATCTCTAATAGGTCAAACGTATGATGCTTTAAAAATAGCTTTAGGGACACATGTTAAATGTGCCTTACAGGTAGCATGTAGGAAGTTAGTAATACTATATCTTTAATACATTATTGCTTGCATCCGTTTTGAACCTGGATATATTGGGCTTTGTTTTTTTCAGGTTGACTCAGTGTGTTGCCATCACGGCCCTCGATATAGTTGTGTATGAGTTCAATCTCTGTCAGTATGCTTGGAAAAATCGCCATTAACGCATTATGTGAAAAACACGTAACGCGCGTGTATTAATATACCTAGTTGACTTTAATCAAAAGTCAATAAACACTATACAAGTTATGTTTGCCAAGGAGCTTATAAGAACTTTTATAAGTTTCAAGTTTCAAGCTTTTAAGAAAAAAACTCATAATCAATAAAAAACATTGTTTGGTTGAAGGAGCATGAAGCTTTTAGGTTATGAGAAAAACTCTATATTGAAAAGCTACTAGTACTAGCGTTTAAGAAAAAGTTCCTAACAGCTACAAATTTTAATGAGTAAATGACACAAATACCTATACTATCATAAAAAAAGTAAAAAAAATATGCATACAAACTTTTAGTTAATACCCATTTTAATTATTTTATACGTTTTATTAAAATCTCCAACTACTCTGCTAAACACCAAAATATATTTAAAAAGCTACAACTAACAACTTCTAGCTACCAGCTTCCAGCCACCAACTAAGCTTCCAACTACCAGCCACCAGCTAATTTTGCCAAACATACCTTACATGTTTTCAGTTTTCACCACATGCATGTAACTATTGGTTTGAACTTGAAAACTATTTGGATCATTTTGAATCGAACGAACGCTAACCTCATCTCAGTTTGTAGTATTACAAGAAAATAAGTTTGAACATCTAGTTTACACATAAGAGTATATGACTCTTCAGTATAGGGAAATGGGTGGCAGCCAAAACAAATTTTTTTGAAAAAATTAATAAGAACAACAGTATGTAAGGTTTCAACCCAGTGAAGAGCCCCAAAATTTATATTCCCATTTCCCAATGGTTATATATTATACCCGGGAGCATTTTGGGATGAAAGTTTTACGTTGTTCAAATATAATATAATAGGAAGTTATGGGTCTTGTCAACAATGTCAAAATATGGAATCAAATATAATTTATTGTTTAGATATAATATAATTATAAGTTATGTGTTCTCCCTACATTCTCAAAATATGTAATGTATGAAATATGATTGATTTAATATTGTATGAACTACTATAATCATCCCGCACACATGATCTTTACACAACAAATATCTCAACTTTTTTACATTTACATAAAACATAGGCATGAGTATATATGAAAGAAGAAATAACATAAAAGCAAACAAAGGGAAGAGAATGAGGGCCATTGTGATTGACATATACATATATCTTTTTGGGAAGAAGATGGAAAACTGATGTTTTAAGGTCACTTTTGGCATCCAATGAACTAACTTGCATTGGTATTCTGCCAACATTTGTGTCAAAATAAAAATATTATTGGTATGAAATGTTGTATGATTTATATAGAGTATTGAGTCATAGAGCACGGAAGTTTTTGGCAACGTTAGTAACCGGTTCTATATTATTGAGTAATAAATTCAAATTACGATTATAAATTATCAGATTAATTATATAAACAGTAATAAAAAAGATGTCATCTATATCTATATATATCTATTATCTATTATCTATTATAATATATATAAAAGAATTGAACATTGCTGACGTGGCGTGCAATGGTGTCTTCAACCTCTTCATGAAACTGTCACGTGGCATAATCATTGAAAGATTTTAGTGTTTTTAAATTATTTCTCTTTTTTAATTAAAAAAAGATAAACATAAAACTCTAAATTTATCTCTCTATCTCTCAATTATTAATTACTAAAATTAAATTGAGTTATTTTAGAAAAAAAAGAATTTAAAAACAAATTTAAATTTCTCTCTCTTATGTTTCCTCCCATAATTTTTAAACGTTAATATTTTTTATATTCGAGATTTTTTAAATAAAAAAATTACACCAAATTAACGAGCGTTTCATTATCTTTCCAACGAGTACCATAGTGCTATATAAAAAACGGAGAAAAAAACGACTATTTTTTGTGGGGTTTTGTTCATACAGGAAAAAAAACACAAAGTGTTCAGGTTATTCATTAATCATGATTTTTCTTTTAAACCAGGTTCTTATATACGATGTTGAAATTCAGCCCAATCGCCATGCTATAATTGGAATTTTACTCTTCTAAAAATGGATAGGTGTACTTATCAAGAGAAGCTAGAAGAAAGAATCGCGCAACACTGCAACACATGGTGTCACCTTATAGCAAGGTTATTTTTTATTTATTTAATTACAAGAGTAATAATTATTACTATTAGTATTAGTATTATTAGAATGGTTATATTTTTCAACCCCGGGACACTCCCGGGATAAAAGCTAGTAATATAATAAATCAAAGCATTTTTAATGACATGTCATAATATTATGCAATCTCTTTTTTGAGAGATGCCACATATGATGTGATGTGACAACTCTAGACCAATTAAAAAAAAAGGAATAAATATGGTTTAAATATAATTTAACATAATATATTAAATACCTAATCTACTAAATGTAAACATTAAAACTTTATTATTTTCCCTCTAATGTTTCCTCTCATAACTTTTAAATGTTAATATCTTTTATATACGAGATTTTTTAAAGATAAAAATTACACCAAATTAACGAGCGTTTTATTATCTTTCCAACAAGTACCATAGTGCTATATAAAAAACGGATAAAAAAACGACTAATTTTTTGTAACCCGACAGGTATTGTGTCAGGTTTGGAATTAGTTTAAAAAATGTGGATTTGGGTCGACCCTGGGATTAGGTGATACCCGACCCAATTACCCTTTTTTTATATTAGAAAATGATAACTTATGGCAGAGATTTGTTTATAATAATAATAATAATATTCATTATTCATATATTGGCAGATGTCATTTTTATAGTTTAGATACTTCTAATTTTATTCACTTTACTTAGATTTCTCAACCCGGGACGCTCCCGGGGTATAAACTAGTGTATTATAAAGAAAAGTCATAAAATTACAAATGGATAAAATTATAAATGGGATTATAGATTAGAGAGTATTTCCTTAAACACAACTGTCCATGAGTGAAAACCGGTTCTCTTAAATAACTAACTATAAAAAAACATATTTATCTTTTATTAAAATATAAGATTCTACAAGATTTCCTTTAAAAATATAAAATACAATCGCAACTTTTATTGTAACCAACTTATTTATCATATATCTCTTTAAATAGGTTAAAAGTAGATATACCTTATCTTAAAACATAAATAACTTCCAATTTGAAAACGTATTTCTATATTTATGAAACGTAATTAACTATATCTTAAAAATATTTGAATAATCACTTTAATTTTAAAAAACTAACTATAAATACCAATAAAAAAATTTCTTTTTTATTTTCTTTTTTTTCTTTTTTAATTAAAAGGGCGTTATTGTTTTTCTTGGTAGGTATTGAAAGCGCCGCTCCAAGAGCTTCATGTATCCTAGAGCTTTTCGACAAAAAAACGATTTTCTTGGAGCCTCGCGCCTCAAAAGCTTTAAGGGCGCCCGAGGCGCTATTTTTTAAACCAAGTTTGCATCACATATATTAAATCAGTTTCATATATTAAATCAACCAGAATTCGAAGTTGGCATGCTAGATCATGTGATTTTAACCAAACTTTGCACACCACTACTTTCTTTATTGGTTTATCACCACAAATTTAAAAATTTCAATAGCATTTATGTAGAAAACAATGGATTGAAACAGATCCAAACTAATAACCACAAAACAAGACGAAGAACAACGATGTAGCGACAAAACAGGTGACCAAAATCTATTAGTTTACCCAAACCAAAAAACACCCCCAATACTCAGATCTCAGCAAATCACTGAGACCTAAAATAATACGAATACAATGTTTGTCTGCTGATTAGTTAGATCAGCAGGCTGATGAAAAGAATAATACAAATCAAAGTCTTACAGAACTGATAATACAAACCCTAGCCGTAATACAGATACAAAGTGAAAGACGAGAGAAAAATGATTGTGTTATTGAGACGAAGAGAGAGACGAGCTATATATGTGATGCTCTGAAAGCTTCAGACGAGATGCCATTTCAACGGTACAGATTATTCCAATCCAACGAACCAGATTTATTATCAAAACCTGTTGCAACAAACACAAAAAAGGCCTGGGCCAAATATTAGTCCAATAAGCCACAATAAGCTAGGCCCAACAAACCAAAGCCTCATAACTTTTAGCCAAGTATTATAACCCAATTGATTTAAGATTTTAGTAAAACGAATTATAAACTTTATTACATATTTTCAACATTCCCCCTTAATTCGATTTACTAAATATATCTTTTAAACCCAGTTTATTACACAACACTTCATGTTGTGCAGAATACAAGCCCTTCGTAAATATATCGGCAATTTGATTCTGAGAATCAATCTTAACAGTTTCAATAAACCCATTACTTACCTTTTCACGCAAAAAATGTAAGTCTATTTCGAAGTGTTTTGTCCGATCATGAAAGACCGGAGTTGCAGCAATAGAAATTGCTGATTTGCTATCACAAAACAGCTTCAACGGCACTTTACATGTAACTCCTAATTCCTTTAACAAATTTGACAACCATATTAACTCACACGAAGTGGAACACATAGCACGATACTCTGCCTCGGCTGTTGACCGAGACACAGTATTTTGTTTTTTACTTTTCCACGACACAAGACACTCACCTAAGAAAATACAATAACCCGTTACTGACTTCCTCGTTACAAGGCATTTTCCCTAGTCTGCATCAGAAAATGCAGTCAATTCAAAGACACTACTTTTTTTAAACCATATACCTTTTCCTAGAGAACTCTTGAGATATCTCAAAAGCCTTAACGCCATTTTCTGCACACCCAACGTGGGTTTGTGCATGAATTGACTCAGAAACTGAACCGTATAACTTATGTCTGGCCTGGTTAACGATAAGTAGATTAGTTTACCTATCAATTTTTGAAACTCAGACACATTCTCTAATTCCTGACTAGACTTCTCATTCTTAACTGATACAATATAATTTTGCTCTATTGGTACACTAACCGGTTTGCACCCTAGATAGCCAAACTCACTCAAAAGCTCCATACAATACTTTCTCTGATTAAGGCACACACCTTCATCAGAATAAAGCACCTCAATACCAAGGAAATACTTCAATTTCCCTAAATCTTTAATTTTAAAACTATCACTTAAGAGCTTTTTAACCTTATTAATCTCAACAATATTGTTACCAGTTATAACAATATCGTCAACATACACTAGTAAAACTATGAAAACATCACCACAGATTTTAACAAATAATGAGTAATCACAAACACTTTGAGTAAAACCTATGTTACCTAAAACTTCAACAAGTTTTTCATTCCACTTTCGTCGAGCTTGTTTTAACCCATATAACGACTTAACTAACTTGCACACTTTAGAATCATGTTCAGAATAGTAGCCCTCTGGCAAAGACATGTATACATCTTCAGAAATAGAACCATACAAAAACGCATTATTAATATCAAGTTGATAAAGAAACCAACCATTCTGAACAGCGAGACTAATCACACACCTAACCGTTACCATTTTCACAACCGGAGAGAAGGTTTCAGCATAATCCAAACCTTCCCTTTGGTTGTATCCTTTGGCAACTAACCTAGCCTTATATCTCTCAACCTCTCCATTACTTTTATACTTAACCTTATACACCCATTTGCAACCTATAGGTTTCCTATTAGGTGGCAAATCAGTGATGACCCAAGTGTTATTCCTATGAAGGGCCTCCATCTCACTATTCATAGCTTCAATACACTTAGGATCAATTGAAGCTTCTTTATAGCAAGATGGTTCTACAATTTTATTTAAACTAGATACAAAACTGAAATTTTCAACAGATAAATTGGAATAATTGACAGTTTTCTCTATACCATACTTATCCTTGCCCTCCACAACATAATCAGTAAACCTTTTAGGCATAACAGACTCTCTACTAGACTTTCTAACAGATTCTATCCTATTTCCCTCAGGAGTGATAGCCTCATCATTTGGGCTCTCCTCAACTGAGGTGTTAGTCCCTCTACCAACTGTACTACCAGGCTGCTGTTCACGATTATGAACTGCCTCACTGGCAGCCCTGGGAGAGTTATCTAACACTTCCCCAGGAGAGAGACCATGAGTACCATTTATTCCCCCTTCATCATCGAGAAGACAAGTGTCAATGCTAATAGTATCAGTTAAAGAATTTCCAGTATCAAAACAATCAAAAAAATTTAGATGATCTATATTTTTAAAAACATCCTCTTTAAACTCAGTCTTAAAAGGATATATATTTTCGTAAAATTTAACATCTCTTGAAAAAACAATTTCTTTAGACTCAAGACACCAAAGCTTATAACCTTTTTTCAAAAACGAATATCCAATTAACACACACTTATCAGCCCTACTACAAAGCTTGTCAGGCTCATCTAAAACAGTTTGAAAGCAAAGACACCCAAAATTCCTTAAGTGATCTAAAGTGGGGGGAACCCATACATCAATTCATAGGGACACTTACCAGCTAACACAGACGAAGGAATCTTGTTTATAATATAAGCAGCAGTTAATACACAATCAGACCAGAACCTTAAAGGAACACTACTTTGGAACAGCAAGGCCCTAGCAATGTTTAAAAGATGTCTGTGTTTCCTCGCCACAACACCATTTTGTTGTGGAGTGAAAACACAAGAAGGTTGGTGTAAAATACCTTTACTGTTACAAAAACTACTAAACTGTTTATTAACAAATTTAGTCCCATTATCACTTCTAAACACCTTCACAGACTTAGTAAACTGAGTTTTTAACATCTCATAAAAACTAACTAAATTATCAAACACTTCACTTTTATTTTTCAAAAGATAAACCCAAACAGATCTTGAAAAATCATCAACAATTGTGATAAAATATCTATACCCTTCCCTGCTAGTGACCTTATAGGGACCCCATACATCAAGATGTACAAGTTCACCTAATTGATTTGTTTTGTGATCACTAAGAGGGAAAGGAACTTTGACTTGCTTAGCCTTGTGACAGATTTCACAAGGCTGTGAGTCAAGAGCTCCTATATTGAGTGTGTCCTTAAAACAGCTAAGACTTGGCTTGAAGGATGGCCAAGCCTGCTGTGCCAAAGGTTGTGTTCACTAATACTACTAAAACATAGACTACTAAAACTTACATCACTACCAACAAAATACAAGCCATCTTGTTGCCTACCAGTCACCAGGACTTTCCTTAACTTGGAATCCTGAACATAGCAAGCATTTTCATCAAACAACACATTCAGTTTATTATCCTTAGCTAACTTATGTATAGATACAAGATTAACACAGTAATCAAGTATCAACAAGACATCTTTTAGAATAACACCATTAGCTAACTTGACATCACCTATCTTAGTTACTTTTGCATTTGTTCCATTAGAATGTTTAACCTCCATGTTATATTTAGACACATCAAGACAATTTATCATATCTTTATCACTACCTACCATATGCTGATTAGCCCCAGAGTCCATTATCCAACCATAAAACAAAGCAAATTTAACCAAATTTGAACATCCAGAAAAATTTTTGAACAAATTAGACAATTTAGACAAAACAGAAAGACCAGAAAACCCATTTATAACAACTTTCTCACCTCCTACATTAGAACTCTGAGGATCTGTTCCAGACTTTTCACTAATCAAACCCATCAACTTGGTAATCTGTTCAGAGGTAAATGGAGCAGAAGCAGAAGTAGAAGTGTAGACATTATTGCTAGACACATTTGGTTTTCCACTGAACCTGCTACTATTATTATTGTTTTTAAAATTTTGAGTAGCAGGTCTTTTTTTGAAATCCGGTGGATAACCAACTATCTCAAAACATCTCTCTACAGTATGCCCTAATCTATTACAATGAGTACATTTTAGATTAGGATTAGGACCCATGTTACCAACCCTTCTATTGTTACCCTGACTATTGGTTCTAGTAAAGAATGACACATTTGTACCCTTGTTATTACTATTAGATTTTTTGTGAGACTCTTCCCTGGACACAATTGAGAAAGCATGTTTAACAGAGGGCAATGGATCTTGCATCAAAAGATTTGTTCTGACCGGTTGATAGACTTCATCTAACCCCATTAGAAATTGCATTAGTTTAATTAGCCTACTAAAGCTGTTAAAATCTTTAGATGCATCACAAGTACAAGGTGGTAACTGAACAATAGAATCGAACTGTTTCCACATTGTATTTAACTTGTGATAGTAATCAGTCACAGAACTACCATTTTGACTCATAGAACAAATACTTTGATGCAAATTGAACACCACAGATCCATCCACCTTATCATAGGTTTCCCTAAGATCCAACCAGACATCCCTAGCATACTTAGAGAAGACCTGACTAAGATATAACTCTTCACTCACAGAATTTAACAACCAGGACAACACCACATATTTGCACCTATCCCACTGTTTACCCAAAACTTCATCATCACTAGGTCTAACAGTAGTACCATCAATAAAACCAAATTTATTTTTGTTTCGAGAGCTAATTTCATTGCATTAGACCAGACTTTATAATTCTCAGTTCCTTTCAGTTTTAAACTGATTATAGACAGTGTACTAGTGTCACTAGGGTGAATAAACAACGGGTCTCCTATGTCCAGTTTACTAATCAAAGTTCCAGTAACATTAACAAGATGACCACCCCCAGGGCTTCCACCTCCCTGAGAGCCCTGAGGATGAGCATTATCATCATCATCAGCCATTTTAGACAATCAATCAAAGAAGCAACCAATAACAAACAACAAGAACAAACTTATAACAATCAATAGATGTGATCCTAGAAAGACGAAACTGTGTCAGTGTTCAGATAGTGGGTTCATCACTCAAGGGTGCCCACCCAGATCTTAACACAGGAGTCTTATTAACTACTATTGTAGACGTATATAATAAAGAAATCACAACAGTACACAAACAACACAAATAAGACACCACAACAATCAATCAATACCGGTCCACCCTAACCCGGTCAATGACTCCTAGACAGACACAAGACAGATAAAAGAGCAGTATGAAACAATCTCACCGAGCGGGTGACCCAAGTTAGGGTTCTCCAACCCTACAACCTGTACCTTCACTTAGGGTACAGTGTTGTAGGAGCAATTGAAGCAATATTAACTCCTTCCAAAGAATCAACAACAACACCAGGTCACTATTAAGCACTCCTTCTTCCAAGATCCAACAAGACCATACAATCAAGAATACAAACAAATACCAACAATATCAATAGACCAGATCTATATAGAAGATAAGATCTATTGACAATCAAGAAGTCTAGACCAGTATCTATTACTTAGATAAGATCTAGAAAACCAACAACTCAGATCTGTTAGGTGTAATTAACAGATCCATACAATATAGACACAGACCAACACAATCAACAGACGCAGCGGAAAACAAGAAGTAATCACAATATCAAGAGCCTAAGCTCTGATACTATGTAGAAAACAATGGATCGAAACAGATCTAAACTAATAACCACAAAACAAGACGAAGAACAACGATATAGTGACAAAACAGGTGACCAAAATCTATTAGTTTACCCAAACCAAAAAACACCCCCAATACCCAGATCTCAGCAAATCACTGAGACCTAAAATAATACGAATACAATGTTTGTCTGCTGATTAGTTAGATCAGCAGACTGATGAAAAGAATAAATACAAATCAAAGACTTACAGAACTGATAATACAAACCCTAGACGTAATACAGATACAAAGTGAAAGACGAGAGAAAAATGATTGTGTTATCGAGACGGAGAGAGACGAGCTATATATATGATGCTCTGGAAGCTTCAGACGAGATGCCATTTCAACGGTGCAGATCATTCCAATCCAACGAACCAGGTTTATTATCGAAACCTGTTGCAACAAACAAA
The DNA here is from genome assembly GCA_028751855.1 of Ambrosia trifida. Taxonomy (NCBI): domain Eukaryota; kingdom Viridiplantae; phylum Streptophyta; class Magnoliopsida; order Asterales; family Asteraceae; genus Ambrosia; species Ambrosia trifida. The sequence continues at coordinate 66,753,337 of CM054122.1, forward strand.
AAAAAGGCCTGGGCCAAATATTAGTCCAATAAGCCACAATAAGCTAGGCCCAACAAACCAAAGCCTCATAACTTTTAGCCCAGTATTATAACCCAATTGATTTAAGATTTTAGTAAAACGAATTATAAACTTTATTACATATTTTCAACAATTTAATATAAGATTTATTATAGGACAATAAGTCAATTTAAGAACATAAAAATCATTTAATATAAAAATTTAGGGTCAAAATAATTACTTGCTCGTGAACTTCTTCAGTGATTGTTACCTAGATCAACCATCTTTTCGTTGAGCAACTCCATATCTTCTCTCGCAGACTGCTTGCAGTCTTTCGCTAGTGTAAACCAGTCCAGATTTGAACTGTCACGATCTTCTAAAATCTTGGTCTTGCATGATAGCCGCTCACGGTTATAGCATGCCTGTACCACAAAAGTTAAATATCAAAGGCAATAAACATTTATAATGATCACGTAAATCTCATACATTTTCTAGGGTGTCTAAGGTAGGGGCGGCGATTCTTGATACGACTTGAAACATGACCTGAACCCGGCATGGAAAAAACAGGTTTGGGTCGACTGACACGACCCGCTTAAAAAACAGGCTGGGTTCGGGTTGATCCATATTAAAAACATGTCGGGTCCGGGTTGACCCGTTAAAATTAAGAGAAAAGAAACTTTCATATTTTTGTTTTCGCTTTTTTTCCGTTTCCATTTTATATGATTAGGCATAACAATGTCAGTTTTTGGCACACTCTATTATTTACTTGTTTGGCTTCCTATCAGCTACAACGAAACTGAATACCACATAACCGCTTCCAAAAATTTTATCCAAACACCCCTACAAGGAATGGTTATTGAAAATTTCAGAAAAAAATATGAACCTGTAACAGACCCATGATGATATCTACCGTACTTGCCCCTTCACGTAAACAAAGAAGAATACCCTGCAATTTGGAAACTATAATGAGATGATCTTGTACTCTTGTAGTGACACACATACAGCAAAAATAAGTCGATAAATACGTACTTCAGTTCTTTTAGCTCCGTGAAAGCAGACCTCCGAGCATACAAAGTAAAAATCATCACTACATAAAGATTGTATCGCCATCATTGATGTCTTAGGTATCTGGCATCTGGGATTCAAGCCACTAATCCTTATGGGCCATTTTACAAAACCAAAAACTAATCTTAAAAAGGTCAACAAAGGTCAACAACAGTAGTATGGCGAACTGTGTTGGAAGATTTACACAAGTATACGCAAATCAATAACAATAACTGATAATAAACGATGATAATATTATTGGATTGATCGAATTGATCGTAAGATTACAATATGTGTTTCGTATCTTTTGGTTTTGATAATGAAACTTGATAACCGTAAAAATAAACAGACATAAGGTATATATACATATGATAACTAATCTAATCGATGTGTTGAAGACCCGAAGCGTTATGTCTTTTAGATGAATCGTTATGTTGAACCGTTGCGTCTTGTTTGACCCGGTTGTTGAATAAATTGAACCGGTGTGTATAATATCTAGCTTATATTATGATAATATCCAATACCCTCCCTTAAGCTAGATTGGTAATACATTCAACATAGTGCGTAGTCTTGTGAAGTCCTTTGGTTGTAGTGCCTTGGTGAAGATATCCGCTATTTGATCTTTTGTGTTGCAGTACTTGATCTCCACGTCTTCAATTTTGATTATGTCTCTTATGAAGTGATATTTGATCCTAATATGTTTGCTTTTCCCATGATAGACCGGATCCTTTGTGAGATTGATGGTAGATTTATTGTCACAGTATAAGGTAATTGCTTTATTTGTGTCAAACTCTAAATCTTTTAAGATCCCTTTGAGCCATAGAGCTTGACATCCAGTGAGAGATAAAGCAATATATTCTGCTTCTGTTGATGATAATGCTACCACCTTTTGTTTCTTTGATTGCCATGAAATTGCTCCTGATCCTATATTGAATACATATCCTGATGTGCTTTTGCTATCATCTATATTTCCTGCATAGTCACTATCACTAAAGCCCTTCAATTCAAATGAGTTTTTGTTGTATACGATTCCATATTCTGAAGTGCCTTTTATATATCTCAATATATGTTTTCCTGCTTCCCAATGTGACTTCTTTGGTTGATCCATGAATCTGCTGATTTTGCTGACTGCAAACATTATATCAGGTCTTGTATTTTTAAATACATGAGGCTTCCAACTAAACTTCGATATAAGCTTGGGTCAATGTTCTCTTCGTTGCTATTCTTGATCAACTTTAATCCATATTCCATTGGAGTTGAGGCTCTAATGCTATCTTCCATTCGAAATCTTTCAAGTATGTCTTTAGCATATTTAGTTTGAGAAATCTTTATTGCTTCTTGATCATAAGTGTGACACCCGGCAAATTCTGGTTAACAACGTTGTCTAGATGAAAGTCTACCTTAGCGAGTCACGCGTATATTGTACTTAACTGGGTTAGTTAAGTCGGGTTATGTTTCGGGAACTATCGGTTTAGTCTAGAAGATCATTGGATGTTGGTCTAGAGGTTCATTAGATGTCAGTCCTTAACCAAGTGTACAAACGGTGACGATTTGTAGGATCGTCAGGGCATACGGAACATACAAGTCTCGAGTCCCGGGAATTGGTGAACGAGTGTGAATATGTGTATTTACAAGTGTTATGTGTTTACAATCATTATGTGACTTGTCGGTATGTGAATATGTGTTAACATATGTTAAAACGGGGTTTAATGCGCAAAACACACGGAACAGGCCCCTATAGGCGATTAGGATAGCCCAATCGCCTATAGTAGGGGCGAGTGGGCAGTCATACAGGCGAGTAGGGCCTAAATGCATGACTGTTCATGCGATTAGGCCCCAATTGCATGAACTTACATGCGATTAGGCTTCCTAATCGCGTGTAAAGGCTGCATAATCGCTAGTTACGGGCTGGACGACTAAAAACGACTATAAATACCATATTTGACCTCCTAAACTTCATTATACAAACCCTAGTCGTCCCATAACCCGCCCCAACACACACACAACCTCTAGAACGCGATTTTTGACCAAAACACAAGGTTTCAAGCTTAATCCATCATTCTTTTACAAATCTAAGGTTTGGTTTCCATCCATGCAATCTTATAAACGTTTTTATTCAATCCCTAATAGTCCAGACCTGTTCTAAAACGGAAAAGCTTTCGGAAAATCATTAATAAGTGTTGTTAATCGGAGTTTAACTAGTATACATGTGTTATGTGTGTTCATGATTAGAAAGCTAGGGTTTTTATGATTCAAGATGAAGGATTAACATGTTATTAGGTTAATTCAGAATACTAATGATATTATGATGATAAAATCTGAGAATTGATTATTAGGGTTATAGTTACGCATGTTAGTATGATGTTGCATGCTATGTGAATGGTGTTGGATTACGTGATTGCATGCAGGGCTGATAATACGAGGCAAAACGAAGGGTTTTGGTTGAAACATGTTTAGGATAGTGTTTGGGATGATATTGGGTGGTTACACACGTTTTGGATCTGATTTGGAGCGTTAAACGCGCGAAAAACTGGAACAGCAAGGTTACAGGCGATTAGCATTCCTAATCGCCTATGTTAGAGGCGATTAGGAGGCCAATCACCTAAGATACATGCGATTAGGGCCTAATTGCTAGTAGATACATGCGATTAGCCCTAATTGCTAGTAGTTACATGTGGTATAGCCTAAATGCTAGTAGTTACATGCGATTAGCCTTCCTAAATGCCAGTTGACCAACCTAAATGCTAGTTGACTTTTCCTAATCGCGTGTACTGGTACTGTAAGTGTAAATTAGCATTCCGAGACCCGATTTGACATGTAGGAACATGCTAGGAACCCCGTAACATATCTAATAACTTGGTAACATATGTTTGGATGAAATTCGGTGATACGTGAGCTATGTGCTATAACTTGTTGTGCGTTAACGTATGTTAAGTGTGATTGCATGATTGCATGTTTTGATAGTGTAAACATAACACGTGAAGTCTCGGGTCACCAATGGGATGTCGAGTCTTGTACTTTGGGTCAGTTAAACAGTCACGGTGTTTTCAAACGAACTTGGTTATGGTCTGGACATCTAGGGACTAATTAACCTGCGGGTTATTAGTCTAAGTGCTTGTAACTGTCATATGTTAGGTCGCCGCTTACGGGACTAGCATAGCAGCTGGGTTATTCATATTACGAAAGTAACGCAACTTAAGGTGAGTTTACGGCCCCTCTTTTAAACTAGTTTCATATTTTCGTGGGAGAAAATGATATACGTTAAAATATACATATTTAAATCCCCGATTAAACTCCCAAATTACGCGTTTTCGACCATAATTGCACGAATTCGGTACTTAATCGCTTCATATGTTCATTGCAGGTCCTAAACGATGTCCCACGAACAAAGTCGAAGAAACCGGGCGAAAAACGGACAAGACGGAAAGTTTCGGCAAAATCAGCCAAGTCTGGAAGATTGGCACGGCCGTGCACCTCAGGTGCACGCCCGTGCGGGCTCATGTTACTCGGACACAGACGGGTGGCACTGCCAGTGCACCAGGGTGTGCAGCCTTAGTTCTCGGGCACCCAGATCAGCACGCCCGTGCGGGTGCCCGTGCATGCCCTTTTTCTCGAGTGGCACTGCCAGTGCACCAGGGAGTGCCACACCAAGCTCTCGGCCACCACAGACCGGCACGCCCGTGCACCCTAGGTGCACGGCCGTGCCAAATATCTAGATATTTCCAGCAGCAGCTCAACCACTTGCCCACTTGCACGTCAACTCAAAAAGTTAAAGTGCACGGCCGTGCACTTTATGCGCACGGCCGTGCCAAAGATCAAAATTTCTATAAATACAGAACAGAACCTACTGATCAAACATTGGGTGTTCTCTGGGCGATTTGGGGCGATTTTCTGGACCTGTGAGCTGCTGGAAAGGCGAGGAACGAGCTCAGGAACGCATCCGGATCATCGATCATCATCCAATCCATCACATTCGAGTTTTATGGTTTGATCTATTATGCTTTCATTTGATTCAAATCAGTTTGTTTAAGCTTGTTTGTGTTGTTTATGTAATACATTATAGTCTAGTAATCATGTTTAGTAATATTTAGTAGAAAAAACAATCGTTTGGCATGTAATCATGTTTTGTATAAATTTGGCGTTTTTCACGTATTAGATCTTGATGATCATAGCGCAACCTTGTTTCATTGTAGATGGATTTGTAGCTGTATTTGAATGACTTTAGCGATTGTCGAATGTGTTAGGCGGATACATGTTGAAAAACCGTCCGTTTAATCGTCCGGTAGTAGACTAGTTAACTTGTTAAATAGTTTATGCCATGAAACTGTAACCGGGTATTGGTTTGGTTAAAGTCAGTCGAATAACGGGTAAAAATGCTTACCGGCACGTAAAAGGGTTTAAAAAGCCTAATGGTGCCGTTACTAGTCTTTGACACGGTTAATGATCTTTGGTTGTTATTTTGGTGAAAATGGCGATCTTAGTAGATCTGGGGTCAAAGTTGGTAAAATGGAATAGGTTGTGAAATGCTCTACTTTATGCTAGTTTAGGTGGCTGTGTTGTGTATTCGGTATCGCTTCCCTGAATTAGTGAGGTTAGAATACTCTTAACGGATGACTAACTTATCTTTAGAAGATCTGCGTGAGATCATATCAGCTGCTCGCTCATGAACGACTTGAAGCGGTTAACGTGTGTATTCGTGTTAGCTTTCTGTATAGTTGTCATGTTAGGATGCCCGAAAGGGACACTAACTGTCGGAAAATGGGAATGTTGATCACGCGCCTATATTACTTATTATATTTAGATAACATGCTAGGATTGGCAAAAATATAGTTTATATAGTTATATTTTCTATTTGGAGTCGTAGTTAAGTTATTTACATGTTTTAGAATTAATTTAGTTTTTAACAAAACTCAAAACTTATCTTTTCCTACTGGTAAATCGGGGACAGAGTTTTAGTACAATTGCTCCGCGCGCGTCCATGGATCGATACTTGGTTCTTATCTGTACTTACTACATATATGACAGGGTACACTTGCCCTAGTGTGTGTGTTTTAATATGAAGGTCGAAACCATTTTTATAAATATTAAAGCAAAAACGTGTGTTAAAATCCATTGTAAAATATGTATAGTTACGCACACGTCAAGTTTTTGGCGCCGCTGCCGGGGACGCGACGAGCTTTAGGAACGAACCGAGTCAACTTTTTACCAGTGTACATGCTTGTGAATACTTGTTTATACTTCTTTGATTCGTTATTTCATTAATTTATTTGCATATATGATTATTTAAATTTTTATTAGATTTATCTGTCTGTTGATATATTGGATTAATTTTAGATTGGTTTATAGGTTGCATATAGATTCGTTCATTTATCTGCTTATAGGATTGTTTGATTTGATTTTTCGTTCATTAGGATGTTGATAGATTTAATTTATTGAATATTGGATTAATTGGTTTGTCTATGAATTTGATTTGTTCGTTATTTGATTAATTAGATTTATTTGTTCGTATTTGGACTGATTATTGATTTCATTCGTTGTATAGTTTTAGGCTTAGTCTGCTTATTTCTGTTCATTTTATTAATTCTATTTGTTTATATTTGACTTGCTTGTATATATTTGCGCTCAGTTATTTTCGCATGAATTTATTGATTCTTTATTTCATTTATTTATTTTTCTGTCTTTTATCGCCTTTTTGGGTCTGTCATATATTCGCCTGTTGCAACTGTATCATTCTTACATGCAGGTTGATGTCCACAAACCCAGGGACTTCTGGTGATCTTTCTGACGAGGAGCTAAGGCGCCTGAGGAGAAGCGAGCGGATTAGACTTCATAAATTGCGTCTTGTTTCTGATATTCTTATTGCTGCTCCTATTGTTGAGGTCCCAATTGAGGAGGCGAGGCACGATCTGGCCGACGACAACGGGTCGGACGCCCACAGCGACATTATCATGGCGGATGACGACATTCCGCTGAATGATAGTGGTCGTCCAGGAGGAGATGGACTCGCGCCGAGTATTGTCCGTCCGGCTATTTTGGCGGACCATTTCGAGATCAAATCTAGTATCGTGAATATGATACAAAACTCGGTGCAATTCGGTGGACTGGAGCACGAGGATCCAGGCCGACATATTGCTGCATTCTTAGAGGTTTTAGCCACCTTTAAGATGACGGGCATCTCCGATGATGCTATCCGTCTCCGACTCTTCCCATTCTCACTGCGGGACAAAGCCCGGACTTGGCTTCTGTCACAACCCGCAGGGTCGATCACGACTTGGGCAGAGTTGTCACAACAATTCATGCAGCAATATTTTCCTCCTGAAAAGACACAAAAATTGAGGAATCGCATCATGACATTTCGTCAGGATGACGATGAATCATTATACACAGCCTGGGAAAGGTTTAAAGACCTACTCTTGAGTTGCCCGCACCATGAGCTTTCGAAAAGGCATTTGGTGCAAACTTTTTATCAGGGACTCGGGTATGCGTCTCAGGAACGCCTTGATGTATACGCTGGGGGAGACATCGGAACAAAGTCTCCTAGGGAAGCGTGGAGCATTATTGAGAAGGCGTCCCTAAAATCTAAATCCCGGCAGAATGATAGATCTCGGTCTTCATCTGCCAAGGCTGGTGTGCATGCCGTGGATAACTATACGGCGATTTCGGCACAGATAGCGGCTCTGGCTACGAGATTCGATAACTCTCAGCAACACGTAGCGCAGTCCGATTGTTTGTGTGTGGAGTGCGGTGTATCTCACGAGCCTGGCTCGTGTGCTCAGGGGGTGATGTATACCGGCCACGAGGAAGTGGACTACATGGGTAATCAAACGAGACCCCAGAATAACCCTTACAGCAACACTTATAATCCGGGTTGGAGAAATCACCCGAACTTCGGGTGGAGATCTGGTACTTCCAATCAGAACCCTCTCGGATTCCAGCAGAGAGCCGCCGCACCACAACAGTCCTACCAGTCCCAACAGCCTTACCAGTCCAACCAACAGTCCTACCAGTCCAACCAACAGCCGTACCAGGGTCGTGGTCAATCGTCCCAGCAGAGACCGAACCAATACCAGAACCAGGGCGCCGGGAGCAGCTCCCAGCAGCACGCCCCTCATGGTATGTCTAAGCTGGAGGAGATGATGTCTCAGCTCCTTACCAACACCTCTAATTCCAATCAGATCGCTGAGCAGCGCTACCAGCAGCATGAGGAGCGCTTCACGAATTATGAGGGAGAAATGAGGGGCCAAAAGGCGTCGATGCAGGCCATAGAGAACCAGGTTGGCCAGATGGCAAAGATGATGGCTGAGAGACAGCAGGGTGGTCTCCCAGGCAACACTGAGCCAAACCCAAGAGGGCATGTTAATGCCATTATGACGAGGAGTGGTAAAACCACGGGACCAGACACATCGGGCTCACCACCGATCACTGAGACGGTCCAGACTGAGTCTTCGGACGAGGTGCACGCTAGGCGAGTCCCAGCAAGTACAGCACAGCTACCGAAGCCAGTCACAGACTACACTCCTCCTGTTCCATATCCTGGTAGACTTAGGAAGCAGAAAGACGAGGCGCAATACGGGAAATTTCTCGAGCTGTTCAAGCAGCTACATATAAACATCCCGTTTGTTGAGGCCTTAGCACAGATGCCTAAGTATGCCAAATTCTTGAAGGACATCCTCACAAATAAACAAAAACTTGAGGACCTGTCCTGCGTTCTGTTGAACGAAAACTGCTCTGCAATTCTGCAGAATAGACTGCCCATGAAAATGGGCGATCCTGGTAGCTTTACCATCCCTTGTCTGATAGGTGATATGACTGTCAGTAATGCACTCGCAGACTTGGGGGCCAGCATAAACCTTATGCCTTATAAGGTTTTCGAGAAGTTGGATCTGGGTGAACCTTCACCCACCAGGATGAGTATTCGCCTCGCTGATCGTTCGATCAAGTATCCACGGGGGTTTGTAGAAAATATGCTTGTCAAAATTGACAAATTCGTTTTCCCTGTGGACTTTGTTATCCTAGACATGGATGAGGACTCTAAAGTCCCTTTGATTCTCGGACGTCCTTTCCTTAACACGGCAAGGACGATTGTTGACGTGGCTGCGGGCCAGATCACACTACGAGTCAATGATGAGCACGTGACTTTTGACATTCAGAGGTCGATGCGCCATCCTGAGAGCCAAGACGATACACTATACTATCTTGACATAGTAGACCAGTGTGTCAGCTCTCATATCAGAGGTGCTTGGGAGAGAGATGTTTCGGACACACATCTGTTGTGTGGGAGCCTAGATGGCATTATGCAGGAGGGCCATGTAGATGAGCAGCCGGTCTATCAGATCGGTGATGATGGTTCCCAAAGTCCGAAGCGTTTTGTGGAAATTGAGCGAGAGGAAGAGGAGAAGGCGAAGCCGTCTGTTGAGGATCCACCGTCTCTAGAGCTGAAGGAGCTCCCGCCGCATCTCGAGTATGCATTTCTGGATGAGGAGGGGCGTCTACCGGTGATCATATCGTCTTCATTGACTGTGGAAGAAAAGAGCGAGTTGTTGAGGGTTTTAAAACTTCATAAACGGGCAATTGCCTGGAAGATCGTAGACATCAAGGGGATTAATCCCTCTTTCTGTACTCATAAAATCTTGATGGAGGATGTCTACAAGCCTTGTGCGCAGCACCAGAGGCGTCTGAACCCGAACATGCAAGATGTTGTTAAATCCGAGGTGATTAAACTGCTTGATGCTGGATTGATATATCCCATCTCGGATTCTGTTTGGGTTAGTCCTGTGCACGTCGTGCCCAAGAAGGGTGGCATGACGGTGGTCACAAATGATAGGAATGAACTGATTCCTACGAGGACCGTCACGGGGTGGAGAGTTTGCATTGACTATCGCAAGCTCAATGACGCCACCCGCAAGGATCACTTCCCGCTTCCATTCATCGATCAGATGTTGGAACGACTGTCGGGGAAGTTGTATTACTGTTTCCTTGATGGTTTCTCTGGATACTTTCAGATCCCTATCGATCCTGTGGACCAGGATAAGACGACCTTCACATGCCCTTTTGGCACATTCGCCTACAGGCGTATGCCATTTGGGCTGTGCAATGCGCCGGCGACCTTCCAGCGTTGCATGGTTGCCATTTTTCATGACATGATCGAGGACTCCATGGAGGTGTTCATGGATGATTTTTCCGTTTTTGGGAGTTCGTTCGATCAATGTCTTGGGAACCTGGAGCGGATGCTTCAGAGGTGTGAGGAGACCAGTCTTGTGCTAAACTGGGAAAAATGCCACTTCATGGTGAAGGAAGGAATAGTCCTGGGGCATAAGGTCTCCCAAAGTGGGTTGGAGGTTGATCCTGCCAAAGTAGATATCATCTCTAGGCTCCCTCCACCCTCCTCTGTCAGAGCGATCCGCAGCTTTTTGGGTCATGCGGGATTTTACAGGCGGTTTATCAAAGACTTTTCAAAGATCGCCCGACCGATGACCCGTTTGTTGGAAAAGGATGCACCGTTTGTGTTTGGTGCAGAGTGTGTGAAGGCATTTGGCCTTCTGAAGCGTTTGCTTGTTGAGGCCCCTATATTGGTAGCACCCGACTGGGAGCTGCCATTCGAGATTATGTGCGACGCGAGTGACTTCGCGATAGGGGCGGTCTTGGGACAGCGGAAGGACAAGCACTTCCACCCGATCTACTACGCGAGTAAGACTCTACATGATGCTCAGGAGCATTACACCACGACTGAAAAAGAGCTTCTTGCTGTAGTATTTGCGTTCGACAAGTTTAGATCATATTTGGTGCTGTTGAAGACCATCGTCTATACGGACCATGCAGCGATCCGATACCTATTCAGCAAACAAGACGCGAAACCGCGCCTGATTAGGTGGATCTTGCTGCTGCAAGAGTTCGATATAGAGATTCAGGACAAGAAGGGTGCCCTGAATGTTGCTGCTGATCATCTGTCCAGGCTCGAGCATGATGATGCCGAGAACTGCGCGTGGGATACCATTAATGACAACTTTCCCCACGAGTTCTTGATGAGCGTCGAGTCGGTGGAAGATGTATCACCATGGTTCGCGGATTTTGCGAACTACCTCGCGTGCGGGATCCTCATCAAAGGATTGTCGCACCAGCAAAAGAGGAAGTTCTTCGCGGACCTTAAGCATTACTTCTGGGATGACCCATTTTTGTTCCGGGTCGGGGCGGATCAGTTGATTCGCCGTTGTGTGTTTGGGGTGGAGGCGGCGCAGATCTTGCGCGATTGTCACGAGGGGCCTACCGGAGGTCACCATGGAGCGAATTACACTGCTAAGAAAGTGTTAGACTCCGGGTTTTACTGGCCCACACTCTTTCGTGACGCCCAGATACTGGTTGGTGCTTGTGATTCGTGCCAGAGGGCGACGAACATATCGGCACGCGACCAAATGCCGCAAAACCCTATTCAAGTCTGTGAGGTCTTTGACATTTGGGGCATAGACTTCATGGGACCGTTCCCCTCCTCACGGGGCAATAGATATATACTCGTGGCTGTTGATTATGTATCAAAGTGGGCCGAGGCGCAAGCCTTGCCCACAAATGATGCCCGAGTAGTTGTGAGGTTTGTTAGGAGCTTGTTCTCGCGGTTTGGTGCCCCAAAGGCACTGATTAGTGACCGTGGCACGCATTTCTGCAATGCGCAGCTTGATCGCGCGTTAGCACGTTATGGTGTCCACCACAGGTTATCCACCCCGTATCATCCACAGACAAGTGGACAGGTGGAGGTCACAAACCGTGGTTTGAAGCGAATCCTTGAGCGGTCGGTTAATCAAAACCGCAAGGATTGGGCGGACAAGCTTGATGACGCGCTGTGGGCCTTTAGGACGGCTTACAAGACGCCTATTGGGACGACTCCCTTTAGGCTTGTCTATGGCAAAGCGTGTCATCTCCCAGTCGAGCTGGAGCATAGGGCATTCTGGGCTCTGAAAACGGCAAATTTGGATCTTAAGACCGGCGGTGAGACACGTTTCTTACAGATTCACGAGCTGGAGGAGCTTAGGCAACAAGCCTATGAGAGCTCGATATTGTACAAAGAGCGCACGAAGAGGTTGCACGACAGTCGCCTGAAACACCGAGAAGATTTTCAGGTAGGCGACTTGGTCCTGCTTTACAACTCGCGCCTGCGTCTCTTTCCAGGAAAGTTGAAATCCCGGTGGACAGGACCGTACACTGTTAAGGAAGTATATCCTTACGGGACTGTTTCAATTGAAAATTCGGAGGGTTTGACTTTCAAAGTCAACGGTCATCGCCTCAAAGTTTACATTGATGGACCGGTTGACAAATCCGTGGAGATGATCGATCTCTACGACCCGCGCGCCTAATAAGTGCGGGGAAGTGAGTCTAGCTAGCGACTCGTTAATAAATATAGCACGGCGTGTATGGGCGCGCCAAAGGGTAAATATGTAATTAGTGTATATATTTCTTGCTTTATTTTAATTTTCGTAGTTTAACGTTGTTTCGAGTATTGTGCAGGTTCGTACCGGTTTTGAACAAAGCGGGAAGGAGCAATGGAGCGTGAACAGTCGACAAACAGGTTAAAATTGGCTAAAATGATGTTTTCGGACGAATTGGAACCGCTGCGCGCGAAACTGCAGTTGCAGCCTCAAAACTGCAAATCTGCAGGTCGTGCACGGTCAAGCGCACGCCCGTGCCGCTGACCGTGCATGGCCCAGTGCACTGGGGTGCACAGACGGGTGCCAAAAGGAAGTGCACGGCCATGAGCACTCCCGTGCACCTGACCGTGCGGGCCAAAAAGCCCAGCCCAATTTCATGGGTATTTAAACATCTTAACTTCATAACCCTAAAAACATAAGCACTACCTGCTGCACCCTCGTTCCACACTTCAAAAAAAATCGATTGTTCATCATCTTAAGCCAAAAATCTTCATTCCTTTCCTTCCAAATCAACCAAGGTACGAATCCCTTCATATCTTTGCACTTGTATTCGAGATTTTTAGTTTAGTTTTGTTTTATTTTCGTATGTTAGGTCTTGATTTGGGGGTTCTCTTCATAAAAATTAATAAACCCACTAATCTTGTTTAATTTTAGTTTGTAATAGTTTAGTTTTTGTTTATTGTTAATAAACCTTGCACTTGCCACCCCAAATCGTGTTTACATTGTTTATCCTTAAAGAATAGTCGTGATTTGGGGATTTTGGGTGAGTTGGTTGCCAAAATAAACAAGATTCTGAAACTGTGCAGTCGTGCACGGCCAAGCGCACGCCCGTGCAGCTGACCGTGCACGTCCCAGACCTGTGCTTGAAAATCAAGGCTGCACGGCCATGGGCACTGCCGTGCACATGACCGTGCACACTCAACAGATTCAGGTCAGAACTTGTAGAAGTCTATTTTGGACATCCGGGACTTCTATTTTTGGTGTACTAACAGCTTTTTATTCATTTTTGCATGCAGATGGAACATGACTACCTCGGGTTCGACAGCCGACACAAGAGGGAAGGACCGTGTATTGACAAGCTCCTGAAGCTGTGGGCTAGGCGGAACTCATTTGGAATTCCTATTAGGCTCAACCTCGATTTACTAGACACGCTGAATCAGCGTGAGCGCTATAATGGGTTTATTTCGCAGCCCATGGCGAACTTGTTGAGCATCAATCAGCCTATCTATCGGGAGATCACAATCGAATTCTTAGCTTCCTTCTCCTACAAAAAACCAAAGGAAGGACAGTATAAGGACTTTCATAAAAAAGATATACGGTTCAGGCTTTGTGGACAATGGTATCACTGGTCGGTAGCAAAACTGGGGAGGAAGCTTGGGATATACGAGTACCTGGAGACAAACTCTGAAGATTTCTGTGGTATTCATAGCTTCGCGGACAATGCCGAGCGGGCCGCGTTTTGGGCATCGATTGCCATTGGTCCACCTTATGTTCCGAGGTCGGCCAAGGCAACGAAGATTAAGGACCCACTTCTTCGCTTACTACACCATATCTTCAGCCACACGATCTGTGGCCGAAAGGACAGTTCGGGGAACTGTCCCACTCCTGACCTTCTATATTTGTACCATTTCCGTGAGGGTGCCCCGCTGAACTTGGCCGCACGTATGGCCGAGTTCTTTCTCACTGCAGGGGGCACCAAGGAGGGGAGTGAGATACATGGAGGAGAGTAGGTGACCCAGATTGCTGAGGCATTGGGACTGCTGACCCCTGAGGTCAAGGAGACGCTGACTTTGGTCACTCTTGGGGTTACATTGGACCTTAGATCAATCAGGGCTCAGAACCTGGTTGTTGACACGGATGCGGGTCCACGCCTTATCAGTCAGGACATCATATGGGACCCCGAGCCAGCACCACAGCGCGACGAGGATGAGGAGATGCAGGAGCAGCATGCAGGAGGCGGTGGTGACCAGCCACACGACATTCCACACCACTCTCCACAGCACTTCCAGCCCCAGGACCAGCAGTGGCCTCCAGACATCCCGACATACCCTGAGTTCTACCAGCGGTTCCAGGCGATGGAGCTGAACATGCACAACATCGGTGCAAACCAGGTGGAGATCAGGCAGGACCAGCAGTACATGCGATCCACTATGGATCGTGTGCAGCAGGATGTGAGGCACAGTTTTGAGTACCTTTTCGCTGGGTTAGAGCAGGTGCATCCGGGTTATTTCAGTAACCCTCCCTCATTCCCTTATGGTGCTCCTGGCGACCAGACAGGAAGCTCCGGTCAGCACCACGACGACGACCAGTAGCCACGGCAATCTATTGCATGCATGTGTTAGTACTTTTTATTTATTTTTGCAGTTCGTATTCGGGTCTGCGTACCCATGACTTTTTAGTTTTTGCATTTGAACTATTTACTTTTCTGCACTTTAATTTTCAGTATATTTGCTTTGTTTGAATAATTGTGATGATGTATGGATGTGTTTGATGTCTTTTGGTTTTGTCAAGAATGGTGATAGTGCAGGAAACGGCGAGCACCGGTATGGATGCTCAATGCGATCACCGTACTTTTCGAGTTATCGACTAAAGGGGAGTATTATTCTCCTTTTTCCCACTATAGATAGCTAATTCATAAACGCTTTCTATTGTCACATTGGGGACAATGTGAAGTTCAAGTGTGGGGAGGGATTATAATCGTGTTTGTCCTCTTGTATATATATATATATATATGTTAAAAAAAAAAAAAAAAAAAAAAAAAAAAAAAAAAAAACCTTAAAAGTACATATATGTATATATTCTCATATAAACATCAAGCCTAACTAAATTTTGACAAAGATAACTCGAGGCGCGACAAACAGATGAGATACGAGCATGTTATATTCGTACACTTGCACCCATTTCCTTCCGGTTACGTGAGCGTTCGAGCCTTAGAATAGATTACATTTCTTTGACATGCTTGCGAGTGTGCCGGATGTTTTGTGCAGTTTAGAACTTGTCACTAGTATACTTGTTTAGACCAGATACGTGTGAGATTGTACGAACATGATTGAGGCATTTAGGATACCCTTTTGATTTAGCCTTTTCTTTTCGTTCTATCTGTTTCCCACACCTATATATTATCCACTAGTTAACCATGTTGAACCTATTCCCGTGTTTTTTCTTATTTACCACACCATTTCACCACTAAACCAAATAGCCTTTTTCTTTTAAACCTTTTTTGTGTTAAAGCTCGGTTTAGGTTATTGTTTGACTAGTTTTTACGTTGTAAATAGTTCATTTCGGGTTTATATATTTAGAACCCGTTTGTTGATTATATTTCAGTTTCTGTTTAGTATATATATATCATAGATATGTATATATATAAAAAAAAATCCAGAAAAATAGAACACCCTAAAATAGGGTGAATTAGCAGTGATTCGAGCAGTTTTTAGAGCTTTAAAGTTAAAAGTTTGTGTTTAGCCCGTTTCAAAAGAAAATCCGCCTATAGTAGAATTCTTATTGTACAGTTGTAGTTGTTGCTATTAGTTAGACATAACCGCCGGGTTTTAGCCGATTTGTCACTTTAAATATCCATTCCACACCCCTACCTTTGCCTAACATTACAACCCTTACAAGACCTCTTGATTTGTGCTTTTTCACACGTTAGTTGGTGAAGACTAGATCTTTTGACAAGCTTATGATATTGCACGATTCATTGTCTTGGCAATGGAGCGATTTACACATACACATTACACATATGTATCATAAATAAAACCGAGTGTGTGTGAACATTGTGAGTCGTGTACGGGTTTGCGTGTTTGTAGATCGGAAGTGAGTCGTTGCTTTTTAGTTATCTTATCACCTGTTTATATATCTTTGTCGGCTTGTCTACTATCGTCTGTACAGGCTATATTTTTGTCTTTGTTGCCACTTGGCGAGTTTTTCGTTTATTTCTGTTTAAGTGTTTGCTTGAGGACAAGCAAAGTTCAAGTGTGGGGAGGTTTGATATACGTTAAAATATACATATTTAAATCCCCGATTAAACTCCCAAATTACGCGTTTTCGACCATAATTGCACGAATTCGGTACTTAATCGCTTCATATGTTCATTGCAGGTCCTAAACGATGTCCCACGAACAAAGTCGAAGAAACCGGGCGAAAAACGGACAAGACGGAAAGTTTCGGCAAAATCAGCCAAGTCTGGAAGATTGGCACGGTCGTGCACCTCAGGTGCACGCCCGTACGGGCTCATGTTACTCGGACACAGACGGGTGGCACTGCCAGTGCACCAGGGTGTGCAGCCTTAGTTCTCGGGCACCCAGATCAGCACGCCCGTGCGGGTGCCCGTGCATGCCCTTTTTCTCGAGTGGCACTGCCAGTGCACCAGGGAGTGCCACACCAAGCTCTCGGCCACCACAGACCGGCACGGCCGTGCACCCTAGGTGCACGGCCGTGCCAAATATCTAGATATTTCCAGCAGCAGCTCAACCACTTGCCCACTTGCACGTCAACTCAAAAAGTTAAAGTGCACGGCCGTGCACTTTATGCGCACGGCCGTGCCAAAGATCAAAATTTCTATAAATACAGAACAGAACCTACTGATCAAACATTGGGTGTTCTCTGGGCGATTTGGGGCGATTTTCTGGACCTGTGAGCTGCTGGAAAGGCGAGGAACGAGCTCGGGAACGCATCCGGATCATCGATCATCATCCAATCCATCACATTCGAGTTTTATGGTTTGATCTATTATGCTTTCATTTGATTCAAATCAGTTTGTTTAAGCTTGTTTGTGTTGTTTATGTAATACATTATAGTCTAGTAATCATGTTTAGTAATATTTAGTAGAAAAAACAATCGTTTGGCATGTAATCATGTTTTGTATAAATTTGGCGTTTTTCACGTATTAGATCTTGATGATCATAGCGCAACCTTGTTTCATTGTAGATGGATTTGTAGCTGTATTTGAATGACTTTAGCGATTGTCGAATGTGTTAGGCGGATACATGTTGAAAAACCGTCCGTTTAATCGTCCGGTAGTAGACTAGTTAACTTGTTAAATAGTTTATGCCATGAAACTGTAACCGGGTATTGGTTTGGTTAAAGTCAGTCGAATAACGGGTAAAAATGCTTACCGGCACGTAAAAGGGTTTAAAAAGCCTAATGGTGCCGTTACTAGTCTTTGACACGGTTAATGATCTTTGGTTGTTATTTTGGTGAAAATGGCGATCTTAGTAGATCTGGGGTCAAAGTTGGTAAAATGGAATAGGTTGTGAAATGCTCTACTTTATGCTAGTTTAGGTGGCTGTGTTGTGTATTCGGTATCGCTTCCCTGAATTAGTGAGGTTAGAATACTCTTAACGGATGACTAACTTATCTTTAGAAGATCTGCGTGAGATCATATCAGCTGCTCGCTCATGAACGACTTGAAGCGGTTAACGTGTGTATTCGTGTTAGCTTTCTGTATAGTTGTCATGTTAGGATGCCCGAAAGGGACACTAACTGTCGGAAAATGGGAATGTTGATCACGCGCCTATATTACTTATTATATTTAGATAACATGCTAGGATTGGCAAAAATATAGTTTATATAGTTATATTTTCTATTTGGAGTCGTAGTTAAGTTATTTACATGTTTTAGAATTAATTTAGTTTTAAACAAAACTCAAAACTTATCTTTTCCTACTGGTAAATCGGGGACAGAGTTTTAGTACAATTGCTCCGCGCGCGTCCATGGATCGATACTTGGTTCTTATCTGTACTTACTACATATATGACAGGGTACACTTGCCCTAGTGTGTGTGTTTTAATATGAAGGTCGAAACCATTTTTATAAATATTAAAGCAAAAACGTGTGTTAAAATCCATTGTAAAATATGTATAGTTACGCACACGTCAGAAAACATGTGTTAAAACGATTATTTGGTAACTACTGTCATACTATGGGTTTCTATTGTGTACTACACGATCTTTGGAAGTCCCGGGGGGAACCATGAATGTGCGGGTTTGCACAACGGGGAAATGTGAATAGCGCTATTGGGAGTGACCAACCCCGCTCGTCGACTTGGAGGGTCGGCGGGTGCATATTGTCTCAAACAGGAACAACAGGAACAACAGGGTTACTACATCGGGCACACATTTGGTTTGCGAGTTAGTAATGGTTTTCCAATCGTGGTAGTAACAAAACATACGCCTAGCTAGCGTACACTGGTTTTCGATTTTTTATAGTATGGACAGGTTGACTTGGTACTTGGATTACAAAACCTGTAAACTCACCAGCATCTTTGTGCTGACGTAAACTTTTACATGTTTTCTCAGGTCGCTAAGGTAGCACTACTGGACTAGGGCGCACGCGTCTGCACGGCGTCTAGTTAGAGTCGCATGGTTTTCATATGTTGAACATTTGGTTACTTTTGAGATACTGTTTTGAATAAGCTTCCGCTGTAAACGGGGATTTTAAACTATGTTTTGAAATTGCATTATATTCATTTAGACTTGTTTATTGTGATCGTTGGTTTGGATCCTGGTTTGTCATGCGCCTCGCGGTAAAACTCCGCAAGTGGATTTTGAGGGTGTGACAATAAGTGACTTCCATTCCTAAGAAATAATGTAGTTTTCCCATGTCTGTCATCTCAAACTCCCTTTGTATGGATTCCTTAAATGAGATTATTTCCTCCATGCAGTCACTAGCTATGATTAAATCATCTACGTATAAACATACCACTAGTCTGGATGTCTTTGTCTTCCTTAAAAATAAGGTATGTTCAAATGTGCATCTTTTGAAGTTATGTTGTTCAAAATATTGATTGATTCGACTATACCATGCTCGTGGAGCTTGCTTCAATCCATACAGTGCTTTCTTAAGAAGACATACCTTATTTTCATTACCCTTTTCTATAAATCCCAGAGGCTGTTCTATAAATACATTCTCTTTTATTCTCCATTCAAGAATGCAGTTTTCACATCCATTTGGTGTAGATACCATTTATATTGAGCTGCTAGGGCAAGTACTAGTCTTACAGTCTCAAAACGGATTACTGGTGCAAATACTTCCTGATAATCTATCCCATATTTTTGTTTGTAACCCTTGACTACTAGACGAGCTTTATGTTTATCTATATTTCCATGTTCGTCGTATTTGGTTTTGTATATCCATTTTACTCCTATGGGTTTTTGATCCTTTGGTAAATCAACCAACTCCTAGGTTTCGTTCTTTTGTATAGATTCTATTTCCCTTTTCATTGCTTCCTTCCATTTTTCATCTTTACTTGCTTCATCATAATCAATTGGGTCTGAGTCAGTGTAAAGTGCAAAGTTTGCAGCTTCTTGATGTCTCTGATATAAATCCCGTACTTCTGGACTACTCAATGGTTGGGTTCTACTATGAATATCTGCCAATGAACGTATTTTTAAAGGTGGACTTTGACTGGATGTTGTGGCATCTAGATTTTCATCCTCAATTTCAATTCCTTGCTCTTCCTGTCTTTCATTTTCAGATGCATTGTGTATGGGTGAGTATTCTTCATTTCTTGATGTCTGATCACGTGTATTGTTCTCATTGTTTTCTGTGTTTTCATCTTGAATCACAATATCATTATCTTCAATTTCTTCCCAAGTTTTATCTTCATCAAATATAACATCTCGGCTAACTATAGTCTTTCTTGTAGCTGGATTGTATAATTTATAAGCTTTACTATTCTCACTGTATCCAACAAAGATGGCTCTTTCCGTTTTATCATCAAGTTTACCCCGTTTTTGTTCTAGAACATGTGCATAGGCAAGACAGCCAAATATTCATAGATTTGATACATCAGGTTTGATTCCAGTCCAGGCTTCTTCTGGAGTTTTATTACTGATACTCTTAGAAGTTGTTCGATTTAAGAGATATGTTGTACAACTTACAGCTTCTCCCCAATATTCATTCGGGAGTTTCTTTGTCTTTAACATGCTCCTACTTAATTCCATTAAGGTTCTATTTTTACGTTCTGCAACTCCATTTTGTTGTGGTGTATAACTTGTGGTCAGTTGATGATGTATTCCATGTTCTTGTAAGTATTCTTGGAAAGCATTTCCACAATATTCTCCACCTCTGTCAGTCCTAAGATATTTTATTCTTTTGTCTGACTGATTTTCTGCTAAGGCTTTAAATATTTTGAAGAAATGTAGTGCTTGTGACTTTTCTTTGAGGAAGTACACCCAGGTTTTTCTTGTAAAATCATCTATGAAAGTGATGAAGTATCTACATCCTCCTATTGGCTTTGTTCTCATTGGTCCACATATATCTGAGTGAACAAGTTGTAGTGGACTTTCTGCTCTCCATTTTGCTTGTTTACTAAATGGTTTTCTTGCATGTTTTCCTAAAGCACATCCTTCACATACGTTTTCTGTCTTATATATCTTAGGTAAACCTTTTACTGCATGTTTGTGTTCCATTTCAATTAACGTTTCATAGTTGATGTGACCATATCTTTGATGCCATAAATCTGAACCGGTTTTTGTGGAAGTATATAATACTTTTGGCAAGTCTTGATTTGGGTATAGAGGAAACATTTTGTTTTGAGTCATAGGTGTTTCTGTGATTGTCTTTCCTTCATGATTTTTATGGTGCACATTCCTTTACCAAACAACACATCATATCCTCTTTGCAGTAATTGTCCCACACTGAGTAGATTGTGCTTTAGTCCTTCCACATAAAATACATTTGGTATTTTGTTTACCTTGTCGTTTACTCTTATGCATACTTCCCCACTTCCTAATACTTGTAATCTCTTATCATCACCTGTTCTAACTTCTCGTTTATCTTGATCATTAAATGTGATGAATATACTTCTATTTCCTGTCATATGATTACTACATCCGCTGTCTAAGTACCAACAATTTTTATCCTTATTTTCTTCCATGTTAAATATCATGAACATAGTATCTTGTTATGATTTCATTTCTTCTTTACACACCATTGCGGATTCTTCTTTCTCATTTTCTTCCTTATTTGGACAATTTCTAGCTATATGACCTAATCCTTGACAATTATAACATACAATGGGTCCGTATCGCCCTGATCTACCTCCTCTTCCTCTTCCTCTTCCTCTGTAGCTGTTACTATATCTATTCCCTCCTTTATTTCTTACTTGAGTCCCGTCTTGTACTTGGAATGCTTGATCAATGACGTGTGTGTCATATTGCTTAAGTCTTAATTCATGGGATTGTAATATTCCCAAAAGTTCTTCAATTGATAATTCTTCTAAATCTTTGGACTCTTCTACAGCTACTACCACTGACTCATATTTTCTGGTCATACTACGCAATATTTTCTCAACTACTCGCTTATCACTTATATCTTCTTCATTCATTCTTAACTGGTTAACTATTGTGGTAACCCTATCAAAGTATCCTTCTATTGTTTCTGTTTCTGACATTCTTAGGATGTCAAATTCGCATCTAAGGGTTTGCAGCTTTACTATCTTTACTCGACGCTCTCCATGATATGATTTGTATAATATTTCCCATGCTTCCTTAGATGTTTTTGCATTTGCAATTCTTTCAAATATTGTGTCCGTTGATGCTTGAAATAGATAGTGAAGTGCCTTCTTATCCTTTTTATTTTGTTCCCTATGTTCTTTTCGTAGTGCTTCACTTGCATCATTTGGTAATTCCCTAACACCATCTTCTACTATATTCCACAAATCTTGAGACTCTAAGAGTACTCTCATTTGAATGTGTCAATGATAGTAATTTTGTCCTAATAATTTTGGAATTTGGGTTTGTACCCCTCCTTGTGTTGTCATGATTCCTTTCCTTTATAATTATTTTATTATATTTTGACAACACTAGTATATTCTAGATCAGAAAAAAAATTGATATTCTGAATGAGTTTTGTTCGGCCTATTTGTTCCAAGGGTTGACTTTTTAGGGTCAATGAATTTCAAAAAAAATAATAAACTATTCCTTTTTGGTTTCCCTCGCAAAATTCAACGAATAAACACAATCTGGACGGTTTCTAGAATACGATCTCTAACTTATATCTTAATTCTATGGAATTATCCGTACGTAATCCTTGTATATGTTAATAACCGTTTGATCGAGTAAACTACGGATAATAACCGGAGTTTGTGATACTCTGTTTTTGTAGGAATATAAAACGAAAAACGAATAGAGAAATCAGGGAATTTACAGACTATGTTCTTTGTGATCTGATGAGAGATACTTGTTGAAATGATCCGCGTAAATCCTTTTGCAGTTTTATCGAATCTTTATACCCTTCTGGATGATTTGATCGTTCCTCTGTTTTTTTGTTTGAAGATGATAACCGGATTTGACAAATATTTCTGAATGATTCTTCGTTATACTTGGCTCTGATACCAGTTTTGTTGGAAGATTTACACAAGTATACGCAAATCAATAACAATAACTGATAATAAACGATGATAATATTATTGGATTGATCGAATTGATCGTGAGATTACAATATGTGTTTCGTATCTTTTGGTTTTGATAATGAAACTTGATAACCGTAAAAATAAACAGACATAAGGTATATATACATACTAGTTTTTATCCCGGGAGCGTCCCGGGTTGAAATATCTAATATAACATAATAAAATATATTATTATTATTATTATTATTATTATTATTATTATTATTATTATTATTTTAAACAAATCTCTGCCCTAAGTTATTATATTCAAATATAAAAAAAAAAACGAATCTCTGCGTCGGGGTATAAATCTAGTGTCATTACAAATGAATTCAGAAGTTTGTGATCGATCATTCTAAGAAGAACTAACATGAAATAAGAAGAAAAAAAAAGTTAATTATTGAAATATCGAACGCATTAGTCTAAGGGTTATGTGATGCGTTAAAAAAATCATGGGTATATGATCGGATATGTAGTTCGGGTATTTGGGTATGTTGTTTCGGGTAATCGGGTCGGGTATCACCTAATCCCAGACCCGACCCAAACCCACAATTTTTTTTAAACTAATCCCAACCCCGACACAATACCTGTCAGGTTACAAAAAATAGTCATTTTTTTCTCCGATTTTTATATAGCACTATGGTACTCGTTGGAAAGATAATAAAACGCTCGTTAATTTGGTGTAATTTTTTTCTTTAAAAAATCCCGTATATAAAAGATATTAACGTTTAAAAGTAATGGGAGAAAACATGAGAAATAAAATAATAAATGTTTAATATTTTAATTTAGTAGATTAGGTATTTAATAGATTAGGTTAAAGATTATAATAGATTAGGTTAAATCATATTTATTTCTTTTTTTTAATTGGTTTAAAGTTGCCACATCACATCCTATGTGGCATCTCTCAAAGGAGAGATTGCATAAAAGTATGACATGTAGGATTAATCCCTTTGCAATATATATATATATAGATGATAACTAATCTAATCGATGTGTTGAAGACCCGAAGCGTTGTGTCTTTTAGATGAATCGTTATGTTGAACCGTTGCGTCTTGTTTGACCCGGTTATTGAATAACTTGAACCGGTGTGTATAATATCTAGCTTATATTATGATAATATCCAATAAACTGCAAGAACCATGTCCTGCGCAATGGTCCTATCCTTCCAACCTCCAGCTTCATTTATGGCGGTAATTCAAAAGTGACAAATAATTGCTGGATTAAGATTGTAAAAATATATAGCTGATACTTGGTAGTTCTCTAATCATTTCAAGATTTAAAAAAAAAAAAACATCTGCTACTCTTTTGTCCAAGATGGCTCCTTCTTTAACATATCTACACAGAAAATGATTTATTTGAAACGTGAATCACAATGATAGAAAAGTCAACAGTTGGGCTAACGAAAAAAAAAAAAAACATGTTGTTTTGACATTAAGGTGCTGTTTGTTTTTTCTGAGGCAAAAGGTCTGCAGTCTGCAGACCACATCTGCAGACATCTGCAGGAGAAGAGGTGGACCAAATGTCTGCAGTCTGCAAGAGGAAGACTGTTTGTTTGTTAACATCTGCGTAACCTAACCATAACCACGAACCATCATAACAACCACCAAGGACCACCCCATCACTAGCCGTCTCCACCTCTAACCACCACCGTGACCAAACCCGTCACCAATCAAACCTTTTTTTTTTTTCACATCTGACCACAAAAAAAATATTTTTTTTCAATCTACCACTCAAAGTTTATATATCATAAACCACAAAATAGTTCACTTGTTTAAAATGAAAGAATAAATACAAATACCTCTGCCACTTTTTGTCTATGCTCTGTTTTGTTTCTAAATCCATGACCCGTGACCAACTGACCATCCTTATAATACATCAAAAAGCCCTATTTTTTTTAGTGGGTGTGGATAACAGAAACATTAGGTAGTGTATAACTACATACTTGCACTCATTCGTTGTAGATTATTAATAAAATAAAAATGAAGGTAGGAGGGTGACGGGGATGAGAGGAGGAGGAGGGAGGGAGAGAAGAAGAAAGGTGAAGAAGAAGAAGAAAGAAGAGAAGAAGAAAGGTGAAGAAGAAGAAGAAAGAAGAGAAAAACTTGGCTGGATGATGATGATGATGTTGCTGCTGTTAGGAAGAAGGGAGAAAAAAAGATGGAGAAGAGGTGGGAAGAAGCTAGAAGACATAGGTTTATGTCTGCACCAAGAAGAGGTCAGGAAGACCTTTTTTAGTGAAAGGTCTTCCAAAAAACAAACAATCTGCGCGCCCCAAACGTCTGCCCGCGTCTGCGCGGTGCAGACAGAAGTGGTTAGAAGCACTTCTGACAAAAAAACAAACACCACCTAAGTCAGTTACCAATATATCAGACCACAAAAAAACTAAAATTATATAATTTACCTGATCAGGAGTCCTTTTAATTGGAGGCAGGAGCTGATCATCACAAAGCCTGATGTAATTATTATATCCATATTTTCTTAAAACAACTCAGATACAGGTGACATCGGAACCTGCTTCCTGGCGGTCACTTGAGCAGGGGCACGACGATTCCCAACGCATTTGAACTTATCACTTTGAATATAACATAGAAGGTGGTTATGTGAAACCACCTCTGGCTCACACATTGCTGCATACCCAAACATTGAAGTGTTGTAGATCCTGTAAATTGGTGTTAATCTCCATGTGCTTTTTTATATGTATAGATAGCAAATCAATATACTATAATAAAACCAAACAATCAGATATCAATAATTATGAATTTCATACATCAATAACATAGCAAATCAATATACTATAATAAAACCAAACAATCAGATATCAATAAAACAGCATAATAATGAATTTCATACATCACTAACATACCAAATCAATATACTATAATAAAACCAAACAATCAGATCTGAACGATACCAAATCAATGTACTATAACAAAAAACTAACAAACAGATCTGAACGATATACCTGATGCCGTGAAACTTAGAAAATAGAATCAAACAACTGTTAATTTTATAAGAAACATTAGATCTAATATTGTTAAAAAGAAACATAATGAACAAATCGTAGATTTAGGAAGAAGAAATTCACAAAGGATGAAAGGAGTTAGGTAGGTGGAATGAGGTGAAATTAGGTTAGACGATTGTTTATTGTGATGGAGTATTATCACCATTGAGTGTCATGTCATCAAATTTGCTTTGGTTTATTATATGTATAGATAGATAGATAGATAGATAGATAGATAGATAGATAGATAGATTCTATTTAATTAAAATGACTTGATAAAATGAAAATATATCCAAACGAGTTGGTCGATAAGATTATGAGATTGAAACTTTCAATCGAGTCTGGCCTTTGGTCCATCACATACTCAATAGCCTGCCCAACTGAGCCTTAGCCCACTGGTCCTTTCTGGTTTAATTTAAGCCCATTTGTTTTTATCTCTTTTGAGTTTATTTCATTTGCTTAAGCATTTCATGCAAGTAAATTAACATTTAGTAAATTCAACTTTAATAAAATCAGAGTTATATATTAAGCTTCTAATTTCATATATCCAAATTTATGACCTTATAAAATACATTTTATAATTTCATTAACATAATTCAAGCCGCCGTGTATTATGCTAAGCAGTTTTGAAGCGTCATAGAGTATAAGTGTAGTGAAAGGGCTCCCACTATTTGCATAAGAAGAAATTTTATTCAGACAACCCTATACGGGTCGTAGAGAGCTCTACGGCTCGTAGAGCCACTTTTTTCAGACTTCTACGAGCCGTAGAGGCCTCTACGGCTCGTAGGTACTCATTACCAATGATTGGTAATCATACAATCATTGCTAATGATTGCCTACGAGCCGTAGAGGCCTCTACGGCTCGTAGAAGTAGTCTTAATATTTTTGAGGATGAAGAAGCAGAAGATTGGTGTTTTATGGTGCCTACGGCCCGTATAGGCCCCTACGGGTCGTAGACAAAAAAAAACCAAAAACGTTTGGGACGAGGTTCGATCTTAGGCACATTATCACACAATCACACACACAAAGTCTTATTAAGCATATGGGGACCATCTGGGCTACCAGTTCGCTGGTTTCTTAGTTGGAAAGTTTTAATATAACATAACCCAGTCTTAGGCAGCCTCTATACGACCCGTAGATAGGGTTTTTTTTTTTTTTTTAAATCATTTTAATTATGTAATAATTAATCCTGAGCGTGTAATACATTAACACAAGCATGTAAAACGTGAACACAATTGTTTATAACATAAACCAATATAAACCAACGTCGTCTCGATAAGCGTGTAAAATAAACGTTAACAGAAACGTTCAAAATAAAACTAATCGTTTATATACGCAACAAAATAAAACTAAAAGTTAACAGAAGCGTTCAAAATAAAGATTGTTTAAATACATAAGATGATCAGAAATAAAACATCGTAGAGTCAGTCGGCGGCGCGGTCCCGGGCTCCTGCGAAGACGTGTCGGGCTGCTGGGAAGACGTCACGGGCTCGTGCGTGCTGGTCCCTAAAGTCGGCGGGACACGAGCCTGCATGCCTAGGTGGCGATACATATCCTGCTGGCCAGCAATCAACCAGCGCATCGCGTCGTCCTGCCGATCACGCCACTGACGCGTATCGGCGTCCTGCTGCTGACGCCAGGTGTCCTGCTGCTGACGCCAGGTGTCCATCTGCTGACGCCACGCACGCATCTCGATAGCCTCCTCGGCAGCCGCACGAACGTCCGCCCTAACATCAGGAGGCAACCTGAGGGAGTGATAAACGCGCGCCGGTATCTGCAAGTCCTCAGGCTGCTGCTGAGGCATCTCGACGTCCCTAAGACCGCCCCCCTCCTGCTCATGCACAAACTGCAACCCGACCTGTCACACCCTCAAATTTCCACCTGCGGAGTTCTACCGCGAGGCGTGTGACATACCAGGATCCAAGTCAACGGTCACAATAAACGACGTCTAAACGTAAAAGCATACGTAAACAAAACCATGCATAAGTTTAAAACCGACATACAACCGTGCGGAAGCATTTAAAGTTTACAAAAGTCATGCATAAATAAAACATAAGTTCAAAAGTTCATAATCCCAAAACGTGCAGATGAGACCCTAGACGCGAGACGACTCCAGTGCGACCACGTGCGCCTATCCATATGCTGCTACCTTAGCGACCTGAGAAAACATGCTAAAAGAGTCAACATATAATGCTGGTGAGTTCACAGGTTTTAATTAAACGTTTACAGTGATCCTTCATAAATGTTACCATCACAATTACTACTATGCTAATGAGAACGCCAACCTAGGCGCAGAATGAGATACTCATACGGGTGAAACCATTGCTGACTAAGCCGAGTGTTACCCTTAATTCCTACGGGCTACCGTCATCGCCGGTAGACCTTGTTTTGTTAGAGACAATATGCACCCGCACGGTCCAACCGTCGAGTGGGGTTTGTCAGTTCCCAATAGCGCTATCCACATTTCCCCGCCATATACCCATGTTAGTGGTTTCAAGGGATTTTCGATGAACCGTATAGTAAGATAAGTAAGCCATAGTATAACGTGATAAAGAGTCATGAGTCATAAAAGTTTAACAAGTCATAAGTCATAAAAGAGCCATAAGTCATAAAAGAGTTTGTAAGCATGTTTCTCACCCCGAAAGTAAAAACTGTAAAATGTGGGGCCGTGAACTCACCTTAAGTTGTGTAATCCGTATGCGTGATATGAGTAAACCGTTTATGAGATATGATAGCCCCAACTATTGGCGACCTATCATAAGATATGTGTTAAGTTAGACTAATAACCCATCGGGTTCATTAGTCCCTACGTCCAGTCCATGACCATTATGTATCCGAAAAGCATGTTTGACCGACAACCAGACTATGTAAGACAAGACTCGACATCCCATTGGTGACCCGACATCCCACGTGTTCATCTTATACACAACATACACAAAACATGCCACTTAGTGCTTAACATGCGTTAAAGTTCAACGATTCTAACACATAGGTCAAATAATGTACAAACAAGTCCAAACACGTGTTACTATGATACTAGGCATGTCACGGGGTTCCTATCATGTTCCTAGGTGTCAAATCGGGTTTCGGGATGTTAAAATATGCATACAGCAGCATTACGCGCGATTAGGAACCAAACTAGCATTTAGGAAAGTCAACATGTGATTAGGGATGGTCAACAGGCAATTACAAAGGCTATTCGCCTATATATACACGAGTAGGCTTCCATATAGGCGAGTAGGTCCTATTCATGAGGCATTATAGGCGATTATGGTCATAAGGTATGCAATTCGGGGCTTAACTAGTGATTAGGATCGCAATTGCATGAAGTAAAGGCAATTGGACCCCCAATCGCCACTTATATACACGATTAGGCCTCCATATAGGCGAGTAGGCCTCCAATCGCCTATAACATAGGCGATTAGGATTCCTAATCGCCTATAGTGCAGCTGATGTGGTTTTTCGCGCGCCGAACACTCCAAATCAGATCCGAAACATGTAAAAACATCCAATAATCATTCTAACATATTAACAAACATATTCCAAGCAAAACCCCTAAGTTTTCATCATTCTAACAGTCCCGAATGCGAGCGTTTTCCCAAAATGGCAACTTAGCATGTAAACATCACATCAACATGCAAGAACTTGCCCTAAATAGTAAATATTCGGATTTAACCACATAATCACGTTGTCCGATAGCATCCTACTGTTCTAGCATCATCCTAGAGCAAACCCTAACATCACACAATCAACAACACACCTCATATCATCCTTAATCATCCAAAATCCTTCAAACGGGTCAAAACATCAAGTATCAATAATACACCACCAAAACCATTCAAACTCCTAGGACATCATCATACTAACTTATAACAGCAATAAACATCAAAACAACACAAGAATAACCATGATTCAACCCTAAAAATCCTACCTTTAACACATATAACACATATAACGCATGTAAAGGTGTAGGTTTGTTTAAAAACGGTTTTAAATGGATTTCCAAAGACAAAAACCTTTATAAGTCAGGTCTGGACGTTTAGGGAGCAAAACATAATCATTTAAAGGTTTGGGTTTGAAGAACACACCTTGAAATTAAGAGATGATGATGGAATAAGCTTGGAAATGATGGTTTTGATGCAAAAACGAGTTCCAGAGGGTGTTTGGGTGTTGGGTTATGTTATGGGACGGCTAGGGTTGTTATTATGATGTTTTGGAGGTCAAGGGTGGTATTTATAGGCGTTTTTGGTCGTCCAGCACGTTACACGCGAGTATGCAGACTTATACGCGATTAGGGAGCCTAATCGCATGACTGTTCATGCGATTGGGGCCTAATCGCATGAACAGTAGTGTGATTAGCCCCCTACTCGCTAGTAACCTCCTCCAATCGCCCCTATACAGGCGATTAGGCAAGCCTAATCGCCTGTAACCCCTGTGTTGGTGTGTTTTGCGCGTTAAACCCCGTTTTAACACATGTTAGCACATATTCACATACCGACAAGTCACATAATGATTGTAAACATATAATACATGATAAATGACACGTTCCCGCCCGATCACCAATTCCCGGGACCCGAGACTTGCGTATGTTAAAACCCTAATGATGTACGATTCGACTCGACCGACCATGTTATGTGTAACGTATGCGCGACTCGCTAAGGTAGACTCACTAAGTTTTCAAAAGTTAGTTACCGAAAGTTGCCGGGTGTCACATCATCCCCCTGTTGAAAGAATTTTCGTCCTGAAAATTTCCCGAAGTCGAGGAGGAAAAACAAATAAGGAGAAAAATTTTCCGGGTCGTCACATCATCCCCCTGTTGAAAGGAATCTCGTCCCGAGATTCTTTCGGTTTCAACAGTAATGTGTGTCGACCTCTGCGCCCAAGTAACGTATCCCCAAAATACAACGAGTGGAGGTCATGAATCAAACGTGCCAGTAACAACCGGGAAACCACTTTCCCAAAATGTGAGTATGAGACAAGAGACCCCCGATGAAAGCCCACTGGAGCCTACTATGATCGGTATAACTAATCCACTGGTACCGTCCAAGTAGCATCCCCAAAGGACCCTCATCAACCCAAAGAATGAGAAACAGCGACCAAACCACAAAGAAAACACCCGAAACACGAACGCACAACAATGCGGATAAAAGTATGACCAAAGCGTAACAAGAGATAAGAGAGAATACGTACGGGTAACAGTGTCTGGGTCCGCCTGGTTCTCCCTAGCACCAATCACATAAGCATGAGCACGAGTCCACCGGCCACCGCCGTCCTTGTCCCCGTCCTTCCCCGCAGTCTCTGTGCCCCCTTGATTCAACTTGGGACAGCTTCGCTTGAAGTGCCCCGCTTCCCCACAATGGAAGCAACCCTGGTTCCCCTGTGGAGCAGGGGTAGTAACAGCAGCAGTCTGAGTCGTCCCGGAAAGGTTGACCCTACAATTCTTGGCAAGATGCCCTGTCTTCTGACAACGCTCACAGCGAAAGCTCTCACAAGTACCAAAGTGATGAAACCCACAACGTCCACACTTAGGGCTTTTCCCAGCATAGCCCCCCTGTTTCTGATCCGATGCTGACCCAGAAGCTTCAGTCTTCTTCGCTGCCGGTTGTCGCTGAGTCCCCGATGAACCCTTATCCACGCTCTCCCACTTCCTCTTGTTCTCAGCCGGCGCCTTCACAGATGAGCCCCTAGGAGGCAAGACACCCTCAGAAATCTTCAAGTTGGTCATCTTAGTAGCTGACCGCACAGCCTCTGACATAGTAGTAGGATCCCTAGCAGACACCAATCCCGCAATCTCCGGCACCAAACCCGCAAGATACTGCTCTATCCTCCTATACTCCGGTGTAGACAAACCCGGACACATCACTGCCAGCTCGTTGTGCCTGATCGTGTACTCCTCAACCTCAGAACCAACCATCTTAAGATTCCCATATTCCTGTTCCAACCTCTTAATCTCCTCACGTGGGCAATACTCCTCCTTCAACCTACGCACAAAATCTGCCCAAGGCATGGCGTTGGCCTCCCCAAGACCAAGTGTCTGTGTGACGCAGTTCCACCACGTCAGAGCGGCTCCTACAAAAGTCCCCGAAGCAAACTTCACCCAATCCACCGCTGGAGTCTCACATAAAGCAAATACCGACTCCGTCTTCTCCAACCACCTGAGTAACTCCACAGCTCCCTCCGTACCCTGGAAGCTGAGAGGCTGACAATCCTTAAACCGCTTATAGGCAACACCTGCCTGAACTGGAGGAGCAGCAGCACCCATGAAAGTCTGCTGGGCTGCCTGAAAAGCAGCTAGTGCAACGCCCAACTGTTGCTGCATCATCTCATTGAGCTCATCATACGTCATAGTAATGTTACCACCACCTCTACCCCCACCACGGCGTCCACCTCCGCCACCACGGCGTCCACCTGTACGTCCACCAGCGCGACCAGACATGTTCTGCCAAAACATGAGACGAGACACTCAGTACCAATAACAAACCAAGCTACAAGTGACCAACGAACTCAGAATACGGTTACGGCATGACCGTTAGTCCGAACACAAAGTCCACCAAGATTTTCATGCATTTCGATTTATGATTTCGTGTGCACCCGAAATAACAAATCGCTCTACATGGTCCCCAAGGCGTGCTTCGAGCTAGAACTTCAAGTCACCCGATAACCACATCCCAGAATGATACAACTAACTCAAAAGATCGATAAATAAGTCCCCTCGGCTGTAACCCAGAGAGGAAAATAAAGTGAAGCTAAAAATAGCCAAGAATGAGATAAGTAATGTGACACTGTATGGTAAGGAGACCGACACCCCGACAAGGTTAGTATGTTTGCCCAAAAGACACGACTCAAATGTATGTGACCGTCTAGTGTGTGTGACTCGGCTATAGTCTAGACTCTACATGCAGTCCTAGTTCACTATAACCATTGGCTCTGATACCAATCTGTCACACCCTCAAATTTCCACCTGCGGAGTTCTACCGCGAGGCGTGTGACATACCAGGATCCAAGTCAACGGTCACAATAAACGACGTCTAAACGTAAAAGCATACGTAAACAAAACCATGCATAAGTTTAAAACCGACATACAACCGTGCGGAAGCATTTAAAGTTTACAAAAGTCATGCATAAATAAAACATAAGTTCAAAAGTTCATAATCCCAAAACGTGCAGATGAGACCCTAGACGCGAGACGACTCCAGTGCGACCACGTGCGCCTATCCATATGCTGCTACCTTAGCGACCTGAGAAAACATGCTAAAAGAGTCAACATATAATGCTGGTGAGTTCACAGGTTTTAATTAAACGTTTACAGTGATCCTTCATAAATGTTACCATCACAATTACTACTATGCTAATGAGAACGCCAACCTAGGCGCAGAATGAGATACTCATACGGGTGAAACCATTGCTGACTAAGCCGAGTGTTACCCTTAATTCCTACGGGCTACCGTCATCGCCGGTAGACCTTGTTTTGTTAGAGACAATATGCACCCGCACGGTCCAACCGTCGAGTGGGGTTTGTCAGTTCCCAATAGCGCTATCCACATTTCCCCGCCATATACCCATGTTAGTGGTTTCAAGGGATTTTCGATGAACCGTATAGTAAGATAAGTAAGCCATAGTATAACGTGATAAAGAGTCATGAGTCATAAAAGTTTAACAAGTCATAAGTCATAAAAGAGCCATAAGTCATAAAAGAGTTTGTAAGCATGTTTCTCACCCCGAAAGTAAAAACTGTAAAATGTGGGGCCGTGAACTCACCTTAAGTTGTGTAATCCGTATGCGTGATATGAGTAAACCGTTTATGAGATATGATAGCCCCAACTATTGGCGACCTATCATAAGATATGTGTTAAGTTAGACTAATAACCCATCGGGTTCATTAGTCCCTACGTCCAGTCCATGACCATTATGTATCCGAAAAGCATGTTTGACCGACAACCAGACTATGTAAGACAAGACTCGACATCCCATTGGTGACCCGACATCCCACGTGTTCATCTTATACACAACATACACAAAACATGCCACTTAGTGCTTAACATGCGTTAAAGTTCAACGATTCTAACACATAGGTCAAATAACGTACAAACAAGTCCAAACACGTGTTACTATGATACTAGGCATGTCACGGGGTTCCTATCATGTTCCTAGGTGTCAAATCGGGTTTCGGGATGTTAAAATATGCATACAGCAGCATTACGCGCGATTAGGAACCAAACTAGCATTTAGGAAAGTCAACATGTGATTAGGGATGGTCAACAGGCAATTACAAAGGCTATTCGCCTATATATACACGAGTAGGCTTCCATATAGGCGAGTAGGTCCTATTCATGAGGCATTATAGGCGATTATGGTCATAAGGTATGCAATTCGGGGCTTAACTAGTGATTAGGATCGCAATTGCATGAAGTAAAGGCAATTGGACCCCCAATCGCCACTTATATACACGATTAGGCCTCCATATAGGCGAGTAGGCCTCCAATCGCCTATAACATAGGCGATTAGGATTCCTAATCGCCTATAGTGCAGCTGATGTGGTTTTTCGCGCGCCGAACACTCCAAATCAGATCCGAAACATGTAAAAACATCCAATAATCATTCTAACATATTAACAAACATATTCCAAGCAAAACCCCTAAGTTTTCATCATTCTAACAGTCCCGAATGCGAGCGTTTTCCCAAAATGGCAACTTAGCATGTAAACATCACATCAACATGCAAGAACTTGCCCTAAATAGTAAATATTCGGATTTAACCACATAATCACGTTGTCCGATAGCATCCTACTGTTCTAGCATCATCCTAGAGCAAACCCTAACATCACACAATCAACAACACACCTCATATCATCCTTAATCATCCAAAATCCTTCAAACGGGTCAAAACATCAAGTATCAATAATACACCACCAAAACCATTCAAACTCCTAGGACATCATCATACTAACTTATAACAGCAATAAACATCAAAACAACACAAGAATAACCATGATTCAACCCTAAAAATCCTACCTTTAACACATATAACACATATAACGCATGTAAAGGTGTAGGTTTGTTTAAAAACGGTTTTAAATGGATTTCCAAAGACAAAAACCTTTATAAGTCAGGTCTGGACGTTTAGGGAGCAAAACATAATCATTTAAAGGTTTGGGTTTGAAGAACACACCTTGAAATTAAGAGATGATGATGGAATAAGCTTGGAAATGATGGTTTTGATGCAAAAACGAGTTCCAGAGGGTGTTTGGGTGTTGGGTTATGTTATGGGACGGCTAGGGTTGTTATTATGATGTTTTGGAGGTCAAGGGTGGTATTTATAGGCGTTTTTGGTCGTCCAGCACGTTACACGCGAGTATGCAGACTTATACGCGATTAGGGAGCCTAATCGCATGACTGTTCATGCGATTGGGGCCTAATCGCATGAACAGTAGTGTGATTAGCCCCCTACTCGCTAGTAACCTCCTCCAATCGCCCCTATACAGGCGATTAGGCAAGCCTAATCGCCTGTAACCCCTGTGTTGGTGTGTTTTGCGCGTTAAACCCCGTTTTAACACATGTTAGCACATATTCACATACCGACAAGTCACATAATGATTGTAAACATATAATACATGATAAATGACACGTTCCCGCCCGATCACCAATTCCCGGGACCCGAGACTTGCGTATGTTAAAACCCTAATGATGTACGATTCGACTCGACCGACCATGTTATGTGTAACGTATGCGCGACTCGCTAAGGTAGACTCACTAAGTTTTCAAAAGTTAGTTACCGAAAGTTGCCGGGTGTCACACGACCTCCACAGCATCACCTGCAATGGATAACAATAAATAATTAATAAATAATAATAATATTCCAGGATTTTATAAAAAAATTGGGCAGAGTTTCCCCTGTTTTTAGGCAAACCAGACAACACAAGTTGTCTACAGGTTTCCTAAATAATAATAATAATAATAATAATAATAATAATAAGTATAATAATAATAATAATAATAATAATAATAATAATAATAATAATAATAATAATACCTCTAAGGCCCTGATGTACTAACGGCTCATGCACAAACTCCACCCCACCGGGACCAATCAGATAGTGGAACTCATCATGATCCGGCGTCTTCGCCTTCTTCGCCGCACAAAGCATAGCCTTCATCGTGGATAGACCTATTGGGCTGAAAGAAACTCAAAAACATTAACATTAATAATAATAATAATAATAATAATAATAATAATAATAATAATAATAATAATAATAATAATAACATTAATAACCGAAATACCTGGGCGGTAGTGACGGAAACCGATTACGGTTAACATAACCGTAATACTTCACGCCATCGCAGCGCTCAGCAATCCTGCTGATGAGCCCCCCGCATGGGATGCCTCCCTTCAACGGCTTATGGGGGAAGGAGGCAAAAAACTCGGCCATGACCCGATGCAAGGCAATCGGCTTGCCGGTGAGTATGCAATGCAGGTACATCAGGTCCGTCTTCGTCACCCGCTCGTTACTATTCCCCCGTGCCGTTAGGGAATAAGTAATGCAACGGTGAATGTAACGAACTACGGGGTGACGAATGTTGGATGCCCTGTCACACCTCTCCCTGCACAGCATAATAATAGTAATAATAATCAGAACAAAGATATTGAAAAATAATAATAATGATGATGATAATAATAATAATAATAATACTTCTGTGCCGGGTTGCCGAACTCGGGACCGCCAATGGTGGGCTACCACGCATAGAGGTCGTCATCAGCGACAGTAGTCACCGCCCTAGTGTAGACATCCTGAACATTAACATTAACATTAACATTTCGAATAAGAACAAAAACAAAAATAATAATAATAAAAATAAAAATAATATTAATACCTCTACAAGGTCGTCGCGAGTGTACCACCGGATGTGCGTAGCCCACTCATCTAGAGAATAACCATACTCAACGCCGAGTATGGAAAACTCAATATCCCTCGGTGGGCGGCCTGAAGATCCGGCGCCCGACGATCCGACGTCCGACGATCCGGCACCGGGCTATGGGACGGCCTATGGGACGGCGCGCAAAAGTCGTCGAAAAACCTGTCCAGTGGGCTCCCTTCCGGGATCCACTGTCGGGCAATCGCCTCAGACCCCTACACTCCCGAAGCGCGGCCCAAGAAATCCCACGCGCCGGCACAATCTTCTTCTTCCTCAACCTATGAAATCTGGCACCCGGGTAATCGACTCGCAGAAAAATGCAATGCTCATAGCCTGACATGTCACCCCCTGCCATGGCAGCCCCCGCCTGCACCGCGGCCTCATCCTCCTCCTGCTGCTGCTCCTCCTCCTCCTCGCCCATGTACGGGCCCGTATAGGCCTCTACGGGCCGTAGATAATTATAAAAAAAACGGTTTGGGACAGGGATCGAACTTGGGCACATTATCAGACACACACATACACATACACACTTATACACACAATGGGGACCATCTGGGCTACCAGTTCGCTGGTATATTATCCAGAAAAATTATATATAACATATCACTGAAAACCCAATTTTTTTTAAAAAAAAATCCTAGTCTACGGCCCGTAGGGACCTATACGGGTCGTAGACTCCAATTTTTTTTAAAAAACTACTGATTAACTTTTTATAAACTTTAAAAAGTTTTTAGAAATCAAAACATTTTGCCTACGGCTCGTAGAAGCCTCTACGGCTCATAGGCTCAATGGCCTCTACGAGCCATAGATGGTGTCTACGAGCATCTTCCAGAAGCCTACGGGTCGTAGAGGGCCCTACGACCCGTAGATAAATCTTACCTACGGCCCATAGAGCCCTCTACGGCCCAATACAAGTTTTGTTTTTTTTAAATTTTGTTAGTTTTAATTAGGTGGTATAGGTTTTTTTTTATAAAATAACGTTTTCATTTCATATTGTATATGTAAAATAATAATAAAAAATAAAAAAATGTATTTAATAAATCATTATACATTATAAAAACAAATTTACACCGAACTATCAGAAGAATCAGGACAGCCTGTTAGGTCAAACAACTCTGGATCTCTTTGAGATAGCCTACGCCCCTCATCAAGACGATCCCTGTATAGTGCTAATCATGGGTTGTGATTTACATCTACCCAACGCCTCCATGTTCCATTCGGATAAGGCATCGGAGCGTCGTCTGTTAGCTTTAGCATGATGAAGTGGTTGCCGTTCACGAAGGCCATCGAAATGACCCGATGTTCTGGCACGCTTTGAGGATGCTTGTGAATAGGGAAGAATGTGCTCGTTCCAAGAGGACTGAAGAATTGAAGGACCACACCAAATGCCTGAGCAATCACTAATCCAGTCAAAGGCATCTCCATCCACTTTGAATTAGGTGTGTTCCCGACTCCCGTCCAATCTAAGGACGAGTATATGCGGGCGAAACCGTTATCGTCGAATTGGTTCAAAATCTCGTACCAATCCTCACGGTATTGACCCATCATCTCTTCTTTAAGAAGGTGGCGGATCAAATGCCAGTCTTCCTCCTCCATATCCAAAGCCAAAGCTACAGATCGGAACCCACAGTTACCGTCTGGCTGAACATTTTGAATATGCGTGACAAGCCGTCGATAAAGGGGATCAATCTGATGCTTAAATTGTCTAAGCACAAATTTATACCTGTCACCGCCAAACATTGGGAAATCATGATTAGGGGATGTGTACATATGTATGTATGTATAAATAGTTATTTATGTACCTGTCCCCTACTAAGAGTGGATACTTTTTGCTACACACTCTCATTTTATCTTTACCCGGGTCTGATGGCCTACGTCTTCTAACAGGCTCGTCTTCCTACAATGGATAATAATAATAATAATACTAACATCTTCTTGCGCATCCTCCTGCTGTTTTTTTTCTTTAATTTTGTAGTTGGGCGTCCGCGAGTATTCTTTTGTACCTCAGGAGGTTGAGTGTCAGTCATACTTGGATTTACCACCGACTTTATTTTTGACAACATATTTCTTTGAACGCGTGGTGATTGAGACATCAGTGTCTCTTTGACTATCTCCCACTCACTCGCAAGGTCACGTTCCCCCATACTACTTCCGGTTCGTAATTCAGTCGTGTCCAGAAGACGTCTATTTCGGACAGCTGTATTTTTATTCCTGTATTCAATAAACATAAACATAAACATAATAGTTGTAGTAGTAGTAATAATAATAATAATAATAATAATAATAATAATAATAATAATAATAATAGTAATAATAATAAAGTAATGGTATTACCTTTATTTATATACGAATCTAATTGACATGCACACGGCAACCCAGAACTCGTGAAAAGCTGGTGACCACAACTCATTTTTCGTTCCTTCAACCTCTCTATATTTTTTATCTCTTTTATCAACTTCTCGATCGCTGCATGGGAAACTTTACCGAGTAGGTCCTCAAAAAGAGGTATGTCATGGTGCACCTTTTTCACAGATAAACTCTCTTCAAACGAGTGGTTTATTGCCGTCTCTTGTGACGTTGCAACATCGTCTACAATCATCACAAGTTTGTGGAGTGAGTTGTTAGCCCCCTTAATGTGCATCTTAAACCTTGCATGCTGGCTCTCAACTCTGTTGGTCGTATACTGACCAAAGTTGTAGTTTGTGTCTGTCCATGCAGAAACAAACCTTTCTTTGTAGTCACGGAGCCAGACCCGGTCTATATATTCAAAAACACCTGTAAAAGATAGAAAAAAGATATTTGTTAATGTGTGTATGTATGCGTTTTAAACTAAATTAATAAAATATGTACCAGCTCGTTCGTCCTGACATAGTCGTTTGTAGAATCGGTCTAACCAGAGACTATAAAATTCCGGAGATGAAGATCTACATAATCGCTTAAAAGATTTCACGAATATTTCCCAATCAGCATTTCCTAAGGCTTGTCTGCAGTGCTTCAATATATTTCGTTGAATGTGATACCTGAATGTATAATAAAAAAATAATAATAAAAAAATAATAATAATAATAATAATACGGGCCGTATAGCCCTCTACGGCCCGTAGAGGGTTAGCTTTTTCAGACTGACACACTGAATGTCAGACACTTCATTCAATGACATCGTACCTCGTACTGCCTACGGGCCGTAGAGCCCTCTACGGGCCGTCTAGGGTTTAAATGCACTCGACCAACCCACCTCTACGGCCCGTAGAGGGCTTTACGGGCCGTAGAGGGTTGAGCATTTATTACACTGACCCTCTATACGGCCCGTAGAGCCCTCTACGGGCCGTAAAGGGCTGTGCAAACTTACTTTTTGATATTGTGTAAATAACATGCCTCTAGTGAAAGTAAGCAACATGTGATGTTGACTATAGAGTATAAACTTCAGAAAATTACCAAATTAATTAAGTTTGACTTCAACATTTCCATGATAGACAAAATAGTCAACTATATTTTATATATGCAAATTTCCGAATAATATAACATAGTGGCATATTTGTACTAAATTAAAGTAAACGGAATAACATCTTCATCATACTCAGTTAATCTCATCAATAGCAAAGCTAAGGTAGGGTCCGAGGAGGGTAAGATGTAGACAGCCTTATCTCTACCCCTAAGAATAGAGAGGATGCTTCTAGTGAGACCCCTGACTCGATGTGGTTTGGTATCAAGTCTTGGACATGAGGCACATAACACTTAGCAATCGGGACAAACCCGATCGGTGCATGTACCCTTTGTCTTTTGACTATTCACGCCACCACATGATGCATGATTAACTGTCAGTCGTTTTTAACGTTATTTTCACGAAATTAGTAAAATAACGTTAAAACTATTGCAACTTTACATTTCCCCAAGGACCAGACATATATACATTATATGCGCACACCGTAAGTGGAGCATTAAAGTAAATGGAATAACGAACAATCTAAAAACTAGTTTGTTCACGTTTATATCGTTATATCGGATAATGTCTCCATCATTACAGCTAACGTGTAATGGCATTAACTAGAAGGTCCATATTGCCTACTACCATGCAAAATATAAGAAAAGTGGGAAATTCATCTGACAATAATTGTTTCAAATCTTTGTTTCTTCGTTAACTTCAAAAAAGATGTTTTAAATCCGCAAAAGAGATAATGGCACCATATATGCTGAACATGTTGGAACAGATATGGCTGGCCTAAAAATCAAATTCTCTTCTAATGGATGTTCTTTTTCATGCTTTTTTGAATAATCTTTTTCAGGAATTTACTTTGTGGTGGGGAAGAAGGGAAGGGCTTTTAGGAATTTCCTTGAGTGCTATAATCTTATTAAACTTTGTATACATGTGAATGGAAGTCATTCCCTGATTAACTTTAGTTCTGTTTTGGCATTAGTTTAGAATAATTTGCATTAATAGACGATTTTTCAAATGGAAAAGTGTTTTTGGGTGTTGAATGAGATTTTTTGTGAAAATAGGTTGATCGCCAA
The DNA here is from genome assembly GCA_028751855.1 of Ambrosia trifida. Taxonomy (NCBI): domain Eukaryota; kingdom Viridiplantae; phylum Streptophyta; class Magnoliopsida; order Asterales; family Asteraceae; genus Ambrosia; species Ambrosia trifida. The sequence goes on from CM054122.1 coordinate 66,794,607, forward strand.
ACAGATCAGCGGCCTTCAACCAACATTTTGTAAGACCGTTGATTCAATCAGCGACCTTCATCAAAGTCGCTTATCCAAACCACAATCTTCCCCAAGGTCGCTGATACAAACAACAATCTCCCACTCCTAGTTTCCCCCTACTCCCTGCTCGCTGATCATTTGCTGTAACATAGAAAACGGATTTTGAAGTTAAAATTTTGAAATGGTTCAAGGTTTAACTTGTAGAGAGTTGACCAGCTCCATAATAAAAAGATCACATGCATACAGAAAGCGTTCTGTGTTTTTCTTTAAAAAGTTTTGGTGGGAAAACTTTTTTGTTCTTCTAAATAGGGGATTAGTAAAACGGTTTAATTTATTTGATTGGATTAAGATTATTATATTTGACTTGTTTAATAACCATTTAAAAACGAGATTCAATGACGTTTAATCTTTCTGGTTCGTTTTCTGTCTCATCGGATTTTCACTGGAATTCTGCCGGATTCTTCCTTTTCGGTTTCGGAATGATCTCTCTGTTCGTTTGTGTGTGGTACAGGGATGATCTTGTTTAATGATTTCGTTCGATATGTGGGCACAAAGGATGTCTATATTTTTTTTTTTTTTGAAAAACAAGGGATGATCAATTTATTTCACAAACTTCGGATAAAATGTAACTTACTAATAAAAAAAACTTGAAAGCAATCATTCAAACATGAACGAAACTTTTATCATGGGGTGATTTTTGTCCATGTCAGAATTAACAGCTAACAGCCACCTGATGCACGATTACACGAACGAACAATCAGATTGGTTGGTTTTTTAAGTGAAAATATTATCTTATATTGAGCACAGAAATAGTGGGTTTGATCTGTAAAATCTGAAATGAAGATCGCTGAATGAAGTGGCGACCTTGCAAAATCTGAAATGAAGATCGCTGATTCAGATGGCGAGTGAAGAAACAACGTGTATAACTTACTCTAAAGGAGGAATAAGTTTGGTTTGATACTCGTGTATGCTTAGATTATAATCGTTCGCTCACACTAATGACCTAAACCGAACCCTAGAAGGTACTAAAAGAATGAAAATGTGTGTGAGAATGTAAGTACACAAATATGTAAGTGGTTCAGTCTAGCTCGACCTACGTCCACTGTAAAAGAAGATATCTTTTATTACTTGAGTAAATACAAAGATCGTTGTTACAAGTGCTCTAAGACTATCTCGTTTAGTGTTATTTTTTGTATGAAATGTTCGACCCCTTGCAAAGGAGATGTAACCTCCTTTTTATAGGGAAAGCATGGGCCAACCGTTGTGGCCCATGGTTGAGATGGTAGTCTTGGGACCAAGTTCCGGATCCAATTATCTTCGGCCCAAAAAGTGGGTGAGAGAGCACGTGGTAATTAATGCTGATGTGAGAGAAGGCATGATCTGTCCTGCTGGAATTCCACGTGTCGCGATGTGATTGGGCACAGACGGCGCTTCTCACTGACACAACATGGTTGACCAGCTGGTGGCATCCGATGTGACGTCTGGCAACAGATAAGCATGCATGCATTGTACTCTGACGTGTACTGTTCACAGCAGCATGGGGAAAGCATGAGAGCAGTTATGTTACTTTTCACTATCAGGGGTTGTTGGACCATCCCTAACACGCGTTGTTCTCTGGTTGGCGCAGAGTTCGTTCAGCATCTGACCGGATCTTTGTCATTCTCGATCTTCCGTATATGCTCGTACTAAAAGACGATGTTAGTCGAATATTCCACGTGTAGGTTCACGTGCTGAGATTCTTTTGTGATGATGACGTCACCCTTCTTATGTGATCCTGCACGTAGTCATGTTATCCCGCGCATGCTTTGTTCTGTGGACATCAAGAGATCGATGTTGCTCTTGCAATGAAGTTGTGTTCCGCGCACTAGGCTTCCGCGGCGTCTTTGTAGTTAGTATATTTTATGGGATACGGCTGCCATCCGCGCCAGGATTAGATACCCTATCCCTTCAGCGAGCTACCTATTTTCACAAAAAATTACATGAAACACCCAAAACCACTCTTGAATCCTCAAAATTGCCTATTATTGCAAATGATTCATTAGTTCATTACTCTTTTAATGTGATGAATGTTGTGAGTTGCAACCGTGGACACTGACCAAACCACGTAAATTTTATGTTTTGTTTCTCGGTTTGATTTATCTTATGTTAATAAGCTAATAGTCGCATTGGCAGATCTTCCTATGGGCCAGACGAGGCGCAGTCCCACCTATCTTTTTCCCTTCGTAGTGTAAATTTTACCGAAAATTTTTAAAAAAGTTTATATGTATTAAGTCCGGCCAGTCAAATTGAGTCTGGCGTTACCAAGTTTTTGTTCAAGATCCAGCATTAGTATGTAGCTATTACTAAGTTTAAAGATGTGTGTGTATGTGTGTGTGTAAATATATATATATATATATAGAGAGAGAGAGAGAGAGATCTGAAGCACAACATTTGCTACATTAAAATTTGAAGGTACATAGTAGATAAGCTATATTTGCTGATACAGCTAATTAAGTAGGGATTAGGTTAACTAGTAAGGGGAGACGCCCACATTTGCAGAAGCAAATAAACCATCTTTCATGAAACCACCTTCAGTGTGATCCTACATAAATTAAAAAATATTTCAAATTTGATATTAATGCTGTTTGCAAATGTTATATAAATTTTTATTTTTATTTTCTTTTCAAAAACCACTGGGAATTTGGAATCATATATATAATAGAGAAGTAGAGAAAGGAAATGAACAGTGTACCTGTTGACGCATGCTGTTCTTGTTCACAGCACTCATCTGATCAGGCATCAGACCAAAGTGAATGTGTGGAAAGTGGGCCCACTGTTGGATACAAAAAAGACAATTATATCTCACATTTAAATATGTAAAAGAAATAGCTTTTTGTTTACTTGTTTAACCTTTTTATATTTGTATAAACAATTCCTGAAACCCTAATTTTTGCTTGCAACATTAACAATCAATCATCGTGCTTTATATATTAACATCTATAAGACCCCCGTAGTAGGGCTTGGAAAATGGCGCCCCTACGCACGTGGCACTAAAATGGCGCCCCCCACACCATTACAGGGGGGCTCCATTTTTCAAATCAGGCTTGGGGCTTTATATTAATAGCGCCCAACACATTTTAGATCACCCAATCAGACCTTGCCACGTGGCAAGGTCAATAATTCAACCAATCAGATTAAAGGCAGGGGCTTTATAAATAAAGCACCACCACTACACCCCTTTTTCACTTTATCTCTCCATGCAGACTCAGCTGTGACGTGGACCAATCAGAAAGGGGGGCTTTATATATAAAGCCCCCCACTACGCATGGTCTAAGCATGCACCATATTATTATTGAGACCATGCCAAAGAATTTTATAAACACCACTGACAATCTAACCTTAATTACACTTTTTTCAAACAGTCGTTTGAGGTTGCATTGAACGACCGTTTGAAGGTTACGTTTGTCATAGCAACACAAACATACCATCAGCCTCACCTTTAATATATGTTTTATTATTTTATACAGAAAAAAAAAAAGATAGGAATTGAAGCATGAAAGTTGTATGTTTTATGAATCTTAAAAACCTAAGTCGGAAAAGATCTTACATTCTTAGCGGCAGCACTGAAGGCTTCCCGATGACTAATATCAGGATTCCCAGCTTTGATCCTTTGAATTTCTTCCCTGCAATTTCAATTTCTGAAAACGTTATATTCATATTATTATCTTCTTTTACTAGGATTTTTTTTTTTTTTTAATATGGATATTTCTAGAAAAAGAAAAGGAGATATAGAAAGCTGACTTGATGAACCGATTGTAGGCAGAGGGGACTCTTTGTCTCTTCTCCGGAGCTGACATTAACAAAAACAAACGCATCAAATTTTACTTTCTACTGTGTGTTTTGACTATGTGTGCACCTTCCATCCCTCTTTCTTTCTTTCTTTCTTTCTTTCGTTCTTTGTGTTTTGTCATTTTATTAAGAAAATATATATGGAATGATGATGGGGGGTATCTATACTGTCACCTCATCCATCCTTTCTTATTTTCCTACAAACTATCAATGTCAAATCAGTTAAAATTGTGTGCATTTCCCCATTTAGAGAAATGACGGAAGCTATAACTAAAGAGGGAAAGAAAATAGTTAACTTATGACAGATTTAAACAGGTCGATTAATTAGTTGCTTTTTGAGTTGAGGAAAATTATGTTAATGAATAAAGTTAATTAGTTGATAATGTTTTTTTTTTTATCTTTTGAGGACAAACGTTTTGGCTAGAGTAGACATGCAATCAAACATTGTATATATATTCTATGTCAAAATAAGTACAACAATTAAGTAGAAGTCGTTAAATCAACATTAAGAAGAAGATTGATACTATAGTCTTTGGTATGTTAGACCATTTGTAGTGATGGGTGAAAAAAATTTCAAGTCCCATGGAACATTAAACGACACGTGACATATGGGTTTTACATGAGGCTTGAAATCAAAAAGAGGTGTAGTGGTTAGGTGAAAATTTTCAAACCTCTTACAATCATTTAATATTAATTTTTTAATAAAAACAAATAAGCAACATCATTGGCCCTCCTTATTTTTTTAAGGCGTGAAAAATTTCCACCCCCCTCCCCCAAATCGCCCCAATCCCCGCCCTCCGGTGTGGTGTTCCGTGCGTGAATTTGCCCCCTAAAACGCGTCGGGCACCACTATTTATGCTCTTATAAGAATTTCAGATATTGAAAGCCGTTTCACTACAATTTTTTTTTCTCATGGGTAATAATATATGGTGTGGTTCCCACTTCCCCCTTGTCCACCTCACCGTCACGACAATCTCTCATTCTCTTCCCGCAAATCAAGAAAATGGTTCCCTCTTCTTCCCCTTTTTTTTATTTAATATGTTTAACATCCTAATAGAGGAAAAAAGAAGCTCGGGGAGGATGAGGAAAAGTCCCCGTTTGCACCGAAGGTGGGTCGGGGTCGGTGTTCCCCGTCCGGGGAGTTTGCCACCTCACTTCCCCGACTTCTCCCCCGATACCACACCCCATCGTGTAATCACAAAAAAATGAGTGATATGCATACATGTAACGACTAGTTAATCATGTTTTATTGATTGTTAACACCGTCAAAAAAAAATTTCTATATCTATTAACATGTATAAAAAGAGAATAGACCATTTTTAATAACCTGGATTAAATTATATATTTTTTTTGGAAGAAACTCACAAGGATAGTTACTTATGTAATATAAAAAAGAATATATCAAAAAAATTGAAAGTGTTTTTTTTTTTCTTTTTTTTTCTTTTTAGTATATGTGAATGCAGTTAGTAGGGCTTTTGGACGATATGAATGGGGAGGAGGCATAAAAGTAGCTTTTGATTTTAAACTTACTCTAGGAGCATGGAAAAATGAGGAAAGGGAAGTTTTTATCGCTCCTGATCATTTAAAACGTTTAATGAACGGGAGAACCAGAAGTAACTAATTAATACTCGTAACCATTCAATTTAATTTTACGCAAATGCTAAGATGCTATCTTCTAAGATTTTGTAAGGTTTGGGTCATATTTAACAAAATATACACATGTGTGTTACTCTCATATGAAAGATTTTGGTGGCACCAAAACGTTGAATTATCTCCCCTTTCTTACTACTATGAAAAGTAAATAAAATGTTGGTAAAAGCACCATAATATTGCAAATGAAATAGCAAATGAAGGTAAACCAAGCATAATTTAAAAAGAAAAAAAAAAGAAAATGAGAACATCTATAGTGCCTCCAGATGAATATTTAAGGGTAATGTGATCGAATATATAACTTCACTGTTTTTGTCCAAATGTAACACAAGATTTTTTGTTGTTCAGCGTAAAAGATTTTTCATTCTTGTACTTGGTGAAATATAGTCACCAAATGTTTTGTTTCAATAAAAATGGTTTATATCAGTTCTAATATTGCAAACAAAACATCAAATTTCAAACTCCAAGAACAAATTTGGACACTTCGTGGGTAATATGTTTATATATATAGAGTTCATATATAAAAAACAATCAAAAGAAAAATAACTTACGTCTGTTGGTCACTGGTGGCTTTGGAAGCTCCTTAAACCCTCCCCTAGCAGTCAACGAAAAATCATTTGGGAAATTCTGATTGACCAGAAAGTTAGAACTCCCATTTGAAACTTGATCATCCTGTGAAAAAAAGATTATACTTTTAGATAACTTCTATATTTGTCACATTTGTTTCTTTATATTTATCTGAATCTCTAAACTTTTAAAAATTCTTTTATTTTCCATCTCCATCATAATACATCTCTATGAAGGTCCACTATTCATCAACCCAGGATAAAAGTTGAGGGGTAGCGCATGTTAAAAAAATTGTTTAAGGTGTCGATACATAAAATGAAAAAGAAAAAAAATGCACTAAAAATGTAATTAGGCAAGAAAGCAGAGAGGTAGCTACCCCTAACCATAAACTAAAAACACCCCTGCTATTCATATTATCTATAAATGTTTATGAGTGCCAAAGAAATAGAAAAAGAATAATAAAATAATCTTATATATGTGAGAAAAATAGAGATAGAGGCAGAGATAGAGATAGAGATTCTAATGTGAATGCTCTAAAACAAAGCAAAATCTTGAAGAAAAATAAATTCAAATGACACCACAATTACCAAAAGTGTATGACTAGAAGGAGCCAGGAAATTATTATGACCAAAATGAAACTGATTAACTGACGGTGGCAGCACCATGTTCATAGGGAGGAGAGTAGTACAGTGACCACACCGGACTGTCACCGTCTTGAACAAGCTGGTGCAAGGAACACTCACCTAAAGTTCATGAAAAACAGTTAGCCAAAAGAAACACAGTGAAACCCTAGTTAAAAAGATCCAGTAAAAGAGGTTAGAACTGAAGAATACCGCGAGAACAGTGTCACAGTGAGTGCAATGAACATAGCAAAGCTGATCGTTGCATGAAGGGGGAGGAGGGAAGTGTTGGAGAAGCTGTGCAACAGATGGGGAGGTAGAGGAAGAAGAGATGGACATGTTTTGGTTTAATGTGTGTTTGGAGATTTATGTGGGGTGTGTGAGATGATATGATTGATTGATTGATTGATTTGAGATGAGTTGATTGATAGTAATGAATTGACAGATTAACAACCACGTTGGATCTGCTTTTGGGGGGTTATGAGTTGAGTTGAGCGAGAAAGGGGGAGCAGATAAGAGGTAAAGGGGAATGGAGGTGCAGTAGAGAGAGAAATATAAGGCTACAACTACCAATTAAAGTTTTCTTTTGGGTGCTTAATGGAAATAGTGGGTAGGGTATGTACCCATGCATGGTTTGCAACTTTGCATGTTGTGCATACTTATACATCTATTGGATGTATATGAATATGATTTACTCTTGTTATTATTATTATTATTATTATTATTATTATTATTATTATTATTATTATTATTATTATTATTATTATTATTATTATTATTATTATTATTATTATTATTATTATCTTGTTGGGTTAATCTTACACCTCAAGCAAATTTCACAACATCATGTAGCTCCGCATGTAGCTTTTACTTGTCAATTAAAATGGGTTATAACTTAATGCTACATTTGCGAAATCGTAGGGTTGTAATTAATGAAAAAAAAAAACAAAAACATAAAAACCATTCGATTAAATAATCAATTTTTATTTCAAAATTAACTAAACTTAAAAAATACATACAGATTAGATGAAAAAATTCGTTTATGGTTTCTTTCAATGAAGGTAGTTGTCGTAAAAAAATATGTTGGATCGCCATCGAGATCCCGGTCAAACAATCCATTACTAGGCTATGGAAAGACATTGGGGCTATGGATGACGTTTTAAGTAAAGTCGGGGTTATGTTGGGTGATCGTTTGAAAGTTGAGATTGTTAATGGGAGGAATGTGTTCTTCTAGAAAGACCGGTGGGGGGGCCCTGCCCCATTTGAAGATCTTTTCCCTGCTGCGTTTCGGTTGGCGGCTGACAAAAATGCAAAGGTGTCGACCTATTACTCGAAGGTCGGTGAGGTTGTTCAATGGAAATGGGAGTGGACTGGTGACCTCCGGACTATCGAGGAATGGACCTGAATCGGTAGCCTCTTGAATATGGTTCATGGGGTTTCGATATTGGATAGGGAGGATAAATGGATTTGGGAAAACAGTTTTGGGCTCTCATTTGTTAGTACATGTAATCTAGATGTCCCTAACCGAGTATAGGTATTCGTATGTTGTTTTGTGAACGTTTATATGTAATTTGTGTGTTTTTATGGTGTTTTGGGAGATTAGTCCGACAATGATTGGATTAGACGACTAGCAAACGACTAGCTTTGCTAGTCGTGTACTTTCTGGTAGACTATGGGCCATAGTCGTGCAGAATATAGGCAACTATGGTTCATAGTCGCCTGTCGTATTGCTAGTCACCCCCATGGGCCTGGGCCAACTGGATCAGACTATAAATACATCCAATCATTGCCCTAATCATTCAGCTGTCATTTCACACATTCCCTAACACCTAGTACCTCGGTTTCAGTGCCTGTAGCTCCGTATTGTACACTTACGCTCTGTTTTTAATACGAATACAACTTTGAACCTTTGTGTGTGTTTTTGATATCTTGTGTACGTGTTTGTTGGTGTTTTTGTTATTCAAACATCGTCTAGAGGATTCCACACTCTAGATGAACAGCTCGTGATATCAGAGCCTTGGCTCTTATCACGAGTGTTTGAAAACATTTATGATTAAAAACAGTGAGGTTTTGTGTTTAAAATCAGAATTTTTACCTAAAAACCTATTTTGAAAGTTTCTAACTTTGTGTTTTTGCAAAAACCAACATTTTTCAAAATCTAAGGTGGTTTTATAGGCTAAAAATTTATGGTTTTTATTAGGGTTTGCACCAAAAGTGTTTTGACAACCTTCCGAATCATTTGGTAATTAAACACATTGATTTTGAAAAAAAAATTATGATTTTCATTTAAAACAACCTATCAGACCTATTAGGGGGACTATGAAATTATAGGCGACTAGCAATTGTTTTCGTGTCACTATTTAACCCGACTAGCTTCATAATCGTGCATATTCTACACAACTATAAAGCTAGTCGTCTGAAAACATCATAGTCGGGCCTACTTTCACACGACTAGCATTATAGTTGTGTAAAAGCTCCCATAATCGTCTATTTTCTCATAATCGTCTGTTTTAACCCATAATCATGTCATTTTTCATAGTCGTGTGTTTGGTAGTCATGTAAAAGTTCATAATCGTCTAAAATCAGTATTTTTCCAAATTTGACTAAGTATTGGATGTACGGACTATTATTGGACTGTCAAACATAGCTAACCAGTGGGGACACTTGAACAAACTTAGACAACAGTTTGAACAACCCATGAACACGCAAATGAACCTACCCACCAATCCTTAGGCATTCTCGGCTCAACGGAACGTGCAACGGATGTAACAACAGTAGCAGCAAGCTTATCTTGCCGAAACCAATCCTTAGGTGCTCGAAGCTCAACAGTACGCCCAACAACAACTCCATGAACGGGAATCTGTGGGCACTCACAGCCGCTGCAAACTCAACAAAGTCATCATTTATCGTCAGTGTTGTTAAGTGATATGTAAACCGGGAGTTCGAATAGGGCACCGAAGCTTCAATTTAGTTCAGATTACCACTCATTGAAGGGATGTTTCAGGACACATGTGAAAGGTATAGATGGAGAAGTTTGGGCAACGATATACCAGACCAATGATAGAGAATTCTAACATTCCAGTCGCCTTGGATGACATGACTGATATTCAGAAAAGGTAGTTTAATGCAGAGAATAAGGATTTGACTACTATTACACAAGCGTTACCCAAAGACATCCTACATCATTTTGCACAGTGTACAACTTCTCAGATGCTTTGGCTTGCGTTAGCATAAAGGAATCAGGGAAATGAGAAGACAAGGAAGATCAAGATGGATCAACTTAGGAAAGAGTTTGAGAACTTCATAGCGATAGGGAATGAGCCTCTATGGGATCTGAGTGCACGCTATTATCATTTAATGTCGGGGATGTATTAGTGCGAGATTGTCTACACATCTGCTGAACTTGTTAAACGATTTACAAATGCACTCCCTCCCCACTAGCATCAATGGCAAGACATCCAGAAGTCAAAAAACCATTATCAGACCATCTCCATGAATGAATTTGTGACCAAGCTCGAGAACAAAGAAATTGATGAAATCAGGAGATCGAACAAGGTGTTTATCTCTCAAAACCCCATTATCTACTATGGGACAGCTTTTGTCCTTAATCAAGGTCCTGTATTTTCCTTTGACAACTATGGTCCCATCCCAGCTATTGTTCATCTAGTGTACCCCTTTGGACAAGCAAATCAATGTCCTCCAACATTTGGGGCAAATCGGTTTGGTGTTAACTCCTTTGCACATTTTCAGCACCAGCACAAACAACGCCGAGCTATGGTGGACCTTATCCGTCATGGTATGGCGGTGCTTCATCTTCGGGTTATGGTGGTGCCTCTTCTTCAAGTCAGGCGGTGGTTTTCTGTTCAATTCAGTTGCTCAGGAGTTAAACACAACGGGATTTGAGAAGGTGGCGGTAGAAATGGCTCAAGAACATATGGCTCTACTGTCTACATTGGTCAACTCCTAAAGTGGCTTAGTTGTAGGGCAGATAGGAAATCCGTATCTTACTTAAGAAGACTACGCCCAGATGGACAAGGATGATATGGACCTAATTGATATTCAGTGGCACTTTGCAAGCGTAGTTCGAAGAGCAAAGGAGTTTATGGATCGAACGGGAAAGAAGAGATGTGCTGATCAAAAACAACACAAGATTTGGGTTCGATAAAAGCAAAGTCACGTGTTACAACTGTGGCACCAAAGGACACTTTGCTAGGGAATGTCATCGACTGAAGCAACAAGCAAATCAGAATCCCTTCAACAACAACTGGGGCAATCAGAACTAGAGATAGCAAGCCCAGACACAACCTCAACCAAATACTGAACGAACAATCGTCCCTGTGCAAAACCAGAACCAGCGTGCTCCCGCAAACAACAATCAAGGACAAGCACTGGCAATACAAGCAGATGAAGGATTCAAATGGAATCTTCACCTAGAGGGAGATGATGCCCTGTAGGGTGGTGCAGCATGTTATGTTAAACAGGTTCCTGATGCGGACGTTGAAGTTGAAGATTGCATAAGTGCACAAGAAGTCAATGTGCCGGACAATGACTCCTCGGATTGTGATTCTGAATGTGATTATGAGCTTTATTTGGATTTGGAGTAACTGCTTGCAGAAGCAGATGAGTTTATCAGCAAACGATCTCTCTTGGTGGATGCTAGCTGTACAAAGGCGAATCTTGCTAAATTATTTGGAGCTAAAACGTGTGATGCTCACTATGCATTGATGGCCATCACAGAATCGTCAACCAAGGTAAGTTCATCTTCCACTTTCTAAATCTGATTGTATGGATTGTGATAAGCATAGGTACATAATTGAAATGTTAGCTGATGAAAATCTAAACCTTAAAGCTGATCTGGGACAATGCCAACGACCAAATGATGTTTTATGATCCAATGAAAGGGGTTTTAAAAACACTATTGAGGCATACAAAAAGGATGTTTCTGAATTATCTAAAATTCTGTTGAACAAACAAATTGCTATTAATAATTACATTAATGAGTTATAAGACACTAAGAAATAGTTAGCCATTGTTAATTGTGACTATGAAAAGATCAAGAAAAAGCTTGAAAGTTATCTAAATTGCAAGTATGTTCTTGATCACATAGTTGGCAACCTAGATAAAGAAAACAATTCCACTATACCGGTATATGCACAATGTCGTCCACCTGTGAGATTTGAAACTCATACCTTTGATGTTATACCAAAGGAGGATTTTTTGGATATAACTTCAAATGCTGCAAGTATTGGTGATCCACATCAACCTGATGTGAAGCCAATGCTAGCTTCTAGTGAGATTGCAGATCATGTAAGTGTCTGTGAGACACACATTTCTGATTATGAGTTTCATGAGCCTAGGAGGGATGCACAGGCTAAGAATGCGAATATTCCTATCCAAAATCACATTTTGTGTGATCCTGAGCTAAAAGTGCAGCCTACTAATGGCAAGGAGATCACTAAGGTTATCAAGATAAGGGGGAGCCCAGTTCCAACTAAGGATGAAGCAGCAACAAGGCCACAAGCTAAGTCTGCTGCTAAGCTAAAGGCTAAACCTAAATCTGAGCCACGTTTAGTTAAAGTTGAAGTGGTTCCAAACGTTGTTCCCTCAAAGGAATCTGATGCAAAGCCGTCTAGCCCAAAGGCTAAGAAGAAAGCTAAGCCAAAGAGACCGAAACAAGTTTGGAGGTCTAAGTCACTAGCCAAATCAGGAGAATCACCAACTGAAGCTACCAGACCATCAGATGCAACTCCAACTCCTAAAGGGAAGTGGGTTGATTTTCCAACTGTTGATGAAGATGGTAGACCCAAGACCATGAAGCCTTGGGTCCCCCTAAACCACTAATCTTTATTTGTTTGTGCAGGGAGTTCCACAAGGCCTTATCATCAGCATATGGATTGTTGATAGTGGAGCTTCGGGGTACATGACGGGTGACTTATCCATGCTATTTGACATCAAGAGTATCAACAGGGGGTATGTTGCTTTTACTAGTAATAAGGGGGTTATATAAAAAAAGAATGTAGTATGAGCAATGGTATTATAAGCTTTGACAAGATAAGATTTGTTAAGCAGATAGACCACAATTTGCTAAGTGTTTCACAGATATGTGATAAGATATTCACAATATTCTTTTATTACAAAACATGCTTTATTCTGAAACCGGGCTTTAAAATTCCTAAAGAGTGGGCTATGATTTCTGCTCCAAGAGTAAATAATCTGTATGTTCTGGATAGGAGTCAAGCTTTGACGGCACAAGGGCAAGTCATTTTTTTCTGTCAAAGGCGACAGAGAAGGAATCCATCATATGGCACAGACAAATGGGACATATTCACTTGAGGAAGATGAACCATTTAGTGCAGAATCAGCTTTTTGAAGGTGTCTCAGGCAAGAACGTCCATTTAAATAATGTCTGTGTCTCATGCAAGAAGCGGAAGCAAAAGAAGAAATCTCACAAACCGAAGAATGTCAACTCAGTCAGTGTTCCTCTCGAACGATTACACATGGATCTGTTTAGCCTTGTTAATCGCAAAAGCAAGAATAGAGATCTGTACTGTCTGGTTATCATTGATGATTATTCTAGATTCTCTTAGGTAGTATGCATGCAGCACAAGAGTAAGACTTTCGAATAATTGAAGAATCTGTTCACCAAGATTAAAAATAAATATCAGCAAAAGATCCACAGGATTTGAAACGACAATGGAACCGAATTCAAGAAGCATGCTATGGAGGCTTTGTGTGCAGAAAAGGGTATTCATCATGAGTTCACAACACCATACACTCCACAGAAAAATGGGGTTGCAGAAAGAATGAATTGGACATTTTATAGAGGCAGCCAGAACGATGCCTGCATATTTGAATCTATCTGTATTCTTCTGGAATGAGGCCGTTCACTGCGCATGTTATACTCTAAATAGGGTTATTACGGTAAAGAAGCATGGTAAGACTTCTTACGAACGGCTGAATCGTAGGACACCGAACTTAGAATTTCTAGAACCATTCGGGGCTCCATGCACCATAATCTAACCACATGAAAAATTGGGTGGTAAGGCAAAAGAAGGGTTCTTTGTTGGTTACAGCATTCCCAATAAAAGAGTGTAAAGCAAAAGAACCCAACGCGTTCAAGAATGGCGTAATGTCAATGTTCATCGCTATACTGTCAATGCTCCTATTGTTGGACCCGATTGATTCTTTCAATGTAGATAATGTTGTAGACGATGTTGTTGCACACATGTATTACAATTGTGAAAATACTGCTAGTTCACCACTGATGCGTTCGATCATCATCAATACACTAACAACATCCAATGCTTCAACATTTATGGGTCCTCCAACCAAAACCGCAGCAACAGAGGTAGAGAAGTTTTTTAGGAAGCATCGGTAGAGAATCAAGATTCATCTTTTTCTGACGAGGAATTTGCAGAATCTCAAGAAACTCTAACTGGTGAACAAGCTAGAAATGGTGAATCTACCACTACAGTTCCAGTCATTCCTACAGGAAACAATCAAGCTAGTTCTTCTTCTTATGCAGCACCGGGGATTGATCTGCAGATTAATCTTTCCAGGTTTAATATGCAACACGCTGCTCCTTCTAGTTCAAGCGCCTAGAGACAAATCTTTCTGAAAACATGGAAAATCTCAACTTGCATTCGGATGATCTAGTGCCGGCACATCCGGAATCTCAGATTCACGACACTTATCCATTGCAAAATGTGAATAGAAATCCAGCTAGCAGACTGATGACACGTGGTCAACTCTGAAATGCTAGTTCAAGTGACAATGCAGGTAACATGGCTCTTTATTCAGACATCAGAAAAGCCGGTCATCAGAACGATGTTTCCTCCGCTCTCTACGTGTCTCAACAGGAACCATGAACTATATAGGAGGCACTGAGGGGGGAACCATGGATTAAAGCTATGCAAGAAGAACTTTAGCAGTTTCAAAAGCTGGGAGTTTGTGACTTAATTGACTTACTTCCTAGTGCGAAGAAATTGGAACAAAGTGGGTCTTCAAGTGTAAACGGGATGACCACGGGGTGGTTATCAGAAACAAGGCTCGATTAGTTATGCTTGGCTTTAGACAAATAGAAGGAAAAAATTACAGTATACGCTCCAGTTGCATGCCTTTAAGATATTAGGATGTTCCTAGCTTATGATTCGTACAAACGATACAAGGTTTATCAAATTGACCTGAAAAGTGTTTTTCTGTATGGTATCGTGAAGGAAGAGGTGTATGTTGAAGAGCCGCCGGGTTTTGAGGATCCGTTTCATCGTGAAATAGTTTACAAGTTGAATAAAGTGTTGTACGGACTCCATCAAGCTTCGCGAGAATGGTATCAAATGCTTAGCAACTATCTGATATCGAACGGGTTGAAGCATGGACTCGTGGATTACACCTTATTCACTAAGGAAAAGGATGGAGACCGTCTTCTGGTACAGGTTTATGTTGATGATATAATTTTTGGGTCTACTAATGATGAATTGTGCAGGGAATTTGAGAAATTAATGTAGGAGAAGTTCGAGATGAGCTCCATGAAGGAAATGCAATTCTTTCTTGCACTACAAGTGGAACAACAAGAGTCGGGGATCTTCATCCACCAGACCAAATACATTGCTGACATCTTGAGTCGGTTCCAGATCGAGGACTCTACTCTAGTGTCCACCCCCATTCAAACCAATCACGGGATTGCTATTGATGAGAAAGGACAAACTATTGATCCCTTCATCTATCGAGCGATGATTGGCTCATCGATGTATTTCACTGCTTCTATACCCGACATAATGTTTGCTACATGTCTTTTAATCTCGTTACCAGTCAAGGCCGAAACAATTCCACCTGATTGATGTGAAGAGGATCTTACATTATCTAAAGGGTTGTCCGACCAAAGGTCTATGGTACCCTAATGACGAAAAGTTTGACCGCATCGCTTTTAGTGATGCTGACTATAGTGGATGCAAGACAGGCGCAAAATATACATCGGATGGATACCAGTTTTTAGTTGCAAAAATAGTCTCATGGCAATGCAAGAAGCAAGCCTCGGTGTCCTTATCAACTTGCGAGTCAGACTACGTAGCTGCTTCCAGCTGCTGCTCCCTGGTTTTATGGATATAACAACAAATGGGAGACTACGGTTTGAAATTTCTTAATACTCCCATCTACTGTGACAAAGAGTCCGCTATAGCACTTGCTAAAGACTCAGTTAAACATTCCAAGGCGAAACACATACTCGTTCGGTATCATTTCATACGCAATTGCTATGAAAAGAAATTAATCGATGTTGTTAAAATCCACACTGATTACCAACGTGCTAATTTATACACCAAAACTTTTGGCAGACCTCGATTCGAGAATTTGCTAATTTTAAATGGCATTAAATAAAAGCAGGATTTAGTTCCTCATCGGTGGTCGTTTTTTGTAAATATTTTTCTTCAAAAACTTGAAAATTCCAAAAATATTGTCTTTTCATAGATTTTTAAGGGGAGAAAATTCAAAAAAATACAAAAACATCAAAAAAATTTCAAAAAAAAAAGAGAGAGAAAAACCCAAAAATAAAAAAAAAATATATGAAAAGCAAAAATCAAGTTTTTATTTGGGAAAAAGGGGAAAAAGACATGTACTCATCAGTGGGCTATCTGAGCCTTTTAAAATTATAAAAGAATTGGAAACGATAAGCAGCCTCTACAATGACGTGTTAGTAGGTTCAAAATCATTTTCAAGTTCGGCACGGTGATATAAACTAAATCGACTGCAATTTGTGTGGATTAACATCATGTTGGCATATGGTCTTAGTACCAAAATCTCGTTTGATAGAATTCCAAAATCCGAGGGTTCTGGTCTTTAAGAGGTTGGTACATTCAGGGTGAACTAGACGTCTCTGAGAATAAAGTAGTGGCACACATGTGGTATGTTGGGTTCACAGCCAAACTGAGTCACCTCTATGTCAAGTCCAAGCAAAAGAAAAACAAAAAAAAATAGAATAAATTCTGGTCAGGAGACGTATGGGAATCCTATAAGAGTAAAAAGATTCAAAATGCCAAAACCCTAATTCTAACTGAGAATTTGCTCTAAGGTAACAAATCATATTCCTAAAGCATCATACCAATAAATAATTTAATGGTATCTGACTTGAACCCTGTTAGTACATGATGTCCCTAGCCTAGTATAGGTGATGTTTGGTTAGCGTTTCGGGTGTTTGGGTGTGTTTGAAAGTGATTTGGGGTGTTTGGAATGCTAAGGGCGAGTAGCTCATGTTGGGGGCTATTCAGAGTTCGGAATCCTCTGAAAAGGTTCGGACAACAAAACAACAATGAAACAATGATGAACGAGGTATCAACACACACAAAATAAGGTCAAAGGTTGTTTTGATTAATCATAAATAGAGCACAGGTGTTTTACACATCAATCTCAGACCTCCAGACCTTAGGAAGGGTGTTTGGGGAATGTGTGATGTGACAACTAATGAATAGGGCAATGATTGGATGCTTATATACCCAGCAGGTGAGTAGCAAAGCGACAACGAGATCTATAACTCAAACATGGAGCTACACAATATCCTAATATTAGACGTTAGGGTTTGATAAACACAAAACTTATTATTAAAAAGCAACACAAAACAAAATTGGAACCTTAAATCGTACCATGATATAAAGAGAGGCCTATTATGAGTGTAGTGGAGGAAGATCGTCGGTTTGCTGTAGTCGATGATAGCACAGAGGTCAGCGGGAAGTTGAAATTTTGAATGATGTTCGTCGGTTTGCTCTTTGTATACTAATTCAAAACAGAGGTAGGAAAGTAAAGCTTCAGGTGAGAGTGGATACCATGGATCAGAGAGATTTAAGCTAATTAAACTCATATCTCAAGTTGGTGCAAGTTATGTTAGAGCACTGTTCATCTTCTTCTTCTACTTTCTTTCTCTTGATCTTCACACTTGCTTTTGGAGCTCTGATCTTCTTCTTATTATCTTTGTTTATCACAACTTAAAGTTATGATCATGGGTCGCATGATTGTGTTTATGTTCTTTTATAAGATGAAAATTATGCCGGTCCGAGTGTTGATTTCTTTTCGCAACCAGTACAACGAACTCTGTATGGATGATATCGATCAAACCTTCATAAAACAACCAAACCACCGTTCAAAAATATAACTTATTACATTATTATTATTATTATTATTATTATTATTATTATTATTATTATTATTATTATTATTATTATTATTATTATTTACATTATTATTATTATATTTGCAACACACACCTTGAACCCATTCTCGTAAACCAGGGAAAAATGGCTATAGTAAAACACTTCAAGACAATGATTTTGTTTTGTGGATCTCACGAGGACTTACCTGTGTTGTTTGAGCCTTGCTATGGCCATAGCGAGGCGCTTTGAAGTGGGTAACTGTTCAAATATAAAGAAAAAAAGGACTTGTGCTATTTCTTTTCAATTATAGTGACCGAGAGACTTTAAATCCCTTACAAAGCACAAGGATGAAGTCTTGGAAAAACCCACTAAAATGCCCTAAAATTTCGGACCCTAACACGCACGAGACGAATGTTGCAACATGAGTTCAACCAAGATGACACGTGAAGCTTTTGATTCCAAGTGAATCCCTTTATTGCAAACTCACCTCCCGTAGAACATAGGCCTCTACAAAGTTTGATCAATTCGCCTTTTTCACTTATTTAATGACATTTAATGCGCATACCGCATTCGAAGATCAATGTCTTCACATTTTAGTAACATTTCAGACTAACTGAGATTCGAGAACAACATTCTCTCTCAAACCTTTCTAAAAGTAGAAAAAACTTCGAACAACATTAACAACTAACAAATATTGTAGAACAAAAGAAGAAAATGTTCCTCTCTGTTACCAAGCATGTCAAGAAATGATAATTTTCGAATATTGTAGATCAAGGTCTTCATTAGTACTTAACGGTGGTGAACAGTTAGGAATTGAATTCTTAGCGATGATAAAGGATAACGAAGATTAATGTTGTATATTTCCCGGAAGTATACTGAATTTTCATTTAGGGTAGAATCTAGAAAGGTATATTAGAGATGATAAAGGATAACGAAAATTAATGTTGTATCTTTTTCGATAGTAATGAATAAAAAAATTAATAAACACTTTTAGAGTTATTAATGATAGTTTAATTAGGGTTATTACTTTGTTTTTATTTTTTTTAATTTTTTTATATTTTTTATAATAATTAAATAAATAAATAAAAATGTTCTATCACTGTTTGTATAATTCTTATAATAATGTTTTTGTAGTTAGCTCGTGAAATTAAGTATAGAGATGGATCGGATTTCACAGCTTCCTGAATCTATTGTTCATCACATACTTTCTTTTTTAATAGTACTCCTTCAAACCTTGTTCGAATGAGTGTACTCTCTAAGACCTGGTTTCGCCTTACCGCGTCTTTCCTCTTTCTAGATTTCAATATCGATATTTTATTAAATAAATAAAAAAATACACTTCAAAACAAAAAAAAAAAAAAAAAAAAAAAAAAAACCCAAATTAAACCCCTAATCCAAAGCGCCTCGCTTTAGCCATAGCGAGGTGCTTTGGATAAAAAATTTCAGCTTTTCCTGCAACCTCGTAACCACCTCATTTGATTTGACCCGAAGCGCCTCGCTTTGGCCATAAATTTCAGCTTTTCCTGCAACTACGTAACCACCTTATTTGATTTGACTCGAAACGCTTCGCTTTGACCATAGCGAAATGCTTCTGAAGAATTAAAATAGAAGCAGAGGGTGTTAATAACTGGAGCCTTCTTTTATTGTCGTAGCATTATCAACTTGTTTCAAGATATATAAATTGTATTTCTCCATAGTAAACATATAGTGACATGGACTAACAGTTTTAAGAGGGTGTTTGGGATTGTGTTTTGAATCTCATTTTTAGATTATTGCGTTTTGAAAACGCAGATAATCAGTTTTTAGTGTTTGGATTGCGTTTTGAAAACGCAGATAATCAGTTTTTTAGGGTATCAAAACGCAATAATCTATAAGCAGCTCCACCCCTGCTTTTCCAAAACGCATAATCTGTTTTGAATAATCAATCCCAAACACCCTCTAAATCAATCAAAACTCATTTTTACTTACGGTTAAATTTTAGAATTTAAGGCCTGGAAAAATAGCATCGAGGCTTTCCTAATAGTGCAAGGTTTTGTTTTCGCTCCGGCTATTCACACAACTTTTTATTTTATCTGCACAATCATATACGGTCCATATAAAGCTATAGGGGCCGTATAGGGCTATGTTTCCCAACAATCAATGATTGTCAATCATTGGTTCAGGTACATATAGGTCTTTATGGGCCGTATAAGGCTCTATGGTTCGTATATGGGTCTTTCCTGCATGTAACTGTAAAACCCATCATTTTATTTCATATGTAAAATTAATATGTCATATTAGATTTCTCAACAATTGGACGTTCCCGGGATATAATCTAATACTAAATTATTATTAAGTGAAAAAACCTTTTTGTATATGCTATTTTACTTTTTATAAATAAAAAATAAAAAAAAAACTCAATGCATCCATTTCAACACAATCTTAAAAAAAAAAAAGAAAAAAAAACCTTTACGGCCCATAGACAACCCCTCTCCGGCCCATATAGCCCTATACGGCACGTATATGCGTATATGTGTGCTTTTTCAAAAACATTTATTGCACTAACACCGTATACGGCTTGTATAGGCCTATACGAACCGTATAAAGTTGTGCAAATTGAAAACGTGAGATTGTACAAATAACATGCCCCGTTGTTTTTCATTTACTTTCTAATTGTTTTTATGAAAACGATGCGAAACCTTTTTACTTTTTGACATTTGACCGAAATTTTTAGAGACTGCTTTTTTTTATATGTTCCAAGAAATCAATGTACGTTAAACTTGTTATCCACAGTGTTTTAAAAATGTGTATAGTATTTAGAAATTATAAAAACCAACTTAACACTATTTATTATTATAGTTTTGTTTGATAATCAATCAATTAAGAGACCAATTCCAAAAGCCAAACCACCCAGGTGCAATTTTGTTTTGTTTAGTGTGGCTTTTAAATAGTTTCGAGGTGTAGACGAGACGAGACAAGTCGAATCGAGTCCAAGCTCGCCTACGCTTCAGCTAGCTAGCTCTGTTATTTAACTTATGATAGCTCAAACTTGAGCTTGAACTCGGTTTATTTTGAGTTTTATATCTAAAGTTTACTATTTAAGTGCAACATATGAAGTTGTTTAAACTCGAGCTTAACTCGTTTAATTATTTATATATACGTGTGTGTATATTAAAAGTATGTTTCCATCTATATATCTTTGTTATGTTACCGTATAATATTATTTCTATCATAATTTTATAAAGAACAACAATAACTAATTAATATATAGCAGGTAAAAGTATATTAACAATAAGATCGTTCACACGTGGAAGTCTACACAAGGTTGTTACGTGAACCTTGAGTTGGATTATTAAACAAGCTTATTTTTTACCCAATCTATGGCTTGTGCTCGTTTAAGTTTTAGTCAAGCTTCTAACAAGCCAATCTTATGAGTACCTTACGAGAGCCGAGAGGCTTAACTTGTTTAGCTCTTTAAATCGAATTTGTCTGGTTCAAAATTTACCCAACTGCACGAAAACCCCTACTTCTAGTGAATTAGACATATCTTAACGAGTCTTTGAGTATTGGTTTAATTTGATTGCATTCAAGTTTTGCGATTAATCAACAAAAGCCGGTTTGGCAATAAAGGACACTGGTATCAAGATTCGACATATGTACACGGATACATATATTTGTGTATGTATACAGCTATATATCACAAGTGTAGAAACTGAGATTTGTTGGAGAGAGGAGCCCGAAAGGGACGTTTGCATGATATCAAATATCTCATTAGTCGATCATCTGTTGCTTTCTTCTGAATTTATTTTTATTAATCAATTAATAACCACTTTCCCATTCAATTCTTTCTGGTTACTCAAAATTCAAATCCAGACACAGAACCTTATTTTAATTAATATACAAGGATTCTTGGTTTTGTTCTCAAAATGTGTCACATTAATAGTTTAAGGTAAGTTTTAATTAATATACAAGGATTCTTGGTTTTGTTCTCAAAATGAGTTGCATTAATAATTTAAGGTAAGGTGTAAATGAGACGAGTGACTCGTGAACTACTTGAAGTCGACTCATTTAAAACTCCAATAGAGCAGAGCTTAAACAAGCCTAAGCCAAAGACCGAGTTGTTACTGAAGCTCATTTCCTAAACGAGCTCGGCTTTGGGCTTTGGATTTTGAGTTCTAGCTGGCTTGCTAGCCTAAACTGTTCAGTTTTCAATTAATATAATAAATCTATATTATATGATAAAAGAATATGATTAAGAACGCATGTCATTCATTGGAGCCATCAACTTTTGGTTTTTTTGCTACTCTTTTCTACTTAGTTATAAATACTTATTTTTTTAAGAGTAAGCCTCAATTTTCGTCCATGTGGCTTGCTGGTTTTAACACTTTCAGTCATATAGTTTGAAAATTGCATTTGTCATCTGATAGTTTGCAATTTCTAACAGTTTTAGTCCACCGCTCTAATGGCCATCCATTTCTCTGTTAACTTTTTTGTGAAATGACAAAAATACCCCTGTAGTTAAAAATCAAAGTAAATATACATTAACTAGTTATCAAACTTCTCTCTCTACACTCTCTTCCTCTCCATCTCTCTACTCTCTTCCATCATCATCTTCGGATTTGTTTTTCACCCAACACACAAATCTTCAAAGCTACCAAATATGGAGCATCCTGTTCATGATTAGAGCCACCGGAGGATGACGGGTTTCACCGGAAGCTAACCCAATGCCACCACAGGGATGTGGCGTATTGTTGTACTATCAACCAAAAAAGAACAACGGTAAGATGTCAAGAACGAACATCTGCAAGCCAACCCCAAAATTGCAAAAAGTTAGGCATTGAACACATTGCATATTTAATGGTCCAGATCTACAAATCGAACATCTCAATTCTCATCTTTATTGGTGGGGGAAGATGTTGTGGTATGGTGGTGCAGCGGGGTGGTGTGGGTATAATTCGGTGCGACATAAATGGTGGTGGAAAGTGTGTAGGTGCTTTGTTGGTGATCGCGATGCGATAAAGACGGAGAAGGTGAGACCCTCTATCACTGTAAGATCTGGCGGCTAGTAGGCGCGGTGGTGGGGGTTAGGGTTCAGTTTTAGATGGTGTGGGTTTAGACAAGTCGTGTGTTAGTACATGATGTCCCTAGGCTAGTATATCAGTTGTTTGGACGTGTTTCGGGGTGTTTGGAGACGTTTGTACGCGTTTTGGAGTGTTCGGGATGCTGCATGCGAGTAGCAAATAGTGACACGCGATTAGGGCCCTAATCGCGTCACTGTTCATGCGATTGGCCTTGAGGTTCTGGCGATTAGCCCTACTCGCCCCACATGGGCATGCTAATCGCTAGTTTGCTGCTGTACGTACCCGGGAGGTATAAATAGGCCCAATCATTGCCCTAATCATTAGTTCTTGCCTCACACACTCTCCAAACACCCTCCCAAGGTCTGTAAGGTCTGATTTGATCTCTGTAAACACTCGTGCTCTGTTTTTAGTGATTAATCGATAATCTTTTGACCCGTGTGTGTGTTGTGATTACTCGTTTGTCATAGTTTCATTATCGTATCTGTTATTAAAGCATATTAGAGGGATTCCGCACCTCTAGTATAAACCCCGTGATTGTTGGATTTCGCGTTATTCGATCCTACAAGTGGTATCAGAGCCGAGGCTCTTATCACGGGTGTTTTAATAACAAAAACGAGCAAAAACAGGTTGTTTTTGGTGTAAAAGTTCAGATTTTTAAGCAAAAACCTGTTCTTATTTTGAAACTTTGAGTTTTTGTCAAAAACCCATCTTTTTCAACATCTTGGTGTGTGTTTACGGTTAAAAACGAGTGTTTTTGATTAGGGTTTGCTCTAAAACTGTTTTGGTAACTTGTCTAATCATTTGGGATCAAAATATAATGTTTTAGATAAGATTTTGAGGCAAAATAGGTGATTTTTGAGCAAAAGTGCGGCTACAGATCAGATCAGGCGATTACGCAGTCCTAATCGCACAAACATTTCACACGATTAGGGTTTTCAAGCGATCAGCCCCTAATCGCCAGTAATTATACGCGATCAGCATCAGATCGCCTGCTTCCTCACACGATTAGGCCTAATTGCTTACTAGCGATTAGCCCTAATCGCCTACCATACCCTCGTCACTCCAAAACCCTAATCGCATATAAGCACTAGCGATTAGCCCAAATCGCTCCATTGATTACACGAGTAGCCCCCTAATCGCGTATATAACATACAATTATAAGCCTAATCGCCTTAAAAGTTCTGGAACATAAAATTTGACTAAGTATCGGACTATTATCATACCTTAACATATGGCGAACCTGTGGGGACATCTGAGTCAACCGAGACCTCAGTATAATCAACAAATGAACAATCATTCTAACGTACCCACTAACCCTTGGCAGTTCTCAGCAGAACGAAACGCGCAACGGATGCAGCAATCGCAAATGCAAGCGAATGTTGCCGGAATCAATCAGTGGGTGCTAGCTGCTCAACAGCAAATGGTGAACACGAATCCATGGGCACTCGCGGCTGCTGCAAACTCTCAGACAAATCATATGTCTTCTGTACTCATGAGTGACTTAGAGACGGGTAGTTCTAACAGGGCACCGAAGCTGCAGTACATGTCCGACTACCACGGTTGGAAGGGCAGATTTCAGACGTATGTCGAGGGCATCGATGGTCTTGTATGGTCAGCTATCGAGACAGGGTACAGTCGGCCTTTAGTTGAGAACTCCACTACTCCGATCTCAATTGAAGACATGAATGAAGATCAGAGAAAGAAATACAACTATGAGAAGAAGGCGATGGCGGCATTGAAGCAAGCTCTTCCAAAGGACATCCTTCATCAATTCGCTCAGTGCACAACATCAAAGATGCTTTGGTTAGCCTTGGCTGAGCGAAATGAGGGTAATATGAAGACGCGAAAGGTTAAAATGGATCAGCTCAAGAAGGAGTTCGAGAACTTCAATGCTATAGGGAACGAATCTCTGAGGGATTTGACGGCCAGATACTACCATCTGATGTCAGAAATGTATCAGTACGGGGTCTTATATTCATCTGCGGACCTTGTAGAAAGATTTGCTGAGGCGCTACCTCCTCACTGGCATCAATGGTTGGATATTCTAAAGTCAAACAATGCATATCAGACTCTCTCCATCAACGAGTTCATTACCGAGCTGGAGAACAAGGAGATAGAGGAGATCAGGAGAGCAAACAAGGCGCTCATTCCACAGAATCCCAGCATCTATTATGGGAATCCTCTTCAGGACACCAGTGTGGGTGGCACCAAACCACAAACTGCTTTTGTGGTTAACCCGGACCCAGTCTATGCGTTCGACAATTATGGTCCCCCAGCTGATGTTCCTCCTCATACATATCCTTTTGGACCAAACTCGTATCCTTTGAATTATAATGCTAACCAGTTTGGTGTTAACCCGTTTTCTCATCTTGCAGCACCAGCGCAGGCAACTGCAAACTTTAGTGGACCCTCTTCTGCAGGTTTTGGCGGAGCTCCTACTACAAGTTATGGTGGATATGGAGGTGCTTCTAGTTCTAATCAAGGTGGCTATCAGACCAATACAGTCCCAGAGCAGCTGAACACCGCGGGTTTAGGAAAGGTGACTATAGAGCTAGCTCAAGAACACATGGCTCTACTGTCGACTTTGGTAAACTCCTATAGTGGACTGGTTGCTGGACAGATCGGGAATCCTCATCTTACACAGGAGGATTACTCGCAGATCGATAAGGACGACATGGATCTGATCGACATACAATGGCACTTCGCAAGTGTGGTGAGAAGGGCAAAGGAATACATGGACAGGACGGGAAGGAGAGATGTCTTGATCAATAATAACACCAAGTTTGGGTTCGACAAAACAAAGGTCACATGCTACAACTGTGGCACAAAAGGGCATTTTGCAAGGGAATGTGACCGACCTAAGCAGCAAGGACATCAGAATCCCTTCAACAACAATAGAGCTAATCAGAATCAGAGGCAGCAAGCTCAGGGTCAACCTAATACTGAGCGTGCTATTGTCCCAGTCAACAACCAGAATCAGAAACAGAGGCCGCCTGCAAACAACAATCAAGGTCAAGCCATGGTTATTCAAGCTGATGAAGGCTATAACTGGAACCATCTGATCATCGGAGATGAAGCTCCTCAAGGTGGTGCAGCTTGTTTTGCTCAACAAGCGTCTGAAGCACCAGCCGAAGTTGAAGAAACTTCGAGTCAGTCTGACATCATCACTTCTGAAACCGAGGTGTCTGACTGTGACTCGGAGTGCGATTCTGATAGTGGAGAAGATTTGGAGGATCTGTTAGCTGAAGCAGATGCATTGATCGGTAAAAGATCGTTTCTTGTGGACGCTGACTGCACAGAGAAGAACTACGACGAATTCTTTGGAGCTCAGAAGACAGCAGCTCATTATGCATTGATGGCCGTTACTGAATCGTCGAACAAGGTAAGTTCTTCTTCTGATTCAAAATTAGATTGTATAGAGTGTAATCAGTTGAAATTCAGAATTAAAGAATTAACTGAAGAAAATCTGAATTTAAAAGCTGATGTTGGTCCGTTGCAAAGGTCAATTGATTCCTTGAGACAAAAGGAGAAAAATTTTCTTAGTACAATTGAAAATTATAAAAAGGATGTTTCTGAACTGTCAAAAACCTTAGATAACAAACAGATTGCTATAAATAATTACATCAATGAGGTCGAAGACACTAAGAAACAATTGGCCATTGTTAACTGTGACTATGAAAAGATCAGGAAAAAGCTTGAGAGTTATTTAAACTGCAAGTATGTCCTTGATCACATAGTTGAACACTCTGACAAGGAAGGCTTCTCCACCAGTCCCAAATACTCTCAATGTCCACCTCCGGTGAGATTCGAAAATCACAATTTTGATGTCTTGCCGAAGGAGGAACTTGTGGACGTGGCAGCCGAGGCAGCAAAAGCTGCAGAGGCGGCCAAGGTTACTGAAGCAGCTAAACCTGCTGAAGTCACTAAGGTTGCTACTCCTGCTAAAGCTGTCAATTTGTGTGAGAAACCTGATGATATCAGTGTATATGACACTGACACTTCGGATGATGAGCTCGACGAACCTCCTAGGTATGCACCGGTCAAAACTATAGATGTTCCTCTTGAGAATCATATCATTACCACTGAAACCTTGAGTGAACTGGAACCGAAAGTGCAAACCGAGGATGGTAGGAGGATTAAGGTGTTTTATAAGTTAAAAGGGTCTGAAAGGGTGCATGCTGATGAGGAAGTCCCTCTCAGATGTATCGCCCCTGGTCTTGTTGCCAAAATTTGGCAAGAATCTGTCATTACCGTAGAAAAGGAAACCTGGAGTAAAAACAAGGGTAAGGGTAAGGGTAGAAAGGATCAGGGAAATCAGCAAAATGTAAACAATAAGAAAAATCAAAAGTCGAACACCGTTAATCTTCAAAATCAAGCTCAAAGAAACGGTCCGAAAAAGCATGTAACTGAGTTCGTTAGATCGAGCGGCACTGAAAGAAATGATGATCCTCAAGTCGATCAGCAAAGAAGATGTCTTGAGGATCCAAAACATAAAAACTCATTTGCCGTTCCATCTAACAAAAGAAACAAAAAGGAGATCAAACCTGAATCTCCTAAGTTTGAAGAATATAGATCCTGTCACAAGTGCGGGGAACGTGGGCATTTAGTTGCTGCGTGCCCTGAATTGAGACGAGATAGGATCAAAGTGGATGATCCTCCCAGTTCTAGCAAATCCAAGCAACCGGTTTCTCCCAAACTCTCAGAGAAACAAAAGGGAAAGCAGGTTGTTTATGATAACCGCAACAAAATTGCTATGAACCAAAAGCCAGTTGATGGCAGGGGTCCACAGCTGAGGGGGAGCACTGTTCCTCCAAAGGTTGAAGCAGCGCCTAAGCCACCAGCAAAGGCTGCAGCTAAACCGCAGGGCAACCCCAAAGCTGCTCCACACACAGTTAATTCTGAAATGGATCCAAAATCTGTTCCTCCAAAGGAATCCAAGGCTGGACCTTCTAGCCCACAGGCAAAGAAGAAGCCCAAGCCAAAGAAACCTGAACAGATTTGGAGACCCAAGTCACCAACCAAAGAAGGAGAGTCATCTGCTGGAAAAGGCACTGCTGTACCATCGGAAACAACTCCAACACCAAATGGGAGATGGGTTGACTTTCCGATGTTAGATGAAGTTGGTAGACCCAAGACCGTGAAGGCTTGGGTCCCCCTTAACCACTGAACTTTGAATGTTTGTGCAGGGAGTTCCACAGGGCCTTATCAGCAGCCTATGGATTGTTGATAGTGGAGCTTCAGGGCACATGACAGGCGATTTATCCCTGCTTTTTGACATAAAGAATATCAATGGGGGGTATGTTGCCTTTGCTGGTAATAAAGGGGGTTATATAACAAAGGAGGGAAGTATGAGCAACGGTATAGTAAGCTTTGAAAAGATAAGCTTTGTTAAACAGATAGACCACAACTTGCTGAGTGTTTCGCAGATATGTAACAAGAAGTTCACTGTATTCTTTGATGACAACGCATGTTTCATTCTGAAGCCTGGATTCAAAATACCGAAAGAGTGGGTCATGATCTCAGCTCCCAGGGTCAACAACTTATACGTCCTGGATATGAGCCGAGCAATGACTGCGAAAGGTCAGGTCACTTGTTTTCTGTCAAAGGCGACAGAGAAGGAATCGATAATGTGGCACAGACGAATGGGGCACATCCACTTGAGGAAAATGAACCATCTGGTCCAGAACCAACTAGTGGAAGGTGTTTCTGTTAAGAATTTTCATTTAAACGATGTCTGTGTCTCATGCAAGAAAGAGAAGCAGAAAAGAAAGTCTCACAAGCCTAAGAAGACAAACTCAGTTAGTCTACCTCTCGAACGACTGCACATGGACCTTTTTGGCCCAGTCAATCGAAAGAGCAAGAACGGTGACTCATACTGCTTAGTGGTTACGGATGATTATTCTAGGTTTTCTTGGGTTGTGTGCATGAAGCACAAGAGTGAAACTTTTGATTACTTGAAGAATCTGTTTACTAAATTGGAAAATATATATCAGCTAAAGATCCGTAGGATCAGAAGCGATAACGGAACAGAGTTCAAGAATCACGCTATGGAGGCGTTATGTGCAGAAAAGGGTATTCATCATGAATTCACAGCGCCATACACTCCTCAGCAAAACGGGGTTGCAGAAAGAAAGAATCGGACTCTTATTGAGGCAGCCAGAACTATGCTCGCAGACTCGAACTTGCCTGTGATCTTCTGGAACGAGGCAGTTCACTGCGCATGTTATACTCTGAATAGGGTTCTAACGGTAAAGAAGCTTGGAAAAACCTCTTACGAGCTTCTGAACCGAAGGAAACCGAATTTAGAGTTTCTGGAACCTTTCGGAGCTCCATGCACCATGATACATCCCGATGGGAAGTTTGGTGCAAAGGCAGAAGAAGGTTTCTTTGTTGGTTACAGCACTCCCAACAAAAGAGTGTACAACAAAAGAACCAACAACGTTGAAGATTGGCTTAATGTCGATGTTCAGCGTTATACTACCAATGCACCTGGTGTTGGACCTGATTGGTTGTTCGATTATAAGAGTCTATTTGATTCCTTCAACGTGGAAAATTTGGTGGATGATGCTGTAGCGCAAATGTATTACGAATGTGAAAACGCAGCTAGCTCTCCGCTAATGCGTCCGATCGTGGTTAATGCACCTGCGCCTGCTCCATCTGATGCCTCTGCATCCACGGGTCCCCCTGATAAAACCGCAGCAGCAGAAGTTGAGGAAGTTTTTCAGGAAGCGTCAGCAGAGGTTCTCGAATCTTCATCTTCCGACGACGATTTTGCAGAGTCTCATGAAACTCTCACTGAGGAACAAGCTGGAAATGGTGAATCTACCACTACAGCTACAGTTAATCCGACAGGAAACAATCAAGCTGGACCTTCTTCTTCAGCAGCTCCAGGGATAGGTCTTCGGATCGATCTCTCCGGTTTCAATATGCAACCCGCTGTTCCCTCTAGTTCAAGCGCAGCTGAGACAAATCTATCTCAAGGTTTGGAGAACCTAAATCTGCATTCGGATGATCCAGTGCCGGCACATCCGGAATCTCGGATTCACGACACTCATCCGATGCAAAATGTGATTGGTAATCCGACTAGCAGAGTCATGACACGCAGTCAGCTCAGAAATGCTAGTTCAAGTGACAATACAGGTACTCTGGCACTCTATTCGGAAATCAGAAAAGCAGGTCATCAGAACGATTGGTCCTTCGCCTTGTATGTTTCTCAAACTGAACCAAGAACTGTGCAAGAGGCACTGAGGGAAGAACCATGGATTGAAGCTATGCAAGCCGAACTTCAGCAGTTCCAAAAGCTAGGAGTGTGGGACTTAGTTGACTTACCTCCAGGCTCGAAAAAGATTGGAACAAAGTGGGTCTACAAGTGTAAACGGGATGACCGCGGGGTGATTATAAGAAACAAGGCTCGATTAGTTGTCCTCGGCTTCCGTCAAATCGAAGGAATAGATTACAACGAAGTATACGCTCCAGTTGCGCGCCTTGAAGCTATCCGGATGTTCTTAGCTTACGCTTCGTACAAACGGTTTAAGGTGTATCAAATGGACGTGAAAAGTGCTTTTCTGTATGGTGTCGTGAAGGAAGAGGTGTATGTTGCCCAGCCACCGGGGTTTGAGGATCCGCTGCATCGCGAAAAAGTCTACAAATTGAACAAAGCGTTGTACGGACTCCATCAGGCACCGCGTGAATGGTACCAAATGCTTAGCAACTATCTGATATCCAACGGGTTCAAACGCGGACTCGTGGACTGCACCTTATTCACCAAGGAAAAGGGTGGTGATCGTCTTCTGGTACAGGTTTATGTTGATGATATTATTTTTGGGTCTACTAATGATGTCATGTGCAGGGAATTTGAAAAGCTTATGCAGGACAAATTTGAGATGAGCTCGATGGGGGAGATGCAATTCTTCCTCGGTCTACAAGTAGAACAACAAGAGTCGGGGATCTTCATCCACCAGACAAAATACGTTGCTGACATCTTGAGCCGGTTCCAGATGGAAGACTCTACTCCAGTAGGCACACCGATTCAGACCAATCACGGGATTGGGCCTGACGAGAAAGGACAAACCGTTGATCCTTTTCTCTATCGAGCTATGATAGGCTCACTCATGTACCTCACTGCATCAAGACCTGATATAATGTTCGCGACATGTTTACTATCAAGATACCAGTCAAGGCCGAAACAGTCTCACCTGGTTGCTGTGAAGAGGATCATACGTTATCTAAAGGGTTGTCCGACCAAAGGTCTTTGGTACCCTAATGACGATAAGTTTGACCTCATCGCATTTAGTGATGCTGACTATGGCGGATGCAAGACAGACTTAAAATCCACATCGGCTGGATGCCAGTTTTTGGGACCAAGACTAGTCTCGTGGCAGTGCAAGAAGCAAGCCTCAGTCGCCTTATCCACCTGCGAGTCGGAATATGTAGCAGCATCGAGCTGCTGCTCCCAGGTTCTTTGGATACAGCAACAAATGAGAGACTACGGTTTGAAATTTCTTAATACTCCCATTCACTGTGATAATGAGTCCGCTATAGCTCTTGCTAAAGACTCGGTTAACCATTCCAAGGCGAAACATATCTTGGTTAAGTATCATTTCATACGCGATTGCTATGAAAAGAAACTTATTGATATGGTAAAAATCCACACAGACTACCAACGTGCCGATTTATTCACCAAAGCTTTTGACGGTCCTCGTTTTGAGTACTTGTTAATCTTAAATGGCATTAAAGTTAAGCAGGATTAGATCCTCATCGGTAATCGTTTTTGTAAATATTTTTCTTTCAAAAATCAGAAAAAATCCAAAAATATTGTCTTTTCGCAAATTTTTAGATTTTTAGGGGGAGAAAATTTCAGACAAAATACGTTGCTGACAACAAGAGTCGGGGATCTTCATCCACCAGACAAAATACGTTGCTGACATCTTGAGCCGGTTCCAGATGGAAGACTCTACTCCAGTAGGCACACCGATTCAGACCAATCACGGGATTGGGCCTGACGAGAAAGGACAAACCGTTGATCCTTTTCTCTATCGAGCTATGATAGGCTCACTCATGTACCTCACTGCATCAAGACCTGATATAATGTTCGCGACATGTTTACTATCAAGATACCAGTCAAGGCCGAAACAGTCTCACCTGGTTGCTGTGAAGAGGATCATACGTTATCTAAAGGGTTGTCCGACCAAAGGTCTTTGGTACCCTAATGACGATAAGTTTGACCTTATCGCATTTAGTGATGCTGACTATGGCGGATGCAAGACAGACTTAAAATCCACATCGGCTGGATGCCAGTTTTTGGGACCAAGACTAGTCTCGTGGCAGTGCAAGAAGCAAGCCTCAGTCGCCTTATCCACCTGCGAGTCGGAATATGTAGCAGCATCGAGCTGCTGCTCCCAGGTTCTTTGGATACAACAACAAATGAGAGACTACGGTTTGAAATTTCTTAATACTCCCATTCACTGTGATAATGAGTCCGCTATAGCTCTTGCTAAAGACTCGGTTAACCATTCCAAGGCGAAACATATCTTGGTTAAGTATCATTTCATACGCGATTGCTATGAAAAGAAACTTATTGATATGGTAAAAATCCACACAGACTACCAACGTGCCGATTTATTCACCAAAGCTTTTGACGGTCCTCGTTTTGAGTACTTGTTAATCTTAAATGGCATTAAAGTTAAGCAGGATTAGATCCTCATCGGTAATCGTTTTTGTAAATATTTTTCTTTCAAAAATCAGAAAAAATCCAAAAATATTGTCTTTTCGCAAATTTTTAGATTTTTAGGGGGAGAAAATTTCAGAAAAATACAAAAACATTCAGAAAATGCAAAAATCAAAAAAAAAATGAAAAAATTCCAAAAATCAAAAAAAAATTGAAAAATGCAAAAATGAGTTTCTTTGGTGAAAATGGGAAGATGATATTAACCAATCAGTCGGACTGTCTGGACCCTTATCATCTTAAAAAATATTGGAACTGATAGGTAGCCTCTACAATGATGTGTCGGTAGGCTCAAAATCATTTCCAAGTTCGGCACGGTGATATAAACCTAAATCATCTGAATCATGTGTGGATCAACGTGCGTTGGCATATGGTCTTGGTACCGAAATCTCGTTTGATAGCATGCCAAAATCCGAGGTTTCATGGTCTTTAAGAGGTTGGTTCATCCGGGGTGAACTGGACGTCTCTCAGAATAAATAGGAGTGGCACACGTGTCGTACGTTGGGGTCGCAGCCTACGACTGAGACACCCCTATGTCATTTCCTGAAAAAAAAAATAGAATAAATTCTGATCAGGAGACGTCCAGGAATCCTAAAAGAGCAAAAAGATTCATATATGCCAAAACCCTATTCTCAATGAGAATTCGCTCTAAGGTATCAAATCATATACCTAAAGCATCGTACCGTGAAAAATCAAATATACGGTATTTGACTTGTACCCTGGTTTGGATGTCACTGGTCTCTCTGTTGCAGCGTTTCTGCAGACCTGATCACCACTGAGTCCACTCCTTGTAAAATACGGATGACAACAGCTTACTCACCGGTTACGAGGAAGCTTTGTGCATGACTTGATACGGGAATGTGTCGCGTGGCGGGGAACACCTTGTATCTCAGCCTTAAATATTACCTTAAACGTATCTAAAGTGCCTAGCGATAAAACTTGATTTTGAGTTTAGGTGGACAACAATATCGACAGTTGTTGTAGGATGCTTATTGGTAATTTAAGCAAAAACTAA
The DNA here is from genome assembly GCA_028751855.1 of Ambrosia trifida. Taxonomy (NCBI): domain Eukaryota; kingdom Viridiplantae; phylum Streptophyta; class Magnoliopsida; order Asterales; family Asteraceae; genus Ambrosia; species Ambrosia trifida. Next base: position 66,828,227 of record CM054122.1, read on the forward strand.
AAATATAAGTGTTCTAGTAATGTCCGTACACTGATATGATTCCCTAACCGTTGAAACTCGCAAAAATATGTTAGTGTACAGTTAGTTGATCTCCCGTTTTATTTTATTTATGCTTAGTCTAGCTTAGTTAATCATTCTTGATTGCCGATGTTGGAATCCTAATCCATTGTAATCTTACTTCTTCAAAAATAAAACGCCGAAAAATAAAATGGACAACTAATTGGAAACTTGTGTTTTGCCGGGTCAAAACCGTACTTTTATCAAGTACAAGGGAAGAAAATGAAAATTTTTCAAGTATCTGAGTCATCATCTGAGTCGCGTGTCAAATCGGGTTGAAAAACGCATGTTTTGAACCTTAACGGGTCAAAAATGCGAGATTTGGTGCTGCAGGGGCAATTTGGTAATTTGTGTGAAAACTAGATGCATTTGGTGTTCTAATCGCATGTAATTTTGGACGAGTGGCCTAATCGCGTGACATATAGGGCGATTACATTGCAAATCGCTTAACTTATGTCCCAATCGTGTGTTTTTATAAGCGATTAGCCATAGTGTCCTATTATTTTGTGTGAAGAAGAGTTAAAGGCGATCAGTGGGTAGACGTGTCTTGATACACGCGATTAGCCATACTCGTGTCTTACTTCACGCGATTAGACATCTACTCGTGTGGTTGGATAGGCGATCAGCAGTTAGTATTTAAACAACACTTTGCATAATTTTTTCATTATTTCAAAACCGTTCACTGTGTCGTGTTCCCTCTCAACCCGATCCCTAAACAAACTCTTGCCCGTTTATTTTTGATCCTAGATTATTGTCCCACATCACACAGGTATCATATCGTCAAATCTATAGGATCTAATATCATGTTTTGAATGCTCAAATCTGTCTAACTAGTGCCGAAACCCTAACAGACAAAAACGGTTCATTTTACCACTAAAATGTGTTTGTTATTGATTAATCTTGATGGGGGTTTGATTATCGGCATCTATAGGATCTGTTGGTGCAAAGTTTTGACCCATAACATCAAGAAATCAGAAAACCCCAATTTTAAACGCATATGAACCCTAGTTTTCAAAACCGTCAATTAGCCCTTGATTCTGATATAATAGCGTAATAATTCATAGGGGTTTTATTGTTGGGTTGTTATAGGTTCAAATGCAACCAAGATTAGACCCAAAACGAACCATTACAAGTTTTTGACAAAATTGGTGAAGAACACGAACTGTCACGCGATTAGCTTGACTAATCGTGTGAACAGTTGAGCGATTAGGCTCTTTTTATACTAATCGCATGTTAAATCTAGCGATTGGGACGTAATCGTGTACTCTTACAAGCGATTACATGGCTAATCGCATTCAAGCTTCTGTTGACCAACTTTTGTCAAAACTGATCCGTTTTTGTCCGTTTTTCATATCCTTGATCTGTCTTTGATAATTTATGGTGTGTTTAACTTGCAGAATCATGCAATACGGTACTTCGGCCAAGCACAACTGTCTTGCCTTTCTCGGACCTGTAAAGAAGCAGGAATGCAAGCGTTTTGAAGGCATCATCGAGTACTTGAAGCGCTCAAAGATATATTATGCCATATCTACAGACTATGCGGCTTACAAGAACATTCTCCAGGAATTCTATCAGAATGCTAGAGTCGATGTCAGCACAATTCCAGCTACTATCAGAAGCTCGGTGCAACGAAAGGAGGTTCTTATCACTGAAGACATGATTCGCGAGATTCTCAGATTTGGTGATGATAAAGACGATCCAATCGTTTTCGATTCCATTTTGATACGAGGTGGATTCCTACGGATGAAGTATACGGGTGATGTTCGTGCGCAGGAGATGCTACAAAAGGGATGTCTTCCTCCAGAAATGAAGTATCTGACGCACGTGGTGTTAAAATGTCTCGGACCTCGCAAAGGAACGTTCGATGCAATCAAAGACATTTTGGCATCTGCGATAGTCGCATTGACGTTGAACAAGCCGTTCAACTTCTCTGGGATGATTATGCATCACCTCAAGGAAGTGATTCTGCGAAAGCCGAAAGAGAATGCCTTTATTGTTTATCCTCGCTTTCTGCAGATGATCCTTGACAATCAGATCCCGAACATGGTGAAACGGGTAGAAGAGCTGATTAATATAAGGAGAATTGATGAAGTTGAGATGAAGAGAATGTTACAGTACACGAACAAGCCAAAGTCAGAATATCCTCCAAGTCGTAGATTGTTTGCCTACCTAATGAGAGACAACTATGTGGCACCTCCAGGTAATAGATGGAGGCATGACGACAGTGATTCAGAGGACGATATTCAGATTCACAGACAGGTATTCAAGGATGATGATAACATTGGGAGACCCACTGTTGCTTTGGGACCCAATGAACCGGGCAATATGGGTGATACTGGAGCAAGACAAGATGATGATATGTAGTCTGTAGAAAGAAGACTGTTTGTTTTTTAACTTCTGCAGGCAGCTAAAATAAACTGAAATTTGAATAAACTTGTTTTTATGGCAATCCATATTTTTTCAACATCGAAATTTAAATAATAGTTATACAACACTGAAATAATATTCATAAAACCACAAATAACAATTTTTCAAATAATTTATTCCATAGTTTGCATTAACTGCACAACAATTTCATCTCGTAACTGAGTCATATATTCCCGTTCCGATGCAGTACCAAGTGGTGGTGGACGGTGGGTGGTTGTGGTGGTGATGGTGGTAGACGATAGTGGTGGTTGATGGTTGGTGGTGGGTAGCAGTGGTGGGTGGTGGTGGTGGACGGTGATGGCGGTGGACGGTGGGTGGCGTTGGTGCAAGGTGGTGGTGGACGGTGGGTGGTGATGGTTGACGGTGGGTGGTAGTGGACAGTGGTGTTTAACCCTCTGCAGACCTTAGAAGATCTTAGAAGTTGGAGGTGGACAGTGGTGGTGGACGGTGGGTGGTGATGGTGGACGGTGGGTGGTAGTGGTCAGTGGTGTTTAACCCACTGCAGACCTTATATGATTTTAGAAGTGGCTGAGACAAGTCTGCACCAAGAAGAACTTGCACAGACATTTTTTAATGAAACGTCTTCAGAAAAACAAACAGTTTGCATATGGCAATGTATGTGCGTAGTCTGTACGGCGCAGACAGAAGAGCATGCGCAAATCTTTTTCAGAAAAACAAACAGCACCTATAAGTGTTTGAGTTGCAGACTATTGGATGATAAATGCATTTTTTAAATTATTGAACTGAAAGTGTTAAAAGGCAACAAACCAAATGAACGGAATTTGAGGTGTACTGTTTCTAGTTATAGTTGGTGGTTATAACATTACCCAAATGAGTTTGATGTAAAATTAATTATTACTTTTTAAATTAAACTTACATTTTTTACTTAAAATTATAAACAATAAAACTTTGCTGGTTAAATTAATTATTAATTTTTAAAATAACTTTCACATCAATGTCTGTCTTTGTAAATACATATCATGAAGATTGTATATATTAACAAATTATATTATATTTTTTAAATACATATCATGAAGATTGTATATATTAACAAATTATATTATATTTTTTGTTGTTAGTATGATACACGTGTTTGTTCAACTGTACAATGCACATGCTTTTCTTTAAACATAACTTTTTATTATTAATTATATACCATTACATTTACCAACTCATATAATACATATGATTGTAATATAGTATATCCATATAATAATTATATTATACATGTATGTAGATAGTAAGTTTTAAAAGCTTTAAGGGTTTTTCAAAAAAAAATTGAATTTTCACTTACTTTCAATTTTTTTGCAAATTTAGCCCAAATTCCATCTTTTACAAATCTAATCCCTTTAATTTGATTTTTCACTTCTAACTTAAAAGTTTTCATATTTTGTAATGTAACCCCTTTGATTTTTTACTTTTAACCCAAACATTTTCACCTTTCGCAATTTAACACCGACATTTTTTACTTTCAACTTTGATCTCTCATAGTTTTCATCTTTTGCAAGGTTTCATTTCGTTTTAAATTTTGCGAGTTAACACGCTACAACATGCTTGTGAGGTTCAACGATTTTTAAATTATGTTAGTTAAAATTAACAATTGTAAATTTTGCGTAACAGTAACGTATAATCAATCACATTAATATTTATAGCAGCTTGATACGCTACAGGCTTACGGGACAACGCATGTAAACAAAATCTTAGTTATCATTACATAAAAAATTATTATAAGAGTAATAATTAGATAATAAGTATTATACCTGACATATCAATTATAGTTATACAAATAAAATAATTAGATAATTAATAAATAATAAATTAGTTGAGCTGAATCGAACTCGAATTTAAAAGACTACCTACGAGCCAAACACAGGCTTTTGAGTAATTACTATTTTTTGTTGGTCTGAGAGTAAGTTTCAGTAATGTTAACATCAAATATGTATTCACAAAATACGGAAAATACTTCTAGATTTTCATTAACTTACTTTTTATGATTGGTAAATAAAATTTGACTAAAGATACTCAAAACTACCCTCCAACCCATACTGATCCCCACCTTCCGGCTCCGGCTCCGACTCCTTAGGGTTTTAACAGCCATCATTATCATATTTTTCTCTCTCTCATAATTAGCTCTTTTTTTATTAGATATTTTATTAAGTTGAAAAACAAAACAAAATATTAGTATGTGTGACTTTGATCATCTAAGTTTATCTGTATTTTTAATTATATAGTACGTATATGTGTTTGGGCTCTGTCAAACTGTAATTTACATTAACAAAATAAGTTAATTTTATGTATAAAAACAATATCATAAATAGTAATATTACTCAAAGAATTTAGCTAAAAATATCATAATTTACAAAAAACGTTTCTAAAAATGAAAGAATTGAATACAAAATTTTGTACATAATTGTGTCCCTAGAAGACATGAACAAAAAAGGTCTATGACATGACCATTCATAGTCTCACCCTCTTACACACTAGGAGAGAAGATCCAATTAAGCTCAGAAGAAACATTTTGCAGTTGTCAGTCTAGTATACGAATCAATGAATTCGATCCAGTAAACCAGTCTATAAAATTAAATAACCCACTTTTCACCTCCTTAAATTTTGTCATCTTTTAACCATCACGGGTTGGGTCTTTTACCATCTCATTAAACAACATGTTTTGGATCTTTAGCTCCAACATCAACTTTTTCATGTGCAAAATATGGGGAAGTGTCTATTGGATGTTAACGTGTTATGTATCAGATTCATGTCGTCAACCACATCGATAAATGAGTTTTGTTTCCTTCAATTATATGTGATGAAAGATTTGATTTTTGTAGGTTTGGTTTTATAGATACTAGATACTATAGACCATAGTTACAAAGTACTTAACCTTACTTTCTTGTGGTGCTAATGTTAGCTAGTTTAGTTACTTGCATATAGTTGATTTCACGCATTTCCAGGTTATTCTTTTCTTCTTTTAAGCATAATACCCATAGCTTTTGTTCAAGATCATGACAATTCCAATATTTATTACTTACCATATTTATTCAACTCTTCTAGACTTTAACCCTTTCTCATATACTCAAGGTTTCAATTGTAAGACTTAAGTATATGCCCCGGCATTTGGATCTAAAGTGTTATTGTCTATCATATCATATGTACTTTAGATAACAATTAGCATTTTCTTGTATAGTATGTAAATTTTAAAATCAACCCTAAAGATAATGACTCCAACATTTCCAACCAAAAAAGTTTTTTTTTTTTTCTAGTAAAATAATGGAGTGTTTCTTATAATTAGAGGTATAGTGTAGTCATTGATGATCCACATGCCAGTGGGGTACAAATTTACTGTGTGAATCCTATTGAAATATTAATTGTGTTTGCTGTTGAATGAAAAAAGTTAGAGTTGTGTGTTGGGGCTTTAATGCTTTTTAGACCATGAAAATGGCAGAATTTAAAACTAAAGAACACACTGTTTAGGTGATCTAAGAAAGACAAGCATGGGTCAATTGATCCAAAGTCAAATTTTCATAAGAGACATTATTAATGGATGCTACCAAAGTACATTCCTAATATTTCCTTTTGTTTTATGTTATGTAACATGTGGTGTTTTTTTCTTTTCAACCTACCAATGAATTTCTTCTTGCTATATTGAATCATCATCAAACATATGGTTGTACTTCGTTACATCGCCAGGACAAAAGATATACATATAATAAAAGAAGATAAGGATATGTGGGGCTCTTGATCAGTATATATGAATGGTGTACTTCCTTTTAATTTTTTTTTTTTTTTATATTCAAGCAACGACTATAAGAAGACTAATTTAATTCCTTTTTGTAACTAGAAAGTTTCAATGGTCGAAACTAAATCAGTGTAATGAAATAAATTAGAAAACTGCTTAGAACTAATTTAATATATACTATACAGAAAACTGGGTGACATACATATAACTTTTACTGCTCGGTAAGAGTGGATACCTCTTTTACTTAAGAAATTTATATACTTTCTGAAATTTGAGATTTAATAATTTTTTGAGGAGTGATATTGATGCTCCCTTGTTATAAAAATGAATAGTTTTACTTGGTATCGTCTTTAGTGACTTGAAGAAATTATTATTAATATGCAAAAATAACATTTAAAAACTAACAGATGTGTATAAAGTTGTACTATAATGTAAAGAAACCTAAAACATTATCGTATTTTTTAAAGCTCATAAACGAATATAATTTATTGAGGTGAAATTATGCATCAGCAATGGCATGCATGCAGCCATACTTGGATGTAATACATGTACTTTTTCTGCTGCGAGGCCTCATGTATAAAGCCTGCTACCCCACATTTTCTAGTCGTTTAATTATTTTTTTATTTTTTTTTACTATCGATGACTTTGGTTACAAAAATTATATAATTTATTACAAGAAAATGATGGATATTTTTTTGTTGGATGTTTGATGTCTAGACATATTAATCCTTTTTTTTATGTGTTATGTCTATAGTCATATGATACTCGTATTCAATCAACAAAACGCATGTTACTCAATACACGTGCGACTATGACTTTGTGTGGTGTCCGTTATAGGCTTATAGCTGGTTAATGGATAAGAATATTGCGTCTTAAAGCATTAAGTTGAAGTTTGCCGATCAAAAAAAAAATGTTTATTCGTAAACTCATTTGGACACGTACATCGGAAGCTATGCATTCACTACTTTTTATAACTCATTTGGACACGTACATTAGAATGCATTCACTACTTTTTATTGATGACGATGATCTAAACATATCAATAGCAACTTGCCGTTGGTTACACCGATCAATTTTCCATAATATATCTACTTCTACACCGGACATACATGTGTTTTTGACAATTGACTGAAAAGTGTGATGTACCTTCATCCATCTATATAATTGGTGTTCGTTAACAAAGTGTTAAGAGTCTTCTTTAACTTTTTATAACTTTGTTCTCATACATAAACCCAAATAGTTGACCCCTACATCATATACGAAATGAGTAGAAATGGTAGGGACCGGTGGCCAAATCGATGTTGTATTTGCACTTTGTGTCACATGATGACAAATTAACAATATGCACACCAAACGATGGACGCAGGTTGGTTATGGCAATGGGTACCCGGCCCCTCTCGATTTTTTTCAGTAACGTAAATTTACGCGTTTGTCTGAAAGTTTTATAGGTATTGGGTTCGGACCCCTTCGTTTTAAAGGTTTTAAGAGTTCCGTGACTTTCGGCCCTTAAAAAAAATGTCAAAACCCGCTCAGGTGTGTGCCTAGGCTCACTTTTCAGGCTCAGGGTAGCTTTCTCGCTTCGCTTCAAAAGCCCTACTTTCAGGTCCTTAGACACATTTTTCAAGATATGTTCTGACGGAATTCCGGCCAACAATTGTCTGAACAGGTCTAAAACAATTATATCAGCCCTAAATAAGTCTATAATCAACTTAAAACAATCTAAACTAACCCTAAAGAATCCTAAAACATGTCCCTTGACCAGAGGCGCAGCTATGAAGGGCCCGTATTTTTGTTTATAAGTTCCGTTTATATAGCATCCGTATATAATTTTTTAGGTATATAGGGTTTCGATCCCCCATTTTATTTTTTGAAAAAAATAGGTATATTATATAAACCAAAACTAATGATATATCGTATGATACAAGGCTCCCAAATATCGATTGTTTTACCGAGTTTATCGTTTTTATTTGTTTTTTTTTTCTTTTGGGCCCATTTTAAGAGGTAAACCCAATTGTTTTATTTAGCCCATTTTTTCTTTAGAAAAACCTAATTTAAAAGCCCACTTAGAAGTCTAAACCCAACAAAAACTTTTAACCAAAAACCCTCGTCCTTCTCCTCTGTGTCTCTGAATCTCAGTCATCACCCACCAAGAGTTTATACTTTCATTTTCCGGTTATTTGCACAACTAGGGTTTTTATTTGCACAACCCCTCCACGGGTCGTCGAGGCCTGGACAGCCCGTGGAGGGCCAAAAAGGCAAAAGGACGGGTCGTCCAGGCCCAGACGGCCCGTATAAAGGCAAAAGGACGGGTCGTCCAGGCCCGGACGGCCCGTCTAAAGGTTTAAATCCAATCCAATCATTGGTAATCATTGGCAATGATTAGGTGATGATTATTTGGTTTTTTTTATAAGTGTAGTGTGGATGTTTAAAATGGGTTTGAATGTTTGGTTTTTATAGATGTTTGGTTTTTTATAAATGTTTGGTTTTTTATAAATGTTTTTTTTTATTTGTATAATATGATCTTTTTTATATAATTGTGTATATGAATATGAACGAATGTCGTTTATGTTGCCGAACTAAACAAAACCAAGATACGAACAATAAAGCATAAATAAGCATAAATATTCAAAAAATTTACATAAACTATGAGTTCAAATGTACAACCAAGAATATAACCCACCCGTCTAACCCGACCCACCCGGCTGATCCGACCCACCCGGCTGACTGGTGGACGCCCCACCATGCTGACTGCTAGACGCCCAATCCGGAAGTGGACGCGGCTCCAAACCAGCTTCCCGTCGTCTCTCATTCTCGCTCTCTAACAGCCACCGCATGTCACCCCGCATCGACCCCAACTGATCCAGGATCTGCTGAAGTACCTGGGTCGTGCTATCATGCAACCTGACAGCATGATAAACGCGGCCAGGACGCTGTAGCTCATCAACGGGGGGGTCTGGCATCTCTACATCCACCGGTGGGTCGCCGTCGGCAACGTGTGGCATCTGGACCTCAGGGGCATTCGGCCCATCGAGATGTCTGAGCGGCTCTGGCACAAAATGCTCGCCACGGTCGCCAGCAGGTCCGAAAGCACGCTGGTAATAAGCGTGTGGGTTGCTGCGAGGGACCCGTGCTGCCACCTTCATCTGTGTCATAGTCCTAATATTTAACGGCCTGAAATGCAAAACAACAATAATAATATTAAATAATAATATATAAAATTAAATAATAATAATAAATAATAATAATAATATTAAATTATAATATATAATAATAATAATCTTACCTGGGCATCACCGGACGAGGTAAGTTGTTCTCCTCAGCATGCGTCCACAATTCGCCCGGGCAAAGACGCAACGCGATGGCGGTGACGATCCCACCAATCGGAATCTCCCCCGCCGGGTTCCTATGAGGGTAGGTCGCGATGTACTCGGCAAAGCACCTGTGTAGCGCAACCGGCCTACCCCTCAAGATGCAGTAGAGGTAGAAAAGGTCAATCTGCTGGACCCTCTCGTTACAGTTACACCGTCCGGCAATCGACCAGCTAACCAAACGGTGTATGTAACGGATCAGAGGGTCCCGGATGTTGCTGGACCTATCCATCCTGCACAGACTAATAATAACATTATAAAAATTTCGGCAGAGTTTCCTCTGTTTTTGTACGAACCAGACAACACAAGTCGTCTACAAAAATCCAAAAACAAACAACCTAAACTAACTAAATAACAATAATAATTAACTAACTAAGCGAACTAAATAACAATAATAATAACGAACTGAACTAAATGAAAACAATAACAATAATAATACCTCTCGCCGTCCTCCCCATACGCTCGACCACCGATAGTGGGCCACCAGGCCATCAGCATGTCGTCTGGCAAGGTCGTCAAGGCCGTGGTGTACATATCCTGGACAAGCTCCTCCTCTCTGTACCAGCAGCAAGTAGTAGCCCACTGGTCCATCGTATATGCGTAGAGGTGTCCGAATAATCGGAACTGTACCTCAGGCTCAGGCTCGCCGTCAGGACCTACTGGAGGCTCAACACCTGCTGGATGCGGCGCGTAGCGGAATGTCGAGATGAACTCGATCGTCAGTGGCCGATACGAATCATGGTCGAGGTCAGCTAACATCCGCCCCCAAGGGCTGTCGTCTGGGATCCACTCCTCAAACCTGTCCGCTGCACCGATCGCGCGTAATGCGGACCAGTCAACACTGCGCGATCCGTGTATCGGACGCAGCTCCATATGACCCCAGCGCGCGATCTCGTAGTCGTCGTTATCGTGTCTGTAGGGCCAATCTCTCAAATCGCCACCTGCAAGAGGATTCCCGTCCGCAGGCTGGTTACGGCGTCTTCTGTTGTTTCTGTTTGCCATATCTGCAAAACAAAAACAAAACACTTTAGGCGCGCGTTTATATTAAAAGGAACTAAACAAAACACAAGAACAATAACACTTTAGGCGCGCGTTTATGTTTAGGCGCCTAAACCTAAACGTGCGCCTAAACATAAAGGCGCGCGTTTAGGTTTAGGCGCCTAAACACAAACGCGCGCCTAAACCTAAAGGCGCGCGTTTGTGTTTAGGCGCCTAATGCGCACAAATGCAAACCAACCACCACTGACCACCACTGCCCTCACCACCCAACCACCACCCAACCACCACTGACCACCACTGCCCTCACCACCCAACCACCACCCAACCACCATTGACCACCACTGCCCTTCACCACCACAGCCCCACAGCCCCACCACCACTGCCCTCACCACCCAACCACCACCCAACCACCACCCAACCACCACTGACCACCACTGCCCTCACCACCCAACCACCACCCAACCACCACTGACCACCACTGCCCTCACCACCCAACCACCACTGACCACCACTGCCCCACCACCCAACCACCACCCAACCACCACAGACCACCACTGCCCTTCACCACCACAGCCACCACAGCCCCACAGCCCCACTGCCCAACCACCCAACCACCACAGCCCCACCACCACCACCACCACCACCCTATCCCCTACCACCACCACTGCCCTCACCACCCAACCACAACCTTAAAAAAAATAAAAAAAACCCTAAAACTAATAATAACAATAATAATAACAATAATAATAACAATAATAATAATAATAATAATAATAATAATACTAATAATAATAATACCTGATGGTGGTTGTGGTGGAGGAGAGACAGAGGGTTAGAGAGAGAGGGAGACGGTGGTGGATGGTGGTTGTGGTGGAGGCAGAGGGTTAGAGAGAGAGGGAGACGGTGGTGGATGGTGGTTGTGGTGGAGGAGACGGTGGTGGATGGTGGTTGTGGTGGATGGTGGTTGTGGTGGAGGAGAGGGTTAGAGAGAGAGGGAGAAGAGAGACGAGAGAGGGATTGTGGGACGAGAGGAAATTAGATCTGTTTTTGATCTGATTTGAATTTTTTGATACGGGCCGTCGAGGCCTAGACGGACCGTCTAAAACCAATTTTTGCCTTGAGACGGGTCGTTGAGGCCTGGACGGTCCTCAAATAATTTTTTTTTTTAATTTAAAAAACAGAAGCTTCTCTTGGAAGCTTTGTGTTGGGACGGGCAGTTGAGGCCTAGACGGGCCGTCTAAAAACTAAAGGACGGGCAGTTGAGGCCTAGACGGGCCGTCTAAAAACCAATTTTTTGCCTTGGACGGCCCATTAAGGCCTGGACGACCCTAATTTTTTTTTTTTAAATTTTTAGTGTATTTTGTATATTTTAAGCTTGGTATTTGTATTTTTTATAAAAAAGATTTTTATAATAAGTATAAATGAACACATACAACAAATTTTTCCGTTCGTCCGGTCCGGTAACATACGATAAGCTAAGTTAAGTCGAAGTATTGAGGTGATCGAACATCAACCCTTTGTATACGGTCGTCATATACCGTCTCCCACTCACTTGCCTCTTCATATCGCCACTTACGCCATGACGGATTCAGTTTTGGCATTGGGGCGCCTTCTGCCAACTCAATCTTGATGAAATGATTTTTGTTAACAAAAGCAAACGATACGAACGCATGTTCTTCAACGCTGTGTGGACCATCGAACATAGGGAAGTACGTCTCACTTTGATCATACGGAGAGAGAAATTGAACAACCACCCTAAATTTCTGAGCAATCAGTAATCCTGAGGCGGGCATCTCCATCCATTGGTCGTGCGTTGCTGGTCCCACTCCAATGTGATCGAATGAGTTGGAGACTCTGTCGTAAGTATCGTAATCTACTTCGTTTAAAATTGGCCTCCACCGGTCTTCATTCTCGACGATCTCCTCCTTAAGCTGTTTGCGGATGAAGTACCACATATCCTGTTGCCACCCTAAGCACACAGCTACGGATCGAAAGCCACAGTGACCGTCTCCATGGACATCCCGAATGTCTGTAATGTATCTATGATATGTAGGTGGAAGCCATTTCTTAAACCTTTCGATCTCCAGTTTGTACCTGTACCCATCAAAAAGTGAGATTTAATATGTGTATAAATATGTATGCATGTGTGAATTTATATATTAGTAGTTTGTACCTATCCCTTTCCAACAGTGGAAAATCTTCATCGTAAACAATCGGTTTGTCCCTTGATTGTTTACCTCTTCTAGAAGGCTTTTTGCCCTACGTGCAAAAAATTATATAACAACAACAACAACAACAAGAAAAATAATAATAATAATAATAATAATAATAATAATAATAATAATAATAATAATAATAATAATAATAATAATACGAACCGCAGCCTTATCTTCCTTTTTTTCCTTTTCACTTGTTGTTGGCCGACCCCGAGTATCGGTTTGTACCTCAGGAGGTTTATGTTTAGTCATAATCGGATTCAACACCTCCTTCATCTTCTGCAACATGCTTTTTTTCACTTGCACCGGTTGCGACCTTAGTTGCTCAGCGAATGCATTCATTTCGTGCTGAAAGTCAAACTCGGGATTCTCAGCTACTTCTGGCATAAAGTCAAGTCGTGTCCAGAAGACGTCGATATCAGCCAGTGACACTCGTGTATCTGATATATATATTCAATCACAACAACAACAAATCAATAATTTTATAAAAATTTGGCAGAGTTTCCTCTGTTTTTGTACGAACCAGACAACACAAGTCGTCTACAAAACGCTTCAAACATTTATAAATTTGACTATTATATCCTAAAAAAAATAATAAGTCTAAAAAATGATGTTACCTTTCGTATCATACAATTGCAATTGACAGGAACATGACAATCCATAAGTCTTCTTGAGTCGGTGTTCACAAGACCTCTTTTGTTCCATATAATAATTTATCTTGTTGACCCCTCCGAGCATCAAATTAAGCGCTAGATGGGAAACCCTACCGATTACGTCTTGAAACAACGGTAGATCATGTTTCCACATTCTTGTTGATCGGCTGTGTTCGAAGGAGTGCTTTATCGCTACGCGCCGTGATTCCATAACTTTGTCTATTTCCATCACAAGCGCGTGGAGCGAGCTGTTCGGGCCTTTTATGTACCTCTTAATCAGAGCATGCTGACTCTCGACCCTGTTGGTCGTAGTCTGACCGAACGTAAGGTTTTCATTTGCCCATGCTTCCACAAACATTTCTTTATAATCTCGGAGCCAAACTGACTCCATGTAGTCATAAACCTCTGTAAAAAACAGAATAGTGATGTCAATACAGAAAATATGTACGCTTGTAAAGCAAAATAAAAAATAAAATATATACCCGTTCGATCCTGCCCCCAAAGTCGTCTGTAGAGCGCTTCAAGATTGAATTCGTAAGCCTCTTTGTCAGGAGATTTACACAGTCGACCAAAATACTGCAAAAATATTTCCCATTCTTCTTTTGGAAATCCTGCTTTATGATATTTTGCAATATTTCGTTGAATATGATACCTGCAAAACAACAACAATAATATTAATAATAATAATAATAATAATAATAATAATAATAATAATAATAATAATAATAATAATATTTCGTTGAATATGACACCTGCAAAGCAATTTCGTAGCATCCGGGAAAACTGTAGCACATGCACTCATCAGAGCCAGATCTCTATATGTAACAATTACACGTGGCTCCATACTCTCCTCCAGCAAATCTTTGAGCCTCTCAAGCACCCATGTGTAGTTACTCGTTTTCTCTTTAACGATAAATGCATGGGCGATACAAAACGACTGGTTTGTCGACGTCATACCCACAATTTGAACAAACGGGATTCTGTACTCGTTCGTTTTGTAGGTGGCGTCGATCAGCATCACATGTGGGAAGGCACGCCAGAGATTGTACGAGACCCGGTGTGAAAAGAAAATATTCTCAACAGCATCTGTCTCTGGATTCTGCTTGGTGAAATAAGTAAATTTCTTTTCAACCAGGATACTCTCGAGTATCTGCATAACAATAATAATAACAATATTTAATATTTAACAACAACAAAATTAATAATAGTCTATGACAATAATAGTAATTAATAATAATACCTGCATTGGGGTTTTATCGCCGTAAATTCTATGTTTAATCTTGCTCACTGTATTGTGTATGTCTCTTAGAATACATATATTATTCGGGTTTTGTGCTCTGATGGCCAAATGTATGTTTGCCGGTTCCAGGCCTTGAAAATAAAGCGTTTCCACCATTTCTTCTTCTTGTGGTGTCAGCCGCCTAGCAAAAGCGTGACCCTCAACATGTATAAAAGGGTCGTGGTTATGATTCGCGTGTTTAACCTCCAACTTCCAACCCTCTTTGCGTAGCCTCCCTATTAACATAAATGGACAGTTAATCTTTTTGCTACCCGTAGACCTTACTGTGGCTGTAGTATGGTATTCGCCAGCACGGTCGCATCTCAGGTCTATCCTAATTTTTCTTGCATTATTTCCACTGCCTTTTGAAACAGAACGTCCTGTCACTAGGACGTAACCGCTAGCAAGGGCTCTATCGTAAGCCCATTGTTTCATCTCTTCAACAGACCCGAATACCTGAAAATTTATACAAGAGTCTAGTCTAAATTCATACTACTCTAAATTATATACTACTGTAAAGATATACTAGTGTAAATAAATAAACGCACCTGCTCGGTTTCATACGAAACATCCGGGTTAGGTTCAACTTTTATGTTAGCATCTTCCTGGTTGTCATCATTAGCACGATTCCCGCGCGAATGGTAACTCCCGTACGTGTACTGCGGGTAGCTTGGTGGCACGAAAAATTACTCCTGTTCCTCTACATATTCCTCGTTGAGATCGGGCAGCATGTTCCCGTCATTACCACGAACCCCGGATTTAACCTCCTCTTCACCAACTTGAACCTCGGGTTCATACCCTACGCTTTCAGAGACGTAAGACTCGTTCTCAGACAGGTCAACGGTTGAAAAGCTTTGTAAATATGTCATCGTGAGACCAGGAAGTCGAAATGGGTCGAGGGTTTTGGTGGTGGTGATGTTTTAAGGTTTGGTTCAAATGGGGAAGAAGCTGATCGTGTAATGGTTAAATCTGGAAATCTCAACGGGCCGTCGAGGCCTAGATGGGCCGTCTAGGGATTAAATGCCCTAACCTAACACATTTCAACGGGCCGTCGGGGCCTGGACGGCCCGTCCTAATGCACCTTTTTCAGACTTTTCAGTCTGAACTGCCTGCTTTTGCAGGAGTTCAGACTGATCACCTCGTACATCGTACTTCTACGGGCCGTCGAGGCCTCGACGGCCCGTCGTTTTTGTCTTTTCTGTAAACAAACGGCCCATCAAGGCCTGGACGACCCGTCCTGAAACCCTAATTTTTCTTAACGGCCCATCTAGGCCTCGACGACCCGTCCTAAGGTTGTTTAGGGTTTTTTGTTGGTTGTGTAAATAGTATCACCCTTTTTTAGGTATATAGGGTTTCGATCCCCCATTTTATTTTTTGAAAAAAATAGGTATATTATATAAACCAAAACTAATGATATATCGTATGATACAAGGCTCCCAAATATCGATTGTTTTACCGAGTTTATCGTTTTTATTTGTTTTTTTTTTCTTTTGGGCCCATTTTGAGAGGTAAACCCAATTGTTTTATTTAGCCCATTTTTTCTTTAGAAAAACCTAATTTAAAAACCCACTTAGAAGTCTAAACCCAACAAAAACTTTTAACCAAAAACCCTCGTCCTTCTCCTCTGTGTCTCTGAATCTCAGTCATCACCCACCAAGAGTTTATACTTTCATTTTCAAGTTTGAACTATATAATATTTGTCTTCATTCAAAAAAAAAAAAAAATCAAGCATTCAAACCCATCATTCCATCCAGGTACACAACTAATTTCATTTTTTAATTTTCATACTTTGATAAAACACCCAATAGGCCAATATAATATTTAGTTTTTGTCTTGTTGTCGTTGGGTGTTGAAGTTTTGCTTTGGATAATTTGCAATTCGAGGTGGTGTTTTTTTTATTATGTCTAGTTCGTCATTTTTTTTATTATTCTGTTTTGGATAATTGGGTAATTAGGTTTGAAAATAATTATGACTTGATTAATGTTTATGTTATTAGATTGTACTATGGGGAAGAATAAAACCATAACATCTTTTTAATGCTTTAGTGTCTTTGTTCAATTTGTTGTTAAACGGTGTTTAGAACTTTGATATTATTGTATTTAATGTTTGACTCGACCCGAATCGAATCACCAACCCGAATATATAATCCGAAACATAGCTATTGAAAAAAAAAATTTAAGGTCTCGTTCCGTGATTGGTGATTTCCGACCCCTCGGACCAAAATCTCAAGCTTCCCCACTGCCCTTGACGCCTTGAGTGCACCATGTTGCTTTAACAACTATGCTTTAAACCTTTGCAACATTTTTAAAATGAACAAGTTGAAATTGTATGTAGTTTCTGGCTTTACGCTAAGTTGAAAGCGTCTAGAAGTTATTTTCACCTTTGTGATATATGATAAAAATTGTGATACAACACTCTTATCGTACCAATTATAGTTGTAGTACAATTTTCTTGATAGAAATAGTTATTTGGGAATGCTTATCACTTTATAGGAGTTTATAACTTGCTAAAACATACTTGTACAAACACGTAGTAATTTTTTTACTAAATGGTTTCTTGTACGGAGTTATCCTCCTGCACGGGAGCTAGGGTTTTTTCTCCGAAAAAATAGGAACGGCGGAAAGGTTCTTTTCTTCGGCATGGGGGGTAGAGATCGTTACAAAGCGGATACTTGGTATGATGTTGATCACAGAAGGGGTAGGAAGCCTAGATCCAACGTCAATTCTTCGATGAGAGGGGTGATTATGAAGTTCTTTGTATCGAATCTTCCAGGCAGATGTGGATCTAATGATATCGTTGATGTTTTGAAGGGTTTTGGAGAGATCCATGGTACGCAAATTGATAGGAAGTTTGATAAGCTGGGTAAACAGTTTGGGTTTGTTTCGTTCATAAACATTAAGGATGTGGATAGACTAAAGAATGATCTGAAGGATATTTGGATTGGTAGCTACAAACTTTTCATTACGTTAGCCCGTTTTGTGGACGGTCAGACGGTACACAGAAAGGATGATCGGCGTTGGCAGCCTGTTAAAGAGAAGGAAGTTCCAAAGGAAACTGTGGTAAAGGAGGTAGGGGGAGGGTTCGAATGTTGATCCTGGTTAGAAGGCGGGTACTAATGGGATTGGTAATAGATCGTTTCGTGATACGCTTCTCAATAAAGAACCGGAGCAAGGGGTGATGGATGTTATGGTGTCCCCTAATGTGTACGCTTTTTCGGCATAGTATGAGGTTGCTTTGCTTGGGAGGGTTAAAGATTTTGGCATTCTCATGAAGTTGAGCAACCTATTGTATCCGATACTTAGAGGTGATGTTTCTATAAAGTATGTGGGTGGTTTCCGGGTTATGTTAGTTTTCAGTAATCCGGAAGACAAACGGTTTTCTTTGATAAGAAAGGGGAGTGGGGAAACGTTTTTGAGTTGTTGGAAGGATGAAGGGGTCAAGTTGTGCCATTTGAACGAATTGCATAGTTAAAAATATTCGGTGTACCTGTATGCCTATCGGATAGTACAGTCTTTAATGATATTGGTTCAAAAGTGGGTGTGGTGGTGCAATCGGCTCAGTGTGCGGATTCGGACCATGATTTATCTTATGCTATGGTGGGGGTTCTTTGTACTAAAGTTGATAGAATTATCGAGAAGGTATCATGAAGTGGAAGAAAGAGGTGTTCCCGGTTTTGGTCGAGGAAGATGTAACATCGCGAAATTTTTTTCCCAAATTTTTCTAAATTAGTAAAATCACCACTTTACCTATATTATACAACCTTTGTCCAAATATAATAATCTTTGTCAATTTTTTTATTTTTTATTTATTCCAAAACAATTTTTATAATAATAATAATAATAATAATAATAATAATAATCTTAGATTTAAGAAATATAATACCACATTAAACAAAACCCACAACATAATCCATAACCAACAATCTAGACCAAGACCGGCCCAATACACCACCAGCCCAAACCACCCAATACCTTGAGCCCAAATCAACTTTATATATATAAAAAAAAAGGTTTGTATGGAGCGGGAATCGAACCCGCGTCCACCCGGTCAAACAACTTAACACCAACCAGCTGAGCTATTTCGTTCTTGTTATAATATCACAACACCAATTGAATATAACACCTTCCTAAGTTAAACCAGTTGACTATTGAAAGTCAACTGCAATCAATCTTGCCCAAATTGAGCCATCTTTCCGCGTTAAAATTCAAATCAATCTTGGGATATGATTGACCTACCTTAATGCACTTTCTATACAAGCTATTATGCGTTAATAACCATTAATAACGGATCAATTAAGCCTTTTTCACTCATTTTTTTAGTTTATAAACCCATTGTTCAATGCATAGAATCTGTACAAAATAACACGATTCAATCCATATACAGACCCTTAAGGGGCTGATTAAGAGATCCTACAAAAAAAAAATCGATGCTCACGAAGCCTCGTTAATTTGAATTGAAGTAGTTACGCCTAGCTTTCTCTATCTCGATTGCCCATCTTGAAACCGACTGGTAAGATCAATTAAACATATGTTCTTGGTCGATTTTGAACATGGAATAAAAGCCCCTTATCCGTTTTATGATTCCATATCGTTTCCTAGTTCGATTGAGGGCTAAAATTTCTAGGGTTTATATTAGTTTTGGGTATAAGATGCGACTTAGGTTTTAAAGATTATGTTTCTATAATTAAACAAAACAGACAACTTGTTATAGTGGTTAAAGCTGTATGGTTATACAAAGGTGGTGCAGGGTTCGATCCCCACCACCAACAATTCCTTTTTTTTTTTTTTTTGTTATTCAAATACCTTATAATTATATATGTGATAATTAACTTTAAATTAGTTTTAAAATATCAAGACTGATTTTTAAATTCCATAAAAATTATCTTATGTTATTCTGATGATAAAGTTTATTATACAACTTTTAGTTTTTCAAAAATCATTTATTTAATATATATAAAACATATTACAAGTTTATTTAAATTTAAATTGAAAATTCTATAAAAATATCTAAACAATTTTATAAAAGTCCACAAAAATTATTTTGAACTTATAAATCTGAGACCTTTCAGAAATTAATTTTTATTTCAGGAAACCGTTTATTTAACATTTTTAATGAATTTTTGCTATTTTAATCATAAATAATTCATAATAAATCCGTTTTTCATTATTTTAACATCAAAAATTTACATCAATTATTTCTATTCATTTAGAACAGAAATACAAATTTTAATTTGTAAATTCTTTAATTTTAGTATTTTTAGATATTAAAATTTTGTTTTGACAAATAGAAATAAATAAACTAAATATCTAATTTTTGGAGAAAATAATTTTATAAAAATTATTTTCATACTTAAAACCTTATAACATGATCATCCTTAATCAAAAACCTACAATAGTCTTTTATTTAATTATTTACCGAATTTCTTTTATTTATTAACAATTTACCTAATTAATAATTAAACAATTACTTATCCCCAAATTAAGTTTTCCCTTTTACTCAATTATTGCCTTATAAATAGGGTGATAGTTGGACCAAGAGCCACAAATATAATATATCAAGGAACTCAAATCTAGCACTAAGGTGAGTATTTCCTATCCCCGTTTTGCTTTTATTCATTTTTGGGGTGTTACATGTACACTTATACAAATTACAAATACAAGTTCACATTTTTACAATACAATTCTAATACTATGTGCATTTTGCTTACAAACGTGCTTTATGCTTAGACATTACATGTAGAATACATTTGTACTTAGTGAAATCATTAACATTGTACAAGCCGACCTTAACATTGGATAGCGCTATTGGATTGACAACCCGCCTAGGTTGATTCTCCCCCTTTTTCATCGGAGAATCCGTGGTCATTGTTAAGTTATTATCCATTTATTGGATAAGTACACCACCGTTCATTTAGTACATTATACAGTCACAGGATTGATTTCGCTCAATTGTATGTTACATAGTTTACATAATTGCACTGTAGCTTCGCACTTGAATTGTATAACATTTTCCAACTTACTATATGTATTAAAATTAGGAATGCTCACCAACATTTCATATGTTGACAAAACTTATTTTGTAAATGTTTCAGGTGCAGTTTGATCGTAGTTCCATAGCATTGGATTTTAGTGCTTGTTTTTAATAAGTTATTTCAAATTTCATGTTTCGTTCAGACTTTTGTATTTTTCCCATTTCATCTATGTAAGACGAATTAAATTATTCAATAATATATTTACATTTTAGTACCATGTGCTTTTGAACAATCGTCACTACGTGACACCTCGATGATTCCGCCATCGGTTGGGGTGTTACAGATTGGTATCAGAGCCATGGTTATAGGGAATTAGGTTATTAGAATGCCTTTTAGCCTAGTCTATAACCAAGCATACATTCACGAGTCCTCTCGTGTTTATTTCTCTTTATCCTATTATTTTCTTTCAAGATATTTTCGCTATGATTCTTTCTCGTTATTCTTTCGGTATGTTGTTTAAAGAAGATGACACTCGTATTTCACAAACGAAATGATATCACCAATTTAGGAGTGGTATCCATACCTTGGTGATTAGTTTCACTCCTCTATATGTTATATATCTTAGGAATATATCTTTGAGATAGGAATGACATCCACACCTCAAAGTGTATTTCCTTCAAAAAGGAACTGAACCACATAGCCGGGAGTGATATCCTTAACTTAGTGATTGGTTTCATTCCACAATAGTTTTCAATTTTGAAATACATCTTTGAGTTAGGAGTGAAATCCATATCTTAAGGATCTATTTCTGCATCTCGTTTTTAATCTCGCTAAAGTTTTGGAATTTACTAGTGATGGGGCACGTGCAATCTGGAAGGGTGAGCGCCTGTATCCTGAGTTTTCTGTCTAGGCCTGGCATTTCGCATAAATCCCAATCAGACGAGGGACCCGTATGCCGACCTGGGAACTCTCGAGATGAGCATTCACTTATAGGCTAAAGTACGCCCCCACAAGTCGCTAATAACATTTCAATTACTTTAGTTAGTCAGAATTTCCTATGGAAACAATTCCAATGTTTTATATCATTGATATTTATGTTTGTTTATCATTTGAAGATTCCATTTAATCACTTGATGTTTCATATGCCATTATTCATTGATCATTCGCTTTTGAATCCCTTATCATCATTACTAAAACTTTTGTTCGATACATTATCGCATTAAAGCTTACACTATTTCACTTATGCTCATGATTCTTACCCTATAAGATATTACTCGTTTTGCGTTAAAACATTTTTACCCACGACTTAAGTTTTAAACTCTGTGTTTAACTTTGATCACATCCTGATTTTAGGAATGTTGCGTCATCATACAGTTAAAAATGAACATGGTTTTTCCAAATTTATTATTTCAACCTGTTTTATACCTTCATGTTTACAAACTTACTTGATCGAAGTCACAGTATATCCTCATATACCTAATACTAATATTGCTGCACCCAGTCTCCTAAGCCATAGCAACTACCATTAGTTAGAACTTCTTAGTCAGACTAAACTCATACATTAATGCCTACCTACACAATACGCACTAGTACACTACTCTCTAAAACGATTAATTTGACAACTTATTCTATAAGTCTTTTCACAAAGCCTATTCGCCAAATTAGAACACACTTTTCATACACCTTGTGCCTTGAAACAAATAGCCCGCTATGAGCCCAAAGAGATGCCTTAACGATTCTGCAAATAAATGATCTTTCAATGTATAAATATCGTAAAAGTTTGAAAATTTGAAAGGTTTCAAGTTTACCCAGTCTTAACGGGTAACACTTCGATTTTCTCAACATTTCATAACAATTAAAAATTTCTGTCTTTTCAACCCACAAGTTAAAGAAATGTTTAAATACAGAAAAATTTATTTTCCAAAATTCGTCAAGGCATCTGGGATCATTCACAACCTTCACATCATTTTAAATCTTGGTCTTTCGAAACACATTAGATTTACACACACTTCATGAAATGGTTTCATCTTGCATTTTATAAACTTGCATTGCATATTTTACAAATCAAATTTAAATCTGCATGTTTTCATATAACGTATCCAATATATGTTTTCGAGAGGAATTTGCAACTAATAATATACCTTATAACACTTTTCAAACTCGACTTCTTGTAAACACACGAAAATATGTACCTACGAAATCTTTTCAAGTAAACCTGTTTTGAACTTAAAACATTCTTCGGTTTTCAAAAAGTTATCCTCATACCAGTAGACTATACGTCTGTTCTGCGCAGTTTCATATACAGTAAATTTCATTATTTTTTACACCATTCTATTTATAGTTACGTTCGTACATTATCTTATTATTTTTGTATTATTCTTTTGTTGGTAGTTATTTTCACACGTTATTCACAACTATTCTCGCACTAGTTATTAGTAGTTATTCTTACAACACTAGTTTTGAGCATTAATTTAACTCGTTTACTTTCATTTTGTGCAATTTACTCGATTTACGTTATGCTATTCTTTCAATCGAAATTTTATGCTATACTTATATACTTACATGAACGCATATTGGGTATGCATATTTTCTTTTGTGAGCAAAACCCTGTTATACTTTACATTATTTTGTTCATCATCATGGCCAACGAACATACTAATTAATAGCTCATATGAGATCTAAGCCAGTTCCCATGTACGACTCGGTTCAGAGTATTCCTCTAACCCGAGGGGAACGGTGTAATCCTTAGAGTTTATCAATATGGTTGTTTAGAGCCCAATGATGTGAACATAAATTTACCGGTTAAGGGTGAACCCGAAAGGTGAAGAACCCCTAATCATGTCTTATACTTACACATTAATCTCATTACGGTTAGTGAACCTGAAAGAAGAACTTCTAACCGCATCTTATACTTGAGCAGTATCTACTACTTAACACGTTTTGATTGCACGCATTGTTTCTTGTATTACTTATGTTAGTGTTATGGAAAAGCATAGCACCCTAGTGTAAGGTAAATCGATGATTACGGCCCGGAACACAATCATGGATTTACAGGTACATGGGGGTGGTGTGTGATTCTACTTAGGCTATTGGTAGACAATCAGTACGAGTCCAAAGTATCAGAAGTGTGGTGGGTTAGCTGCGGTACACCCTATATATAAGCACGAGCACTACTGCAGGAGCGGACTAGGAGTCTGACCAAGAACCTACCAATTACTATCTCTTTATTAGATCGTTGACTAATAGCTAGCATTTTCGATAAGAATGTTCTTACACGAGCTTCAATTCGACTTCCTAAAGTCTTTCTCTGGACCATCCACACAGAAAACCTTAAACTTTGTATACTCTTACACTTTCTGTTAGTCGAAATCCTGTTGCACGTCCTTAATAAAGTTCGGCCAGAAACTTCTCTAAAGTAAGGGAAGCTACTATAACATTGCCCTGCCCTCACCAGTTACATACTTTTCCCAAACCATGCTATTATAAACTCTTAATTCTCTAACCTTGGGTCAAACTTTAAGGATTTTCAAACTCTTATTTTGGGTATTAAACAACTACTTCAAACCTTGTCAAATCATGAATTTACAGGTATGTTAAGGTAGTGTGAAATTCTATCAAGGTTTTCGGTAGATAACCAATTATAAACTTTAGTTATTTGGTTGTTCATTTAGCCCATCCATAGTCTATCATCTCATGCAACTTAAGTTTGGTGTTTATTCCCTCTCGCTATTTTAGACTATCGTAATCTAACCCTTAAACTCACACATTTCAAAACTCTTATCCAAATCATTCGAAACAGATTATCCTATTACCTATAAATTCGTGTCGTGCCTTAACCCAATTTTCCAAACCACAGCTGCCTTAATTTCTACCTAATCAACCTCAAACCTGTGTTTTTAATAACTTCGGGACGAAGTTTCCAAAAGTAGGGGAGACCGTAACATCAGGAAATTTTTTTCCCAAATTTTTCTAAATTAGTAAAATCACCACTTTACCTATATTATACAACCTTTGTCCAAATATAATAATAATAATAATAATAATAATAGTAATAATAAAAATAATAGTAATAATTTTAGACTTAAGAAATATAATACCACATTAAACAAAACCCACAACATAATCCATAACCAATAATCTAGACCAAGACCGGCCCAATACACCACCAGCCCAAACCACCCAATACCTTGAGCCAAAATCAGCTTTATATAAAAAAAAAAAAAAGGTTTGTATGGAGCAGGAATCGAACCCGCGTCCACCCGGTCAAACAACTTAACACCAACCAGCTGAGCTATTTCGTTCTTGTTATAATATCCCAACACCAATTGAATATAACACCTTCCTAAGTTAAACCAGTTGACTATTGAAAGTCAACTGCAATCAATCTTGCCTAAATTGAGCCATCTTTCCGCGTTAAAATTCAAATCAATCTTGGGATATGATTGACCTACCTTAATGCACTTTCCATACAAGCTATTACGCGTTAATAACCATTAATCACGGATCAATTAAGCATTTTTCACTCATTCTTTTTTAGTTTTTAAACCCATTGTTCAATGCATAGAATCTGTACAAAATAACACGATTCAATCCATATATAGACCCTTAAGGGGCCGATTAAGAGATCCCACAAAAAAAAATCGAAGCTCACGAAGCCTCGTTAATCTGAATTGAAGTAGTTACGCGTAGCTTTCTCTATCTCGATTGCCCATCTTGAAACCGACTGGTAAGATCAATTAAACATATGTTCTTGGTCGATTTTGAACATGGAATGAAACACCCTTATCCGTTTTATGATTCCATATCGTTTCCTGGTTCGATTGAGGGCTAAAATTTCTAGGGTTTATATTAGTTATGGGGATAAGATGCGACTTAGGTTTTAAAGATTCTGTTTCTATAATTAAACAAAACAGACAACTTGTTATAGTGGTTAAGGCTGTATGGTTATACACAGGTGGTGCAGGGTTCGATCCCCACCATCAACAATTTCTTTTTTTTGTTTTTGTTGTTGTTTTGTTATTCAAATACCTTATAATTATATATGTGATAATTAAATTTTAAATTAGTTTTAAAATATACAGACTTATTTTTAAATTCTACAAAAATTATCTTATGTTATTCTAATGATAAAGTTTATTATACAACTTTTAGTTTTTCAAAAATCATTTATTTAATATATATAAAACATATTACAAGTTTATTCAAATATAAATTGAAAATTCTATAAAAATATCTAAACGATTTTATAAAAGTCCACAAAAATTATTTTGAACTTATAAATCTGAGACCTTTCAGAAATTAATTTTTATTTCAGGAAAAACGTTTATTTAACATTTTTAATGATTTTTTGCTATTTTAATCATAAATAATTCATAATAAATCCGTTTTTTATTATTTTTACATCAAAAATTTTCATCAATTATTTCTATTCATTTAGAACAGAAATACAAATTTTAATTTGTAAATTATTTAATTTTAGTGTTTTTAGATATTAAAATTTTGTTTTGACAAATAGAAATAAATAAACTAAATATCTAATTTTTGGAGAAAATAATTTTATAAAAATTATTTTCATACTTAAAACCTTATAACATGACCATCCTTAATCAAAAACCAACAATAGTCTTTTATTTAATTATTTACCGAATTTCTTTTATTTATTAACAATTTACCTAATTAATAATTAAACAATTACTTATCCCCAAATTAGAAACCCTAGAACTACTTGTAGACTAGAAAACTTAGACTTTTAAGTTTTCCCTTTTTACTCAATTATTGCCTTATAAATAGGGTGATAGTTGGACACAAGAGCCACAAATATACTATATCAAGGAACTCAATTCTAGCACTAAGGTAAGTATTTCCTATCCCCTTTTTGCTTTTATTCATTTTTGAGGTGTTACATGTACACTTATACAAATTACAAATACAAGTTCACATTTTTACAATACAATTCTAGTACTATGTGCATTTTGCTTACAAACATGATTTATGCTTAGACATTACATGTAGAATAAATTTGTACTTAGTGAAATCATTAACATTGTACAAGCCGACCTTAACATTGGATAGCGCTATTGTGACACCCGGCATGTTCGGCTTAAACATATTAGTTACATCTAAGTCTACCTTAGCGAGAAACGTTTATAAACAAACTTAACTTGGTTAGTTGAGTCGGGTAAAGTTAGGATTGTCCAGGGTACAATGATCTGGAGGATCATTGGGAGTCGTTTTGGTAATACACTAGTACTGGGTTCCGTTGTTGGTGACATTACATGAACTAATTAAGTATATGTGTAAATTATGGGTTGTGTGGTGGATTATATACATAGATGTGTATAAATGATGTGTAAATGATTATCTATGCCTAAATGTGTTAAATATGGACTAAGGATGCATGCTTACGTGTTAGGATGTGTTAGAATGCGTTAAACACGACAAATTGGAAAACTAGTTAAAAAGGGATTCTGGTTCGACCACTTCGAGTGGTCGAAGGAGAAGAAAAGTGCCTGGTTCGACCCATGCAAGTGGGTGAACCAGGGAAGTGGAATTTGAGGAATTCCCTTCGACCAAACAGGTC
Source organism: Ambrosia trifida (assembly GCA_028751855.1). NCBI lineage: Eukaryota > Viridiplantae > Streptophyta > Magnoliopsida > Asterales > Asteraceae > Ambrosia > Ambrosia trifida. The sequence goes on from CM054122.1 coordinate 66,855,513, forward strand.
TCTTTCGACCCTGTGAAAGGGGCGAAGGAGACTACATTCGACCAATGAGTTGGTGCGAAGGAAGATTAGTATAAATACCAACCTTTGTCATTTTTCATCATTTCACAAACCCTAACCGTCCCAAAATGCTCTCAAACGATCTTAAACACTAAGGAAGGAGTTTTTGCTCTTCTTTTTCATAATCTAACCCATCTACAACATCTAAACAAGAATCCAAGGTGTGTTCATGATCCTAAATCTTTTAAAAGCATTTTAATTCGTTTTCATCTAACCCTAATTGTCCGGATCTGTTCTAAGGGTGTTTTTATGATTAAAAACCTTTTAAACATCTTTCTAAACCAGAACATGATCATTTAACATAGGTTTTCATAATGGGTAACATGTGTAAATTGTGTGTTATGAGGTGTTATGTGTTGTTCACTGATTTGCTGCTATATCTATGATAGAAACATGATATAGGATTGTTATTAATGTTGAAATATTGTTGTCTAGGGGTAAGATTAGATATATTGATATTTGGGGGTTTTTATTGAATGAATACTTGATGAATGAATATTTATGATCAATAGAATGAATAAGAAAGATCAGATAATCGACAAACTGAGTATTTTTACGCTAAACATGAATCGATTTCAAAAGTTTCCAAATTGGGTAAATAATTCATGCATGAAAGTGACGTTTCCATAATATTTACCATTTTGGGAAAGGGCTGAAACGGACGTATTATCGGGGGAAATCGATGGGGTTTTGTAGGGATTAGTTATTCATGCTTGACTGTTGTGTTTGATGATGTTTCGGGTCGTTTTGAATGTGTTTGAAGCGTTTTTAGGAAAAATAATACTACAGGGGCGAACCTGGCCTCCTTCGACCAGTCGATGGTGCAAAGGAGGGATCCAGGGTCGAACCTGGGATTTTATTGGACGAATGTGATAAAACGGGCGAAGGAAGCATCAAACGGTCGAACGTACTGTAAATGGTGCGAAGGAGACAAAAAGGTGCGAAGGAGACTTAAAACTGACTGGTTCGACCGTTCTGATGCAGAAATGAGATTTTTGATACAAACTAAGTGTTTTATGCTTGAACCTTGTGTGTAATCTATGTGTACTTGATTAGTTAGGGTAATGGGTCACCAACGGGATGTCGGGTCGGTCTAGTGTGTCGGTTAAACATTTAAACACGCTTTAAAACATACTTGGTTACGATCTGGACAATCGGGGACTAGATAACCTTATGGTTATTAGTCAGAACACTTATGTGAACATTTTGATAGATCTCCGGTAGAGGGATTATCAAGGGCTAAACATCTTTACTTATATTTGAAGAACGCTATCTAAGGTGAGTTCACGGCCCCACTTTTATTGCTTTAACTTTTGGGGGAGAAAACATGCGCTAAACGGTTTTGGTAACATATGTCATACTATGGTTTTAACTTTATATTGCTATACGATCTTTTGGAAAGTCCCGGGGGAAACCATGAATGTGCGGGGTTGCACAACGGGGGAAATGTGGATAGATCTATTGGGCGTGACCTGCCCCACTCGTCGGCTTGGAGGGCCGGGCGGGTGCATATTGTCTCGAACAGGTACACTGGTATCATGCTGAACATACGGGCTGCTTAAACATGCTGAACATTGCTAAACGTGTCTAGTAATGGTTTCCAATCGTAGTAGTAATAAAACTTACGCCTAGCTAGCGTACTTGGTAACATGGATGTAGTATGGACATGGTAACATTTTAGTAACATTTTGAACAAACCTGTGAACTCACTAGCATTATATGTTGACATCTTTTTGGCATGTTTTTCTCAGGTCGCTAAGGTAACAACAAATGGAACTAGGCGCACGGGTCTGCACTGGCGTCTAGAGTTTAGTTCATGTTTTGCATTAAACATTTGAAACATTAAAACTTTGGATTGTAACTCGTTGAATGCTTCCGCTACAGTTTATGGGTTTATGAAAACTATGTCTTTTGAATGTTATGTATTTCCATATAGTGTTGTTTATTGTGACCATTGACTTGGATCCTGGTTTGTCATGCGCCTCGCGGTAAAACCCCGCAAGTGGTAATTTGAGGGTGTGACAGCTATTGGATTGACAACCCGCCTAGGTTGATTCTCCCCCTTTTTCATCGGAGAATCCGTGGTCATTGTTAAGTTATTATCCATTTATTGGATAAGTACACCACCATTCATTTAGTACATTATACAGTCACAGGATTGATTTCGCTCATTTGTATGTTACATAGTTTACATAATTGCACTGTAGCTTCGCACTTGAATTGTATAACATTTTCCAACTTACTATATGTATTAAAACTAGGAATGCTCACCAACATTTCATATGTTGACAAAACTTATTTTGTACATGTTTCAGGTGCAGTTTGATCTTAGTTCCATAGCATTGGATTTTAGTGCTTGTTTTTAATATGTTATTTCAAATTTCATGTTTCGTTCAGACTTTTGTATTTTTTTTCCCATTTCATCTATGTAAGATGAATTAAATTATTTAATAATATATTTACATTTTAGTACCATTTGCTTTTGAACAATCGTCACTACGTGACACCTCGATGATTCCGCCATCGGTTGGGGTGTTACAGAAGAATATAGGGAGTGGATACCCGATGGTATTATGAATGCGGGGGATAATGAGATATATTCGGAGTCGCCTTCCAATGAGGATAAAGAAGCGAGTGTGGCTGAGGAACAGTGGGAGGTTAACGAGCAAAATGTATAAGAAGTCAATGATCAGGAACAAGTTTCTAGTGATCCGATTGAGGAAGTTTATTCATAGAATGTTATGAATGAGGCGGAAGTAAATAATTCAGATGTCACGGATGGTGTACAGAGGAAAGGTGTTAAAAAGAAGAGAGGTAAATTTACTAGGAATAAGTTAAGAGGTGTGAAATCAGTTTCTTCAATGGAACAGGAACGACCGAAGAAAAGATCGAGAGAAGGAAGCGACCCGTTTGATATTAATCGCTTTATTTATGTTCTAAATGCGAGGTCTTCAGTCGGGCAAGATGACGAGTGTTCTCAGGAGTCCCCGGTCAATTTTCTTACTCCAGATTTGAATAGGGAGTTAGTTATGGAAAATGTTGATCAAATCGGTTCACAAGAAGATATGTTCAGTTAAATTTATCTCAAAGGATGGAGGAGGTAGCCTCAAAGGAAGTTACTGAGACCATTTTGTTGGGTAAGGCTCTTGGAGCATCTAATAATGAAGTTTTTATAGATGATATTTCGAAGTCAATTACGGAAGAAGGTTGTCAACTGTTTGATAAATGAATATACTATCGTTAAATATTAGAAGGTTGGGGTCGGGAAGGAATTTGTCAGCTAGGAAATGGGCCTGGGTTAGGAAAATGTGAGTTGTAAACGATGTGGATTTTGTGTTATTACAAGAAACTCAATTCGAGTCAATTCAAAGCTCGGTGATGGATAAGTATTGGGGCTCCGGCGTGTATCATTATGATTGGGTGGGAGCTTCTGGGCGTTCTGGGGGGCTGGTTACTATGTGGGATTCCAAGAGGTTTGTAATGAGTTCAGTTACTAAGAGGCGTTGTTTTATGGCGGTTTCGGGGGTGTTAGTATCTAGTGGTAAATCATGTACGGTGATTAATGTTTACGCTCCTCAGCCTTTGCCGGAAAAACGTTTACTTTGCGAGGAATTAGCGGGTTTCATACAATTAAATGGTGAGTATTGGGTTATAGGAGGCGACTTTAATTGTTATCGTGATAGTTCGGAGAGGAGAAATTCTAGTTTTAATATGGTGGAGGCGAATGGGTTCAATGACTTCTTGGAAGGATCGGGTCTCTATGAATTTGGTTTGCGGGGTATGAAGTTCACGTTCAAAGCAGGTAACAAGCTAAGTCGTATCGATCGAATCTTTGTTTGTTGGGATTTTTTTAATGATTGCTTTATCTGCTGATTTTGTAAGTATTCTCAACCATTTTATTTTCTGAATGGGTCGATTAATAAAGAGGTTAGGGCTTCTTTTATTACTTTGGTTCCCAAAGTAAAGGATCCAATTGAGTTGGGTGAATACCGTCCTATTAATAAGATTGGGATTATCAGCAAGGTGATTTCCAAGGTTTTAGCAAATAGACTGAAAACAGTTATGAATAGTATTATTAATGAGACCCAGTCAGCATTTATTTCAGGCAGATACATTCTTAACGGACCTCTATTGATAATGAAATTCTTTCGTGGTCCAAGCGAAGTGGAAAGGAGTATTTTCTTTTTAAAATTGATTTTGAAAAGGCGTATGATAGTGTCAATTGGGGCTTTTTATTAATGGTTATGAGACGGATGGGTTTCCCTGAAGTATGGTGTAACTGGATTTATGGAGTGGTTTCGTCTGCTTGTTCATCGGTTCTAGTTAACGGCTCTCCGACATTTGAGTTTGCTTGTGGTAAAGGTATTAGACAAGGGGATCCTATTTCTCCGTTTTTGTTCATTATCATAATGGAGGATCTTTCTGGTCTAATTAAAAAGCGTGTCTTATTGGGTCGTTTAATGGTGTTGGCCTTCCCAATGGAGGACCTAGTGTTTCTCATTTATTGTACGCCGATGATGCTATGGTGATGGGTGTGTGATCAGATGATAGTTTTAAGACTATGAGGCGCATTATGAGGATATTTCGCTTATGTTCTAGGTTGAGAATTAACATTCACAAATTGACTTTTATGGGGTTGGGAAGATTCTAGAGGAGGTGGGGGTGAAAGCTCATGATCTGGGTTGTAAAGCCGGTTCAACTCTGTTCTCGTATTTGGGAGTGCAAGTTAGTGCTAACATGGGGCGTATTAATAGTTGGGGGCTGATTATAAAAGATTTTAATAATCGCCTAACTAGTTGGAAAGCCAAAGTGACTAATTATTTTTAAATCTATATAAAGCGCCTGTAGCGGTGATTAAAAAATTGGAGTCTATGATTAAGAAGTTTCTATGGGAGGTAGTGTTGATGTCAACAAGGTTCATTGGGTTGGGTGGGAGACGGTTACACAATCAAAGAAAAATGGTGGTTTAGGTATAAATAAACTAGAGAAGACCAATAATGCACTGGTGTTAAAATGGCTTTGGCGATATTGTACAGAACGAGATGCTCTTTGGAGGAAAGCTATAGATGCTATTCATGGGTCACGAAGAAGATGGGATACGTATCCGCGTAATAATAAGTTCTCTGGTGCATGGTCGAAAATTGTTGTTTGTGGTCAGAAATCAAAGGTAGGTGGTTGCTCTTTTGTGAACATGACAAAAGGATGCGTGGGTAATGGTGCTATGATAAGTTTTGGATAGATCCATGGATTGATAGCATGCCTTTAAAATATAGCTTTCCATCCTTATTTTACTTAGAGTTGGATCAGTGGTGTGTGGTGGCGAATAAGTTCAAAGCAGGGAATGATGGCAATATGATTACTTGGAAGTAGAAGAGATACCCGGAAACTGAGCAAGAGATGATAGAGTTGGTAGAGTGTTATCAGGTGATAAATGGGGCTCGGATGACCAATGATGATGATCGATGGGTGTGGGGGGTCGGCAATTTGAAGGAGTATTCTGTTCGTGAGGTGAAGGATTGGCTGAAATGTAAAGCTACTGATGAGGGTAATAAGCGGTTCCATTGGTGCAAGTGGCTCCCGAGTAAGTGCAACATCTTCATGTGGAGAACCATCACAGATAGAATCCTGACAAGGTATGCTCTTCAGAAAAGAAATATTTCGATCCAAGAGAGTGGGTGTATTTTTTGTGATGAACCGGTAGAGAGTGCTTTACATTTGTTCACCGGTTGTTGGTTTGCGAATGCGGTATGGCAATGTATTGCTAATTGGTGTAAGTTACCCCCTTTACTTTTGTTTTTGGTTGATGATATTCTTCACATCCAAAACAATGTTACTGGCAATAAGATGAAGAGAAAAGGTTTTATATGGGATTTTTGTTCTAACGTGTTGGAGGCTCTAGAAGGTGAGGAACGAGAAGGTATTCTCCAACATTAATAGTAGTGTTCGTCAAGTTATTTGTGATGTAAAATCTTTGAGTTATTTGTGGTATAGGAGTAGGGGTAAGGATGAATGTGTGGATTTGGTAGGTTGGAATTCTTTCATTTTTGATTTGATGTAATTTTGTTGCCTCGGTTATCTCCAACTTGGAGATTATCGTTTTGGCGTGTTTTTAATGAAGTATCCTTTCAAAAAAAAAAAAAAAAAGAAGAAGAAGAAGAAGAAGAAGAAGAAGACACGTTTCTTTTGGTATTGTACTAGGGGCGAATTGTTTTGTTAAAATGAAACATTTAATTTTGAAGGTTCATAAATGGTTCTAGATTCTATCAACTTAACATAAAGTGGGGATATTTGACCTTTAAAATTAAAATAAATTGAAGGTCTATTTATTGAGATGTGATCCTAAATCCAATATGTGTAGTGTGTGAAATCCAATCACACTATCAAACGCTCATAAACCATCATATCTAACAGATTGACATAATTAGAACTATATCAGAGTTTACCTCTTTTATCGATGATGCTAATTGGCAAGAATATTCTTTAAAAGGTAGGCATTTTACTTTTGTGGCAGGCGATAAAATGAGTCAAATTGATATAGTTTTTGTCAATTTGAATTTTCTGATGGATTGGCCAAATGCGGAGTATATGGCGCTTAATCGGGATAAATCGGATCATGGCCCATTGGTTTTAAAGATTGTCTCTAGGAACTTCGGTGCAAAACCGCTTTGATTTTATAATTCTTGGTTTGGTAGGGAAGACTTCAGTGGGGTGGGTTTGTCAGGAAAGCATTGGAAGATAAGGCGTTTGTAGGGAAATCCGGATGATCTTCTTATGCAGAAGGTCGGATGGCTTCGTAAAGTGATTTGTGATTGGAATGTGAAGCGAATTGACAAAGAGTTAGAGGAAAAAAGGGCTCTTGAACATGACTTACAACAGTTGGAGATGGCGATGGAAGATAGACATCTCTCTGAAGTAGAACATTGGGTGTTGGAAGAGGCTAAAAGACGACTTAGAAAACTTGAAGATTTTAATTAGAAGGATTTTAAACAGAAGTCGAGAAGCAATTGGGCGATGTATGGGGATGATAACGCTAGGTTTTTTCATGGGTATATTAATAAGAGGAAAACGGCGAACCACATTCTGGGTTTGATGGTGAGGGGTGTTTGGGAGACCAAACCGAACGTTATTAAAACAGAGGTTCTTCATTTTTTTCGTAATAAGTTCAGGGAACCGTTGGTTAGAATGCCTTCTTTATCGTGTTTTGGATTAAAGATGTTGAGTTCAGAGAATTCGGATGGGTTAATTAGCCGATTTTCTATGCAAGACATTATTTTTGAATGTGGTTCCGATAAAGATCCTTATCCAGACAGATTTAACTTCAGGTTTCTAAAGACTTTTTAGGAGTTATTTGAGGCAATTTTGTTGAGATTTTGTAGCATTTTTATCGGTGTGGGATATTCAGCTTGGGTGTAGGGTCTTCTTTTATTACTTTGATTCCGAAAGTGGGGGGATCCTTCGGAATTAGGGGATTTTAGACCTATCAACCTTATTGGGATAATCAGTAAGGTGGTGTCAAAGGTGTTGGTGAATAGGCTTAAGATGGTTATGGATAAGATTGTGTCGGGTATCCCAATCGGCGTTTTTATCAGGAAGGTACATTCTGAATGGACCTCTTATGGCTAATGAGGTTTTCTCTTGGGCGAGAAGGATTGGAAATGAGTTGTTTATGTTTAAAATTGATTTCGATAAGGCTATGATAACATGAATTGGGAGTTTTTGCTATCGGTTCTTGATCAGATGGGGTTTCCTCCGATGTGGTGTAATTGGATTCGTGGAGTATTGATTGCGGCTAGATCCTCAGTTTTGGTGAGTGGGTCACCAACGTTTGAGTTTGGTTGTGAGAAAGGGATTCGTCAAGGCGACCCTATTTCTTCATTCTTGTTCATTTTAGTGATGGAGGTGTTCTCGGGTTTAATTAATAAAGTTTGTTCTTTTGGAGCATCTGATAGGGTGCGTCTTCCTAATAATGTGCCTATTATATCGCATTTTCTTTATGCTATGTTGATGGGGTAGTGGTCTATTTTAATTTTTCTAACATGAAAAGGATTCTAACATGGGGTCGGTGTTGATAGCGCGAAAGTTGTCAATAAAGCCGAATCTTTGGGTTGTAAGTAAGGGGATTTTCCGTTTTTATATTTGGAAATTAAGGTGGGGGCTAATATGAACAGAGTTTTGAATTCAGAGCCAGTGATGAATACGTTTAGGCGCCGACTATCGAAATGGAAAGCTAACACTTTATCCATTAGAGGGCGGGTAACATTGATTAAGTCGGTATTAGATAGTTTGCCCACATACTATTTTTCTCTTTTTAAGGCGTCTATTAAAATCATTGCGACATTGGAAGGGTTAATGAGATGCGATTTATGGGGAGGGGGGTTCAGATGAGGTTAAGAAAATCAATTTGGTATCGTGGGATATTGTTACTAAACCAAAGATCGAAGGCGGATTGGGGTTGTCAAGATTAGAGTTGGATAATAACACCTTGTTAGTTAAATGGTTATGGAGATACTACACAGAAAAACAAGCTTTATGGAAAAGGGTGATTGATTCCATTCATGGTTCTACTCGAAGGTGGGGAGTGGCGCCAATTAATAAAAATGTTACAGGGGTGTGGAAGAACCATGTTAATTTTTGGAACAAGTATAAGGTGGAAGGGATAGGGGTTAATAAAATGATCCGTGGTAGGGTGGGACATGGTGTACAAACACGATTTTGGATTGATGCTTGGTTATGTCAGGATTCACTCAAAGAGAGGTTTCCTAATTTGTTTCGAATGGAGAAGAAGAAAGGGTGTGTTGTGGCTGATCGCTGCAGTAATTCGGGAGCTGCAGTTACAATCAAATGGGATTGGAGAAAGGCCCCTGACTCTAATGAAGAGGTGAACGAAAGGTTGGAACTGGAAAAGCTGTTGTGCGGAGTTATTGTAACACCCCAACCAATGGCGGAAACATCGAGGTGTCACGTATGAATGATTGTTCAGTAGCTCATGGTAGTACACAAGTTTAAATAATCCTTTAATACATTACAAAAAAAAAAAAAAAAACAAACAAGCATAGACTTCAGTTTGCCTTCTCATGTAAATACTCTAGTCTTCATGCATCATTATTTCCTGTTGAGTTGTAAAAATGGGGGGTCAACTAGAAGTTGGTGAGAATACATAAGCCATGTCAAGCAAATAGTTTAAGTATAAAAGTTTAGCAATTCATATGTCTATCGAAAGTTTAAGTCTACATGAATAAGCATAATATGTTGAATCGACATAATCAAACCTCCGACTAGTTTAGGTCCATCCCGTCATCCACGGTTCACCTTAATAATATGTTGGAACGATATCAATCACCCACGCTACCTATGTAGGAGGTACACGTATCCGGGTGGGATTGTCAATCCAATAGATCTATTATTGAGTATCGCCGGCTTGGCCATAGCTAATGATTATGTAATGTTGAAACTCGTTGAAACTCGTTGAAACTGTTGTTTTTGTCTAATTCATGAGGCATTAAAGTTTACAACTAGACATGCATGTAGAATTGCTTAAGTATAATGTTGCAAGTATGAAGAATTGCATAAACATGGTTACGTAAACTCACCTTAATTAAGAAGAATTTGCTAGAGTTTAACGGGAGTCAACTGACCATGCATGTACCTATTTTAGAATGTTGATTTAGTATTTGTAGTCATGGTTACTTAGTTTTAACTATTGAACACGTAACCAAAATTATAAAAAGGTTGATCTTAATTTATTTTTCTCATATTTCTAATAGAAAATACATAATCTCATTTGTGACCATAAGAAAAGTATTTTATTTTCATATATTTTTTTCCGATAACCTTTCTGTACCAAAGCACCCCATTTTGAAAAAAAAGAAAAAAATATGTTAATATTCTTTCCTGTATACACAGTTAATGCATTTGCTTTATCAAAGATGTTTATGAGATATTATATGTATAATTTAAATGTCGTAAACATTAATAACCAAAAGCGATAAAACGAGATTAAGAAAAATAAATATATTACCTCAAGGACATATATATATATATATATATATATATATATATATATATATATATATATATATGAACGCCGGTTGTGGTACATGTTGTTTGAGGGGGCTGAATTAGAGGGACTCTTATGGAATGAAAATGGTAAGGGAGGTCACGTTGGAGTAGTAACGGTTGTTGAACTCAATCCGAACAAACAATAGTGGTGGTCATGGTCCCAACGACTAGAAGCAGCACGAGAATGATGAAATGTTTAGAGGTGGTTGTGGCGGCGTGACTAAAAAACGGTGCGGTGGTGGCTACGAGGAGGCAGCGAGGCAAAACAAGCTGTTAAGGCTTCCGTGCATAGAGTCTTCAAGATGATGTAATGGCATATCAGAGGCGATGAGTGGTAGTTTGTGTGGCTCGTTGCAGCCGGCATACGAAATGACACGTACAACGTACAATGAAGACAAGTGAAAGGTTTGGGTTGTGTGTGTCCACCCTTAGGAAAGCCTTGGTATTTATGGTTGAAGAGAATAACAATCTTTGATATTAATTAATGGTGATTGGCATTGATACCGGCCATTACCGTGATTTTAGCTCGGATTAGTGAAAGAAGCGTAAATGGATTTCAAATTGAATGAAGGTCAACTGTATCATACTCCTATTCCATATTACCTCTTCATACAATTTAGAAACTCATATTTTTTTTATTAAATGTTATAAATTCACGAATTTCGGTTACGAAATATTAAGAGTTTGATGAAGACATAATTCTTTAAAATTCTTGAAAGATAGAATAACAAAATTCTTTAAAATTCTTATATGAAAATCATTGGCATATTCTATTTTATTTAGTCGTATCTAAAATGAATAAATGTCTATAATTATGATTATTATTATCTAAAATAACTACATAGAATGAGGTAAAATGAAGGGATTAAAATATATAGTTTATCGAGAAACTTTTGTATTTAACATGATTTATGCATCTCGAAAATTGTTTAGCTTTATATCTTGGAATAATATTGAGTACAAATTTAGACATTGATTATAATTGTACGAGGATGAGAAAAAAAATAACAAAAAAAAAATTTATATAAATAAATAAAATTGGGGAAAAAATTCACGAGGTTACAGTTATTTTGGATAATCATGAAGACAAATGGGAGTGGAACGACAGTAGGAACATCAATTTTACGGTTGCGGGGACTAAGAAGTGGATGTGTGGCTTGTCAAACACTACAGCTCGGTTCGGGTTTCAATGGATTATATGGGTTCCTAGTAAATGCAATATTTTTATGTGGCGTGCTTTTCTGGATCGGTTACTGACTAAAAAGCGTTGATAAGACAGAACATACAGGTCGATGGCTCTTTGTGTGTATGGTGCGAAAGTAGGGAAGAAACGATATAACATCTTCTTACAGGCTGCGGAATTTCGACTGGAGTTTGGCATGGGATATCAAGGTGGTGTCGCATTTCGGCGGTGTACGCCTTTTATGTCAAAGACTTAGTAGACCTGCACGAGCACTGTGGTGTTTCAGGGATCGAGAAGATGGTGCTACACGGTATTATCATCATAGCGAGTTGGATATTATGGAGGGCTAGGAACGAAAAGGTTTTTTCTAGTAAGTCTTCAAGTGTGGTTGAGATTGTTTCGGATGTCAAGTATTTGGGTTTCTTGTGGTATAAGTATAGATTTAAACAAGGAACGGTGGAGTGGGAGAGGTGGTGTTATTTCGATTTGATGTGACATTGGTTGTATTGTTTGGTTTTTTGCTTGCTATTTCCGTCTTAGTAATAACTAGTATTTATTTTGTTTGAATGAAAGTTGATTTTCAAAAAAAAAATAATAATAATAATAGAAGAAGAAGAACAATGATCAAATCAACAAATTACATTAGGAAACTTTGTTGATTGCAAGATCAACAATATGAAACCAAATGATTAATGCAACTGAATGTTATCAGTTTTAGGTATTAAGATCACACTCAAATTTAATGGTAAGTACTAAAATAAACAATGGTAATCTAGAACTTAGGGGTTGTTTAGTTGATTAAGTGTTGAATCATTAAGAGATCTGAATGGTTAAGTGTTGAATCATTAAGTTGGACCTCTTAATGTTTAGTTTTCTTGTCCCACATTGGTAGGAGAGTCTCATTAAGGTTTAGTCTAGTTCAGTGCTTAATGGTTCAGCTAAATCCAAAGTCTTAATGGTTCAGCCTTAACCATTCCATTCAGAAGCTGAAACAAACGCGCTGAATGCTGAATCATTCAGCGCTGAATGGTTCAGAGCCTCATTAAGAGGCTTACCAAATAGCCCCTTAATCTCAATTGTTGGTGATAAAAAATGAATTAAAGTTTACAATCCAAAATTTGTTGATCAATCCAAAGTAAACAAAAGAAATCAACTAACAACTGAATGATCAATTATAATCCTAGTACAACATAAGTATGAACGGGATGAATCCATTTACTACCACTAACCAGACACCCGGAGATTAATCACAAATGAACTAGCTTTGCATGAAGGATAATTATGATTTTGAGGATTATCTAGAAAGTTTAATAAGGTTAAAGATAATTCAAGTGAGTTTGTTAGATATGTTTATCTACTTGTTTATTTAATTATTATAATAGAGTTAGAGTTAGGTTAAAAATCTTATGAGGTTAGTATATATAGATGGCTAGGTCTATTGTAATTGGTGTATTTCATTGATAAATAATAAAAAGAGTCAAACAGGTTGTTCAAACTTGGGTTTGTGTTTTCAATCAAAAGGCTTGATTTTCCAACAATTGGTATCAAATCTTAGTGCTTTCAGAGTGGCTTTCCGAGAAGGGGAGCAGCCCCTCCCAGGGTTGTGATGGTGGTTGAAAAAGAGAAAGGAAAAAAGGATACTTTAAAAGTTTGAAGAAGGTCAAATCAATCATTGATCGATTTATGGTGAAGTCGATGAATTTGGATTTAGGTACATTAATTTTAATGGTTTGGTGATAATGATAATCACTATGAGCAGCTACATAGGATTACTCGCAAATGTTTATGGTGACTATTATTGAGTTAAGCATTAATAAACGGATAGGCTTCATGGTTTTTTTTAAAGGCCAACAAAGTTATCATGGGCTCCCATGGAATTCCTTTTATGACGAATTGGGGATACCCACAGGACTCCCGGTCCTCCAGGTTCACCAATACAGGGAAAACCCGACCACCCACCCGCTCGAAACATGGCAATGAATTATCGGTAAAACCTGGTATCCTTCAAGACTCGAACGTGTGACCACTTGGCCTCAAGTCACCTATCATCAGGCCACGTACCACTCCATTAGAAAGTAGGGAAATGGATGGGGCTTCATGGTAATAAAAAATTGAGAATAATATCACAATGGAGTCGTTGGTTTTCTTTGTGAGACATTAGCAGGTGGCTTAGTTTCAGGGGTTGTATGGTGTTGACAATGAACCCACGTGTGAAATAATTGGTTTGTGGAACCATAAGGGTGTCATAGGTCATGCTTTATGATTTTGCATGAGAGATACACCATATCTTGGGTGGAAGCGATTCAAGAAAGGGGTTCTGAGATGCTATACAGCAACAACTTCGATGGTTCAGGGTTAGTTTAAGCGGGAGGTTCAACCCGGGAAAACTAACGGGCGTGTCGCGAAAGAAACGACAGAGCGAGGAGCTACGGAATTCGTTTGGCGAACGAAAAGACGGAATAGTGGGGTGTTATTGTCTTTATTGGTGGTTGATATTCGTGGTAGTGAACGGTCGTTCGGGTCAACCTTATAACAGTGAGTACCATGTGGAACATCGACGGTGACTGGCAATCAGTTCGATGATTGATTCAATGGTGATAAATTTCAAATTTCATAGCACTAACAACTTTCAATCCAAGAAAGATCAAGACGCTGTTTTCCCTCCAAGGATAATAAAGGAGTAACCATTGTAGGTTGTTCTTTATGGCAGAAGTATTCGATTGGATTAGCGGTAGACGGACAGAAGAAGATTCATCAAAGCGGGGTGCTTTAAATCTTGTCATGTCTAGCAAATATAGAAGAAAACGCTAGAAGTGAGGAGCTTGTTTTTTCTCTTTAATTGATGGTCAAGGACTGTGAAGTTCTGGTGACCTGGGAGGAGGAATGTGACACCCGCCATATTCCCAGATCCAGATCCATACACACTCTCACCATTTTGTTATTTCCAGTATGCATTAGACATTTTACAGTGAATGTGTCACCCCGAGTCTAGTGAGACACCAGATAGTCTAGGATCCATTACATTTACTCGTTACTCATGCAACACCTGACTCATGCACAAAACAGCTGACAATGAAAGTCAGGGTAATCACATGCTCAACAGAGGGTAGCCAAATGTTCAATTACAACCTACAACACAAAATTTAGTCATTTGTGGTTATATCTAACTTGGAAGTTAATCAATTCCATTACACGATTCAAAGACATTCTATAGAGATTTAACACGAAAAATCTATGGAAGTACCTCACATTTACAAATCAAGATATCAATTTATATGCACATGGGATAAAGGCTTCAACAACACATGTTTACAACTGATCAACATGGAAAAACTAGTAACATGTAAAATGTCGACTTGTAACAATACAATGTTATTTTTGTCATGGAAGGTTATACACACATGTACACATACATTCTTATGTACAAATTGGTCCATATACACATATGAACAACCAAGATGAAAATCAACTATCATAAATATAATCCATAGATATTAATTAACACATATATTGTCTAAACTATCCTATGTCACATACATATAGATATTCACGACCACATATACATATAGGGTTAATGTTTGGATTATCCACAACATCCTATACAAACTCACACACACACGACACTCATACACACACATGGCACAAACACACACAAATACACTAACCTAGCATTCCTAAAACTCATGCTTTCACCAATAAGAGGCCTTACAAATCTCACACCTTATTCCCATGTCAAGTTGACTTCCCTAATTGTCTTGAACATCTCCCTAGAATCGGCCCACTCATTCCCAAGACAAAGTTGTTTATGTGCTTGATTTGGACTCACTCTAACATGTGTATACATACATACATCATACGACATACATACACACACATACAATCCAAAAACACCTACAATTTCCCAAACATACACTAACATGCCATCTTCATACAAACCTACACAGAACATTCCAAGGGTTGACTTCCTTTTTAGTCCCATCTCGCCACAAATTTTCGGCCTACCAAGTTCCAAGAAGAAGCATGCTCACTAAGTCAACTAGTTATATAGATTTGGTATG
This sequence comes from Ambrosia trifida, assembly GCA_028751855.1. Lineage (NCBI taxonomy): Eukaryota > Viridiplantae > Streptophyta > Magnoliopsida > Asterales > Asteraceae > Ambrosia > Ambrosia trifida. Next base: position 66,870,870 of record CM054122.1, read on the forward strand.
TTTCTTTTAGAAAACATGGATCAAGAATGTTGACCTTCCTAAACCATACATGTTCAACCACCCTTTTCTTCTCCCACATGCATATATATATATATATATACACACACACACACACACATAGATCACACAAGAAACACTCCTACACTCCATTCACAACTTCCCTTCTTCCTTTGTGCACCATCAGCCAAGAACAAGCACCCATTCGGGTCTAGGATCGATCGCACACTACCACTCCACCACAATCACACACACACACGGGTAGTAGAAGCCACTTTAAGGAGTGAAGGCACTAAGATTTGATCCCTACCTTACTCCAATCGGATCACGTATTCGAGTAAGGTTCCTTATACAATATTGTTTTTCAAACTACATTATTTTCGGCTCATATAGGTTCACCCAAACCCATAGACCACTCGCATGCATGGTTAGGCGAATCCATAAGTTAGTTGTCGGCCAAAATGTTGAGTTATATACACTTGCATCTACATTTCCATGTATAATATACAAATACACACTAAGAAGCATGCATTCGGACCTATATATATATATATATACACGCGTATACACACAAGTGTATGCGGTTATGTGTAGGGCTGAGATGGAGTCACAAATGTCATTTTTAAACCTAAATGATAACTTACATGTAGTGACACTTTTGAGAACACATGTTAAAATAACAATAAACATATGTTAATGAGGCTTTAACACAGGAACTATTAGAAAAACATACGTTAAAACCAAAAGGTGCATGTTATTAAGGCAAAACACATGGAAATGATAGTTTTACACAAATAAAGGCGTAAAACATGTATTAGTGTGCCACTTTCGGGTATAAATAACCAATATACGTACATGACATAGTAATATATAAGTGGCCAAGGCAACTATTTTACCACAAATGGTTAACCATGGGCACAATAATGACAAAAAACGAGCTTTTTCTGACACATACCATGTGTGGCCTATGTGAACCACAATACAGAAACACACAGTCCCTAGTTATACAAGTCGGGTGAACAAATGCATGATAACTAGTACAACACATAGACTTAAGTTGTCCTTATTTGAATCTAGGGCACTTTTGTTCAAACATTCCCACGACAGATTCGGTCATTTGTGCCATTCAGACATCAGGTGAGTTCTCACGACCCCATTTTACGGTTTTCTTACTTTGGGGGGGGGGGGGTACATGCGTACAAGTTCAGATTCATTTTTTACTATTATGTGAACATGAGACAAAAAGGTTCAGAGTACTCATAAGCCCTCGTATCATACATTTTACTATTGTAACATCGCGTGATTTTTACTTTACATGTATTTTAAATTTTATATTTAACAAATCCCAAGTTCGCCTTAATTCGCTTCTTTTATGTTACTCCTACCAACTCATGGCGAGTCGTCATTATAATTTATCCAAATAAATTTAGAAACTCATTTAGTTAAGATCTTAATATATATAATCTTTAATAAAACATATATTTTTATAATAATACTTTAAAAAAAAAAGAAAAAGAAAATGTATGTAAGATTCTTGACTTTGACAAAACAAAAACATAATGTCATAATGTGTTAGTAATTCTTTTTCTTAAACTGGACGTTCGTTTTATTTTTTTTATTTTTATTTTTTTTTCTTTTCTTTCATGTCTACAACAACATTTATAACAATTATGACAACCACCTAAATTCATATCTCCCACTTAATTCACTTCTAACCACCCTAATTAATTCATTAAATACCCAACCCATTCACCCCAACTATAAATACACCACTCCCTACCCATTCTAACACTTGCTCAATCCTAAATCCTCTCTAAACCTCCCAATTCTTCAAGGAAATCCCAAGTGTGGAAGTTCACTTCTAAGTGAGTTTTCTCATAAACTCCAACTTTATTCTTCTTTCTTCACTTCTTTTCTTCTTCTAACCACTTGAAAAAACCTCTAGGACCTAACTCTTGTTTGCTATGGAAAATGAATACTAGTAGGACACCAAAATGAGGCCTCAAAGGTGGTTCATCTTCTATTGTTTTTATGCACTAGAAGGTTAGTTGAAGTGATACCAACCAAGTTCACCAACAACTTAATGTTGTTAGGACTTGTCCTATGGTTAATGGTTGACAAAGGAAAGCCAAGGCTCTTTCAAACTAAGTCACCATACACTACTTTAACCCTATAGTTATATTATGTAAATACTAAAATATATACTTTCAAAACTCTATTAATCTATTAACTTTGAAGGTTTGCGGATACATCCCTACCTTACCAATACTTGACTCTCTTGACCATCTGAATCACCTTTATGGTAGTTTGTGTTTTGGTTAGCCTTAAAGGCACTACTTGACTCTCATGACCATCCGAATCACCTTTATGGTGGTTTGTGCTTTGGTTAGCCTAAAAGGCTTGCTTGACTCTCTTGAATCTAATAATCCAACTCTTGAACCTAAAACGCTTTCCTTCCTAATTCTAGTTATTCGGAGCTAAAATCTTCAATTCTCAAGACCCGTTTTTGGGAACTAAATAACGCACCCTAAGGTGAGTTCATACTTGTCCCCTTTTTATCCTTTATTCTTTGGGGCTCAACATGTATCACTATCAAAACTCAAACGATTTTAAACTCTACAATCTATTATGCTTAGTCTAAAGTCTATCATATTCTAAATTCTATCATGCGCAATCTAAAGTCTATTATATGTTTGTACGCTATGCTATGTAGAATTATTTACTCTAACGTACAAATGTTCATATAGTTGACAACCCACCTTGCATGTATAGCGCTATAGGATTGGCTATCCGCCCCCTACATGGGTCATGTTAAGCAAAATTCTTCGTGGCTAGTCGCCGTTTGTATGGTTCTCTTGCATATGCCTATAAGCAAAACTTTATTATACTATGTATTTATGTCAAAACTAGTATGCTCACCAATGCTTTATGTGTTGACGGATATTTTATACATGTTGCAGGAAATATTTATTGCAGGACATTCAAGAAAACTACTTAGGATTGGACATAGAAACTCACTCTAGTTCAAGTTGTCATATTCTTGTTGTTGTGTTTTTCGTTATTTAAACTACTTGTATTTCTATTTTTAGACGATAAATGAAATTCTATCTTTAAACTATATTGTCACAAAATCTTGTGTCATGAAGTCTTTGAACAATCTACCACTAAGTCTCACCTCGATGATTCCGCCATCGGTTGGGGTGTGACAGATTGGTATCAGAGCCATGACTATAGGGATCTAGGAAAAATTGCCATGGTTGACCTAGACTATAGTTAAGAACCATTTTGACCATTCCTTTTATCATGCTTAATATACTTGTTCTCCATATCTTGCTTCTACTCAATTCTTTTGGTCCTAAAAATTTACCTTCCTATTTGTGGATTACTCTACACTCAAAGACGTTCGTATAACACAAACGAAAGCAAATCACCGAAATAGGCATGAAACCCTCACTTTGGTGATAACTTTCAATCTGCGTAAATCTTTGTGTTTTTGAAACTACACCAAGATAGGAGTGATATCCTCACCTTGGTGGAAATTTCACAATTCTCGTTCTAGTGGACACTTACCAATTGAAGGTTAGAATTAATTTTCTTACCACATTGGACAAAATGTACAAACCACACTCAAAGAAACGACCTCGCTAAGATAGGAGTGAAATCCACAACTTAGCGACTAGTTTCAATCCTTGATATTTTTTTTAAAATCTCGCCAAAGTCTCAAATTTACTAATGACAAGAAACATGTAGTAACTGGAAGGGTGAATACCGTTAACCGAAAGTTTCAGCGAGAGTATTTCCACCTATTAGGCCAAAGCATGTTTCCAAACTCAAAGGTAAATTCGAATCACTTTGGTTAGTCTTAGTTCCGTTCCGGAACACTCCAATTGTTTTATTTAAAACAAGCCTCTTTTTTATGCTAATACTACTTTCAATGTTGTTTTCATGCTATGGTTTCATTATATATTTGATTTACTTGAAATTGTACCTTATCCTCTCGCACTCGATCTCAAGAATCGCGCTTCAAGCTACCCTTGCAATCTCCAAACAATAATAATATTCGCAAACCAACATAAATCAAAACTCCTTTATGTTAACTAAGTGCATTATACTTGCTTAAACATACGTGTTATGCTATTTGAACAATGTGAAACTTGCGTCCTATACGTGTAACTAGAACTTGCATATTAAATCTATGAGAACAACTTGAGCTTACATATTTTGTTTATCTAAATTTGCATTAATCCCACTGATGTAATCTTACCCACAAGCTTTTCATTATTAACCAAAATCCTAGTAACTTATTTCCTAAATTCAAAAGTCACCTTGTTTAAAAACGCTTATGCAAATTTTCTTATGATTCTCGTAGATGTCTTCCCGTCTCAACAACATCGATCTCAACCAACTGGCAAGCCTTATTGCCCAAGAACTAGTCAAGATTCTCCCTAACCTAGAAACACCAACAAACCCAATTCCAAACCCCGACGATACCATCCAGGACAGCACAAACCATGTAGATACTAAACCTTCTACCCATACCCCTACCAAACAAACGAGAAAGGATAACCGAAAACACAAAAACCTCAAAAGAAACCACACTTCGACAACTCCTAAGACTCCGAATTCTAACAAAAAGCAGTACCGTGGAACCTTTCCACTATGCGACAGTTGTAAATATCACCATCCCACTCACACACAATGCCGCATATGCACCAACTGTGATGCATATGGTCATTTAGCCAAAACATGTCGCCACACCACTAAACCACGACCCGAAAAACCTACTAGCACTACCTTATTCACTAAAGCCAATGGATGGATATGCTCCGAGTGCAACGACCCAACCCATGGGCGCGACCAATGCCCAAGACTTGCCATGGTGATCTACGATGCTGGAAGACCCACTCACCACACTAAAGAAGATTGATTTTTTCTTTTCTTTAAAAAAAAAAAGAATTTCCTTATGTAACGTTTTCAAGAAATTATTCAGATGTGAAATTTTCTTTTATGAATTATGAAATACCATCGTTATCCTAGTTTACAATCATAATTTATCGGCAAAATTCAAACATCGCAAAACCCTTTTCTCCTCGCGCACAATCTTTTTCAAAAATTTTGAACAAAATTCTTCCTGCTATTTCTAAAAGGATGCATATTCTTCAATAAAATCCTCACTTTCAACCTTCAAACCACTAACAAATGTGTGTCTAGTGGGTATGACAAACGAGATTTTAAATGGTAAAAGTGTTAAAAATAAATTTTGTTTTCAGGACGCCTAATGTCGTCCATAACAAAAGAATTTTTTTTGCAAACAGGACTTATGAGCAAAGACACGCTAAATCAGACAACCTACTTCTTTATAATCCCAAAACCTTTTCTCTTGAAATCATATCACGAGTCAAAATATTCAACAACGCCAAACTAAAATTGTCAATAAGCTATTTTCCTCACTTAATAAAATGGATTTTTTTCATAATCAAACGACCATCTTCGATTAAACTTTTACACTAAATTTTTCCCCACTTCAATTAAATCCATTTTTCTTTAACATCCAATGGACTAAATTCTTCTACCATCAAACTTGACCCTTAGTCTTGAAAAACAAAAATTGCTCGCGTACCCATAAAACTTAATTTGTAATAAACCCGAATTCTATGTTGCCCACAGTCAAAACATTTTACGCATTTTCATTAGGAATCCAACTGTCTATGCTTTTGTTTGATTTTATACATCTGAACGTAACCACATTTGCACGAGTCTACACCATTATGTCATGAAACCATACATCCACGCCAAAAACGCGTGCGGTTAACAACATCAAAAAAAAAAAAAACTTACTTTATGTCTTTTCATATTAAGTGTTTGAATGCACGTTGCTTGCTATGTTTACAACATCAAAACTGTTAAATTTCCTAGTTTAATGTCTTTTCCTCCGTGCTTAAGTATTTTGTGTCCACTAGTGACCCACACATAACTAAGACAAATTACGTGGACCATACGACAATTGGACTAATTACGGGTGCACACGTAATTACAAAAATTGGGCGCATGGAAAACATAACAAGTCCCAATGTGTGTAACCTATCATGACTTGAATAACAACACGGATGAGGTATGATAACGGCATGGTGGATACGCCGCTGATACATCCTATACATAAATGTCTTGTCATACTACCAAAAGTAGAGTTATTCGTGCCATGAGAAGTTTTGGTGTCGAGTTTAAATTTTGACCAACACTTACATTATTTATCTTTTGCGATACCGTTTATGTTATAGTTTACTAGTCTAATTACGCTTGCATTATTTATCTTTTATGCATATTATAACCTTGTTTTGAACCACACTCTCTACTATGCAATATCATCCTTGCTATGAATAATCTATACCTGTAATCTCCACCAACTTCGACTCTTTCCTTTTGCCTTTCCTTGCTTAATCAGCAAACCTATCATTATCAAAAATATCGTTCTAAGTCCCGTAACCATTGTCCTTAATCCGTTAAGGCATTCATGCATTTAAAACAAGATTTATTCCTCGCTTTCATATTTTGATTTCAAAACTAAATAACTACTATTTATTTCGCCAAAAAAAGTTATTTTCCAAATAGTCCAATTTCTCGTTTATGTAATCACTTCTAAAAAAAAAAGTTTTTCCTAAACAAAATTTTCGACCAAATATCTATTACTAAATATTACTCAATCCCACATCTAGTCACTTATTATGCTCACATTTTAATTACTATTCCCCCCAATTATCCAAAGACACCTCTTTTACAAGCCAACAAATTCTACTATTTCATATATGATATACCGTATAAATACTTACTTTCCTAAAATTCTTACTATTTTTTATACACAGTATACTTACCTACCTTCACAAGATTTTTTTTTCTATTTCATGTATGTTATACTGTATATTTACTTACTATTCCAAAACTTGCTGCATCAACTCCATATACAAACCTATTTATACATACCACTTATTTCACTATTTACAAAATGCTTATGTCGGTTAAGTTCTCAAATTTCTACGTACAACCTTAGGTAAAATTTTAAAAGTACTTCTCTTACGAGCATAATTATCGCACAAGTGAATAGATACCGTATTCGCTTTAAACATAATAAACTAACAAGCTTTGTTCTCGTATCAAACCACTTACCTATTTTCCAAAAGGTTGACTCTTAATTAAATTTCGAGACGAAATTTTCTAAAGTAGGGGAGACTGTAACATCGCGTGATTTTTACTTTACATGTATTTTAAATTTTATATTTAACAAATCCCAAGTTTGCCTTTATTCGCTTCTTTTATGTTACTCCTACCAACTCATGACGAGTCGTCATTATAATTTATCCAAATAAATTTAGAAACTCATTTAGTTAAGATCTTAATATATATAATTTTTAATAAAACATATATTTTTATAATAATACTTTAAAAAAAAGAAAAAAAAATGTATGTAAGATTCTTGACTTTGACAAAACAAAAACATAATGTCATAATGTGTTAGTAATTCTTTTTCTTAAACTGGACGTTCGCTTTATTTTTTTTATTTTTATTTTTTTTCTTTTCTTTCATGTCTACAACAACATTTATAACAATTATGACAACCACCTAAATTCATATCTCCCACTTAATTCACTTCTAACCACCCGAATTAATTCATTAAATACCCAACCCCTTCACCCCAACTATAAATACACCACTCCCTACGCATTCTAACACTTGCTCAATCCTAAATCCTCTCTAAACCTCCCAATTCTTCAAGGAAATCCCAAGTGTGGAAGTCCACTTCTAAGTGAGTTTTCTCATAAACTCCAACTTTATTCTTCTTTCTTCACTTCTTTTCTTCTTCTAACCCCTTGGAAAAACCTTTAGGACCTAACTCTTGTTTGCTATGGAAAATGAATACTAGTAGGACACCAAAATGAGGCCTCAAAGGTGGTTCATCTTCTATTGTTTTTATGCACTAGAAGGTTAGTTGAAGTGATACCAACCAAGTTCACCAACAACTTAATGTTGTTAGGACTTGTCCTATGGTTAATGGTTGACAAAGGAAAGCCAATGCGCTTTCAAACTAAGTCACCATACACTACTTTAACCCTGTAGTTATATTATGTAAATACTAAAATATATACTTTCAAAACTCTATTAATCTATTAACTTTGAAGGTTTGCGGATACATCCCTACCTTACCAATACTTGACTCTCTTGATCATCCGAATCACCTTTATGGTAGTTTGTGTTTTGGTTAGCCTTAAAGGCACTACTTGACTCTCATGACCATCCGAATCACCTTTATGGTGGTTTGTGCTTTGGTTCGCCTAAAAGGTTTGCTTGACTCTCTTGAATCTAATAATCCAACTCTTGAACCTAAAACGCTTTCCTTCCTAATTCTAGTTATTCGGAGCTAAAATCTTCAATTCTCAAGACCCGTTTTTGGGAACTAAATAACGCACCCTAAGGTGAGTTCATACTTGTCCCCATTTTATCCTTTATTCTTTAGGGCTCAACATGTATCACTATCAAAACTCAAACGATTTTAAACTCTACAATCTATTATGCTTAGTCTAAAGTCTATCATATTCTAAATTCTATCATGCGCAATCTAAAGTCTATTATATGTTTGTACGCTATGCTATGTAGAATTATTTACTCTAACATACAAATGTTCATATAGTTGACAACCCACCTTGCATGTATAGCGCTATAGGATTGGCTATCCGCCCCCTACATGGGTCATGTTAAGCAAAATTTTTCGTGGCTAGTCGTCGTTTGCATGGTTCTCTTGCATATGCCTATAAGCAAAACTTTATTATACTATGTATGTATATCAAAACTAGTATGCTCACCAATGCTTTATGTGTTGACAGATATTTTATACATGTTGCAGGAAATATTTATTGCAGGACATTCAAGAAAACTACTTAGGATTGGACATAGAAACTCACTCTAGTTCAAGTTGTCATATTCTTGTTGTTGTGTTTTTCGTTATTTAAACTACTTGTATTTCTATTTTTAGACAATAAATGAAATTCTATCTTTAAACTATATTGTCACAAAATCTAATGTCATTAAGTATTTGAACAATCTACCACTAAGTCTCACCTCGATGATTCCGCCATCGGTTGGGGTGTGACAACTATAACTATTAGTTATGGACTTAGCCATGAAACACCCACTACTAGAAAATAGGTCTAATGCAACCTTTTAATAGCAACCTTTTTAAATAAGTTGCATTTGACTCTAATGAAACTTCGTTGTATATAAAGGTTGCATTAGAAGATCTAACGCAACCTTTTTCTTTAAAAGTTGCAAAATTATATTGAATTTGCAACCCTTTTATTAAAAAGTTGCGAATATTAGTAAAAATTGCAACTTTTTTCCTTGAAAGGTTGCAATTTTTATTGAAGTTGGCAACTTTTTTTTGTAAATTTTGTATTGTTAGAGACTCATGGCAACCGTTATTTTAAAAAGGTCGCGTTGAATTTATGTGGTATTGTGTCGTATGGTAATTGTGTATTTGCCTTTAAACATTCACGACCAAAAACTACACGTTGATAAATTCAATAAAAAGGATAAAAGGTACAGGAAATCTTGATTTGAATATAGTTTATAGAATTATTATTGAAAAAATTACTCTTTTTAGAACTAAAGGTCTAATTACAACTAGAAAATTAAGCTAGTTAGACATGTGTAAGCATTAAAACTATAATATCATTTGGTAAAATGTCATATAGAGAACTATATTTAAACTTACTATATTTTGTTTATATAAGTTTTTTTTTATTCTTATGAAAAATGCTATATTTAGTATCTGGTTTATTTTTTAAATTTTATAATTACAAAAAGTATTTATTATGATAATTATTAAAAAAAATTTATAAAACCAATTATATTTCCAGCCGGCTAAATACCTAATTTCCGGTAACTTCATTGATTTGAAAATTTTAAACTCATTTCTCAAAATTCACTTCCCTCCCTATGGTTCCATCTTCCCGCTCCATTCCTAACTCTAAATCGATTTCCACCATTCATCTTTTCCACCAAATAATGTCATCAAATAGCTGAATCGTTGAAGAAAATAGTAGCAGCCTCTCCTTCCTTTTTCCTGGCTATTGAGTTGGGTTCAGTCCTGGTTCCGATTGGTCTTATATCTAGATCTCTATAATTGCAGGTAAAAAATCCTTGTTTTGCTCCAATTCGACATTGTTATTTTAAATTCGCAAGTTCATCGGTCAATCGTCATTCGCAGGTTTCTTAAAGCGGTCTCAAAATTTCCATTCACAGGTTTGATTCTGCATCCTTTAGCCGCCGAGACTAAAGAACGGTTGAAAACGGTGAGTCGATTGGTCTGTTTTTGCACTTTTTGCCTATTTATAAAACTAAATCTAATATATTTGCTCAAAACGTTGATGCACGCCAACTGTTTGTGAAAATGTCTACAACACCCTTGAGCGAGGAATTCTGCTAAGATTCAATCCTTTGCTCTCACAAATCGATCATATCACAATTTCAATTCACAAGTGACATCTTCGTTAACTAATTGCTACTGTTAGGTGCAATTATATGGAGGTTGAGTATTTATAGTAGCAAAGCTTTCAACAGAGGATAAAAAGATTTGGATATTAAAATTAAGGTGACTTTTAAGCTCTCATGATTTCAATAGCTAAATATGTTTTGGTATTTTAATTATATTATTTCATTTAAAAAACAAAAGTGAAGATACAAGATGTAGAACAATGTTTTAGTTTAAAATCTTAGTATGTATGCTTATAAACTAAACTGATTTTTTGTTGATGAGAATGGTATAAATATGTTTAATTTAGGACATACTTTCATTGCTACGAAACTCTTTATGTGTTTCTATTCATTCATGTTCATCACTTCTAGAGTAACACCTGGTTAATGTCCTTGCAATTCTGATTATGAATATACATGACTATCAGTATAAGTTGTTGGTTAGTGGCGGACCTATAAATTTTTTTCAAGGGGTGTGATAGAGAGGTTTAACCGAACTTTTAAGGGATGCGATTGGGATTTTAGCCTGCAAATTACACTAACTTTTTTCTTTTAAGGGGGGCGTCCGCCCACTTTGAGATGTATGTAGGTCCGCCACTGGTTGGCTTGTATTTTTATTTGGTTCGCTAAGGTACGAGACTCTAAAAGAATTGTTATAAACAAAAGTTCATCTATTAATCTCTTCAGCAAATTGTATGAGAATTGTGATAAACGAAAGTTACTCTGTTTAGTAGATCATGAGGTATCTAGTTTGATCTATTGAAGCTTTGTTAAATCTTTAAACTATTTGTCGAAATGAAGAAACGAAAAGATGAGATAAATATGTATTATTATTATTATTATTGTTATTGATTTCTACATGTTGCTACATCAAAGATGGCGGTGACGGTAGATTGGGCGTATTCTTTTAGCAATAATGGCAATCATGTAAGTTGGCTCTTTCTTTGCGAATAATCAAACAATTATTATAAGAATTATTTCTCTTAACGTGGATGTTTTAGGCATTTGGAACCGAATGTACTTATTTTCTATAGATAGGGTCGATGATTGTTGGCGTGCTACATGCAACGATAACATGAATTGTGATGTTAAGTCTTTATATTGTGTTGAATACGTGTGGGGGTGTATTCATTCATTGATACAACTTTCATACCTCTTAAAGTAGATCAAATACAAAGTTCATCAAATTTTAACGTTAGCATATTCTTAACTGCCTTTGAGTCTCACGTGGTAGAAACCCAATATTTGTCCCAAAAGTTCATGTACTGGCGTACCGCTCCTGATAGCTTTAAGAAAAATAGGTTGGTTTTTTCATCAATGTACAATTAGTAATCTTGTACTTAACATTTTTTGAATTGTATAATCAATTAACTAGTTTGGTAGTATAATGATAGCTTTAAGAAAAATAATGCAACTGCCGAGATGGTAATATTTTTTTTTTTTTTTTTTTGCTTGCTACTTGTAATATATAGTCCTTCAAGTTTATTTATGTTATATACAGAAAAATGATGACCCAAACAAGGAACTAGACCAAAAAGTTATATTTTTAGTGTTATAACTAGGGCCTGTTCAATAGTTTGGGGGTTGTCATGAATTTAGGTTCGTTTAAGGGTTGTCATGTTAAGGTGTTATGACTAGAGCTGATCAATATTTATATTCACCAGATGAGCCAACTCGTTTAAATCATGAGTTGAACTCGAGCTAATCCTTGCTCCCAAGTGGCTCGCTAAAAACCTTACATGGTATGTCTAGTTTTACTTTAAAGTATTTTTTTTAGTAGGGGTGTTCATTTATAATATTTTCTTATTGTTTTGGGAGTTTTAATCTTGAAGGATTCAATGAAGGAGTACAAATTTCCAGAAGATGGAGGTGTTTCGTTAGATCCATTTACGGTCGTCATGAACAAAGAGAGAAATGGGTACCATAGACTTTATGGTAGATGTGTTTCTAACAACACGATAATTTTTTTTCTTCTTCATGGTGCCTTATTGAATCAGTTTAAAAGGACGAGTTGTTTGCAATACAAAAGGCAATTGAAGGGATCAAGAAAATGTGCGTCGCCCGTAATCCCACAATACGCGTCCATGCTCAGTAACTCCTCAGCATAATGCGTCAGTGCATCTCTGGCGTCGATGATCCTGGCCCACATGAGTTGGGCCTGCTGCTCCATCTGGTTCACGGTGCGCTGCACCGTGTCGGTGAGAGTCTGAAAGTCTCTCTCCAAAGAGATCACTGTGGACCATGCCGGTCCCGACAGTGGGGCCATCCCGTGGGGCTGTGACGGCCCGGGGATGTCAGTGTACGTCGGCTGGGATGGGCCGACTATATCGGGTATCGGTAATGGTGTGAAGGGTGGGGCAAAGCCCAGTAATCCGGTGAAGAAATGGGGTGGTATCTGGTATGGGTCTCCTGCACCTAGAGTATATGGTGCAAGTGGTGCCATCGAAAAGGGGGCTCCTACACCCACAGTGAACGGTGCAGGGGGTGGTATGGTGAGCATCTCGGGTAGGGGTGGTAGTATGGGGAAGGTGGTGATGGGTAGGGTCATGGGTGCTGGTGAGGGGACTATGAGCTCCGCGAGTGGGACCATGAGGGGCTGTGTGACAGCGACCCACTCAGGAGCGGATATCACGGCGGTAGGGGTGGGAGGGCTAGCAGTGGCGTGAGCTGCCAAGCCTGCTCGGTGCAGCTCAGAGCTACGGGCTGAGCTACCCTCGAGAATATGCCCAGCAGAGGCTGGCCCATCCTGTGGTACGGGCTCTGGTAAGGCGAGTAGGGCGGCCGGTGCAGTGGTGGCGTGCCCTATCTGTAACGACCCACGTGGCGCAACGGATTAGCATTAACAGGTTTAATGGTAATGATTACATTAAGCTGGATTTCAATACCGATGAAATACATAAAAATGTAACCATAGTATCCTCTTCTTATCCAGATCTTCTATTCTTCGGCTTGCTCTTTAATACTTCATATAAGTACCTGACCACATGCTTAAAGTACATTAGTATTTTCATACTAGTGAGACATGCCGAATTTAGACATATTATAATAATAACTCGAGTTTAACGATCATACAACTCTTTCTATTTAGTTCGGTCATTCTATGGTGGGATATATTATCGATGAAACACATACAAATGCTTATTGTGGTTCTAAACCTCTACTTGGTTTAGATAAATATATTCCCGTGAGTATAGATCGATTATAAATGGTCCTGTAACCTCTAATTGGTCCAGGCTATACTCTATGATACCGAATGGATCCATCCTACGTAGTTTCTATTCGACCGAGTTCTATTATTTCTATTAACAACTCGATAACACTTTTATAATATAAACCGTATAAAATACTTGATAACGACTAAACAAGCATGTAATCAGCCCAAAGGCTTTAAAATGGAAAGGGTCATGTACTCACCTCTATTATATTCTCCCGGATTCTGTAGACTATTCCTTAACGATATATTCTCCAAATAAACTGTACCTATTATATTTTATCACCATTAGCGCGTGCAAAGCTTGTGCACGTGATAACATCGGGGACAATCCTTTATATTTTATATTCTTTTATATTCTTGTATATATATATATGTATATATATATTACTCGGTTTATTATCGTTATTCTATTTAATATTGTCGGGTTAATATTATTGTCCCACTCGTTTCACGTTAATAATAATTATATAATAATAACAATAATAATAATAATAATAATAATAATAATAATAATAATAATAATAATAATAATAATAATAATAATAATAATAATAATTATCTAACCTTTCAACTGACTTTGAATAAGTGAACGGACTCCAACTCGGGCAACTCAAAGTAACCGGTTTAACACCGGATTAACATATACAGTGACGGGATCGTTGAGATGTTAGTTATTGTGATTGAGGGTGGTGTCGGGAAGGTTACAGGAAGGTGTAGGGAGATAAACAAGTTCAATAACGGCAACGGTTCTGATTTGGTCGGGATATACTTAAGTCTTGAGGAAGATAAATAGAACCGGTGGCAGTTGTGTTGGTCGTCTAAAAGGTTACAGCCGGAAGTTCAGCCGGAGAAGACGACCAGTTACTGTGAACACCATGACTGATTGAAGAAGAAGAATAGTTGGAGAGTATCTCGAACCTTGGGTAACAGAGATATATTATCTTTCTGTTCTAATATATCAACGTATATATATATAGATAACCGGTAACAGAGGTTGGTGGGAACAGGATGAGTTAACGGGTGGTGACCGGTTATATGATAACAGGTTCGAACAGGAGGTTATATGACTGATTATAAAGATGGTGGTTATCGTGGTAGTTTTACTATGATGTTCGCCGGAGGCCAAGAACTGGCCGGAGAAGACAACCGGTGTTGACAGGTGATAACCTGTACATATTGAACGGATGTCCTAAGAACCCGAAGGTAGTAATAAACAGAACTGGTGATAATGATGTGATTAAAGGGGACAACAGTTGGTGATCAAGATGACTAGTCGGAGACGGAGTTCTATAACAGAGCCGGAGAAGATGAAGCGTGTTCGGGTTTAGCTCACAGTTAGATGGGTTCCTAGTTCGGTTGTTTACGTTATACAAAGAGAAGGATTATTTTGATGGTTATCGAAGCTATAGAGAGGGTGGAGGGTGAGGATCGTGGTGGTTGGTTTCGGATTCTCGCCGGGGAAGATGACCGGTGCCAAAACTCTCTCATTCTCTGTGTATTAATAAATTGATGCACAATATGTATGCATGTATGCGTACATACACAGCAGGGAAACGGGCAGGTGGTTTGGGCTTTAGGTATTGGGCCAGAAAGACTTGTGGGCTGAGGTAAATTTAATGGGCTTAGATATTAAATGGGTCAAAGGGTATTGGGCTTCACTAATAGAATCCAATTATTTGATTAATATGTGTTGGGCTTATTATCGAGTGGGCTTAATCTATTGGGCCGATTCCATTGGGCCGGATTAGCTTAATTAATATTAGATGTTAATTAATTATAGATTATATATTATTTATTCTTTCGGTCGTTACATTCTCCCCAACCTATAGGAATCTCGTCCTCGAGATTCGGTTCGATTTGCCTTATAATAATAAATATCTTTTGGTTATTATTTTTATTTATAACATTTATTATTGGATTCTCCCCAACCTATAGAAATTGTCCCCCATTTATTTTTCTGATAATAAATTCTAAATCTTATAGGAGTAATATCTTAATTCTAAAGTCTTCTCTTAGCGTTATATAAATCAAACTTATTAAACCTTAAATGGCTTTCTATTCTCGATGGTTTCTCACAATACTATTTATCTTTGGCCAATCCCTTGGCCGCATCAATTCTTATTATTGATTTTCTGGTGGTGTTAAGATATCATTATATCTTAATCCTTTTCTATTTATAATAATTACTCAATAAATACTAAGTTTACGTGTATAATTCCTCTTATAATTATCTCTGATTATTCATGATAATACCCGTTGTCTTGAAATATTTTTATATTCTATAATAGATTGTTTTCGTAGAATTTTGTTTCATAATACGTTTTAAAATATATTCTATATTTTTAATAACAAATATTCTATAGCCAAGTCGGATGGCTAAATTCTTGGAAATATTTACTTTCTACAAAATGTAAACTTCTTTTATATATTCTAAAAACGAACTACTTGCAGAATCACTTATCAAATTATCATAGTTATATAGAATCATATAAATATTATAACCTTAGATGATAAAATTGGTTTTCTATAATTTATCGGTTTATTCGAGTTTAATAATTATAAACGATTATTTTCGAGAGTAGCGAGCTGTAACTATTTTCGAACTGTATTAATTATTCAGGTTGAGACTAGGTTTCGCAGAAAACTCAAATGAATAACCGTATAAAATAGGTCATTAAGAAGAATCATCTCTACTTGAATGAGATATATTTAATGTGAAAATAATTCTCAAAAGATTTATGAAATAGAACTCAGAACGAATATCATTGAAGATAATAAGTCAAAACTTATATGATGTCAAGAGAACTATCTGGGAATACTTCGTCAATGTCGTACATATATATATATATATATATATATATATATATATATATATATATATATACATACACACACTGGAAAGAGGTTTAATACGTATTCTCTATATATGGGAATGATCATAATAAATCTTTCCATTGAAAATGGTCAAATTGCGATCGAATCGAGTTGACTTAATGAATAACTCTTATACTAAATATCTTGTAATTAACCCGGATGATGAAGACCAAGAACAATAATTCATGATGTTGAGAATAATCTATCTCAGGATACCTGTCAGAAAACATTCGAGTATATACTGGAAAATGATCCCTATCAGGTAGGATATTTATGATATATTCGAACGATAGACTTCTCTTATCGATGTGAAATGACTAGAATATGACCGAAGGAAGTCAATCTATTAGTTATAATCTAGGAATAGGTCATTCTTATATCAAGTAAAATATAGATATTATGTTGACCAAACTAAAAGATCTCTGGGTACTATTCTTAAGGTATTAGCAATATCTGTACTGGAAAGTGCAAGAATTCTCTCCAACATTAGATAATGCATCTTTTCCTTTATAGTATCACATGTCCTTACACAGAATCCTGTGGAAACGTCCGGATATACCTCTCCTAAGGGTCCGGATCTCTTTTACCCCAGGGAATGCATAGAGGATACATAGCCATCTTAGATTCTACATACTGATTTGATTACTAACTTTTAATCAATTCTATATATAGATGAATATGATTATAAAGAGCTTCGGATTTTTGAAGTCTAAGCTGACATGGACGTGCCTGTTCTATAGAATCTCGATTTATAAACAGTGGTTTATCATTACGATATATTACACCTTTTATAAATCAAGCTCTCTTATCACATTGTCACAAGTTTTAGGTTTTGTGACTCAATGATTGAGAATACTGAGTATGATAATGGCCCATGAACTTCTCCAAATTTCTCAAATAGAGATAATAGTGGTAGTACCATTGGTGTAGTACCGTTTCTATTTTTCTCAAAATTTTACTGGATCCTCAAGTCTTCGAACTTGATTTCCAATAATATTACTTGAATGATACAAAGAAAATAGATATATACTAGGATATACATATTTTTCCTTATATTCTTAGAATAAATAACCAATTCCATGTTTGAAAACTTAATTTGTCTCGGAGAGACTCATAAATTTCCAAAAATTAACATGTCGTTAAATTATCTATAGGACTAATATTCTGGTTGGAGTTTACAATTTGAATACTGGTTTTTAAAGAAAAACCAAAGTATCGTAAGTCGGATATAAATGACTTAATCATCTTCAGTAAATTATAGAATCTTACTGAAAAGATATGAAGTAATTTGACATATGTATTATTTCATAAAGTTAAGAATATAATACACTGAGTAGAGGACATGATAACAATCGGGTGAGGATTGTTTATAAGATTTCGGAGTAACGATTAACAATAATACTGATAACCGAGGTATAAAGTTGTTAAGATCGAATTTCTAAGCTTTAATGAACGAATGGTAAAAGTTTAACTGAACGGGTTGGGGTATTTTCTAGGATTTCTAATAATATGGGTTGTTGATATCATAATTAGAGTTGTATAAACGAGCTTTTAGACTTTGGCAATAAACAAAATCATAAAGATTATATTACGAATAAAGTTGGGGAATAACTTGTGATGGAATCAAAAGGTATTTAAAAAAATTTTAAAACTTGATCTCAAGCTAACACAAAGGAATGTTAACCTTAAATAGGAAACTCAAGACATAGGGGCTCACTCTTCCAGATTGCACGTGTCTCGTCATACTAGTGATCCCAAAACTTGTAGAAAGGAACGTGATTGTATAGTGTTTATACATTGATATGTTTTCAGCTTGGAATACTAAGAATTCTTCAGGTGAAACATTACGTCCAACGAGCTGAACTTTAAACTATAGGATTTGTTTCAAATTGTATACCGATAGGTTTCCGAATTGAAATACAAGGAAGTCTTCATGTGACACTTCAAGTCTAACTAGCCGGACTTTTAAACTTTGTTTCGGATGGAATGGAAGTATCTCTTAAAGGTCTCGATTTAATATAAGCTTTAATCTTATTTTTATTGATTCGTTCATATCGATATGACGCTGTTATTATTTTCTTGATAATATGATTTGAAATCGGATATTCTTTTATCAACTTCTTATAAGATTTCGGAGTTGAAAATGCTTTTCTAGATTCGAGAAACGAGCTTACCAGACAGATTAGACGAAGTTTAAAAGAAATTATAAGATATATATTTCCGGATATATTTATGAAAATATCTGCACTGATAGTTTCAAATATTAGGTTATACGGAATGGTATATTCTTATAATTATATTTATATTCACTTGGTTTTCATCAGGAGGGAGTCTGTATAAACGGCAGATATAACGAATTTCGTCGGAAGAATCATATCTATTTAGAGACTTGATCACAGGAATGTTCAAGTGGAGTACAATGCTTGTATAAATTTTCTTTAATAATCATTTATTTTCTTCTAATTATGTTTGATTTCGATTACTTTTAAACATGAATTTCTTCTGAGAAAGGTTACTACCTTTGATTTTCTTATCTTTAGATTAGATATCAAAGATTTGATAATTTTTATATGATAAGATATAGAATTATATTCTTATTCTTAACATGTTGTTCCTATATTTTTCTAACTGATATGAGAGATTGAAAGGATATTTCTAGAATAACTTATTTATACTTCATATAATTCTTGTTTATTCGTATTTCTTGTATTTCTATTATTTTATATCTTTTGGTATTACCAAAGAATTTTCTAGAATTCAATCGTGCCTGTAAATTCACAATTTTCTGGCCATTAAAAATTGTCAATTTACCTCACAATATTATTCTAGTAATTTTCCTCGATAATTTTTCTATATTTTCTTATAATTTCTATTAACATATATTTCTTTCTAATATACTTTTGGTTGATCTGGATCAGAAGAGGATTTCTATTAATTAAACCTGTTGCTCTGATACCACCTGTAACGACCCAGGTGGCGCAGCGGATTAGCATTAACAGGTTTAATGGTAATGATTACATTAAGCTGGATTTCAATACCGATGAAATACATAAAAATGTAACCATAGTATCCTCTTCTTATCCAGATCTTCTATTCTTCGGCTTGATCTTTAATACTTCATATAAGTACCTGACCACATGCTTAAAGTACATTAGTATTTTCATACTAGTGAGACATGCCGAATTTAGACATATTATAATAATAACTCGAGTTTAACGATCATACAACTCTTTCTATTTAGTTCGGTCATTCTATGGTGGGATATATTATCGATGAAACACATACAAATGCTTATTGTGGTTCTAAACCTCTACTTGGTTTAGATAAATATATTCCCGTGAGTATAGATCGATTATAAATGGTCCCGTAACCTCTAATTGGTCCAGGCTATACTCTATGATACCGAATGGATCCATCCTACGTAGTTTCTATTCGACCGAGTTCTATTATTTCTATTAACAACTCGATAACACTTTTATAATATAAACCGTATAAAATACTTGATAACGACTAAACAAGCATGTAATCAGCCCAAAGGCTTTAAAAGGGAAAGGGTCATGTACTCACCTCTATTATATTCTCCCGGATTCTGTAGACTATTCCTTAACGATATATTCTCCAAATAAACTGTACCTATTATATTTTATCACCATTAGCGCGTGCAAAGCTTGTGCACGTGATAACGTCGAGGACAATCCTTTATATTTTATATTCTTTTATATTCTTGTATATATATATATATATGTATATATATATATATTACTCGGTTTATTATCGTTATTCTATTTAATATTGTCGGGTTAATATTATTGTCCCACTCGTTTCTCGTTAATAATAATTATATAATAATAACAATAATAATAATAATAATAATAATAATAATAATAATAATAATAATAATAATAATAATAATTATCTAACCTTTCAACTGACTTTGAATAAGTGAACGGACTCCAACTCGGGCAACTCAAAGTAACCGGTTTAACACCGGATTAACATATACAGTGACGGGATCGTTGAGATGTTAGTTATTGTGATTGAGGGTGGTGTCGGGAAGGTTACAGGAAGGTGTAGGGAGATAAACAAGTTCAATAACGGCAACGGTTCTGATTTGGTCGGGATTTACTTAAGTCTTGAGGAAGATAAATAGAACCGGTGGCAGTTGTGTTGGTCGTCTAAAAGGTTACAGCCGGAAGTTCAGCCGGAGAAGACGACCAGTTACTGTGAACACCATGACTGATTGAAGAAGAAGAATAGTTGGAGAGTATCTCGAACCTTGGGTAACAGAGATATATTATCTTTCTGTTCTAATATATCAACGTATATATATATATAGATAACCGGTAACAGAGGTTGGTGGGAACAGGATGAGTTAACGGGTGGTGACCGGTTATATGATAACAGGTTCGAACAGGAGGTTATATGACTGATTATAAAGATGGTGGTTATCGTGGTAGTTTTACTATGATGTTCGCCGGAGGCCAAGAACTGGCCGGAGAAGACAACCGGTGTTGACAGGTGATAACCTGTACATATTGAACGGATGTCCTAAGAACCCGAAGGTAGTAATAAACAGAACTGGTGATAATGATGTGATTAAAGGGGACAACAGTTGGTGATCAAGATGACTAGTCGGAGACGGAGTTCTATAACAGAGCCGGAGAAGATGAAGCGTGTTCGGGTTTAGCTCACAGTTAGATGGGTTCCTGGTTCGGTTGTTTACGTTATACAAAGAGAAGGATTATGTTGATGGTTATCGAAGCTATAGAGAGGGTGGAGGGTGAGGATCGTGGTGGTTGGTTTCGGATTCTCGCCGGGGAAGATAACCGGCGCCGGGGAAGATGACCGGTGCCAAAACTCTCTCATTCTATGTGTATTAATAAATTGATGCACAATATGTATGCATGTATGCGTACATACACAGCAGGGAAACGGGCGGGTGGTTTGAGCTTTAGGTATTGGGCCAGAAAGACTTGTGGGCCGAGGTAAATTTAATAGGCTTAGATATTAAATGGGTCAAAGGGTATTGGGCTTCACTAATAGAATCCAATTATTTGATTAATATGTGTTGGGCTTATTATCGAGTGGGCTTAATCTATTGGGCCGATTCCATTGGGCCGGATTAGCTTAATTAATATTAGATGTTAATTAATTATAGATTATATAATATTTATTCTTTCGGTCGTTACACTATCGTCGGAGCAACGTGCTCCTCCAGGTCTGCTGGTGGAATCGGTACAGCAATGTGCTCCATCGATGCGGTCGACTCGTCGTCGGAGTCGTCCGAGATCCACCCGTTGTGTCCTCGGGCAACGGGCACAAGTCTCATGCCCGAGGGAACGGGGATATGTGGGGTGGGTAGTGGCTCACGATCGACGTGTGCATGTCGATCGAATGGAGACTCCACGGTCTCCGACTGGGTGGGGGCGGGTCTCGATGGACCTGCACAGCCTACAGGGAAGTCCCTGACGGCTCGAATGGGACGTACTGGTAGTGGTGCTGCCTGAAAGGGCACTAGAGGCAAGTCAGCCTGCGGTGCCTCGGCCATCGGTAAATCGGCCACGGCGGCCACGTCGCCTCCAGCGGGGGCCCACGCTGGGTCCTCGCTCGGGTCGGTCTCATCGGAGCTATCTCCGTCTGCGCCCTCTACGACGGCGTCAACCTCCATATCATCGTCCTCGGGATCGAGTACCACAACCTTGATCGGCTCAGCTGGCGGAGCTGGAATGATCTGGATGCTACTGTCGTAGCTCGGTGCTACACTCCCTGCGTCTGACATCCTGGCAAAAGAACCGTACTAATATTTAAGTATTATTCATTAGATAGTTAAGGCACACACCTATGGTATTCTTCCTAACTTCTAATACTAAAATAACACGTATCATTACCCATGGCTAGCTTGGTCGGAATCTCCTCATACCCAGTGTTCTTTGGAAGATTAATTTATTGCGTTTTGCATTTATTTTGAAAGCTTTATCTTTTGAACCAAATCCGGTTATAGTTTAGATTTTCAAAATACTAATTCGCTATAACCTAGGCTCTGATACCACTTTCTGTCACACCACGCCTATGGCGGAAACACGTGGCGCGACGGTTCAAGAAGATTAAGCCAAGATTAATGCAAATCACAAATTAATTAAAGAAACGGGCATTTATTCAAACGTTGAAAATCACGTCAAATTATTCATACATAATTTAAAATTGTTTTTAATATAAATAGGGAGGCTCCTCCCTATATCCCGAATTCCTTGGGACAGAGAGACGAGACCCCTTCACAACATCCAACGCCCAAATTGGAGATTTCCCCGACCCTGCTTGCCATGTCATCCTTCATCTGTCAATTACCTGAAAGATATGTTTAAAAATCGTCAATATATAAATATTGGTGAGTTCACAGGTTTTGGTTTAATAAAACTTTATCTCATGGGAATATCCTTGCTATGACAATTTATAGGAGTTGCAAGTTCCTACAATTTTACTTGAGCCTATAACCAAACCAAGACAATTAATAATAATGCCCCGCTCCAAGTCGTTACTCGGTATTCCTACGACTTGATTTCAGAATACGTGCACCCCAGGCATACGCCGATGCATAATCGACGCTATCGATTAGGGGTGGGCCTTGTCAGGCACCAATAGTACTATCCAAATATTCCTTCGGTTTCACTTTCCTGAATTAATGATTATAGTAGAGAGGTCTCAACCCCGAGTGGCGATCACAACTCAAGTATCCAACCCGTCAAACAATCCCAACATATCTTTCCCCCGTAAAAACGTTAAATAGTTTAGAAATGGGGCCGTGAGACTTACCTGAAACTGTGCTCGGCTCAAAGAAGAAAATAGCAAATTTTGCGGTCTCGCACCTACAAACGTCCTAGACGTATAAATCACCACACCTATCGTGCATGTGCCTTGGCAAGTTGTACACCCAACTTCCCGACCACGTTTTATCCCAATTCCCGTTTAATAGTCTCGTATCCTAGGTTCATTGGCGATGGATTACCCTTTTCTTACAAGTCATATATTATTCTTGTTAATATTCTTTGTGACTTGTATACTATTATTCTCGACGCGACTCTACCCAACGTATAATTATTTTCCCATTTAAATAATTATACTTAGGATCGTTTCGCTCGATATAATATGATTTCTTATTACCCGACCCGACTCACGTTGCCACATATTTATTTTCCCATTCAAATAAGTATGCTAAGGTCTTGTCGTTCGGTAATATATTCTTAACGCCCGACTCGACTCACCATGCCGTTCATTTATCTTCCCATTTAAATAAATGTACTAGGATCTTGTCGGTATTCACATGTTCGTAGGTATACTTCACCTACTCGTCTCGGTTTTCCTTCTCGCATATCTACTTTCCCATTCAAATAGATATACTAGAATTTCGTCGAAACGAGCATGTGTACATATACCAATGCGTGAATTCTACTAGTTAAGTTCATGTGTCGTTTAGCGTTTTTAATTCGTTACGTTATGTTTTCTCCCACGAATATTCTTTCTACACTTAGGAAAGTGTTACTCGAGTTTCACCCTTGTTATATATATTTTATTACTTAAAATATATATATATATATATATATATATATATATATGTATGTATATTTTCATCTTGCCGTAATGGCATTTTTCTCATAAGTCCGTTTATCCGTTTTTCGTTAGTTCATGTAACTAAGTCCGTTAGCTAGCTTTTTCCACATTTTCTTCTAATATGCGTTCTATGGAAATATTATTCGTACTTCCAATTCCGAACGTATATTTCTTGGGAAAATATACTTTTGTATTTTTAGCCCAACTCGTTTAACTTGTATTCCAAAAATGTTTTCGATACTTTTATATTCCATTTATATAAAAGTATCCATTTTTGTACAAGTTTTCCCAAGTCTTTACTAATATTTTATAAAACCTTTATTTTTATAAAATCCTTATGTTAACTTATCCTCTTATTTTTATAAAACTTCTATTTTTATAAAAATACCTCTTTTAATTTGTTCATAAGTAGGTTTCTCATGTTTATCAAAACTACACTTGGAAAAACTATTATTTACGTTTTTGACACCGAACTTTCCGTTAATGCATTTTTGGACCAAAGTTTCTAAAATACATATTTTAGTCCCTCAACTTTCTAAGTTACAATATTAGTCCCTTAACTTGTACTTGTTGCATTTTTCATCTTATCCTTTAAGGTTAGCATTTTTCTTCCAACTTAGTGGACTTTGAAGAATCATTTTCATAATGCTTGATTATTTTTACTTCATTCCACTTCTAATAATCTTATAATCCATCCTAGATGCTATTAACATGTGTGTTTCATGTTTTTATTCAATATATCAAATTTTCACTCATCCAAGTGAGTAGACTTTGAACATGGAACTTTTCATCCATGATCATCTAACACATTTTAATATATTTTTGACATTAACTAGTCATCTTATGATGACAAAAATCATCTTTTATCACATTCAAGTCCTTTTCAAAAATCATGTTCTAATCATCATCCAACTCAAGTGTATGTTTATATTCTTACATTTTCTTGAAATATCATATTATTAATATCATTTCCATGTTTTATCCCTATTATTATTCCTTTATTTTTATTCTAGTAAGACACATTATTTCAAAACCATATTTCCCATCAATGTACAACTTGCTCATACAAGCACATAATATGAACATTAACAATCAAAACAAGGTAAAACTTACTACTAGCTCAAGGCTAGGGAAGACAAGAATCCTTGGATTGAATGGGGTTTAGTGTGTTCTTCCCAAGGGTTAAGCTCCAAGCTCTTGAAACACACAATGGGGTTTTGAAGGATAATGATCTAGAGGTGATTTGGTAGTGTAAAAATTGAAAGAAAAGTGTATGTGGGTGGGTGCAAGGCCACGGCCACAAGGAAGAAAGAAGAAGAAATTTTTGTGTTTTGCTTCAAGGGTGTGTATGTATGTATCTATATAATCTCTTTCAAATCTCCAAGATCACCCAATATCTTAGCTAGATTATGGAAGATTTGGAAGGGATTTAGTAAGATCACAAATGAAATCCTTGGGAGATTTAAGAGGGTGTTTGGCCGAGAATTAGAGAGAGAAAGAGAGGTGATTAGTTAGTTTTCTTGGCCAATCTTAATCCATGCATGATCATGATTATTATCTTAATAATTGGGTATTTAAGGAGATGAAGAGTTTAAGTGAGATAATGAAAAGATATTACCCATTTGAGTGGGCCATAGGCCGGCCCCAAGGGGGTGTTGGTGGGGTCCACTTTGCTAAATAATACCCCTAATTAGTTAAGTTAATCTTGTGCGGGTACCGTCCGGGTATTCTTGGGTTTTTAATCGCGTGTCACCCGAATATTAAAATACCCTTAATATTCCTTAAATATAGTCCAGTTTAATTACTGATAAATTATTTTGGCCTTTGCCGGATGAAATTACGTGTTACGCGCGTATCGGGTGCGGTACGCGCACTTTATTCGTTACCGGGAGATTTGTACAATAAGTTTTCACGTATGGCTTTGGGTTTCCAAAACTCATTATATTTTTTGAAATTATCATTTATTATATATTCCGGGTGTCCGGGGTTCGTTTCGCTTATTTAATTTTTACCGGGTAATCGCCAGTGTCCATACCGGATAGATTTGCTTGCGCATGATCCTATCATGTTTTGTCATTAAACTTATGCATTCCTATGCATTATTTGGGAATTGCTATCTTTCTAAGGCCTCAGTTAAATAATCAACACATAATTACGTTTAATTACGTTAATCGCGTATAATTGATTAGTACGGAATTACCTTAATTTTGCCGGTTGTTACAGTCAAGGTTTGGTTACGGGCTCATGACAGTCACGTAATGATTATTGTCTTAGCTAGGCAATGATCCAGTCACCCATGGTTTACATAGATTCCAAAACCCGTGACCCCACCAACTTAATTGTTGACATATTTTACTTGCATGCTTTTTAGGCAATTAGTTGATTACCATGGAACTTGGAGTCACGCATAAGCATCTCGAGGATATCTTGAACCTTATTTTGATTAAATGATTTAGACAATATCATTTTAAATGTGATTCTTAAGACAATATTTTGGTTGTTATGTTAAACAATGGCGCCTTTTAATATATCTCTTAACGTATGAATTTGATGTTTGCGTGACTTGTGTGCTTGAAAACCTTTCGAAGTTACATCTCGCGTTTCCGCCTTGACGGGGTGTGACAAGGAAAATGTCAAACTTGGTCATGAAATTGAATTTGTCGATAACGGTGCGAATATGAAGTTGGTCCAAATTAGAATTAAGGGGGTGAATGAAGGATAATTTTGATTTGGGGGATTATCTAGAAAGTGTCATTGGGTTATAGATAATTCAAATGAGTTTGTTAAATATGTTTATCTAGTTTGCTTATTTAATTATTAAAATAAAGTTAATGTTAGGTTAAAATTATTATAAGGTTAGTCTAAATAGATGGCTATGTCAATTATATTTGGTGTGCTTCATTGATAAATAACTAGCAAGGAACCCATGCATTGTGGCGGAGTCAACAATACAGAACGGAAACGTAATTCAAACCTTAAAAAGATTAAAAGAATCAATATGTAATGTTTATGTTTTTGTGTGTGTGTGTGTGTAAGTACATGTGCTTCGCAGTGGGGTAATTTTTTAAAGATTACAAGGAGACACGATAGCATGCTACTTTCTATATATCATATGCAATTCGACCTACATGCCGACAAAAAAAAATGGAAGTAGCGGTATGGCTCATTAGCAACTATTATTATACTAATAGTCCTACTCAATATGTTGAAAGCGCCAAATATAGAGAGATTACATAGGAGAAGAAATCATAGAGACCTTTATAAGATCCACATTAAGAGGAGGTTGGAACGGCTCATATGTAATCAACCTGCAAAGAAGCATACCCATAACTTTTTCCATATGATAAAAACAATGCAATACAACTGCTAATCAAGTGCATCATAAATTTCTATCAGTGGTATCGGAAAGTGAAATTGGAAGTTATGTTAGTTGAAAAAATTCAAAATAAGACATCTCAACCTGAGAACTTTATAGACGTGCACAGATCAGTTTTTTTCTAGGAACCGAACCGGTTTCAAACCGGTTCGTGTTTGGTGCCGGTTCGTGTCCGAAGCGATTTCGGTTCAGTTCGACCCCAGTTTCGCAGGTTTGAAAAACCGGTTTCGGTTCGTGAACCAATTCATGCACACACTTTTTTTTTTTAAGAAAAGGCAACACAAAATTATTATTTTTTTACGTAAAGTTTGACTTTTATTGATTCTTACAATCTTTTTAAGGTGTATAAGTATATATTTGTATGT
This sequence comes from Ambrosia trifida, assembly GCA_028751855.1. Lineage (NCBI taxonomy): Eukaryota > Viridiplantae > Streptophyta > Magnoliopsida > Asterales > Asteraceae > Ambrosia > Ambrosia trifida. Next base: position 66,898,822 of record CM054122.1, read on the forward strand.
GTAGAAGCATTTTTGTATAATTTTGTTATATATAAATTTTGTATATAAAATTGCAATTTTTTTTAATAAAATGTAGTAATTACTTAATTTTGTTTGATACCTTTCTCAAATACTTTATAATATAATATAGATTATAGATATAGATTAATGATAATTGTGGTTACGATAAAAGAAGGTGTACAAGTAGGTTTTACATGAAGTGAAAAAATAGAAAAAATTATATGACATTTGGGTTTTAAGCATCAGTCTTTTGCTATGCTATTTTAAAATTCATGTAAAATGATATTTGTAGACATCTTTTTTTCTTTATAATGTAGTATAGATAAAACGATTCAAACGTGGTGTTAAAACTTAGGTTTGTGTTTTCAATCAAAATCAAAGGGCTTGATTTTTCAACGTCGCATGTTGGTAATTAATTTAAATCTTCAACGACTTCTTCAATTAGCAGCCTTGATTTCCGTGCGAAAGCATACAAACTGCGAACTCTCGTATGCGAGCACCCCCTTGTTTCCTTAATTTCCACCGACTGTATGTGTGCCTGTTTTTTTTTGCGATTTTTATCTTTCAGTTTACCTGCCCCGTCTTTCTTTTGGGCCTTCACCATTTCAACTCTTGGCCCAACAAAAACCAACTAATACTGTAATACATATTTAGGCAGCCTTGTTGCATAGCTTCAGCTTACGTGTGTTTTACTCTTGGACCTTGGTCATAAAAAAAATCCTATGCTTAGTTGGTGACACTTATTTAATTTATTCTTTGATGGCTCCAGTACAAATTAGAAGTACATTAAATTGATGACAAATTAATTCAGAGAGCATAAATTTCTTAAACATATTAATTCACCAAGATATTAATTACACTGATCAAAAGCTTAATCACACTTGCAAATAAACTCCCGAAAAAGACTAGTATTTTACCACTTAAAAACCCAATTCATTCTTTGATTAAACTTTACATTAAATAAGAAAAGAAAAAAAAAAAAAAAAAAAAAAAAAAAAAAAAAAAAAAAGAAACTTGGTCTTACAGAAAAGTAGGAAACAACCCATGACCTTTTGACCTGTTAACCATTGACACACAAAGGTTCAATTCTAGTACCCTATGACCCCATCTTAGAGATATGGCAACGTTAACTCTACAGAAAAGTGGTATGATAATGTGCGAGTGCTGTAAAAAATATTTTAAGAATTGACAGTTAAAAATAATGAACTCGTTAGCTGGGGAGGGTTATCTTGAGAACGCTAAATATTGTGAGAACCGTGAGAACAAGTACAAAAATCAATCAAAATCAATTTTTTTTAATACAAATCCCATTATAATCAAAATACAACATTAATAAATGAATTTTCTTTCCAAATAAGTCATCTTTTCTTGCAAAAACACTTTTAAATTAACTTTTTACACATGTGTAAATGAAACAGTTTACACATGTATAAACAGCAAATTTACACATGTGTAAAAACAAATTATTTTCGTATACGTTTGAATTTTTACGCGTAATTTGTGTTTTTGAGATGGAATTTTAGTAATAAAGACAAGTGTAAAAAGAAATTTGGAATTTGAATGGTTTTAGATGCCGTTCTCACGGTTCGCACGAAATATAGGTGTTCTCAAATTAACTTTCCCCCTCGTTAGCTTTAGTCTAAACATAAATAGTTATTGACATGACTCTACTCGTAAGGCATTTGAAAAAAAAAAAAAAAAAAAAAAAACAGTTTTTAGCCTTTTACTTCCAGAATTTTCAATAAGTGACATCTTTATAACAGAAAACAAAATCTTTTACTTTCGAAATTCTCAATAAAAACTATAACATAAAAAAAAAAGGTATACATTAAACTCAAAACAAAAATTGAGATAAAAAAGGTCGGCCAGCACAGCGGAGCAATAACAGCACAGAATTAATTGAAAGATGTACAAAGTATAGGGGTAGGGCAGAAAAAGGACAAAACTTGAAGGGTCATAGCTTCAAAGGTCAATTTACATATGTTTAGACTAGTGGGAGTGGGGGCGGGAGAGGGGGGGAACACCGCCGCCATAGGGGCGGGAAGACGAGCGTGGGGCTGGGGGCGGGGAGAAGGGCACCGGCGTGGGGGGGGGGGGGGGGGGGAGAGGAGGGACAGGTGGCACGCGTTGATTGGGTGAGGAATATATTACCGTTTGAAAAAAAAAAAAAAAAAAAAAAAAAAAAACTAACCGTTTGAAAAAATAACGGCTATATTAATAAAAAAAATTTATTTTATATATATATATATATATATATATATATATAACAATAACTTTCTACACACAAACACACTCATTTTTTTCATATAATCCTCCCAATACTATCATATATTTTCAAAAAAAATTGCAAGATGTCGAGCGATTCTTCGAGTTCAGACGATATGTTTGATCAACTCGCTTTGGATGACTTTGGCGAAAGTGGCGCAGAAATGTTAATGGCAACCGTTCAGAACGTCGTTAAAGCTATAGCGGACGACGAAGGGTCACAGCCGCGCTTAGAGCATTGGCGTACGGAAGCAGTTCCGACGTAATGGATGAGTATCTAAGGATGGCCGAGCGAACGGCTAAAGAAAGTACTCAGTTTTTTTGTGCGGGCGTCATTGATTTATATTTAAAAAGATATTTAAGAAAACCAACATTTAGTGACGTCCAACAACTTTTAGACTTTCACGAAGAAAAACATGGTTTTCCCGGTATGCTCGGGAGTATAGATTGTATGAAATGGGAGTGGCAACTTTGTCCAACTGAGTGGCAAGGCCAACACTCTAGCGGTTTTCATAAATCGCCGTGTATGATGCTTGAAGCGGTTGTGTCACAAGATCTTTGGATTTGGCATGCGTTTTTTGGTGTGCCCGGTTCGTTGAACGATAGGACTGTTCTTAATCAATCACCAGTCTTCGACGATCTTATAAACGATGTTGCACCAAAAGGAACTTTTTTCTTAAACGAGACAGAATACAAGTACGGGTATCTTCTAGCAGATGGAATTTACCCTGATTGGTCTGTGTTCGTAAAATCGTTTACACGGAGGACTACGTTAGACCCTAAGAGAAAAAAGTTTAACAAAGCACAAATGGCTGCACGGAAAGATGTTGAGCGTGCTTTTGGTGTGTTGAAAAAAAGATGGCACATTTTGGCCCAACCTTGCCGACTGTGGGAAAAAACGCATGTACGAAATGTGATGTACGCATGCCTAATTTTACATAACATGATTTTGGAGGATGAAGGACGTGCAATATGCGAGTACTTTGGTGAGGAAACGCAGCAAAGTCAAGAAAACATTACGGATGAAGAAAGAAACGTCAACAACTCTGAAATTAAGAATAGCCAAACACATCACAACCTTCGAGCGGATCTGGTTGATCATATTTGGAGTATACCAAGAGATTACCCATCTGATGAAGACGTTAGCGATAACTAAGTTGTTTTTTTTAAGGTTTTTTTTTTTTTAAATTTCATGTAATTTTGGTTTTTAGTGTTTTTTTTATTTAACTTTGTAGTTTATTATGAATTAATATTATGGTTTTTTAAAATTTTGTTTTATATTTATTAAAAAAAACAAAGTTAAAAAAAAGAAAAAAAAAGAAAAAAGAAATGCCACATGGCACTTCCCCCCACCTCTTCCCCCCCCTTCCACTCCCCACAATTATTTTCCCCCCCAAAAGGGACCCACAAGTGCCACATGGCACTTCCCCCCACCTCTTCCCCCCCACCACTCCTTATAGTCTTATGGTCATCCTTTTGGAAAATAGGACAACCTCTTGCTCCATCGGGCTTCTTACAATTACTCTATAACCCAACCAAAAACCATCCTTGGGTCCCATCCATATTACCTTCATTTGTCATCCCTACCATATTTCATACTCGAAGAAAAAAAAAATTGTAAAATGTATCAATTATTTAAGAATAATTGTATCTGTTTATATATTATTTATTTTATTTTTAATATGATGATGACTGTGTATTTGTTATAATAATTTCTCTTGGATTTTATCTTCTCTATTTACTTTATTATTAGTCACTAGTTTATACCCGGGAGCGTCCCGGGTTTAAAAATCTATGTAAAGTGAATAAAATTAGAAGTATCTAAACTATAAAAATGGCATCTGCCAATATATGATTAATAAATATTATTATTATTATTATTATTATTATTATTATTATTATTATTATTATTATTATTATTATTATTTTAAACAAATCTCTGTCATAAGTTATCATATTCTAATATAAAAAAAGGGTAATTGGGTCGGGTATCACCTAATCCCAGGCCCGGCCCAAACCCACAATTTTTTTTAAACTAATTCCAAACCTGACACAATATCTGTCGGGTTACAAAAAATAGTCGTTTTTTTCTCCGTTTTTTATATAGCACTATGGTACTCGTTGGAAAGATAATATAACGCTCGTTAATTTGGTGTAATTTTTTTCTTTAAAAAATCTCGTATATAAAATATATTAACATTTAAAAGTTATGAGAGGAAACATGAGAGAGAAAATAATAAAGTTTTTATATTGATTAGGTATTTAATAGATTATGTTAAATCATATTTAAACCATATTTATTCCTTTTTTTTAATTGGTCTAGAGTTGCCACATCACATCCTATGTGGCATCTTTCAAAAGAGAGATTACATAATATTATGACATGTTATTAAAAATACATTGGTTTATTATATATATAGATATAGATATAAATATAGATATAGATATAGATAGATATAGATATATATATATATATATATATATATATATAGATATTGATAATAACATTGTTACTAAGTTGTTATCCTTATAAGTGGAACAGTATAACATTGTTTTTCTTTAATTATCAATCGGTAAAACATCCAAAAAGAATATAAATTTTTTATTTATCACTTTTAATATGAGTCTTCCTATAGGTTTTTTTAACGACTAAAATCAGCGGGGTGGACAATTTATAAGTATAAGTATAATTGTGTGATTGATACTTCGATGTTATGCGCGAATATATAATTAATCTAAATCAAATGTTTTGAAAATATTTTTATAAACATCACCGAATAATTATAATTAGATTAAAAATGCATAAACTGTGACATTAGTAAATATAACATTACGCTACAAATAGATAACAATAGATTTCATACCTTAGTGACGAGTCATATATCTAATGATAAGTTGTCCCCGTTTAATCATCATAAAAATTCTACATTTTATCGTGTTTTTAAGTATGTTAATCTAGAGATTATACGTTTAGGTGATCTACCGGGTTGTAATAATTTGTAGAATCTATGGGTCTCTAAATTTGTTTAACAAAAATCATGTGTGTAATGAATTTTACGTTGTGTGTGTCTATAAAATGTGTCTGAGTATATCCATGTATTAATATGTGATTTTGAGGTTTACTTAAAAATAACTATAGATATAATTAAAATATCTTTGAAAATCAACATGAACCGAAAAATAAACAACGTAAAGGACAAAAAATGTATACATTATGAGAACAAAAAACTATAAAAGATGAAATACCACTTTGTAAAGATCAAATTAATAGTACATAAGATATTGTAATTACTTAAATTTTGTAGTCATCATTCCTAAATGCTTTATAATATAGTATAGATATCGATATTTGCCAAAGAAAATATAGAATTCATGATGATAGAAAAGTACTAAAGAGTCAAGAATCAAAATTAAGGGAATAAAAACATAAAGAGATAGCACGTATATTGAACTTTATAAACAATATATAGCAAAATGCTTGATACGTATAAAATTGGTACTTAAAACAAAAATCAACTCTGCTTTTGAAAATCTTTATAAGAGTATAAGGAGATGATGAGACCTTTCGCGTTATCCCTGGTGATCTCGAATCCATCTTTTGCCATTTAGAGACAATGTTAATCCCACCTGTCAATTATCATCAATCACCATAAATCCACAAACTCATTTTTTTTCCATTAACACGGTTTCATGCTTAAAAAAACTATTTGACCCACTAAATCAAGATTCCTTAAAAAAAATACTAATTAACATCACAATGTTTCTGTATCAGGCTTCAATGAAATGCCATAGAGAAAAAAAAAAGAAAACATTAAATAAAATGAAAGATACGAAAATGAAATAATGTTTGCGTATCAAGCTTTAATGAAATGGCATAGAGAAAAAAAATAAAATGATAAATAAAATGAAAGATACGGTAAGGAACCTGTGATGATAGAAGGGTTTTGAAGCGAGAAATTAAAGAATTGCGTTTGGTGATTTATGTGGTGATTCTTGTTGTTGTTGACCCCATATAGATAATATATATATATATATATATATATATATATATATAAGATATATAAGAGGAAGAAGTTACTAATGAATTGATCATGATGATGATGAAAGGTTGATAATTATGATAGGTTAATGATTATGAGGGGTTGAAAGGTCTCATATTTATGATGCATCATAGGTTGTATTTTGTATTCTAAATGTTGGACATGAGGGTAGAATTGGGATAAAATTTTAGGATGTGAGGTATTGGATTATGCTAAATTTACTATTCTACCCTTCTAAGTGTCTTAAATGTCCATAAAGTTCCAATTATACCCCCATCATGTAAGCATAATTCAATTGTACATGTTGCTTGAATAGTTGGATGCTTGACAAAATTACAATCTTGGCCATCACTCCTAATAAGATAATATAGATTAGAAAGAAACACAAAACACCCGGTGGTTTTCAAAAAGGAATCAACATAGTCTTTACCTATTTCAGGTGGCTTTCAGAGAAGAACGATCGTTTCTGGTAGGCAACTAACACCACCATTGCCTTAAATCGCCTCCACTGCCACACGTTTTTTTTTATTTGAAAAACCAAAGAAATGGTTAATTTCTTGGTGGCAAACCAAATTGCAAGCTCATTCTAAGAGCTTGGTGGAGAACCAGAAATGGTTAAACCCCCAACCCTAATTACCACCACTATTATTCAGACCTAAATAGAACAAACCTAAACCATATATCCCCTTACAACCACCGCCTATAATCCCCATGCAAAGAACCATCCTTAACATCTTGATGTCAGATCTACAAAGCTAGGATTTCTAATGGTGGTGGGATTGTAGAGGCTGATAGTGGTATTGTTGGGAATTGCTTGTGAATGGATATGGTATCAAAACATCATAAAAACCATATCATCGCCCAACTTAAACATGCATCGTCTAGCGTCCATCCGCCCATTTTACGTCGGCGGTATACCTGGCGTCCAACGACGCCAGACGCAAGCTTACCCGCCCGTTTTACATCGGCGTGCCCAGTACGTTTTAAAGCTTCCCAACCAAGCTAGATGAAGCTTCGTCAGCACAATTAGAAGATGCCTTTCGGGGCACACACCCCTGCCCCAGGCAACTGTTCCTGACGCAACAGGCTGCCCGCTAGAGTTCTCGACCAATCAAAGACTGCTCCCAGTCTGACACACAGAAAGGACGATGACGTGGCAGCCTCCCAGCCAAGATATCTCTCAGACACAAGACTTTCTCAACTTGTCTCGAGTTTCAAGAAAGAAGATGATTACCCACCGCCCTCGTTCTACCAGTAGGTGGAAGACACGTGTCCGCCGCCCGCAGGCGTCCACTCAGCGGACGTCACACGTACTATCGTCAGGACGGTAACATCCCCCCTTTACTTTCTCCTTTTACCAAATCCACTTGCACCATTGGGCTTAGGGACTTGGGCCGGAAACTTAGAGACACCTCTACCTGGGCCAGGCCCCATCAAGGGTAGAGGATGTGCTGAGAAAGTGTGAAGTCGAGGTACTACAAAAGGAGAAGTTCCTTCTCCTTTTGTTGGCATCCGATATTCACCAATACTTTCACTCAAAAAGATCACGAACTCACTCGTATCTTTTTCAAACCCTTGTTTATTATACTAACCTTTAGAGGCTCGGCTCTTCTAATCAGTAGTCTCTTAAACTCCTTGGTCTTGTCCTTAGATCCACACGTCTTTTATAAACACACCTCTTTATAAAATACAGTAGAATCACTAGTAGGATTAGCATCTATACGGTAATCTGGGATCCGTGTTTCTTCACCTTGACTCGTTCGGATCCAAAATGAACTGAACCCGTTTAACCGGTTTATTATAAAATCCTATTATATATATATATATATATATAATTTTTACACAAATGATATTAATAACATTTATCAATAATCAAAGCAGAAGCGTGTTATACCAAAAACAATATATATTATTTAACCGAATACGCAATCCCAATCCAGTGATCCATATACAAATCAAGAACAAATAATATATAACACAACCATAGGGTGTTTAGAAAACTACTTTAACGAAACACCAAATAGATCGCACGATGGATCTATGACCGCCACGCTAGTTAGCAAATCACCCAAAAGCGCCCGATGTTGATCTTTATTAACACGAACACCCAAAAACACGAAAAGGGAACAACCCAAAACAATGCCCGCAACCCTAGGACCCTCTATGGCCCACGCATGACACCCATGGTCGCGTGGGTATCGGCTCTTGAGTGAGGGAAAGAGGAAAATGTGGTGGGTGGTGCGTATGGTGGTGGCGCGTGGCGTGTGGGGTGGTTGTCGAAAAGGGGAAGCCGGTCGACAGTGGTGGTCACGACGGCACAAAGGGGAGGACGGCCGATGATGGTGGTGGTGGCACTAGGTGGTGATTGTTAGGGTTTTGTGAATATTATCATATAATATTATAATGGAGGCAATGACTAACATTAGGGGATTAGTGTAACATTACGCATTTAATACTTGTACGTTACGCACCGACATTAATAAAAAACGTCAAGTTTTCATTTAATATTCGCATTTATTATTTTTGTCGCGATTATGGAACCCTAATACTATATATAATATTATATATATGTGTGTTATTATATAATTGTACCAAAAAAAATAAATTGCCTTGGCCGGGGTTCGAACCCGCGCCAAAGGCCGGCCTGATCCAACACACTCTTGTGCACAACCAACTGGGCTAGCCTGTTCCTTGTGATAAACCCGGATACCTTTTAATCTTATACGCGAACCAAATCCTCACAGTTGACAAGGAAAGTCAACTGTGGGATTCCTTGGTGATCAATCCAACAATTAAACGCGTAATTGTTATATTTTTGGCAAATTAGGGCAATAACCGGCCCAATACAACACAATTACACACCAATGACACGGCAATCGTTGACCCATTTGATTATTAAACGCGTACGTATTCAATTGGAAGTCAAACATTCCAATTAACCCTAACCCTAATCCTCTAGTATAAATTGAGGGTCTGCGAGGCTTAACAACTCGCTCATAACACTCTCTCCATCTCCAATTCTTTCAATTTCACTCTGGTTATTATCATCAAACTCGTAGTTTGACTTTATCTTTGACCCGAAGATCAACATCAATCCTACACTGTGAGTCTAATATTTTTGGTGGGATATATTCATCGGCATTCAGGCAACCAAAGCCCTAACATTAATCGGGCTATAGTTGCCTGAATCGTTCAATTGTAAATCTAGGGTTCGTTGTTTATTAATTGGGGATAAACTTGATTCGCGTATGTATATTTATTTAATTTGAAACCAGAATCATCACAACCACCGGCCTAGGCCAAGTGGTTGTGACGCTGGCCCTTCACACAGGTCACCCGGGTTCGAGTCCCGGCTCTGACCGGGTTTTTGTGTTCCTTTCTTTTCTTTTCTTTTAAGCAAACAATATAATTAATTATATATATTAATCCTTTTAATCATTTAAATTCTTTTTAAAATACCAAAACTATTTTATAAATTCTAAAAAAATTATATTTGTTTAATCTGATATAAAAGTGTTATTTACAATTTTTATTTTTCAGAAATTCTTTTATTTAATATTTATAATAATTAAATCATTTTTATACTATTATATTTATATAAATCCATTATTATATCAAAACAGTTTTATTAAATTTCCCAAAATTTATCCTGACTTTTTATAAAGTCAACCTTTACTGAAATAATTTTTAAATCAGTAAAATCATTTATTTTATATTTTTAATCAATTTTTGTTAGATTTAATCATAATTAAATCATATTAAATCCAATTTTCATCATTTTTGCACCAAAATTTTATACAAATTATTTTTAATCATTTAGAACAGAATTATGATTTTTAAAATAAGATTTCTTTAATTTTAGTATTTTTGATTATTAAAGTTAATAATTGGCTATTTATAAATAAATAGATTTAAAAATCTATTTTAAATGAAATAATTTTATAAAAATTATTTTATTGCTTCAAACACTTTATTGTGCACATTCAAAATTCAAATTTTATAAAAAGACTATTTTTCATTAATTATCCAATTTTCCTTTATTAATTAAGCATATTAATTTAAATTTCAACAATTGATTATCCCCAAATCGAAACCCTAGGATACACTCATTAGTTAATTAGACTTAGACTTATTATATATTACCTCATTATAGGGTAATATTTGGAATCACTTTGGGCAACACAATTATCATATCTTTTCAACAAGTTAACATTTGCTAAGGTGAGTTTACATAGCCCCTTTTATCACCATTTTTGGGGTGAAACATGTTATAACATTTTCATTGCAATTCAATCATCAATGTGTCTATATGTTTTCTATGTTGCATATTGTCTTGAGCATGATTAGAGTAAGCACCATTCTAGCATAATCATTAACATTGATCAGCCGACGGTATACATTGATAGATCTATTGGACTGACAATCCCACCCGGATACGTGCCTCCTACCAAGGTTACGTGGGTGTTTGTTATCGCATAACATATTCATTGGGACCATAAGTGTATGGTATGTATCATTTTATAACAGTCAACAGGGTTGATTATGCACTCGATTTATTTCTAATATGTTCTCACATATGGGCTAGATTAACATGGCACATGAATTGCATAACATTTTATCCATTTATCATCAAAAACCTATGTAATTCTCACCAACTTATGTTGACCCAAAATACTTTCAAAATTAACATGTTTCAGGTAACAATGAAGCTGAGGCTTGAGTTAGCATGAGGATTTATCTTGAAGTTTATTTGAAGTTTTTGAAGTTATTATTTGATGTTATGTATTTGAATTCTTAGACATTATTTCACATTTTGGATATTATGTTTGAATAAATTATTTAAAATTTATATTATACCATGTGCTACTGAAAACAATCATCAATACGTGGCACCCCGATGTTTCCGCCTCCGGTTGGGGTGTTACAGATTGGTATCAGAGCCTTGGTTATAGGGAATTAGGTTATTAGAAATAATCTAGACTATAACCTTAGGGACTAAAACAGTACTTGCTTCTCCTACTTGTAACCCTACTTGCTTCCCTAATCCTATCCTTATCCTATGCCTTAAACCTACATGTGACTACTCTTAATTGTCTGCTGCAATCCTGATCCACCATTAGATTTATAGGACAAAATCCTCAGGTTTAACCTGAACCCCCTTGAGATCTCGTCGAAGTTCTAGATTTTAATAACGAACACGTGCAATCTGGAAGGGTGAACGCCTGTATTCTGAGTCTTCTGTCTAGGCTGGCATTGCGCATATATCCCAATCAGACGAGGGACCCGGATGCCTACCTGGGAATTCTCGGGATGAGTGTTCACTTATAGGCTAAAGCATGTCTTCATATGTTATTAGAATTTAGAATCTTTGATAAGTCAACGTTTTCGTTTATTCGTTTTAATTAATGAATAAATGATTACATTCCTTATATAAACTCTCATTCATTTCATTGTGTCTATTACAGATCATGCCTCCTCGTCGCAGCACTCGCAACAACAATGGTGAGAACCACGAAGAAGGTGGTGATAACCATAACCACAACCATGACCAAGCTCCTAACCACAACAACAATGGGGTCGATGCTCAACTGGCAGCGATCATTTCTCAACAAATGGCGCAGCAAATCGCAACTCTGGTTCCCAACTTACTTACTCAGGTCATCCAATTGAATGGGAATGGTCACAACAACGGGAACGGGAATGGCAATGGCAATGGCAATGGCAATGGACCCCAAGCTTGCACCCTTAAACATTTCAACTCTTGTAACCCTCCAAAGTTCAGCGGTGAAGAAGGAGCTACTGGACTTCTCCAATGGTTTGAGGGTATTGAAAATACCTTCATCAACAGTGAGTGCCCCAACAATTTCAAGGTTCGTTACGCCATGAGTGTTCTCCATAAACGAGCACTCACATGGTGGAATGAAGAAAAGCGTACTCGTGGGGCCGAGGTTGCTCTTGCTATGACTTGGGACCAGGTCAAAGAGATCATGAAGGAGGAGTTCTGTCCTCGAAATGAAGTTAAAAAGCTTGAGGATGAGTTTCACACCTTGGCTCAAGATAGTGGGGAAAATCTTGCCTACAACACCCGCTTTCATGAGCTTAGCTTATTGTTGCCTCACAAGGTTACTCCTCTGCCGGTAGCCATCGAGAAGTACATCGGTGGTCTGCCCATGCAAATCCAGGACACTGTTTGGGGTAGAAATCCTGCAACTCTGGAAGAGGCCAAACGTCTAGCGGCCACTCTTACTGATAATCATGTGAAGAATGGTACTCTCGTTCGTAAGGGCACCAAGAAGACTGTTGCCAAAGATACTCCACAACCTGCAATTGAAGTCAAGCCTGAGACCTCAAGCAACAAGAAGCGCAAGGCTAGAAACTATATGGTTGCTGCTACTCCACCTGCTGCCCAAAACCCAGCCAAGAAACCATACACCGGACCTCACCCTTTGTGCAACACCTGCAAGTACCACCACCCCACACAGGTGCCATGTCGATTTTGTACTAAGTGTCAACGATATGGTCACCTGGTGAACGTCTGTCGATCTCCTGCTGCCCAAGACAACAACAACCCAGCTCCCAACCAACAAAACAACAGGCCTACTCGTGGTCAATGCTACGAGTGTGGTAACCCTAATCACTACATCAACAACTGCCCAAATCGTAACCGTAACCAAAACCAAAATCAGAACCAAAACCAAAACCAAAACCAAAACCAGAACCGCAACCAGAACCAAGGTGCTCGAGGTCGCGCCTACAATCTCAACGCTAACCAGGCTCGTGACAACAACGAAGTGGTGAATGGTACGTTTCTCATTAATAACCACTATGCATCCATATTATTTGATTCAGGAGCTGATAAGTCATTCGTGTCACTGAAGTTTGAACCCTTACTTAACTTACCCCACACTAATCTAGAAGACCCTTTCGTGGTAGAGGTAGCTAACGGGAAGTCTATTTCGATCGGTTCTATTATTCGTAACTGCTTGTTGAATCTCGATGATCATACCTTCCCTATCGATCTCATTCCCATGCATCTTGGTAGTTTTGATGTTATAGTAGGCATGGACTGGTTGTCAACTCATCGTGCCGAAATTCTGTGCTTCGAGAAAGTCATACGCATTCCTCTCGAATCTGGTGAGATTTTGAAGATCTATGGTGAGAAACCCTATGGTGAGCTTAAGCTTATGTCTTGTACTACTGCCCAAAAGTACTTACGAAAGGGGTATACAGCCTTCTTAGCTAACGTGATAGAGAAGAAGGACAAAGGCAAAAGTATCCAAGACATTCCTATTATTCGAGACTATCCTGAAGTCTTTCCAGAAGATTTACCTGGTTTGCCTCCTGCTCGACAAGTGGAGTTTCGTATTGATCTTGTTCCTGGTGCTAATCCTATTGCTAAAGCTCCTTATCGTCTTGCACCCTCTGAGATGCAAGAACTTGCTAGTCAATTACAGGAACTTTCTGATAAAGGGTTCATTCGCCCTAGTTCTTCTCCATGGGGAGCCCCTGTCTTATTCGTTAAAAAGAAGGATGGTTCTCTTCGGATGTGTATTGACTACCGTGAACTCAACAAACTCACCATTAAGAATCGTTATCCACTTCCTAGGATTGACGATCTCTTCGATCAACTCCAAGGAGCAACCCACTTCTCGAAGATTGATCTCCGTTTTGGTTATCATCAGCTTAGAGTCCACGATGAAGATATTCCCAAGACAGCTTTTCGCACTCGCTACGGTCACTATGAATTCATGGTTATGCCTTTCGGTTTGACCAATGCTCCCGCGGTATTTATGGATCTGATGAATCGGGTTTGTAGACCCTACCTCGACAAATTCGTGATCGTTTTCATTGATGATATTTTGATTTACTCTAAATCAAAATCCGATCACGAGCAACATCTTCACTCTATCTTGAGTCTCCTAAAGAAAGAACAACTATACGCCAAGTTCTCCAAATGTGAATTTTGGCTTAAGGAAGTTCAATTTTTGGGACATGTCATTGATATGAACGGAATTCATGTTGATCCTGCAAAGATCGAAGCTGTGAAGAATTGGAGTGTTCCTACCACTCCAACAGAAGTCCGTTCTTTTCTTGGGTTGGCTGGTTATTATCGTCGATTCATCGCCAACTTCTCCAAGATCGCTGTTCCTCTCACTACCTTAACTCACAAGGGTAAACCCTATGAGTGGGGACCTAAGCAAGAGGAAGCATTTGAAACTCTTAAGCTGAAACTTTGTGAAGCTCCTGTCTTATCTCTACCTGATGGTAATGATGATTTCGTGGTCTACTGTGATGCATCGAACCAAGGTCTTGGTTGTGTTCTCATGCAACGAGGAAAGGTTATTGCTTATGCGTCTCGACAACTCAAGACTCACGAGAAAAATTATACCACCCATGATCTTGAATTGGGTGCTGTTGTCTTCGCACTCAAGATTTGGAGACATTATCTGTATGGGACCAAATGTGTGGTGTTCACGGACCACAAAAGTCTCCAACATGTCTTCGACCAAAAGAATCTTAACATGAGGCAACGACGTTGGGTTGAATTACTTAACGACTATGATTGCGAAATTCGCTACCATCCTGGCAAAGCAAATGTTGTGGCTGACGCACTTAGTCGTAAAGAGCGTGTCAAACTCCAATGTGCGAGAGTTCGTACTGATCTTCAAGATCGCATTCTCCAGGCTCAACATACCTCAGTCACCCAAGGTAACATGTACGATGAAATGTCTTGTGGTGCTGAGACTCAACTTGAAACCAAACCCGATGGTCTCCTTTATTTTCTTAATCGACTGTGGATTCCCGACCGTGATGATCTTCGTACTTTTCTCATGAACGAGGCTCATAAGTCTCGTTATTCTATTCATCCTGGAGCTGACAAGATGTACCAAGATCTTCGTTATTCTTATTGGTGGCCTGGTATGAAGAAAGACATTGCTCTATTCGTCGCAAAATGCCTCACTTGTTCCAAGGTTAAGGCTGAACATCAACGACCATCTGGTATGCTTGAACAACCAGAGATTCCTGTCTGGAAATGGGAGAGCATAGCTATGGATTTCATCACCAAACTCCCTCGCACACCCAAAGGTTTTGACAGTATTTGGGTAATCGTCGATCGTTTGACCAAGTCCGCTCACTTTCTACCTATTCGTGAGAAGTATTCTGTGGAAAGGTTGGCAAAGATGTACGTAAGTGAAATCGTATGTCGTCACGGTATACCTTTGGACATTATTTCTGATCGCGATGGTCGTTTCACCTCTCACTTTTGGGGATCTCTACAAGATGCTTTGGGTACCAAGTTGAACCTGAGCACTGCTTATCACCCTCAAACGGATGGTCAGACTGAACGAACCATCCAGACACTTGAGGACATGCTCAGGGCGTGTGTCATCGATTTTGGTGGCGCATGGGATTCTCATCTTCCTTTGGTTGAGTTTTCATACAACAACAGTTATCACGCCAGCATTAACATGGCTCCTTTTGAAGCACTCTATGGTCGGAAATGTCGTTCACCTGTCTGTTGGACTGAGGTTGGTGAAGCTCGTATTACTGGACCCGAACTAATCCAGGAAACCACAGACAAAATCCAGCTTATCCAGGATAATCTTCTCAAGGCTCGAAGTCGCCAAAAGAGTTATGCTGATAAACGTCGTAAACCCTTGGAATTTCAGGTTGGGGACCTTGTGCTACTTAAGGTATCCCCTTGGAAAGGAGTTATTCGTTTCGGTAGAAAGGGAAAACTAGCTCCTCGATACGTAGGCCCCTTCAAAATTCTTGACAGAGTTGGAAAGGTGGCTTACAAACTTGACCTTCCACCTGAGCTAAGCAATGTTCATCCGACCTTCCATGTTTCGAACCTCAAGAAATGCCTAGCAGATGAGAACCTTCATGTTCCTCTTGAGGATGTGCAAATCGATGAAAGCATGCACATTATCGAAAAACCCGTCGAGATTGTTGACACTGGAGTCAAGAAACTCAAGCGCAGTCGTATTCCGATCGTTAAGGTTCGTTGGGAATCTAAACGAGGCCCAGAGTTCACTTGGGAACGTAAAGACCAGATGAAGTCGAAATATCCACATCTTTTTCCACCAGACTCTCCAACTCCAACTTCGGGACGAAGTTCCTAAAAGTAGGGGAGACTGTAACATTACGCATTTAATACTTGTACGTTACGCACCGACATTAATAAAAAACGTCAAGTTTTCATTTAATATTCGCATTTATTATTTTTGTCGCGATTATGGAACCCTAATACTATATATAATATTATATATATGTGTGTTATTATATAATTGTACCAAAAAAAATAAATTGCCTTGGCCGGGGTTCGAACCCGCGCCAAAGGCCGGCCTGATCCAACACACTCTTGTGCACAACCAACTGGGCTAGCCTGTTCCTTGTGATAAACCCGGATACCTTTTAATCTTATACGCGAACCAAATCCTCACAGTTGACAAGGAAAGTCAACTGTGGGATTCCTTGGTGATCAATCCAACAATTAAACGCGTAATTGTTATATTTTTGGCAAATTAGGGCAATAACCGGCCCAATACAACACAATTACACACCAATGACACGGCAATCGTTGACCCATTTGATTATTAAACGCGTACGTATTCAATTGGAAGTCAAACATTCCAATTAACCCTAACCCTAATCCTCTAGTATAAATTGAGGGTCTGCGAGGCTTAACAACTCGCTCATAACACTCTCTCCATCTCCAATTCTATCAATTTCACTCTGGTTATTATCATCAAACTCGTAGTTTGACTTTATCTTTGACCCGAAGATCAACATCAATCCTACACTGTGAGTCTAATATTTTTGGTGGGATATATTCATCGGCATTCAGGCAACCAAAGCCCTAACATTAATCGGGCTATAGTTGCCTGAATCGTTCAATTGTAAATCTAGGGTTCGTTGTTTATTAATTGGGGATAAACTTGATTCACGTATGTATATTTATTTAATTTGAAACCAGAATCATCACAACCACCGGCCTAGGCCAAGTGGTTGTGACGCTGGCCCTTCACACAGGTCACCCGGGTTCGAGTCCCGGCTCTGACCGGGTTTTTGTGTTCCTTTCTTTTCTTTTCTTTTAAGCAAACAATATAATTAATTATATATATTAATCCTTTTAATCATTTAAATTCTTTTTAAAATACCAAAACTATTTTATAAATTCTAAAAAAATTATATTTGTTTAATCTGATATAAAAGTGTTATTTACAATTTTTATTTTTCAGAAATTCTTTTATTTAATATTTATAATAATTAAATCATTTTTATACTATTATATTTATATAAATCCATTATTATATCAAAACAGTTTTATTAAATTTCCCAAAATTTATCCTGACTTTTTATAAAGTCAACCTTTACTGAAATAATTTTTAAATCAGTAAAATCATTTATTTTATATTTTTAATCAATTTTTGTTAGATTTAATCATAATTAAATCATATTAAATCCAATTTTCATCATTTTTGCACCAAAATTTTATACAAATTATTTTTAATCATTTAGAACAGAATTATGATTTTTAAAATAAGATTTCTTTAATTTTAGTATTTTTGATTATTAAAGTTAATAATTGGCTATTTATAAATAAATAGATTTAAAAATCTATTTTAAATGAAATAATTTTATAAAAATTATTTTATTGCTTCAAACACTTTATTGTGCACATTCAAAATTCAAATTTTATAAAAAGACTATTTTTCATTAATTATCCAATTTTCCTTTATTAATTAAGCATATTAATTTAAATTTCAACAATTGATTATCCCCAAATCGAAACCCTAGGATACACTCATTAGTTAATTAGACTTAGACTTATTATATATTACCTCATTATAGGGTAATATTTGGAATCACTTTGGGCAACACAATTATCATATCTTTTCAACAAGTTAACATTTGCTAAGGTGAGTTTACATAGCCCCTTTTATCACCATTTTTGGGGTGAAACATGTTATAACATTTTCATTGCAATTCAATCATCAATGTGTCTATGTGTTTTCTATGTTGCATATTGTCTTGAGCATGATTAGAGTAAGCACCATTCTAGCATAATCATTAACATTGATCAGCCGACGGTATACATTGATAGATCTATTGGACTGACAATCCCACCCGGATACGTGCCTCCTACCAAGGTTACGTGGGTGTTTGTTATCGCATAACATATTCATTGGGACCATAAGTGTATGGTATGTATCATTTTATAACAGTCAACAGGGTTGATTATGCACTCGATTTATTTCTAATATGTTCTCACATATGGGCTAGATTAACATGGCACATGAATTGCATAACATTTTATCCATTTATCATCAAAAACCTATGTAATTCTCACCAACTTATGTTGACCCAAAATACTTTCAAAATTAACATGTTTCAGGTAACAATGAAGCTGAGGCTTGAGTTAGCATGAGGATTTATCTTGAAGTTTATTTGAAGTTTTTGAAGTTATTATTTGATGTTATGTATTTGAATTCTTAGACATTATTTCACATTTTGGATATTATGTTTGAATAAATTATTTAAAATTTATATTATACCATGTGCTACTGAAAACAATCATCAATACGTGGCACCCCGATGTTTCCGCCATCGGTTGGGGTGTTACAATTAGGGTTTTGGTTTAAGGTAGGAGTACAAATGAGCCGAGCCTCTCGCGAGCTACTCGAGCTTGGCTTGGTAAAAAGCTCGAAATGATTCGAGCCTTATCGAGCTTGAACCGAGCTTGATCCTAAAACAAAGCTCGTTAATTTATCTAGCCCGAGCTCGAGCTTGGCATTTGAAGCTCGTTAGGCTTGTCGAGCCTTAGTGTAATATTATTTTTTTAATATTTAATAATATTTAGCACTCATTTAAAGTTGTTTAGTAAACGACCCAAGCTCGAGCTTCACTTATCGAGCTCACGAGCCTAAACAAACTACTATTTATATTATTTTTATTTAATATATTAATCAGTAGATAATAAACAAGCCGAGAACCAGCCGAGCTCAAGCTTGAGAAATTACCAACGAGCCGAGCTCGAGCTTTTATAAGTTAATCGACCTCAAACTCGAGCCTAGCACTCGACTCGGCTCGTTTGCACCCTTAGTTTAAGGTTTATAATATAATAATAAATCTTGCACTCAAGTCCCTGTTTCTTTGGTTTGCTCCCTAAGGAGTTGCATTTTTATAATTAACTAGCTTAATTACAAGTCCACCAATTTTTACTAACAATTAATCAATAAACTTATAAATATTATGTATTAATATTATTATCAAATAATAAAATTATTAATATTATTATTTAACTAATTAAATAATAATCCTCGTAATATGCAACCCATCTATAATTGTCATGTCCCGACAACTATCTATCACTAATGATATCGAATAGCAATTATTCGATCATGATTATTCTCTAATAATTATTATATCGGTCAACGTTTTAAACGATTCAATTGATTAATCTATTTAATCAATCCACTTCCAATTTATTGTTTCTATAAACAATCAACACTGATTATTCATAATAATCTATTTCATAAATAAAATTTCTATTTTCGCAGTCTAAAATGTAACTTTTTAGATCGTTACTTTGATAGTCGCATTATTAATCGATATTTGGACACCATTTTCAATAGGTATAAGAGTGGTGGAGGGTTTTTAATAGCGGCTAGTGGTGCAGGATTGGTGGGTTGTGATGGTTGACGGTGGTGGCAAAGGTCCGAGAAGGAGAGCGCATGCGCGCACTAGGGAGAGTTTTCGGGTTTATATGTATGTATCTTTTTGTGTATGTGTATACATAATTAGTAAAATTATAACATTGTCCTCATGTGCCTTTCACATAATCTTTGTTAACATTTAATTAAAATTAACTGAGTTGAGACTAAAGGAATCAATGTGTAAGGTAAAGACATGTATTAAAATTTGGTATAAATATAAGATAAGTTTGTTGTTTCCCCAATTTATAAAAAACTAAAGATGGGTTAATTATCAAGAAAGTGACTAAATTTTAATTTTGATAGAAACTAAAGGCTTAAAAAACATATGATCCTTCTCCTACTTTTATACCAAGTCAAAACTATTTATATATACTAAACTAGGTTATATTTTGGGAGTTTCCAAAAATATACAAATCTAATATGAAGTAACAAAATGTGTTTTATATGTGGCATAGAAATTAATATACTATTATATGAGAAATTAACAATTTCAATCATGTGAATAAAATAAAATGTATATTAAAAAGAAAATGTATGTTTGGATGAAAAACAGAGGTAGAAACAACCATTGTAAAGCGTGCTTGAGGCGGTGGTCTTGAAGGTGTAGTTATTTTAGAAACGACTGCTTTTGGCCTATTTTGCTCTATATGAAAACAAAACTCTCAATTACAGTTTCAATTAGTGTAAAATATTCATTAGAAACTTGTACATCACATGGGTTATAACATTTTTTTTATTATTAGGTTGAAAAATTTAATATTATTTCAGGTTAGATCAATAAAATATTAAATGGTTTTTAATAATAAAAAATATAAAAAGAATTAGTTAAGAAAATAAATATTAAATAAATTAGAGATAAAAGTGAAATTAAAATATAATAATATTATTTATATGAAAGAGAATTTAGATTATCATAAAAATTTTACTTACGATATACTAAATTAATAATAAAGATAAATATAAATATGCTAAAGTAATAATAATATTAAATTTCAATAATGTTTTTGTAATTTATTTGAATTAATTTTTTTAATTTATTTGAATTATGTTTAGTTTTTTCAATTATGTTATATTTTTTTTAATTTTAATGGAATATTTAATTAGATTAATTGTTTAAATTATTTAAAATGAAAAGAAAAAAGTTTTAGGCAAAGTACCCCTGGACTACCGTTAGTGATTTGGTGGTTCTTGAGTACTCCGAGGTCATTTCGATATGACAGAGTGGAAGCGATTAGAGCTAGGGTACTTATCCTGGAGTGTCTCTTCCTTCTGCGAACCAAATCATTAAGCAAGTTGGTCATGTTTGTAGCATAGCTCTTTCACTCTAAGGGTCACCTGAGGTTTGATCCCTTATCTAACCTTTTTATTCATTATTTTGTTATTAAACTCGTATTTTTATATTATTAAATAACAAATGAAAATAAATAATGGAATGCCATTTCATCAAGTAGAATGGATTGAAGTCGAAAGATGCTTCTTCTTAATTTCGGGGCTGAAGGTAAATCTAGGTAAAAGCGTGTTGTTCGGGGTAAATGTGGAAGATAGCTTGGTGGACAACCTTGCTTTGGTCCTAGGTTGTGGTAAAGGGACAATCCCTTTTGTTCACCTTGGACTTATGGTGGGTGCTAACATAAAGAAGGCTAGGAATTGGAAGCTGGTTATTGCCAAATTCAACGCCAAGTTATCTTCTTGGAAAGCGAGAAACCTTTCTTTTGCAGGTAGGGTGGTGCTTCTAAAGTCCGTTTTGGGAGCACTGCCTAATTACTATTTGTCTCTTTTCAAAGCACCCGCTGGGGTTCTCAAAACTATAGAGGGCATTAGAAGATGGTTCCTTTGGGGCGGGGGTGGGGCTCATAATAAGATTCGATGGGTGGCATGGGAGAAGATTATCAAACTGAAGCAGGGGGGAGGGTTGGGTGTGGGGTGTATCAAAGTTATGAATTTGGCTCTATTATCTAAATGGTGATAGCGTTATAAAACATCGGTAGATCAGTTATGGGTTAAAGTTATAGACGCCTTACATGGTAGATGCAGGAAAGTCATATTGCTTCGATTAGTCAAGATTTTATGGCTAGTGGATTGCAATTACAGACGAAGATTGTTTGTACCATTGGTGAAGGCAAATCGGTCGGCTTTTAGTCTGATTGCCGGTGTTCGGATAGAAGTTTAAGCGAAGTGTTCCCTAGCATTTTCGAATTGTGTAAGCAAAAGAAAGCGAGGGTGTCTGATTGTTACACTCGGGTGGATGGGTCAATTAATTGGGGTTGGGAATGGATAAAGGAATCAGAGCCTTTATTAGAGATTCAACAAGCGAACAACCTGATGAACCTTCTGCAGCAGCAAATAATTGTGCAGAACAAAGACGTTTGGAAGTGGCAATCTGCGGGCAAGTTATGCTATCTGTCAGTCAAGTTGGTTAGGCTGGAACTTTCGGGTAATACACAATCAACAAACATGACAAATTCCTTTAAATGGAGTAAAATCGCGGTACCGAAGGTAAATTGTTTTGTTTGGCGAGCGACATATAATAAAATCCCATCCTTTGAGGCTTTAGCATAAAGAGGCATTTCTACGGGTGACAGAATTTGCAAACTGTGTGGTTCAGACCTGGAGATAACTAATCATTTATTCGATGAATGTGTATGGTCTTAATTGGTGTGGTGGAACATCTGTTCTTGGCTGCAGATTCCTCAACCGCTGTAGTACGAATCTGTTACTCAGCTTCAGACCTGGAGATAACTAATCATTTATTAAATAATAACAAATATTTTATTAAATTTAATTAGGCAAACTGTTTATGTAAAGTGTATTCTTGTTAGTGTGAAATATAGCTTCGTTTGGATGTTCAAAAAAAAAAAAAAAAAAAAAAAAAACCAGTGGTGATGTTCACATAAACTGATCTTAGAAAATGATGATAAGGTGATTGGTTTATTTTTATTAAATTTAAATAATATATAACTAGATTATATTCTGGAAGTTTTTCCGGATAGATAAATATAATATGATATGATAAAATATTTGTTATTATTTAACATAGAAATTAATGTAATATAATATGAAAAAACAACAATTTTAATCATGTGAATAAGAATGACAATACATATTAAAAAGAATATGTATATTTGGATGAGGAGTAGAGCTAGAAACAACAATTGCAGCGCGTGATTGAGGCGATAGTCTTGAAGGTGTGACTTTTTTTTGTTTAGAAAGGAATGGTTTTAACATATTTTGCTCTTGATGAAAATATAATTCATAGTTTGAACATGATTAGTGACTTGCCTAGACATTATTAATGAATTAGTTGAACAATTGTGTTTTATTTCATGTATGAACAAAATCGACAAAAAAAGTTTTTTATTTTCGTTTTTTGTATAACATTATGGTACTCGTTGGGAAGATAATAAAACGTTTGTTAATTTAGTGTATTTTTTTTAAGTCTCGTATATAAAATTTATTAACGTTTTAAAATTGTAGGGAAACATGAGAGAGAGAGACTTTTGGATGGAAATAAGGAGGATGCCACATGGCACACTCAAAGGTAGGGCTGTAAACAAACCAAATGTTCAGCGAACAGTTTGTGAACTGTTCGACGGGAAGTTCGTTTGTGTTCGTTTGTTTAATAAATGCACGAACACAAACAAAAAATTCCGTTCGTTTAGCTAAACAAACGAACATGAACAGAGGCCGAGTTCGTTCGTTTGTGTTCGTGAACGTTCGGTAACGTGTTCGTGTACGTTTGTTTTTGTTTGATAGTTCATTAGGGTTTTTAAATTTTTTATATTTAATTTAAGTATTTCAAATTTCCCCGTGTTAGATTATTTAACATATATATTAGTGTATCACATGTTAATATTACTTTAACTACTTTGATTAACCGTTATTTTTGGTGGATTAAGCGAGGATTTCAAGTTTAATATGACACCTCCGTGTTTTTATAAGACATTATGTGATCAAGATTATGTCACATATATTTAAGTATTAGTATATTCTAGAAGGACATTAATGTTAGCGATGAAAAATGTGAATTTTCAGAATTTAATGTGTTAGTTTGTGCTCGATTTTATTCAGTAATGCCTATTTGTGTTCGTTTACATTCATTGGTGTTTGTTTGTGTTCGTTTTTGTCTGACACCTAAATTTAGCAAATAAATACAAGCGAACACGAACAAAAATCTCGTTCGGTAAGTGTTCATGAACACGTTATTTTCTTAACAAACGAACACGAACAAAAAATCTCGTTCGGTAAGTGTTCGTGAACAGTTCGCAAACACGTTAATTTTTTAACAAACGAACACGAACAAGGCCTTGTTCGTGTTCGTTTGGTTCGTTTACAGCCCTACTCAAAGGGGTAGGATGACCTCTCTGCGTGCAATGTAGGATTTCATTCTTTGTAATATTAATATACTAGATTATATCCCGAAAGCTTTCCGGGATAGACAAATCTAATATGAAGTGTAAAATATGTGTTATGATGTAACATAGAAATTAATGTACTACGATATGAGAAACAACAATTTTAATCATTTGAATAAGATTGAAAATGTATATTAAAAAGAAGATATGTGTTTGGATGAGGAGTAGTGCCAGAAGCAACCATTGCAGAACATGATTGAAGCGATGGTCTAAAGATATGCCTTTTGTTTTTTTGAAAGAAGTGGTTTTAACCTTATTTTGCTTTGGATGAAAATATAATTCATATTTACTGGTTTGAACATGATTAGTAACTTGCCTATACATGATTAATGAATCACCTAAATACATTGTGTTTTTTTTATATATGAACAAAACCCCACAAAAGAGTCATTTTTTTTTTCGTTTTCTATATATCACTATAATACTCGTTTTATAATACTCGTTTAAAAGATAATAAAACATTCCTAATGGTCTTGACGTATGAAAAAGTTGACCCGAAAACAAAACGTAGGTCTTGAAGAGAGTCGTTTTAGACAAGCCCAATTTGCGTGAACTTAAAAGCCCATAAACAAATACACAACAGGCTTAAATCTTAATGGTCTCATAAACCCACTGACTATCATTGCTCGCATTCTCTAGACTGAAGTCCGGACTATATTTTCTTTTATTATTGTTTTTCTTTTTTTTTTTTTTTTATTATTATTGACTAGTTTTCTTTAGTGACACACGTATTTCAACATACTAGCAGAAACCCGCGCGTTGCGACAAGATTGCATGTTATTTGGTTTTTGCATCTAATCATTACTTAGGAATATGTTGTTGTTTAGGTCGAGACAAAGGTGGGAGGATTCTACCTGCATGTTGTTATATGGTCTATTCGATTTGTCATTACTAATCATTACTTAGGAATCCTTTATTACCTTTTGCCCTTATATAGAAAAAAAAAGGTATGTGGAGGAGACCCTCTGGTCCCTGGTATCCATATTGGATACCGATCATCCCACCCCACAAGGGTTATGATCCCGGCAAAATACCTCAAAGTGCTGCCCATAAGATTCGAACTTGTCTCCTCTCATGCCCAACACTTATCATTGGTAGTGGGTACCACTAGGCTATAAGCCCATTGGTGCCCTTATATAGAAGATATACTCTTAATTTTTAAAAATTATAAAAAATCAGAAGTGACATGTTTTAATAAGATGGATTAAAACAAGATGACAAATATATATAATCATATATTTACTAAAGAGCGTAACCTGCTTATTGTGAAAATAGTAAATTGTAAAGCATAAGGTTTCTACTGCGACGTTTCCGGTGTATTGATACCATACATCACTTAGGTGCTGTTTGTTTTTTCTGCAGGAAAAGGCCTGCAGTCTGCGGACCACATCTGCAGGAGAAGAGGTGGACCAGAGGTCTGCAGTCTGCAAGAAGAAGACTGTTTGTTTGTTAATGTCTGCAGGCTGCAAGAAAAAGACTGTTTGTTTGTTAATGTCTGCAGGAGAAGAGGTGGACCAGAGGTGGACCTGATCCTGAGTTTTCTGTCTAAGGTTGGCAATTCGTATAAATCCTAATCAACCGCGGGACCCGTATGCCTACCTGGAAACTCTTGGGATGAGCATTCACTTATAGGCTAAAACATGTCTCTCATAGGTCACTAGAAATTCTAGAATACTTTGGATATTCAAAGTCTCTGTTGGAAATAATCCCGACAACTTTCTTTTTCTAATTAAAGTTTAACATTCTTTCGTTAAATATTCAGTTCGAGATCACGTATGAAACACCTCCGATATAAAAACCTATCACCCCGACTTCATACGGAGTAAAACTTTTACAAATCTTGTCTAATCATCAAAGTTCGATCTTAACAAATCTATGATTATCAAGAAAACATAATATATCAACGCTTCGGTTATTAGCAGTATTGTCAATCGTTACTCCAGAATTCTAGAAACTATCCTCACCCGATGGATATTACTACTCGAACTCATTGTATTATGTTCTTAACTTCATATAATAGTACATATGTCAAAATTACCTCATATTCTTCCAGCGAGATTTTGCAATCAATTAGAGTCGTTCCAAGTATTTATCTCCAATTTATACCGGGAACCTTCTTTCCTTTGTCAAAATATTTAAAACTCCCACCCGAGTATTCACCCCACATATAATCTAATGACATGCTCAATCTCTGGAAATTTATAAGTCGCCTCGTGATAAATTTTTTCAAACATAAAGTTGATTATTTATTCTTAAAATATAAAGACAGATATGCATATCATAAGAGGATATATATTTTCTTTATAAATATCTATACTCTTCACACCGTTCAAATAAAATTTTTGGAAATCAAGTTCGAAGATTTGAAAAGTCAGAAAAATGTGAAACTGTAATACACTAATAGTATTACCACTACCATTCCATTGTCTAGAGCCTCGAAGAAAAGAATATAATATTAGATATAAAAAGAATTAGAGGACATTAAACAATAAACCCGCTATGTAAAAATTGTGACGGCCAAGATTGCAATTAGAAGAATTCCAAAAACTTTTCTATCAGTATAACTAGTAGAACCCTCGATGATTATGAAGTCCTTCATGATATTGGTTTAACATTTTGAAAGGGTAGTATTTAACTTAAGAAGTATTTCGTTAGAAAAGTGCATACCATTATCATTCTCTGTTCCGAACTCATTCGTTTAAAGGAACTTTAAAGACTTTATAAATAAGGTTGAAGAAATTCTTGGACGATTATAATACTCGGTAACCTCAACCATCGAGTCACAAAACCTGAAACTTGTGACAATATGATAAGTGGGCTTTGATTATACTAAATATGTAATATAACGATAAACCACCGTCTATAAATCAAGATTCTGAAAATTTGGCACGTCCATGGCAGTCTAAGCCTCAAAAATTAGAAACTCTTTATAACCAGATTCCTTTATATACAGAACTGATTAAAATCTAGCGATCAAATCAGTATATAGAATCAAAGATGGCTGCATGTCCTCTATGCAATTCCTGTGGCAAAAAGAGATCCGGGCCCTTATAAGAGGTATATCTGGACGTTTCCAACAGGATTCCGTGTAGGGATATATGATACTATAAAGGAAAAAGGCGCACTATCCAACGTTGGAGAGAATTCTTGCATTTTCCATTACAGATGTTGCTAAAACCTTAAGAATAGTATTAAGAGATTCCTTAGTTTGGTCGACATAATATCTATGTTTTATTCGATACAGGAATGGCCTATTCTAAAAAGTATCTTACCAATAGATTGACTTCCTTCGGTCATATTCTGGTCATATTTCACATCAATAGAGAACTCTATCGTTCGCATACATAGAAAATATCCTATACGATAAGGATCATCTTTCAATATATATATATATATATATATATATATATATATCTATATTATCTTATTAAGGAGGAGTGATGGCTAACATGGTCATTTTCACCTCCGTACAACTTAACAAGCACCATGTACAATATATTTAAGCAAGAAATTTAAGGGTATTATGGGAATAATTGTGACAATTAAGACACTTAGAAGGGTAGTGTAGACATTTCACCTACCTTCTTCTTCACAGTATAAAACAAGTGTTCCATTATTGCCCTTATGATCATTGAATCCTCTGACAGAAATCGTTGGTATTCTCGTATGTTTACTCCATCCAGTCTGTGTACTCAATCGTCCCTCCATCAATGTCCCTGTCCGTTTCCATATAATTAACCCACATTTCCATCATAATAAATTAAACCAGATGAAAGAGGTTCCATGATACTCGGTACGTTTTCCCTTCTTTTTTATGAGTGCCTAATGTCGATATCAGTTGGTTTCTCTATAATCCCTGGAAAAACGATTGGTTCTTTACACAACAACGGTTTTAGGGTTTTGTCCAGTTGCAGGTTGTTTAGTATGTGAAATTGGATGTATGTGGTCAAAATTTGTGATAGCAATGAAGGAGATGAACAAGGATTCCAATGTCATGTGTTGTTGTCTCTGGTTTGAGTACTAGCGACAGCAAACACGACTATCTTTTTTGTGTTTCGCAACCCGATCCACTCGTGAGTGGTGACCTGTTACCCAACCATATAATTGTAAGTTCTGATATAAAGCTTACTAATTGATCCTAATGTGATGCGTGTTTGCAAACTAGGTCATGTTACTCTGACATAATTGGCTCTTCTACTAACCTGCTGACTGGATTTTGTTGGCGACTAAAACCGATTGGCTGTTGATGATGATCGCTCAAGCCGAAAACAACTTTTGTATGTTAAAGCCAAGTTATGTTTCATAAGTGATTGATTGGTAATAAAGTAAATAGATTTTTTTGGGTGCGCTGTCATGTTGATTATGTTGTAAAGTTTATGTTTTTATGTGATGCGTTGATTAGTAGTTGTGAATTGGGAAATGGGTTTGATGTTTTATGATAATTGATGGGTTGTGATCAGATTTGGTGATGATAAGTGGATATCAGTGCGGCAGAAAAATGGTCAGAGTTTGGGGACTCTTCCGGCTGCGGGTGCGGATAGTGGTGATAATATTGAGGTGAGTTGAATTTTAGTATTAATGATGGTGTGTTTGATATGTGCAGTTTTTGTGTTTTGAAATTGTTTCTTGAGCGAGTGTTGATATTGGCGATTGGATACTGTGTGCGGTTTGGTTATCGTATTCATCATTTTGTTTTGATTGGGACCGTATAATTTTAGAATCAAGATTTATGGATGGGTTAAGAGTTTTTAGAGAACTTACAATATTTATGGATGGGTTAAGATTTATGGATGTTACATTAGAATACTTGCATCCGGTTCCTTATTCCATCCTAATCCTTATAATTTGGAGAAACTTTTAAGGTTCTTATTTAATATGATATTCCATCCCATTCCCTAAAATGCCGATGAAATTTAGCGACTAACTTTTCATTCCCTATATGCAGGGATTCACTATGCATTCCCTGTCTCCTATATATTCCCATATTTTGCGAGTGGTCGAAAGAGAAATAAATAATAAAAACGGAATACAAAATACTATTTAATTTATAGAGATTGAAATGGGGAATGAGATGTAGAAGGTGCTTATCATTCAGAACACAATTTAGAGATAAAAATGGTTTTTGGCTAAATAATGGAGATGAGGATGAGCAACCTATTGTGAAGGCGTTGAAGTCATATGAATTTGCTTGTTTTGCTAGCAGCCCAGTTTTGCATTTTTCATATCTATACCTGGTAATTAGTCGCATTTGTTTCATGTTAACCTTAACGCTTATGAATGAGGCGCAATGTTTGGTAAATTACAGGAGTCTATTTTCACTATAAGCTTTAGTAGCCAAGGATTTCGTTACATTTGTTCTGGTGGGAGTAGTCAAGTTGGGAGTATGGGATTTGCGGAGAAGGAGATGTATAAAGTGGTTAAAAGGTCATACAGCTACAATAACATTTGTGAAATATTATTGCAGAGATGATCATTTAACGTCCATTAATCGTAGTGGTCATCTTATAATTCACAACCTTTGATCGGGTGCAAGCACTACTTATTTAAGGTTCCTAATGGGCGAGTGTGTTCTTGTCCATCTTTAGCTATCGCAAAACCATTAAGAATATTTGTTATTATTTGTGTTTGTAATTTATATACTTCTGTTTTTTATGTGCTAGATGTTTGTATGATGGTCCAAGCTAAGGGCTTGAGGATTCTTGATTTTTCATGGCTAGCAAAGACCTTTTAGTGACATATGATGATGATGGTTCTATTCATCTGTGGGATACAACTGGTCACAACCCAAAGGCTCGTCTTATTAAACCCTTATACAGGCTTTATCCCTTCCAAGTTTTTTGTAGTTTTGTTCATTTTTCTTCAAGGTTGATCAATTTACGCAGTTATTGTTTAAGATGTATGCTAGGTTAATACATGTATACAAAAGTCTTATGATAATTTGATTTTAACATGCAGGGGTTAGAACAACATTCTGCACCAACAGTTGGCATTAGTTTTTCACCATCCAATGACAATACTTCTACTAAGTACTAATTAATCTCTACATCTTTTATGATAGAAGATAATGAAAATAAAATTCTGCATTAATAAAAAAAGATACTTATATTAACTTTTGGACTTTGCAGTTATCATATGGTAACGACCATATGTATAAGACTAAACGGTGTGGGGGCCGGCGACGGTCCGGACGACCCGCCTTGGGCCGGCAAACACCGCCCCGGCCGACTCACACCCGGCCAAACCGGCTCAAGTAGGACGAATTGGACGGGCCATTTTGATTGATTGATGGGGTGCAATGGTCATATGACCGTTATTAATTAAAAAAAAAAAAAACCTTGTTATTTTTCTTAATTATATTAGCAGACCACTTTATTAGTATTGTTTATTTGTTTCTGTCAACAACATTTTTTTTTTCATTTTTAACGGCTAACTTGTACCTTGTTATTTTAGTTCTAAATCTACACTTTCATTAATGGACTTAACCATCAACTATATAGTGTGAACACTTACCACTAGGATATCCAGGATTGTACGTGCCTTAGTGGTAAGGAGGTGGGATCTAACCTCGACACCACCCGATGTACTTTGAGACACGTGATTTACTTTCCCCATGATGGTTGTGAAAGCGGTCAGTAGGGGAAGCCCAATTGTGGCGTATACCATTTTGACAACCCCCTTTCCTGTGGCACCGGTTATTCCACATTTTATTGGTTCTCTACATGTTGACGTCTCCCGCCGCAACGCGCGGGCCATCCTACTAGTGTATATATATAGGGTAGGGTTCAATTGAGAACCAACCCTTAGTTAGGAACTTTAGGAACCAATCTCATCCATCCATCTTCAATGGCATGATGATAAATATGTTAAACATTAATTAACTTTTTAATTAAATCAAGGGGTAATATTGTCTTTTGGTATGTGAGTATTAATAGGTTATTTAGTATACATTGTAACTGACAAAAACCACAACTAATATCATTTGTGCGTACAAAAAAATTATACTGTACGATAAACATTAAACAACTATACGTTAGTGTATATTCATATTCCAACAATTATACATCAGTGTATATTCCAATCATTGCTACAAAAACATTATACTGTACGATAACATTAAAACAACTATACGTCAGTGTATATTCATATTCCAACAATTATACATCAGTGTATATTCCAATCATTGCTACAAAAACATTATACTGTACGATAAACATTAAACAACTATACGTCAGTGTATATTCATATTCCAACAATTATACATCAGTGTATATTCCAATCATTGCTACAAAAACATTATACTGTACGATAACATTAAAACAACTATACGTCAGTGTATATTCATATTCCATGCACTCACACGAACTGATAGGTTGGTCTTATCAAGAGTAACCTGAAACAAAGAAAAAGGTTGTTTAGCATATACATCAGTGTATACATACAAATATACATCGGTGTATAGTCCAATCATTGCTACAAAAAACATTTTACTGTACGATAACATTAAACAACTATACGTCATTGTATATTCATATTCCAACAATTATACATCAATGTATAGTCCAATTAGTACTACAAAAACATTGTACTGTACCATAATATTCAACAAATATACGTCAGTGTATATTCATATTTCAACAATTATACATCAGTGTAAAGTCCAATTACTGATACAAAAAACATTCTATAGTACCATCAAATTCAACATATATACATCAGTGTATATTATTTAATAATAATAATAATAACTATGTATAAGTCAACAAAACAATTAAATAAACAGTAGGTGAGATTTAAGTAAATAAACTATTACATGGAACAGTGACGATGAGGATCAGATGAGGATTGAGGCGAATTTGGGATGAGAAATTATGCTTTGTGAGAATCTGCCATTGTGCTTCACTGTCGGTGTTGGAATGGACCGATTGGGTTGATAATAATAATAATAATAAGATGATGATTTCGAAGGAAGGAGACGGTGGTTAGGGTTTGGAATTGGGGTTTTTTTTAGAGAGAGAAAGTATAGGAGAGAAGAGTGGTGTTTGAATGGTGGAGAGAAAGAGATGGGGGATTTTATAACTTTTTTTTAAATTAAAATATAAAACATAATTGTTCAATTACCATCCTACCCTTAGATCAAGATTAAAAGATGAATGGCTCAGATTGGTTCCTAAGTTCCTAACTAGTACCTTGGTTCCTAATTGATCTTTTTCCTATATATATATATATATATACTAGTGGGGTGCCCGCGCGTTGTGGCGGGTAACATAATATTTAGATTAGTGATTTTAGGGGTGTGAACAGGCCAACATTTTGGTTTGGAGCCGTAACCAATATCAAAATTTCCGGTTAAGGTGTTTCGAAAGCCGATTGGTTTTGATTGTTTCGGTTTTGGTTAATCAATATCTAAATGATCCAAGCCCGAGCCAAGGTCGGCTCGGCTCATTCGTTTGGCTCGACTAACATCACACTTTTAGATTAGCATTATATACCTAGACAATAACATACGGTTACAAAATTTGATGGGTGAACTTCTTGAAATCATTGGTATGAATTCTTGGGTTGCAAACAAATGTACTAAAAAAATGCAATTTTTAAAAGCCAAATGTAGTAAAAAAATAATACAGTAACATGCTTATTAAGGTAAAAAGTAAAGGTACAACGAAGGAAAAAAATAAGTACATCAGTCCTAAAGCACCTAGAAATAACAAAGCGTGTATTTTTTTTTTCCATCCCACATCAGTCCTAAAGCACAAGTAACTCCAAGGTGAAGAACCTACCTTTACGTATTTAGACCTTTAATTGTTGACGTTATTGCCCCATGTAACTTCATTATGCTCTTCTAGGATTGTGCAATGACCAAGCCTGGATTGGAAGTAAAATCAACAAATGTGCATTTAAATCAATGCCTCCTTTAACATAAATTTGAAAGCACGATTTAACCGTTATATGTCCGAAATGTTAGGTTGTGAAATCCAGCAAAAACTTAAAATGAGGAAGTATTTAAAAATTAAAGAATATATTTCTGTTTGTTAACTAAAATTTCCTTTACACATTTGTGATTCATTCTACTTATATGGTTAGATACAAATCAGTTCATGAATCATGACCATTCATCTTTTACTCCAAAACGTATTTTGCAATTTCAGAACCAATTTGGATTACAGTAGTCAATACGTCATCCACATCATAACAGTAGTTGAAATACTATCTCTAGGCCTTACCATTCTTTATCAACCACATGTGCTTATCAGTTTTAAGCTAGGGTGGTTAGAATTTGGATTTATAAGGAATGGAAATGACTGAAGACCCAAATTAGGTTAAAAGATGCATGATTAAACTAACCTACATAAAAATCAAAAGACAATTATAACATCTATTAATACGAATTAAGAAGGAATCGAATGGAATCATATTACCTTAACGACGGGAAACGGGCGTAGAACAAGAAAGGACTTCAAACCAACAAATTCAAGATATCCGCAATAAAAATTTCAACGCGACTACACGCATCAAGTTGAAATTCCAATTTAATCAATCTAGGTAAAGTTGATTAGACTTGTACAAGTTTACCATCTGAAAGGAACAACTCCAATCACTTGCTCTTCAACATCATATTACCAAAATTGAACATCCATTTTCTCATTTATAATTAATTATGTGGAGTGGATGTAAGAGATTAATGGAGTATAAATGGTGTCTTAATTAACCATCCAACTTCTCCAATGAAACGTTTGTTGATGAGAAATTCAAAAGGATGAAGCATTCAATCTATCTTGAAACATAGCATTTATGAGCAACAATGTGTGCAAAATTCCGTTTTTACCCTTTTTCAAATGCTTTTAAGAATTATACCATAAGCATATAAACTTGTAATTACTTAAGTTTTACGGGCGCCTTCCCTCATGCTTTATATATAATATAGATGGGTGTCTCCTAACAGATCTCCTGAGATAGATTATTGTATCGACATCATATTCTTGATCTTCATCATCCTGATTGTTATAAGATATTCAGTATAAAAGTTCCTCGTTCAAACCAGCTTGATTCAGTCAGAATTTGACCATTTTCATTTCAATGGAAAAATTTATCATGATCATTTCTATAGAGAATACGTATTAAATCCATTATGATATAGATCTCTTCCCAGTATAAATATATATATATATATATATATGTATGCTTGACATATTCTGGGACAGATTATTGCCTCGATATCATAAAGTATCATTCGTGATCAGTGATCACTATCTTGATTATCAGAAGATTCCACTCCATGAATCTCCTGAAATTATTTCTAAGGTATGGATAATGCTTTATAAATATCCACATTATACGGTTATTCATTTGAATTTTCTGCGAAACTTAGTCTCAACCCGAAAATTTATTACAGCTCGAAAGTATCTATAGCTCGCAGCTCCTAAAAATATTCGTTTATACTTATCAAACTCGAATAAGTCGATAGATTATAGAAAACAAATCTTATGATCTAAGGTTATAATATTTATACGATTTTATATGCCTACGACAACCTGATAAGTGACTATCCGGTGGTTATTTTCAGAATACATAATAAAAGAAATTTATCTAATAGAAATTTGTAAGAAAATCCAAGATATCTTATATTATTGCTAACAAACCAAGGATAAATAAATTATCATCGGGATTATATTAGATACGTATCAAGAATATTAACTTGGTGTATACCGAGCCATCGTTATATAATGAAAGAATGGTTAAGATACCATTATTAGAAAATCCATAAGAAGAATTAGTATAGGCAGAAGATTGACCAAGAATAATTTATCATAAGAATTATAATTCGTATAGATAGGTAAACTATATACATTAGATGAGTATGAATATCATTGTTTAAGAGAGATACAAAGGTATGAAGATATTATACCACCACATTGGTGTTTATAATAAGAATTGATGTAACCAAAGGATTGGCCGAAGATAAATAATAGTATTAGAAATGATAGAAATTAGTAACATAGTTTTATAAGCCTGAGTTATATAATCATTAAAGAAAGGTTAGAAAAATGATATATCACGATCTATAGAATTTTATGATAAGACTCACTATGGCCAAAGGATTGGCCAATGATAAAGAAATATTATAGAAAACACCCAGAAGTAAGAAACTGTCTTAGTCTTCATAGCTTAATTATATAAGTAAACGGGAAAGGATCAGAAAGATTAAGTATCCAAATTTTAACTCTGCCCGTATAGAGTTTAGAATTTATTATCAGAAAAATAAGAGGGTGACAAATTCTATAGGTTGGGGAGAACCTAATAATAAGTATTATAAAATAAAGATTATCAAAAATAATAACTAAAAGATATTTATTAAACATTATAAGATAATTCGAATCGAATCTCGAGGACGAGATTCCAATAGGTTGGGGAGAATGTAACACCCCGTTG
This sequence comes from Ambrosia trifida, assembly GCA_028751855.1. NCBI lineage: Eukaryota > Viridiplantae > Streptophyta > Magnoliopsida > Asterales > Asteraceae > Ambrosia > Ambrosia trifida. The sequence goes on from CM054122.1 coordinate 66,934,690, forward strand.
TTAAGTACTCGAGATTATATATATATATAATCTATGATTAATTAACATAATTATCTAATATTATAACTAAGCTAATCTGGCCCAATGGAATCGGACCAATATATCGAGCCCACCCGATAATAGAAGACCAAAACATATTAGCCTATAATAATTGGACTCCAGTCGTAAAAGCCCAATACCCCTTCGGCCCATTTAACATCTCGGGCCACCAAGTCTATCTGGCCCAAACCCACACTTGTTTACATCTCCACCTCATTTAGATACACCCCCTTCTACCTAGCTTGTTTCCTACGCACACCCACCTGTGCAAAACCTTTACCTATATCTCCAAGACTTAAACACCTGTCCAAGACTTAGCTTCATCATCACCATCTAATCATGCATTCATGCACCTCTCCACATGGTCTCCCTTTTGTTGCTTCCAATCTACGCTCATATATACATGAACCCATTTACTATATAATATCATATTCATGCATCAACAACAATATTCCTTGGATACATGCATTGTCCCTCTCTGCTCATATACCCACATACCCCATTCATACTTATCCTCATGATGCTTATCCTCTATATGCATGAACCATCTGTCCAAAACCAATTTATCATAACATGAAGTTCATGCACTCAATCCCTACTCCAAATATACATGCACATACACACAGCCCTTTTTCTAGCTTATACCTCACGCACGTCCATCCACCTCCTCAACTTCTCCACATGTGCAACCTTATCATTATCTCATCATTACCAGGGGATAGAGATAATATATATACACACATACACTGCACATCATCTTTATAATACACACATATTCATTCACCCATTGGTATTAATACACATATATACAACAAGAATATGGCGGCACCATTTCTGTACACAAAATCATAAGAAAGAGATAAGGGAGAGTACGATACGAGAGAGAGAGGAAGTTCCGGTTGTCTTCTCCGACACCGATCACCCCTCCGACAAGGAAGAGAGGGACCTCCGGTCTCCTTCTCCGACTATGTCTCACCGGCGACTAAACAACACAAACACCCGAGCACCCCATCTCGTTTACTGGGTTCCAAGCATCTCTGATAATACATCCAAACACCCGCTCTCTCTGCCACTACTAAACACCACCGGTTCTCATTCCCGTCACAACACTCCGATGAACCGGGTCTTGATCATTACCCTGTCACCCTCTCTGTCACTTCCAACCATCACCATAATCCTTCTGCTCCAACACCACAACCGGTAACTCAGAGCCCGAAGTCATTACGAGCCTCCCCTCCGACCGATTACAAACCTTGACACTATATTCCGATCTCCATCAATCTGCCGCCGGTCATCTCTTCTAGCCGGTTGTCCTCGCCAGTCGGTTCGTCTCCCCCAACTCCTACTCGTCTATTCAAATAACCGAAGACAAAGATGAGACTTGAGAGGTTATGTTATTATTATTATTATTACTATAACAAACGTGAAACTTGTGGGACGATAATATTAACCCGACAATATTAAACCAGATATCTATATATATATATACACACACACGAGAATATAAAAGAATATAATACTACAGGATTATCCCCCATAGTTATCACGTGCATAAGCCTTGCACGCGCTAATGTTTATAAAATATATTAGGTACAATATTTGGAGAATATACCGTTAAGAATTAGACTACAGAATCTGGGAGAATATTATATAAGGTGAGTACATGACCCTTCCCCTTTTTATTTATAAAGCTTTTGGGCTGATTACATGCTTGTCCAGTCGTTATCAAAGTATGTTATATGGTTTATGTTATAAAAGGGTTATCGAGTTGTTAATAGAATATCATCGAATCATGATCATGTTATATAATAGAATTCGGTCGAATAGAAATCACGTAGAATGGATCCATTTGGTATCACGGGAATATATTTTTCTAAACCAAGTAGAGGTTTGGAACCACAATAAGCATTTGTATGGTGCTCCATCGATAATATTTTCCACCTTAGAATGACCGAACTGTATAGAAAGAGTTGCATGTTTGTTAAACTTGAGTTATTATTATCAGTATGTCTAAATCTCGGCATGTCTCACTAGTATGAAAATACTAACGTACTTTTAAGCATGTGGTCAGGTATTTATACAAGATATTAAAGAGAAAGCTGACAAATAGAAGATCTGGATAAGAAGAGGATGCTATGGCTACATTTTATGTATTTCATTAGTATTGAAATTCAGTTTAATGTAATCATTACAATTAAACCTGTTAATGCTAATCCGCTGCGCCACCTGGGTCGTTACAGGTGGTCTTAGAGCAGCAGGTTTAATTAATAGAAATCCTCTTCTGATCCAAGATCAACCAAAAATATTTTAAAACGAAATTTATGTTAATAGAAATTATAAAAAAAAAAGTACAGAAAAATTATCAAGGAAATTACCAGAATAATATTGTGAGGTAAATTGACAATTTTTAATGGCTAGAAAATTGTGAATTTACAGGCACGATTGATTTCTAGAAAACTCTTTGGTAATACCAAAAGTTATAAAATATCCAAAATACAAGAAATACGAATTATCTGTAAACAAGAATTTTATGAAGTATAGATAAGTTATTATAGAAGTATTCTTTCTATCCCTCGTATAAGTTAGTCGGAATGGTGAAAGAAGAAATTTATGTATAAAATCATAACATAATTAGAAGAATATATCTGATTATTAAAGAAAAATTATAAATTTGTACAAATATTGTACTCCCACTTGAGCATTCCTGTGATCAAGTTTCCAAAAAGATATTATTCCTCCGACAAAATTCGTTCTATCTGCCACCCTGATGAAAACCAAGTAAACATAAATATATTCTATATGCATATACCATTTCGTATAACTTATCATTTGAAACCATCAGTACAAATATTTTCACAAAATATCCGGAAAAAATATATATATTCTATAATTCCTTTTATAACTTCGTTCTGTCCGCTTTGCAAAATCATTTCTTGGACCTATAAACCTAGAAAACTATTTTCAACTCGGAAATCATATAAGAAGCCATAAAAGAATATCAGAATCCAACTCAAATTATCAAGAAATAGAATCAGTGTCATCCCGTTCTGAACGAATCAATAGAAGTAAAATTAAAGTTTATATTAAATCGAGATATTTAAAAGATACTTTCATCTCAAAGTTTAAAAGTCCAGCTCGTTGGACGTAATGTTTCACCTGAAGACTTCTTAGTATTCCAATTTGAAAACATATCACTATATAATCACGTTCCTTTCCAAAAGTTTTGGGATCACTAGTATGACGAGACCCCTGCAATCTGGAAGGGTGAGCGCCTGATCCTGAGTTTTCTGTCTAAGGTTGGCATTTCGTATAAATCCTAATCAACCGCGGGACCCGTATGCCTACCTGGGAACTCTTGGGATGAGCATTCACTTATAGGCTAAAGCATGTCTCTCACAGGTCACTAGAAATTCTAGAATACTTTGGATATTCAAAGTCTCTGTTGGAAATAATCCCGATAACTTTCCTTTCTAATTAAAGTTTAACATTCTTTCGTTAAATATTCAGTTCGAGATCACGCATGAAACACCTCCGATATAAAAACCTATCACCCCGACTTCATACGTAGTAAAACTTTTACAAATCTTTTCTAATCATCAAAGTTCGATCTTAACAAATCTATGATTATCAAGAAAACATAATATATCAACGCTTCAGTTATTAGCAGTATTGTCAATCGTTACTCTAGATTTCTAGAAACTATCCTCACCCGATGGATATTACTACTCGAACTTAGTGTATTATGTTCTTAACTTCATATAATAGTACATATGTCAAAATTACCTCATATTCTTTCAGCGAGATTTTGCAATCAATTAGAGTCGTTCCAAGTATTTATCTCCAATTTATACCGGGAACCTTCTTTCCTTTGTCAAAATATTTAAAAACTCCCACCCGAGTATTCACCCCACATATAATCTAATGACATGCTCAATCTCTGGAAATTTATAAGTCACCTCGTGACAAATTTTTTCAAACATAAACTTGATTATTTATTCTTAAAATATAAAGACAGATATGCATATCATAAGGGGATATATATATTTTCTTTATAAATATCTATACTCTTCACACCGTTCAAATAAATTTTTTGGAAATCAAGTTCGAAGATTTAAAAATTCAGAAAAATGTGAAACTGTAATACACTAATAGTATTACCACTACCATTCCATTGTCTAGAGCCTCGAAGAAAAGAATATAATATTAGATAAAAAATAATTAGAGCACTTTAAACAATAAACCCGCTATGTAAAAATTGTGACGGCCAAGGTTGCAATTAGAAGAATTCCTAAAACTTTTCTATCAGTATAACTAGTAGAACCCCTGATGATTATGAAGTCCTTCATGATATTGGTTTAACATTTTGAAAGGGTAGTATTTAACTTAAGAAGTATTTCGTTAGAAAAGTGCATACCATTATCATTCTCTTGATCTTCATCATCCTGATTGTTATAAGATATTCAGTATAAAAGTTCCTCGTTCAAACCAGCTTGATTTAGTCAGAATTTGACCATTTTCATTTCAATGGAAAAATTTATCATGATCATTTCTATAGAGAATACGTATTAAATCCATTATGATATAGATCTCTTCCCAGTATAAATATATATATATATATATATATATATATATATATATATATGTATGCTTGACATATTTTGGGACAGATTATTGCCTCGATATCATAAAGTATCATTCGTGATCAGTGATCACTATCTTGATTATCAGAAGATTCCACTCCATGAATCTCCTGAAATTATTTCTATGGTATGGATAATGCTTTATAAAGATCCACATTATATGGTTATTCATTTGAATTTTCTGCAAAACTTAGTCTCAACCCGAATATTTATTACAGCTCAAAAGTATCTATAGCTCGCTGCTCCTAAAAATATTCGTTTATACTTATCAAACTCGAATAAACCGATAGATTATAGAAAACAAATCTTATGATCTAAGGTTATAATATTTATACGATTTTATATGCCTACGACAATCTGATAAGTGACTATCCGGTGGTTATTTTCAGAATACATAATAAAAGAAATTTATCTAATAGAAATTTGTAAGAAAATCCAAGATATCTTATATTATTGCTAACAAACCAAGGATAAATAAATTATCATCGGGATTATATTAGATACGTATCAAGAATATTAACTTGGTGTATACCGAGCCATCGTTATATAATAAAAGAATGGTTAAGATACCATTATTAGAAAATGCATAAGAAGAATTAGTATAGGTAGAAGATTGACCAAGAATAATTTATCATAAGAATTATAATTCGTATAGATACGTAAACTATATACATTAGATGAGTATGAATATCATTGTTTAACAGAGATACTAAGGTATGAAGATATTATACCACCACATTGATGTTTATAATAAGAATTGATGTAACCAAAGGATTGGCCGAAGATAAATAATAGTATTAGAAACGATAGAAATTAGTAACATAGTTTTATAAGCCTGAGTTATATAATCATTAAAGAAAGGTTAGAAAAATGATAGTATCACGATCTATAGAATTTTATGATAAGACTCACTATGGCCAAAGGATTGGCCAATGATAAAGAAATATTATAGAAAACACCTAGAAGTAAGAAACTGTCTTAGTCTTCATAGCTTAATTATATAAGTAAACGGGAAAGGATCAGAAAGATTGAGTATCCAAATTTTAACTCTGCCCGTATAGAGTTTAGAATTTATTATCAGAAAAATAAGAGGGTGACAAATTCTATAAGTTGGGGAGAACCTAATAATAAGTATTATAAAATTAAGATTATCAAAAATAATAACTAAAAGATATTTATTAAACATTATAAGATAATTCGAATCGAATCTCGAGGACGAGATTCCAATAGGTTGGGGAGAATGTAACACCCCGTTGTTAAGTACCCGAGATTATATATAATCTATGATTAATTAAAATAATTACCTAATATTATAACTAAGCTAATTTGGCCCAATGGAATCGGCCCAATATATCGAGCCCACCCGATAATAGAAGACCAAAACATATTAGCCTATTATAATTGGACTCCATTCGTAAAAGCCCAATACCCCTTCGGCCCATTTAACATCTCGGGCCACCAAGTCTATCTGGTCCAAACCCACACTTGTTTACATCTCCACCTCATTTAGATACATCCCCTTCTACCTAGCTTGTTTCCTACGCACACCCACCTGTGCAAAACCTTTACCTATACCTCCAATACTTAAACACCTGTCCAAGACTTAGCTTCATCATCACCATCTAATCATTCATTCATGCACCTCTCCACATGTTCTCCCTTTTATTGCTTCCAATCTACGCTCATATATTCATGAACCCATTTACTATATAATATAATATCATATTCATGCATCAACAACAATATTCCTTGGATACATGCATTGTCCCTCTCTGCTCATATACCCACATATCCCATTCATACTTATCCTCATGATGCTTATCCTCTATATGCATGAACCATCTGTCCAAAACCAATTTATCACAACATGAAGTTCATGCACTCAATCCCTACTCCAAATATACATGCACGTACACAGAGCCCCTTTTCTAGCTTATACCTCACACACGTCCATCCACCTCCTCAACTTCTCCAAATGTGCAACCTTATCATTATCTCATCATTACCAAGGGATAGAGATAATATATATACACACATACACTGCACATCATCTTTATAATACACACATATTCATTCACCCATTGGTATTAATACACATATATACAACAAGAATATGGCGGCACCATTTCTGTACACAAAATCATAAGAAAGAGATAAGGGAGAGTACGATACGAGAGAGAGAGAGAGAGAGAGAGAAGGAGAAAGTTCCGGTTGTCTACTCCGACACCGATCACCCCTCCGACAAGGAAGAGAGGGACCTCTGGTCTCCTTCTCCGACTATGTCTCACCGGCGACTAAACAACACAAACACCCGACCACCCCATCTCGTTTACTGGGTTCCAAGCATCTCTGATAATACATCCAAACACCCGCTCTCTCTGCCACTACTAAACACCACAGATTATCATTCCCGTCACAACACTCCGATGAACCGGGTCTTGATCGTTACCCTGTCACCCTCTCTGTCACTTCCAACCATCACCATAATCCTTCTACTCCAACACCACAACCGGTAACTCAGAGCCCGAAGTCATTACGAGCCTCCCCTCAGACCGATTACAAACTTGACACTATATTCCGATCTCCATCAATCTGCCGCCGGTCATCTCTTCTAGCCGGTTGTCCTCGTCAGTCGGTTCGTCTCCCCCAACTCCTACTCGTCTATTCAAATAACCGAAGACAAAGATGAGACTTGAGAGGTTATGTTATTATTATTATTATTATTATTATTATTATTATTATTATTATTATTATTATTATTATTATTATTATTTTTACTATAATAAACGTGAAACTTGTGGGACGATAATATTAACCCGACAATATTAAACCAGATATCTATATCTATATATATATACACGAGAATATAAAAGAATATAATACTACAGGATTATCCCCCACAGTTATCACGTGCATAAGCCTTGCACGCGCTAATGTTTATAAAATATATTAGGTATAATAGTTGGATAATATACCGTTAAGAAATAGACTACAGAATCTGGGAGAATATTATATAAGGTGAGTACATGACCCTTCCCCTTTTTATTTATAAAGCTTTTGGGCTGATTACATGCTTGTCCAGTCGTTATCAAAGTATTTTATATGGTTTATATTATAAAAGTGTTATCGAGTTGTTAATAGAATATCATCGAATCATGATCATGTTATATAATAGAATTCGGTCGAATAGAAATCACGTAGAATGGATCCATTTGGTATCACGGGAATATATTTTTCTAAACCAAGTAGAGGTTTGGAACCACAATAAGCATTTGTATGGTGCTCCATCGATAATATATTCCACCTTAGAATGACCGAACTGTATAGAAAGAGTTGCATGTTTGTTAAACTTGAGTTATTATTATCAGTATGTCTAAATCTCGGCATGTCTCACTAGTATGAAAATACTAACGTACTTTTAAGCATGTGGTCAGGTATTTATACAAGATATTAAAGAGAAAGCTGACAAATAGAAGATCTGGATAAGAAGAGGATGCTATGGCTACATTTTATGTATTTCATTAGTATTGAAATTCAGTTTAATGTAATCATTACAATTAAACCTGTTAATGCTAATCCGCTGCGCCACCTGGGTCGTTACATGGTCGGTGGTAGGTGGTGGTGGTGGTGGACCGTGGGTGGTGGTGGTGGGTGGTGGTGGTGGGTGAGGAGAAGAGAAGTGGAGAAGACCTTTGAAGACCTTAGAAGACTTTAGAACAAGTCTGCACCAAGAAGAGGTCAGGAAGACCATTTTGAGTGAAAGGTCTTCCAATAAACTAACAATCTGCAGACCCCAAACGTCTGCGTGCCCCTGCGTGGCGCAGACAAAAGAGGTCAGAAGTGATTCTGAGCAAAAAAACAAACAACACCTTAGATTATAATCATAATAAATTTAGGCAATAATAATCTCAGGCAAGTGTTATTGCTTTTCTGTTTTATTAATACTCAACAGTGAAATAATTATAATATTTTTAGTTTTTACTATCAAACTTTAGATAATTTTTCTACAACATTTATTCTTAAATATATATATGTTGGTTGTATAAATATTTACAAGTACTTTTGTTGATTGGGATTATGATATATATTTTTTTTCTTTTTGCTTTTTTTATTTAGTTAACCCAAGTTTATTAAATATTTACTTAGATCAATCTTTATAAATGTTTAAATATATCAATGAGTTGTCTTAAATGTGTCTTGGTATATAGTATGAAATTACAATATTGACCATCTAAAAAAAATATAAATTTACTTTTATGTCCATCTAGGATGCATTATATAGTAGTATATTTTGGTAATAATAATCTCCGACAAGTGTTATTACTTTTCTGTTTTATTAATACTTAATAGTGAAATAATTATAATATTATTAGTTTTTACTTTAAAACTTTAGACAATTTTTCTACAACATTTATTCTTAAATATATGCATGTTGGTTGTATAAATATTTACAAGTACTTTTGTTGATTGAGATAATGATATATATATTTTTTTCTTTTTTCTTTTTTTATTTAGTTAACCCAAGTTCATTAAATATTTACTTAGATCAATCTTTATAAATGTTTAGATGTATTAATGAGTTGTCTTAAATGTTGTTAGGATCTGAGTTTGATTTGTTATGATGTTTAATAAATGAAACAGTAATGAAGATGAATAATAATAATGGAAAGTGCAACGGAATTGTAAACTTTAAATCATAACAAATGAGACAATTGCTTTCAACTAGTACTTTTCATTAATCATCACAGATTACAGTACAGTACACAATTCTTGGCCTCAGCCTGATCACTCACAGCTCTGTTTGTCTAAGAGAATGTTTTGGAGCGATGAATAGAATAGTACAGGCACTGTTCTATTTATAGACAAACTAAAACTCTTATGACCTAAGGCTGACATCACCTAAGACAGTGACATCTAACAGATATAACAACATAAAACATTTGCCCTATACAAACACTGTTACATTGGAAAACTCTGATGACTAAACAACTGATGGATAAACTCTAATAGCTTGAATCATCTGTTGGCTCTAACAGACCTTGTGTCTTCAGTCCTTTGGCTCAGCAGATGTTTCTGCAACTGATCATTGTGATCAGCATTTGTACAACAGATGTTAAGAGACAACAGTTGTTAGAGTCAACAGTCTTTTGGGAGGATCATTCATGCAAACTACTGTTTTATTAGGGATCATATTTTTAGTATTTTTTGGCTTTTCAAATCATCTGTTCTTCTTCAGTTCAGCAGACCCAACAATCTCCCCTAGAACAGATGATGCCAAAACTCAACCTTTATTGCTGAACTTTATTCCTCATCAAACTTTCTCTAATTGTAATTCAAAATTGAAAGAGAACAAGTCTTCAGCATCCCTTTCTAGCTCTAAGTTCAGAAGGTCTTAGAGATCATCTGCACAAAGACCATATGCATCATCCATTCTTAACTTTTGAGCTTCTCCATCAGATCTGAGCAGAGTCAATTCGTGGTGTCTTTGTTGACCTTCCACTTTAGAATTTTTGAATCTGAGGAGTTTTTGAGTTGCAGTTTTATTCTGGTTGAGTTTGGTGATGGAGACCTGCCAATGATTCTTCTTAGTTCTTCACTGATGGGATCAGAGAAGTAGTGGACCTGGTTGAAAATCTCTTCTTTCACAAAAGTTTCTTCAAACTCCTTTTCATCCTCCCCAGACATATGCTTTTGCCTTCCATGCCATAGATTATTTAGACTACTATGATTGCAACACACTTATTTAACATCAAAGAGTTACCATAGTAGTACAGACCATCAACTTGTCTACCAGTCACCAAGACATTCTTGGTTAACCACTCCTGTACATAACATTTATGTTCATCAAAAACCACATTAACATTGTTATCCTTAGCCAGTTTATGAATGGATATAAGATTAATTGAATAGTAAGGCTCAACCAACACATCAAGTAAAACAACATTGTTACCAAACTGAACATTACCTATCTTAGTAACAATAGCATTAGTACCATTTGGGTGTTTTACTCTAATGTTAAACTCAGTTACATCAATATAGTTAGTCAAGTTTTCTTCATTTTTAATCATGTGTTGGTTTGCCCCTGAATCAAATATCCATCCCCATATTTTACCATTTTTCAAACTAGAAGCAAAGCAAAACACAATTTTACAACGAACACTAGCATAAAAGGGACTAAACTCACTTGAAACATTGCAGCTCTTAGGAGCATCACTAGACTTATCATTCAACAAATTCAACAGCCTGTTAAATTGTTCACTAGAAAGAGTATTCAGAGACACATCAGGAGTATCACATACAACGGAATTATTATTGACACTAGCCTTCTTTATTTGTGTCCCTCTTGGTCTCATCCAAGAGGGATATCCAATTATTTCAAAACACTTATCAGCATTGTGCCTTATTTTGTTACAGTGAGAACACACCAGGTTTTGATTTGAAACTTTATTTGTTTTCTTAAACTCAACAGGTTGATTTGTTTTAGAAAACAGTGACATGTTTTGACCTTTTCTGTTAGAAATGCTAGCATTCCTATGAGATTCCTCTCTTGAAATGATAGCAAAGGCCTATTTTACAGAAGGCAACGTTTATTGTATTAATAAACTTGTTCTCACTGCCTGATAACAACTATCCAAACCTATTAAGAATTACATCAACTTAATCATGCTGCTAAAATTATTAAAATCCTTAGCAGCATCACAAGTACAAGTAGGCAATTACAAGATTTGGTCTAATTGTTTTCACATAATATTCAACTTATGATAATACTCTGACACAGTCATACCACTTTGAGTAAAAGAATTTATTTTTTGATGCAAGTCAAACACAACTAAACCATCAATTTGATTTATCATATGTTTCCTTTAACTCAGCCCAGACATCACAAGCTAACTTAGAAAACGCATGTCCTATATACAAGTCCTCACTTATAAAGTTAAGAATCCATGTTAATACTATTGAGTTACATCTTTCCAATTGTCTACACAAAATATCATTGTCAATAGATTTAATACATGATTTATCAATAAAGCCCCGCTTATTCTTAACTTGTAAAACCAATTGCATAGCATTAGCCCACACTGTATAGTTCTCAGACCCTTTCAATTTAACAAATACAATAGTTAAATTGCTAGATTCTAAAGCATCTAAATACAGTGAGTCACTAGCATCTAATTTGATTACTAATGCCTCACTAGGTTCACCAGTAGCATAGCCAGCAGACCCTGCTTCTCCATCAACCATTGTCAAATATCAATGAATTAACAAATAAACACAAATTACAACCAACAGTCACACAAACAGTCAAACAAGAAAAAAAATCAACCAAACACAAGATCTTTAACCAGATAAATCACACACGCACGGCGAAGCCACAACAGAGACCAGATCGTTGGTTCATCACTCAAGGGTGCCAACGCAAGCGTGTTGAGAGATCCTTCCTAGATCTAGACAAGACAAACAACTCATACACAAACACAATCAATGCCGGTCCCCCTAACCCTGCCAAGACAACTCTATGAAGACACAATAGAAAGTAAAAGATTCAGAATATAAAGGAACGATCTCACTGATGTGTCACAAAATTAACATAAAAAACATGCATAATTTGTCTCCAAATAGGGCAACATTGAGCTTAAAATGACAATTACACCCACTAAATCGTTCCTATTTGTATTTTTCAGGAAATTAGAGGTCCAACCGAAAAGGAACGATTTCCGGGCATAAACAGATGAAAATCAGAGATTCTTGAGAATACGAGACCCGAAGCATGTTTAGAGTCCTACTCGAGAGTTAAACAATGATAAAATTGACCAGGGTTGACCAAGCACGCCTATGCTCCTTTGCACGAGGGTCCCGTGCACTAAAAGACAAAGACCCAACTTGGGAGACAAGAAAAATCTTCTCAAAAGGGACAAAACTATGGCTAGGAGACAAAGGGTACAATATACTACCACAACCTTGTCTCCTACATGCAAGGTTTTAGACCACATGAAAGGGACATGCTTGCCTCTTCGCTTATAAATAGCAAGCTTCACTCAATCATTTGGCATCGTATTTTCATTCAGTTTTGTGCCTTCTTGGGTCGACTTCTAAGCTTCTTCCAGAGATCTTGGGGTCTTGTGGGAGGCCTTATAAGGGCCATCCTAACAACCCACCAAGGTTAGGCCTCGTCCTACCTTGATCAACTTGGCCAAGCATGAGATCGTAGAGTAGTACATGCAATAAACATCGAGGTTCGTGGGGATTGCACTAGATACATAGCACTAGGAGATGGAAGGCTTGTCTATGAGCAGCCATATTCTTGTGTTGATCATTCTCTATGGTTGTATATGAAGGGATATGGTATCAAAACATCATAAATACCATATCATCGCCTAACTAAAACATGCATCGTCTAGCGTCCACCCGCCCGTTTTACGTCGGCGATATACCTGGCATCCAACGGATGCCAGACGCATACTCACCCACCCGTTTTACGTCGGTGATATACCTGGCGTCCAACAGATGCAAGACGCAGACTCACCCGCCCGTTTTACATCGGCAATATACCTGGCGTCCAACGACGCCAGACACAAGCTTACCCGCCCGTTTTACGTCGGCGGGCCCAGTACGCTTCAAAGCTTCCCAAGCAAGCTAGATGAAGATTCGTCAGTACGACTAGAAGATGCCTTTCGGGCAGCCTCGGGGCACACACTCCTGCCCCAAGCAACTGTTCCTGACGCAACAGGCTGCCCGCCAGAGTTCTTGACCAATCAAAGACTGCTCCCAGTCTGACACACAGAAAGGACGATGACGTAGCAGCCTCCCAGCCATGATATCTCTCTGACACAAGACTTTCTCAACTTGTCTCGAGTTTCAAGAAAGAAGATGATTACCCACCACCCTCGGTCTACCAGTAGGGGGACGACACGTGTCCGCCGCCCGCAGGCGTCCATTCAGCGGACGCCACACGTACTATCGTCAGGACGGTAACATCCCCCTTTACTTTCTCCTTTTACCATACCCACTAGCACCATTGGGCTTAAGGACTTGGGCCGGAAACTTAGAGACACCTCTACCTGGGCCGGGCCCCATCGAGGGTAAAGGATAGGCTGAGAAAGTGTGACGTCGAGGTACTACAAAAGGAGGAGCTCCTTCTCCTTTTGTTGGCATCCGATATTCACTAAACCTTGCACTCAAAAAGACTACGAACTCACTCGTACCTTTTTCAACCCCTTGTTTATTATACTAACATTTAGAGGCTCGGCACTTCTGATCAGTAGTCTCTTAAACTCCTTGGTCTTGTCCTTAGACTCACACGTCTTTTATAAACACAACTGTTTATAAAATACAGTAGAATAACTACTAGGATTAGCGTCTATACGGTAATATCGGATTCATGTTTCTTCACTGGCGCCATCCGTAGCCTTACCACAATACTCTAAACAAAAAGCTTTAACTAGCTAGCTCATTAATCTATATAGAAAAAAATGACAACCTCACCCCAAAGAGTTCACACTCCTTCTGGGGCCGTCAATGACATCACCGACGTTACCCTAGGATTTCACCTAACATCCGGGGATCATGACAACAATCATCTAAACGCCATCATCATCCCCAGAAACCTAGATTTCCAAAGCACTGAACCAGCACCTCCTACGTAGGAGGAGATAGACGCCCTGAATAATGACTGGTACGAACACTAGAAACAAATTCTGGACGCTCAGCTGGAACGTCGCCGACTCACCGGCAAAGCCATTATAGGGTCATCCTCCAAGCGACCCACTCGAACAGCGGTTGCTGTCCGTAAGGGGGAAGGTCCAGGGCAACCCCCTGTGGACCAGGCCCATGCAGAGCACAACCAGTTCGACGCAGAGGACTACGACGAAAGCTCATGGGAGGACGATGCCTCCAGGGATTATCGTCACAGTCCATACCACCGCCGGGAATGACTAAACAGGTACAACAATGACGCAACCATAAATCTGTCACTCCCCTATAGGCCAACGGCCTTTGCTGACAAATACAAGTTTACAAGGCGTATCTCTCAAGCGCCAATACCACCGAGGCAACGCCTCCCGGCCAACGTTAAGATATATGACGGCTTCACTGACCCTGACGACCACCTCGGCATTTTTAACCAGGTCGGGGCCGTCATCGGGTGGACCTTACCCGTCTGGTGCCACATGTTTGCCCAGACGCTCACAGGAGCAGCCAGGGTGTGGTTCGAGAACCTCCCCACAGGAAGCATCGACAGCTATGAACAGCTGATCGATAAATTTCACTCCATTTTAGCCAACAACGTCGCCATAAGCGCGACAAAAGTCAGATCTCTCTATGCAAACGGAGAGACACCGAACCGCTCGAAGACTTCATTGTGTGGTTCAACAAAGAAGCACTCCAACTCGAAACGGGGGACGAAGCAACTCAGACCTCCTTCCTGGCCAACGTCAACGATGACGGCCTTCAACACACCCTCCAAGGGAAGGACGGGGTCCCAGACTCCTGGGAAGAGGTTGTACGCATCTCCAAACTATATGCGGGCAACCAAAAATCAATGCGCCAAAATCAACGCGGAAGCTCCAGCATCAACCGCAGCCGAAACAATAACTTATCGTCCGTCTGGAACCGTATTTCAGGTTCCACTGACGAAGGGCGATACTCAACTTCTGGCGACGCCAGAAATATTATCTACAATAAACAAACGCGGGACTAGCGCAACAGCGGCGGCCGGAACCAAGACTGGACTCCCCTTACAAAAACGCCATCCCAGTTACTATCTTAGGTCCTTTTAACCAGAGAGGTAGTGTTTAAACACCCGAAGCCAATGGGAAATAAACGCAAGAACGTAGACACCACCAGATTTTGTGACTTCCACAAAGACGTGGGTCACGACACGGACAATTGCTACAGCCTCAAAATGGAAATAAAGGCAGCTCTCCGCTCCGGAAAGTTGGCCAACCTGGTCAAGAACGTCCGGGCCGGCGCACGCCGGCAGGATGAACCAGTCAAGGCCATCAAAGATATCAAGACACAGCATGTCTGCGGCGCATACAACCAACAATGCAACATGACGTGCAACACAAAGCGGAAGACCAATATCGTCGACTTGGAAACCACTCCGCAGCAACCAGAGGCTGCGATGTCACAAAACTGGAGGGAGGCCCAAGTCATCCTCCCAATAATTCGAGGAGGTGCAAGCTCAACAACCCCACTCACCATCACAGCACTGTTCGGGCACTATCGCACATACAAAATGATGTGCGACGGCGGAAGCAGCTTCGACATCATGTACCAACAGTGCTTCGACTAGCTCGATGATGAAGACAAAGCGCGCCGGCAACTAGACGCACCTATTGCAGGCTTCTTCAATGAAGTCATTCACCCCATCGGAAAGTTCGACTTACAGTCAAACTTGACGATGGGACCCATACTCGCTACGAGGTTTGCACGTTCCATGTCATTCCAGCAAACTCCTCATATGACATTTTGCTCGGAGGACAAGGCCTTGCAAACTTCAACAGCACGGCGTCAACTCCACACCAAATCATGGGCTTCCCCACAACAACAGGGATCGCATATATCAGAGGCAATCAGGAATGCCTCATGACCACTGAACCAGCGGCCGACACTCCTCCAATAAAACCAGCCGTTGTAAAAGATGAAGAAAGGGTCCTTAACCCTGCCTTCCCTGAACAAACCATCACCTTGGGGCTGACGCTGTCCCCCCAAGTACACATACACCTAAAACAACTAATGGTTGCAAACAAAGACATTTTCGCCTGGCAATCATCTGACATGATCGGTGTCCCAAGACACATAGCCGAGAACCGCCTGAACACATACAAAGACGCTCGCCCGATAGCACAGAAAAGACGACCCTTGGGCCCCGATAGAGTCAAAGCCATGAACGAGCAGGTCGATGACCTACTCGAAGCAGGCATCATCCGAAGATGCAACCATCAAACACGGGTAGGTAACCTCATCATGGTCCTAAAAAAGAACGGGTCTTGGCGCATGTGCGTCAACTACAAAGACCTCAACAAAGCATGTCCAAAAGACCAGTACCCCTTACCAGAGATCAACTTGAAGGTAGACTCTCTAGCGCCATTTAAATACAAATGTTTCCTCAATGCTTACTGAGGATATCACCAAATACAAATGGCCTACGAAGACGAAGACAGAACCGCCTTCAGGACCGACAGGGGGTCTACTGCTATACCAAAATGCCCTTCGGCCTAAAGAACGCAGGCGCAACCCATCAACGTCTGATGGACCATGCCTTCATCAACAAAATCGGCGTCAACCTTGAGGTTTACGTCGACGACTTGGTCATTAAAAGCACACAAGAAGACACCATGCTACTGGATATCCAGCCCACCTTCGAACAGTTGCGCGACATCAAGATGAAACTCAACCCGGGCAAATGCTCCTTCGGAGCCAAAGAAGGGAAATTTCTAGGCGTCATTGTCACCAATGGCGGCTTGAAACCAAACCCGGAGAAAATTCAAGCTATCCAGCGCATGCCATCACCCAACTCAATCAAGGATGTGCAAACACTTATGGGGCGCCTAGTCGCCCTCAACCGATTCCTATCAAACTACGCATCCAAGTCTTTTCCTTTTATTCATACACTCCGCAATGTACTGAAAAAGACACAATTCCGCTGGACTCCAGAAGCGGAAATGGCTTTTCGTGAAATGAAACAATGTTTGACTTACTTACCAACTTTAATAGCACCCCTACCAGAAGAACCATTAACAGTATACCTATCCGCATCTGAAACGGTGATAGGCGCAATACTTCTGGTAGAACGCAACAAAGTTCAAACACCAATCTACTACATCAGTCGTACTTTGGCAGACGTAGAAACCAGATACTCCACAATGGAAAAGCTAGTCCTAGCACTTGTACACGTATCAACACGTCTACGACGCTATTTTCAAGGGCACCTAATCAACGTCCTAACGGATTACAGAATTAACACCGTGCTCTCAAAACCGGAACTCTCTGGCCGCCTAGCAAAATGGGCAATCGAACTAGGCGCGCACACTATCATCTACAAACCAAGACCAGCAATCAAAGGGCAGGTTCTCGCAGACTTCATCGCAGAAATCCTAACAAAAAAAATACAAGAGTGCCAAAACGAACAAGACCCGAAAAAAATACAAGATTCCCACATCACATGGTCACTATACACAGACGGAGCTTCTAACGATCACGGCGCCGGCGCAGGTCTACGACTCGTCAGCCCTGACAACACCGAATTGACATACGTCGTCCGCGTTGAGTTCCCAAGCACGAACAACGAAGCAGAATACGAGGCGTTCCTCGCAGCACTACGCTTGGCGGACAAAATAGGCGCGAGACACCTTAACGCCCATGTCGTCAATGCTCATAGCGGGTCACATGAACGGCGTCTACGACGCGAAAGACCTGGTTATGGTGCAATATGTCAACCAAGCCAAGCTTCTCATCAAAAGATTTACAACCTGCACAATTGTCCATATCAACCGCAACGGCAACAAAGAAGGGAACGCCCTCAGCAAAATGGCATCCACTGCTTGGCCGCATATGGCCAAAGAGGTACGCATCGAAACTCTGGCTCAACCTTCAGTACCAATTCGACAGGTCAATATAGCACAAACAGGCGCCGGGTCATGGATGACCCCTATCCAGGCAGACCTAGCAACGGGCACCATACCGCCCCAAAAAGCGGAAGCCCGAAAAATCCAATACAAGTCCGAGCATTACTGACTCATGAACGGTGTTTTGTACCGACGCTCCTACTTGGGCCCTATCCTAAGATGCGTGGACTCCACAAATGCCACGTCACTTATGAAGGAAATCCACGAAAGCATATGCAGCATTCATGCAGGCCCAAGAATGGTCATCGCAAAAATCATGAATGCCGGATAACGACACCCAGTTTGCCGACAACAAAATCAGGGCATGGCTAACACAAATGGGCGTCAACCAGATCTTCACGTCCGTCGCACACCCCTAGGGAAATGGACAAGTCGAGCGCATCAACAGATCACCGGTCGAAGGAATCAAAACACGCCTAGGTTTGAAACGCACAGGCTGGGTCGATGAGCTCCCACATGTCTTATGGGCGCACCGCACCCTTACAAAAACCAGCACGGGTGAAACACCGTTCAGCCTAACTTATGGCTCTGAAGTTGTAATCCCTGCCGAGATAAGCTTTCCATCACCAAGGATCCTCAGCGTGGTGCAAACAGATAACGACAAAGAACTGCGCCTGAATTTAGACCTCCTCGACGAAAGACGCGAAACAGTGGTGATACGCGAAGCAAATTACAAGAAACAACTCGAACGCTACTACAACTCCAAAGTTAAAGCATGCGCATTCGACATCGGGGACTACGTCCTAAGATACAATCACACGTCTCACTCCGAGCGCCCAGGAAAACTAGCACCTAACTGGGAAGGCCCCTACAAAGTTCAACAAATCTTGGGAAAAGGGGCATACGCTATAGAAAAATTAGACGGAAGGCCTATACCAAGATCATGGAACGTCGCTCAGCTGAGCACTTGTTACTTGTAAAAACCCCATCCCGACAAATATATGATATGACTCTACATTTTGTTCACGCCCGTGCAAAAATTACTTCTAACTTATGAAGTTAATTTAGTCTTCATAATTAGACGTCAAAATTACTTCTAACTTATGAAGTTAATTTACTCTTCATAATTAGACGCCAAAATTACTTCTGACTTGTGAGGCCTAATTTACTCTTCATAATCACACGCCAAGATTATTGCTACCCTACGAAGTTAATCTACTCTTCGTACTTAGTGACAAAACCACGTCTACAAAAATCAGACATACAAAACAGTTTAAATATAAGGAACAAGTTACTTCCATATCAAGAACGTCAAATATTTACAAACAAAAGCAGATTACAAAAAACAAAGGCCAACATCTATTTAGGAGGCTCATGCGCCGTTCCAGAGCCACCCGCCTCCGACAAAGCCTTATCAGAAGCTGCCTTCTCTGCCTGCTCGCGCCCGATCCGATCCGACTCCACCATCCAGTACCTAAAATGGCTAATCGGATCCGCATCCGCAAGACACTTCTGAATGGTGCCCATCACCGGAAACTTCATTGCGTCAAGTTTCTCCAGCTGATCAGTTATCTCCGTTTCAGTATCAACGTCTTGAAACGGCTTTTCAGAAATCGGGGCGCCATCCTTCGCCGCGAGATAACCTTCAACCCAACCACCGCGAAGCCCGGCAACATGGGCAACATTCACAATCTCCGCCACCTGCTCCCCCATCTTGGGCTCATTCCATATACGCCCAAAGATTTGCAAAAAATAAACCCTACATAAGGCAACATCAAAGACAAAGAGAGCGTACAAAACATGAAAGCTACTTACCCCAGTCATGCCCTCGGTCATCATCCAGATAGCATTCTCATCAGATGCCTTCTTCAACTCAAGCAAGGTGGCCTTCTCCTCAACCAACTCATCCTTCTCCTTACCAAGAGAAACAACCTCTCTCTCCAGTTTGGAGATGCGAGTGGCCGCCCTAATCACTTCATCATCCTTGCTCTTCAGCTGAGCAAGAACATCAGCATACTTACCAGTCACCTCCTCAAACTGCTTCTCCTTCACAGCTTCACCATTCTTGTAAGCGGCAAGGTCCTGCTCAGCCTTTTGCGCCACTAGGCGGCGACGTTCCAGCTCCTTGTTCACAGTAGCAGAAGACTCTACCCAAGCCTTCTGCTTCTCTACCGCCTTCAAATCCTTCTGCCTGACCCCGCCCCCTCCAACTTTCTGATCTGCTCCAGTAGACGAATGCGAGCAGTTTCAAACACACTCCTCTCCCGAGCCACACACCCCGATTCTTGTGCAACGGTCGACTGCTCATCAATAAAATCATCTTCCGCCCGGCGGATGCCATATATGTTGCCCAATGCCTGCGTCAGGTTTGAGCACAGTTTGGACAGCAACGTGCCTCGATCCTGGCCACGCTGATGGCTTCGCCCCGCTGGCGGCAAAGCAAAATCAACAATCTCATTAGCCACAAAGGGGCTAAGGAACCGACAACTCTTCGTAATACGCCATTTCGGCGTATATACCGGAGCGTCAAGCTTAAAGGTGGCGCCACTAGTCGACGCCCCACCACCTTCAATCTTCTTCACAGATGGCCCTTCCACGCCACCACCACCCTGTAACCCCTCTGAAGCCTCCGACATCTCCAAATCAACAAATATCGGCCCGGTCTTCGCGAGTAACCTTTGGGCACCCAATGTTTGGGCCTGCTCTTTTTTAATGGTCACAAGAGCTTCATGCTATTTCAGAAGCTAAAGGCGACGAGCATCCTCCGCATGCTTCTTTTGAAGCTCAACCTCCATGGCTCGAGCCTCCTCCTCCTTCCTCTTTCAAGCGGCCTCATCAGCCCGCTCGTTCTCAACAATCAACCGCGCAGCCTCCTTATCTTGCGCAGCCTTCTCTTCCAAGAGTTGGGCCTTAGCCTTAGCGCGCTCCTCTTCTTGAAGCTTCTTCTTCCGTTCCTCCTGCAACTGTTTAATAGCAGACAGAACGGAACCTGGATCACCAACAAACAACCATTAGACAAGCAAACGTCAACACCTAGAGGAACAAAAGAGCAAGAAAGTTACTCACCACAGCTTGTCTTCCTCAGAGCCTTCCTCCCTAGCGGCTCACGGACAGGCGGAGGATCAAAGTCTACCTCCACATGACCACCCTCCAAGACATTTTCCTTAGGGATGGGAGTGATAACACCGCTGTCCGTCGCCACCTTCTTTGGTGACGGCCCAACAGGCGCATCTGGGTTCGACAATCCCAGATACTTTCGCTTATGGGTAGAACCTACACGACATACAGTTCATTCAAACAACAAATACTGATGCGTAGATAGAAAAGTAATCCAAAAATACAACTTACCTTGACCGGTCGCCCCTTCAATAGTCTCAACTTCACCACTTGAACCTTCAGTACGGGACACAGACGCCGGAGTACTAGAGGTACTACCTATTGGGCGACGCGCACGCGGGATTAGATTAGACGATGACTCACCAGATTCATCGTCAGATAAAAATACATAATCAACCCCCATCGCGGTACGCGCAGACAAACGGTTGGGGTTAACTAAAAACCCAACCGCTAAAGGGTTTTCAAGCGCACCTTCGATTCGTGCAGGCATCACGAAATTGTCTCGCATCTTCTCCACCCAGACACTTCACCATCAGGGACCGCTACAAACGCGGTGCGCGACACACGTGCAGCGAAAAAGTCAGACAGCCTCTCACCTGGAAAAAGACGAACACATAAGTTACACGTCAACGTCATAACAAAATATTATAGGAAAAACAAGAGCGTAAACTAAAGCAGTTACGTTCAACCAACTGCATACCTCCGTCACCAAGGGGAATCACATCATACCGCTCCCTAAGCCCTAACCGGCTAACCCCCAGCAGTCTCAGCATACCTTCGTCACATTTTTCCAAATCGTCCAGACGGGTATGATGCGCAGACAACACCTTGAACAAATCTTCCTCCTGAAAATCTTTGACCACCTCAAAAGACGGAGGCTTCTAACCGTCCTCAAGTGCATCCACTCCATCTCCACTAGAATGGCCTCCTTCCTCAGATAGAAGAAGCACCGTTTCCAGTCACGAAGGCTCTTCGGTGAGCTCTTCGGGGTCACAAAAACTGCAGACTTGGATCTCTCGACGAAAGACATCCACCCGGTCTCCTTAACCTCCAACTTGTAAAAGATATTGAAACGCTCAAATTGAGGCTCCATCCTCAAGGATCTGCATGTGGCTTCAAAATACATCACCCTCATCACCGCAAACGGGCTCATCTGAGAGATGTGCAGGCCATATCGCTGTAGCACCGAGATTAGGAATCTCGACACATGAAGACGGAATTGACTCTTGGTAAAGAAAGCTTCACAAAGACAGATCTTCCCCGCCGGACAATCCATTGGAGTTTTACCCTCCTCCGGCAGCTCCGGCTCCCACTCCGGGAGAATGTTGAACTTCTTTACCAAACTCCGGTACTTGTCTTTCGAAAAACTAATTTGGGCCTCCACCATGTCCAGTTCAGCCTTCTTTTCGTCAGAAGACATGATTAAAGAGTACAAGAAAAACGAGCAAATATTTCTTCAGAAACTCTTCTCACCGGAAAACTCAACAACACTCGCCGGAGAAAACTGAAAATTTGGAGAAGATAGAAACAAATAACCAAGTGGAGAGACCTATTTATAGTCATCGTATTTAATACGGAGAGAGAAAAAGTAATCATAAAAAACAGGCTTTATACGCAAAGGTCCAATCACTAGGCGACACGTCACGATGCCCACGTGACAGAACGGCTCACGCACCGCGCGTGTCCCACTCGCCTTACCGTTACTATGCCACCCAACTGTCACACAACACCGATGATCGACACGTGTACGCCCACGTTTAAACACTCCTCCTCCAGCTGTCCCCACGACACAGATGAACGACACATGGCGGCCTACCAACTCAATAGTCACAGTAACTCTCAGACACGTTCTCCAAGACAGGTTTACCGACCGTCAAACACGTCTCTTCATCTCCAAGGATTCCCGCCTTTAATTCACACAGAATTCAAAAAGACAAATTTAATGCGGGGTAACTACAAGCGCAGACAGAGACAAGAAACACCTTTTTACATCTTTTGGACATGCAATCAAGCCCGACGCCTTTACAGGCCCCACGCCTGCGCGCCAAACACAAAAATCTCAAGATTTACATTTTCACAACTTTTGGACGCGCAATCAGGCCCGACGCCTTTTCAGGCCCCACGCCTGCGCGCCAAAGACAAAAATCTCAGGATTTATATATTCACATCTTTTGGACGCGCAATCAGGCCCGACGCCTTTTCAGGCCCCACGCCTGCGCGCCATAGGAAAAAATTTAGGATTTCCTTTTCTCACATCCTAGGCATGCTAAAACGTGACGTCATACGCCCGCAGCTTGATCACTGTGCGCGCACCAGTTGACGAGGTTATACAAACACATGTACACTTTGTTACACGAAAACCCAGTGACGACTCGATGTAACTCAAAGAACACATGTGAAATCAACTCCAACACTCCCCTGCCAGAGCCGCATGAAAGCACTGGATTGGGGGACTTGAAGGGTGATATACGTTAAAATATACATATTTAAATCCCCGATTAAACTCCCAAATCACGCGTTTTCGACCATAATTGCACGAATTCGGTACTTAATCGCTTCATATGTTCATTGCAGGTCCTAAACGATGTCCCACGAACAAAGTCGAAGAAACCGGGCGAAAAACGGACAAGACGGAAAGTTTCGGCAAAATCAGCCAAGTCTGGAAGATTGGCACGGCCGTGCACCTCAGGTGCACGCCCGTGCGGGCTCATGTTACTCGGACACAGACGGGTGGCACTGCTAGTGCACCAGGGTGTGCAGCCTTAGTTCTCGGGCACCCAGATCAGCACGCCCGTGCGGGTGCCCGTGCATGCCCTTTTTCTCGAGTGGCACTGCCAGTGCACCAGGGAGTGCCACACCAAGCACTCGGCCACCACAGACCGGCACGCCCGTGCACCCTAGGTGTACGGCCGTGCCAAATATCTAGATATTTCCAGGAGCAGCCCAACCACTTGCCCACTTGCACGTCAACTCAAAAAGATAAAGTGCACGGCCGTGCACTTTATGCGCACGGCCGTGCCAAATATCAAAATTTCTATAAAAACAGAGCAGAACCCACTGATCAAATATTGGGTGTTCTCTGGGCGATTTGGGGCGATTTTCCGGACCTGTGAGCTGCTGGAAAGGCGAGGAACGAGCTCGGGAACGCATCCGGATCATCTATCATCATCCAATCCATCACATTCGAGTTTTATGGTTTGATCTATTATGCTTTTATTTGATTCAAATCAGTTTGTTTAAGCTTGTTTGTGTTGTTTATGTAATACATTATAGTCTAGTAATCATGTTTAGTAATATTTAGTAGAAAAAACAATCGTTTGGCATGTAATCATGTTTTGTATAAATTTGGCGTTTTTCACGTATTAGATCTTGATGATCATAGCGCAACCTTGTTTCATTGTTGATGGATTTGTAGCTGTATTTGAATGACTTTAGCGATTGTCGAATGTGTTAGGCGGATACATGTTGAAAAACCGTCCGTTTAATCGTCCGGTAGTAGACTAGTTAACTTGTTAAATAGTTTATGCCATGAAACTGTAACCGGGTATTGGTTTGGTTAAAGTCAGTCGAATAACGGTTAAAAATGCTTACCGGCACGTAAAAGGGTTTAAAAAGCCTAATGGTGCCGTTACTAGTCTTTGACACGGTTAATGATCTTTGGTAGTTATTTTGGTAAAAATGGCGATCTTAGTAGATCTGGGGTCAAAGTTGGTAAAATGGAATAGGTTGTGAAATGCTCTACTTTATGCTAGTTTAGGTGGCTGTGTTGTGTATTCGGTATCGCTTCCCTAAATTAGTGAGGTTAGAATACTCTTAACGGATGACTAACTTATCTTTAGAAGATCTGCGTGAGATCATATCAGCTGCTCGCTAATGAATGACTTGAAGCGGTTAACGTGTGTATTCGTGTTAGCTTTCTGTATAGTTGTCATGTTAGGATGCCCGAAAGGGACACTAACTGTCGGAAAATGGGAATGTTGATCACGCGCCTATATTACTTATTATATTTAGATAACATGCTAGGATTGGCAAAAATATAGTTTATATAGTTATATTTTCTATTTGGAGTCGTAGTTAAGTTATTTATATGTTTTAGAATTAATTTAGTTTTAAACAAAACTCAAACTTATCTTTTCCTACTGGTAAATCGGGGACAGAGTTTTAGTACAATTGCTCCGCGCGCGTCCATGGATCGATACTTGGTTCTTATCTGTACTTACTACATATATGACAGGGTACACTTGCCCTAGTGTGTGTGTTTTAATATGAAGGTCGAAACCATTTTTATAAATATTAAAGCAAAAACGTGTGTTAAAATCCATTGTAAAATATGTATAGTTACGCACACGTCAAGTTTTTGGCGCCGCTGCCGGGGACGCGACGAGCTTTAGGAACGAACCGAGTCAACTTTTTACCAGTGTACATGCTTGTGAATACTTGTTTATACTTCTTTGATTCGTTATTTCATTCATTAATTTGCATATATGATTATTTAAATTTTTATTAGATTTATCTGTCTGTTGATATATTGGATTAATTTTAGATTGGTTTATAGGTTGCATATAGATTCGTTCATTTATCTGCTTATAGGATTGTTTGATTCGATTTATCGTTCATTAGGATGTTGATAGATTTAATTTATTGAATATTGGGTTAATTGGTTTGTCTATGAATTTGATTTGTTCGTTATTTGATTAATTAGATTTATTTGTTCGTATTTGGACTAATTATTGATTTCATTCTTTGTATAGTTTTAGGCTTAGTCTGCTTATTTCTGTTCATTTTATTGATTCTATTTGTTTATATTTGACTTTCTTGAATATATTTGCGCTCAGTTATTTTCGCATGAATTTATTGATTCTTTATTTCATTTATTTATTTTTCTGTCTTTTATCGCCTTTTTGGGTTTGTCATATATTCGCCTGTTGCAACTATATCATTCTTACATGCAGGTTGATGTCCACAAACCCAGGGTCTTCTGGTGATCTTTCTGACGAGGAGCTAAGGCGCCTGAGGAGAAGCGAGCGGATTAGACTTCATAAATTGCGTCTTGTTTCTGATATTCTTATTGCTGCTCCTATTGTTGAGGTCCCAATTGAGGAGGCGAGGCACGATCTGGCCGACGACAACGGGTCGGACGCCCACAGCGACATTATCATGGCGGATGACGACATTCCGCTGAATGATAGTGGTCGTCCAGGAGGAGATGGACTCGCGCCGAGTATTGTCCGTCCGGCTATTTTGGCGGACCATTTCGAGATCAAATCTAGTATCGTGAATATGATACAAAATTCGGTGCAATTCGGTGGACTGGAGCACGAGGATCCAGGCCGACATATTGCTGCATTCTTAGAGGTTTTAGCCACCTTTAAGATGACGGGCATCTCCGATGATGCTATCCGTCTCCGACTCTTCCCATTCTCACTGCGGGACAAAGCCCGGACTTGGCTTCTGTCACAACCCGCAGGGTCGATCACGACTTGGGCAGAGTTGTCACAACAATTCATGCAGCAGTATTTTCCTCCTGAAAAGACACAAAAACTGAGGAATCGCATCATGACATTTCGTCAAGATGACGATGAATCATTATACACAGCCTGGGAAAGGTTTAAAGACCTACTCTTGAGTTGCCCGCACCATGAGCTTTCGAAAAGGCATTTGGTGCAAACTTTTTATCAGGGACTCGGGTATGCGTCTCAGGAACGCCTTGATGTATACGCTGGGGGAGACATCGGAACAAAGTCTCCTAGGGAAGCGTGGAGCATTATTGAGAAGGCGTCCCTAAAATCTAAATCCCGGCAGAATGATAGATCTAGGTCTTCATCTGCCAAGGCTGGTGTGCATGCCGTGGATAACTATATGGCGATTTCGGCACAGATAGCGGCTCTGGCTACGAGATTCGATAACTCTCAGCAACACGTAGCGCAGTCCGATTGTTTGTGTGTGGAGTGCGGGGTATCTCACGAGCCTGGCTCGTGTGCTCAGGGGGTGATGTATACAGGCCACGAGGAAGTGGACTACATGGGTAATCAAACGAGACCCCAGAATAACCCTTACAGCAACACTTATAATCCGGGTTGGAGAAATCACCCGAACTTCGGGTGGAGATCTGGTACTTCCAATCAGAACCCTCTCGGATTCCAGCAGAGAGCCGCCGCGCCACAACAGTCCTACCAGTCCCAACAGCCTTACCAGTCCAACCAACAGTCCTACCAGTCCAACCAACAGCCATACCAAGGTCGTGGTCAATCGTCCCAGCAGAGACCGAACCAATACCAGAACCAGGGCGCCGGGAGCAGCTCCCAGCAGCACGCCCCTCATGGTATGTCTAAGCTGGAGGAGATGATGTCTCAGCTCCTTACCAACACCTCTAATTCCAATCAGATCGCTGAGCAGCGCTACCAGCAGCATGAGGAGCGCTTCACGAATTATGAGGGAGAAATGAGGGGCCAAAAGGCGTCGATGCAGGCCATAGAGAACCAGGTTGGCCAGATGGCAAAGATGATGTCTGAGAGACAGCAGGGTGGTCTCCCAGGCAACACTGAGCCGAACCCAAGAGGGCATGTTAATGCCATTATGACGAGGAGTGGTAAAACCACGGGACCAGACACATCGGGCTCACCACCGATCACTGAGACGGTCCAGACTGAGTCTTCGGACGAGGTGCACGCTAGGCGAGTCCCAGCAAGTACAGCACAGCTACCGAAGCCAGTCACAGACTACACTCCTCCTGTTCCATATCCTGGTAGACTTAGGAAGCAAAAAGACGAGGCGCAATACGGGAAATTTCTCGAGCTGTTCAAGCAGCTACATATAAACATCCCGTTTGTTGAGTCCTTAGCACAGATGCCTAAGTATGCCAAATTCTTGAAGGACATCCTCACAAATAAACAAAAACTTGAGGACCTGTCCTGCGTTCTGTTGAACGAGAACTGCTCTGCAATTCTGCAGAATAGACTGCCCATGAAAATGGGCGATCCTGGTAGCTTTACCATCCCTTGTCTGATAGGTGATATGACTGTCAGTAATGCACTCGCAGACTTGGGGGCCAGCATAAACCTTATGCCTTATAAGGTTTTCGAGAAGTTGGATCTGGGTGAACCTTCACCCACCAGGATGAGTATTCGCCTCGCTGATCGTTCGATCAAGTATCCACGGGGGTTTGTAGAAAATATGCTTGTCAAGATTGACAAATTCGTTTTCCCTGTGGACTTTGTCATCCTAGATATGGATGAGGACTCTAAAGTCCCTTTGATTCTCGGACGTCCTTTCCTTAACACGGCAAGGACGATTGTTGACGTGGCTGCGGGCCAGATCACACTCCGAGTCAATGATGAGCACGTGACTTTTGACATTCAGAGGTCGATGCGCCATCCTGAGAGCCAAGACGATACACTATACTATCTTGACATAGTAGACCAGTGTGTCAGCTCTCGTATCAGAGGTGCTTGGGAGAGAGATGTTTCGGACACACATCTGTTGTGTGGGAGCCTAGATGGCATTATGCAGGAGGGCCATGTAGATGAGCAGCCGGTCTATCAGATCGGTGATGATGGTTCCCAAAGTCCGGAGCGTTTTGTGGAAATTGAGCGAGAGGAAGAGGAGAAGGCGAAGCCGTCTGTTGAGGATCCACCGTCTTTTGAGCTGAAGGAGCTCCCGCCGCATCTCGAGTATGCATTTCTGGATGAGGAGGGACGTCTACCGGTGATCATATCGTCTTTATTGACTGTGGAAGAAAAGAGCGAGTTGTTGAGGGTTTTAAAACTTCATAAACGGGCAATTGCCTGGAAGATCGTAGACATCAAGGGGATTAATCCCTCTTTCTGTACTCATAAAATCTTGATGGAGGATGTCTACAAGCCTTGTGCGCAGCACCAGAGGCGTCTGAACCCGAACATGCAAGATGTTGTTAAATCCGAGGTGATTAAACTGCTTGATGCTGGATTGATATATCCCATCTCGGATTCTGTTTGGGTTAGTCCTGTGCACGTTGTGCCCAAGAAGGGTGGCATGACGGTGGTCACAAATGATAGGAATGAACTGATTCCTACGAGGACCGTCACGGGGTGGAGAGTTTGCATTGACTATCGCAAGCTCAATGACGCCACCCGCAAGGATCACTTCCCGCTTCCATTCATCGATCAGATGTTGGAACGACTGTCGGGGAAGTTGTACTACTGTTTCCTTGATGGTTTCTCGGGATACTTTCAGATCCCTATCGATCCTGTGGACCAGGATAAGACGACCTTCACATGCCCTTTTGGCACATTCGCCTACAGGCGTATGCCATTTGGGCTGTGCAATGCGCCGGCGACCTTCCAGCGTTGCATGGTTGCCATTTTCCATGACATGATCGAGGACTCCATGGAGGTGTTCATGGATGATTTTTCTGTTTTTGGGAGTTCGTTCGATCATTGTCTGGGGAACCTGGAGCGGATGCTTCAGAGGTGTGAGGAGACCAGTCTTGTGCTGAATTGGGAGAAATGCCACTTCATGGTGAAGGAAGGAATAGTCCTCGGGCACAAGGTCTCCCAAAGTGGGTTGGAGGTTGATCCTGCCAAAGTAGATATCATTTCTAGGCTCCCTCCACCCTCCTCTGTCAGAGCGATCCGCAGCTTTTTGGGTCATGCGGGATTTTACAGGCGATTCATCAAAGATTTTTCAAAAATCGCCCGTCCGATGACCCGATTGTTGGAGAAGGATGCACCGTTTGTGTTTGGTGCAGAGTGTGTGAAGGCATTTGGCCTTCTTAAGCGTTTGCTTGTTGAGGCCCCTATATTGGTAGCACCCGACTGGGAGCTGCCATTCGAGATTATGTGCGACGCGAGTGACTTCGCGATAGGGGCGGTCTTGGGACAGCGGAAGGACAAGCACTTCCACCCGATCTACTACGCGAGTAAGACTCTACATGATGCTCAGGAGCATTACACCACGACTGAAAAAGAGCTTCTTGCTGTAGTATTTGCGTTCGACAAGTTTAGATCATATTTGGTGCTGTCTAAGACCATTGTCTATACGGACCATGCAGCGATCCGTTACCTATTCAGCAAACAGGACGCGAAACCGCGCCTGATTAGGTGGATCTTGCTGCTGCAAGAGTTCGATATAGAGATTCAGGACAAGAAGGGTGCCCTGAATGTTGCTGCAGATCATTTGTCCAGACTCGAGCATGATGATGCCGAGAACTGCGCGTGGGATACCATTAATGACAATTTTCCCCACGAGTTCTTGATGAGCGTTGAGTCTGTGGAAGATGTATCTCCATGGTTCGCGGATTTTGCGAACTACCTCGCGTGCGGGATCCTTATCAAAGGATTGTCGCACCAGCAAAAGAGGAAGTTCTTCGCGGACCTAAAGCATTACTTCTGGGATGACCCATTTTTGTTCCGGGTCGGGGCGGATCAGCTGATTCGCCGTTGTGTGTTTGGGGTGGAGGCGGCGCAGATCTTGCGCGATTGTCACGAGGGGCCTACCGGAGGTCACCATGGAGCGAATTACACTGCTAAGAAAGTGTTAGACTCCGGGTTTTACTGGCCCACACTCTTTCGTGACGCCCAGATACTGGTTGGTGCTTGTGATTCGTGCCAGAGGGCGACGAACATATCGGCACGCGACCAAATGCCGCAAAACCCGATTCAGGTCTGTGAGGTCTTTGACATTTGGGGCATAGACTTCATGGGACCGTTCCCCTCCTCACGGGGCAATAGATATATACTCGTGGCTGTTGATTACGTATCAAAGTGGGCCGAGGCGTAAGCCTTGCCCACAAATGATGCCCGAGTTGTAGTGAGGTTTGTTAGGAGCTTGTTCTCACGGTTTGGTGCCCCAAAGGCATTGATTAGTGACCGTGGCACGCATTTCTGCAATGCGCAGCTTGATCGCGCGTTAGCACGTTATGGTGTCCACCACAGGTTATCCACCCGGTATCATCCACAGACAAGTGGACAGGTGGAGGTCACTAACCGTGGATTGAAACGAATCCTTGAGCGGTCGGTTAATCAAAACCGCAAGGATTGGGCGGACAAGCTTGATGACGCGCTGTGGGCCTTTAGGACGGCTTACAAGACGCCTATTGGGACGACTCCCTTTAGGCTTGTCTATGGCAAAGCGTGTCATCTCCCAGTCGAGCTGGAGCATAGGGCATTCTGGGCTCTTAAAACGGCAAATTTGGATCTGAAGACCGGCGGTGAGACCCGTTTCTTGCAGATTCACGAGCTGGAGGAGCTTAGGCAACAAGCCTATGAGAGCTCGATATTGTACAAAGAGCGCACGAAAAAGTTGCACGACAGTCGCCTGAAACACCGAGAAGATTTTCAGGTAGGCGACTTGGTCCTGCTTTACAACTCGCGCCTGCGTCTCTTTCCAGGAAAGTTGAAATCCCGGTGGACAGGACCGTACACTGTTAAGGAAGTATATCCTTACGGGACTGTTTCAATTGAAAATTCGGAGGGTTTGACTTTCAAAGTCAACGGTCATCGCCTCAAAGTTTATATTGATGGACCGGTTGACAAATCCGTGGAGATGATCGATCTCTACGACCCGCGCGCCTAATAAGTGCGGGGAAGTGAGTCTAGCTAGCGACTCGTTAATAAATATAGCACGGCGTGTATGGGCGCGCCAAAGGGTAAATATGTAATTAGTGTATATATTTCTTGCTTTATTTTAATTTTCGTAGTTTAACGTTGTTTCGAGTATTGTGCAGGTTCGTACCGGTTTTGAACAAAGCGGGAAGGAGCAATGGAGCGTGAACAGTCGGCAAACAGGTTAAAATTGGCTAAAATGATGTTTTCGGACAAAGTGGAACCGCTGCGCGCGAAACTGCAGTTGCAGCCTCAAAACTGCAAATCTGCAGGTCGTGCACGGTCAAGCGCACGCCCGTGCAGCTGACCGTGCATGACCCAGTGCACTGGGGTGCACCAGGGGTGCATAAAGGAAGTGCACGGCCATGAGCACGCCCGTGCACCTGACCGTGCGGGCCAAAAAGCCCAGCCCAATTTCATGGGTATTTAAACATCTTAACTTCATAACCCTAAAAACATAAGCACTACCTGCTGCACCCTCGTTCCACACTTCAAAAAAATTCGATTGTTCATCATCTTAAGCCAATAATCTTCATTCCTTTCCTTCCAAATCAACCAAGGTACGAATCCCTTCATATCTTTGCACTTGTATTCGAGATTTTTAGTTTAGTTTTGTTTTATTTTCGTATGTTAGGTCTTGATTTGGGGGTTCTCTTCATAAAAATTAATAAACCCACTAATCTTGTTTAATTTTAGTTTGTAATAGTTTAGTTTTTGTTTATTGTTAATAAACCTTGCACTTGCCACCCCAAATCGTGTTTACATTGTTTATCCTTAAAGAATAGTTGTGATTTGGGGATTTTGGGTGAGTTGGTTGCCAAAATAAACAATTTTCTGCAACTGTGCAGTCGTGCACGGCCAAGCGCACGCCCGTGCAGCTGACCGTGCACGACCCAGACCTGTGCTTGAAAATCAAGGCTGCACGGCCATGGGCACTGCCGTGCACATGACCGTGCACACTCAACAGATTCAGGTCAGAACTTGTAGAAGTCTATTTTGGACATCCGGGACTTCTATTTTTGGTGTACTAACAGCTTTTTATTCATTTTTGCATGCAGATGGAACATGACTACCTCGGGTTCGACAGCCGACACAAGAGGGAAGGACCGTGTATTGACAAGCTCCTGAAGCTGTGGGCTAGGCGGAACTCATTTGGAGTTCCTATTAGGCTCAACCTCGATTTACTAGACACGCTGAATCAGCGTGAGCGCTATAATGGGTTTATTTCGCAGCCCATGGCGAACTTGTTGGGCATCAATCAGCCTATCTATCGGGAGATCACAATCGAATTCTTAGCTTCCTTCTCCTACAAAAAACCAAAGGAAGGACAGTATAAGGACTTTCATAAAAAAGATATACGGTTCAGGCTTTGTGGACAGTGGTATCACTGGTCGGTAGCAAAACTGGGGAGGAAGCTTGGGATATACAACTACCTGGAGACAAACTCTGAAGATTTCTGTGGTATTCATAGCTTCGCGGACAATGCCGAGCGGGCCGCGTTTTGGGCATCGATTGCCATTGGTCCACCTTATGTTCCGAGGTCGGCCAAGGCAACGAAGATTAAGGACCCACTTCTCCGCTTACTACACCATGTCTTCAGCCACACGATCTGTGGCCGAAAGGACAGTTCGGGGAACTGTCCCACTCCTGACCTGCTATATATGTACCATTTCCGTGAGGGTGCCCCGCTGAACTTGGCCGCACGTATGGCCGAGTTCTTTCTCACTGCAGGGGGCACCAAGGAGGGGAGTGAGATACATGGAGGAGAGTACGTGACCCAGATTGCTGAGGCATTGGGACTGCTGACCCCTGAGGTCAAGGAGACGCTGACTTTGGTCACTATTGGGGTTACATTGGACCTTAGATCAGTCAGGGCTCAGAACCTGGTTGTTGACACAGATGCGGGTCCACGCCTTATCAGTCAGGACATCATATGGGACCCCGAGCCAGCACCACAGGGCGACGAGGATGAGGAGATGCAGGAGCAGCATGCAGGAGGCGGTGATGACGCGCCACATTCTCCACAGCATTCTCCTCAGCATTTCCAGCCCCATGACCAGCAGTGGCCTCCCGACATCCCGACATATCCTGAGTTCTACCAGCGGTTCCAGGCGATGGAGCTGAACATGCACAACATCGGTGCAAACCAGGTGGAGATCAGGCAGGACCAGCAGTACATGCGGTCCACTATGGATCGTGTCCAGCAGGATGTGAGGCACAGTTTTGAGTACCTTTTCGCTGGGTTAGAGCAGGTACATCCGGGTTATTTCAGTAACCCTCCCTCATTCCCTTATGGTGCTCCTGGCGACCAGCCAGGAAGCTCCGGTCAGCACCACAGGGATGACGACGATCAGTAGCCACCATCTATTGCATGCAGTTGTTAGTACTTTTTATTTATTTATGCATTTCGTATTCGGGTCTGCGTACCCAAGACTTTTTAGTTTTTGCATTTGAACTATTTACTTTTCTGCACTTTAATTTTCAGTATATTTGCTTTGTTTGAATAATTGTGATGATGTATGGATGTGTTTGATGTCTTTTGGTTTTGTCAAGAATGGTGATAGTGCAGGAAACGGCGAGCACCGGTATGGATGCTCAATGCGATCACCGTACTTTTCGAGTTATCGACTAAAGGGGAGTATTATTCTCCTTTTTCCCACTATAGATAGCTAATTCATAAACGCTTTCTATTGTCACATTGGGGACAATGTGAAGTTCAAGTGTGGGGAGGGATTATAATCGTGTTTGTCCTCTTGTATATATATATATATGTTAAAAAAAAAAAAAAAAAAAAAAAAAAAAAAAAAAAAAACCTTTAAAAGTACATATATGTATATATTCTCATATAAACATCAAGCCTAACTAAATTTTGACAAAGATAACTCGAGGCGCGACAAACAGATGAGATACGAGCATGTTATATTCGTACACTTGCACCCATTTCCTTCCGGTTACGTGAGCGTTCGAGCCTTAGAATAGATAACATTTCTTTGACATGCTTGCGAGTGAGCCGGATGTTTTGTGCAGTTTAGAACTTGTCACTAGTATACTTGTTTAGACCAGATACGTGTGAGATTGTACGAACATGATTGAGGCATTTAGGATACCCTTTTGATTTAGCCTTTTCTTTTCGTTCTATCTGTTTCTCGCACCCATATATTATCCACTAGTTAACCATGTTGAACCTAATCCCGTGTTTT
This sequence comes from Ambrosia trifida, assembly GCA_028751855.1. Lineage (NCBI taxonomy): Eukaryota > Viridiplantae > Streptophyta > Magnoliopsida > Asterales > Asteraceae > Ambrosia > Ambrosia trifida. The sequence continues at coordinate 66,969,834 of CM054122.1, forward strand.
TTTCTTATTTACCACACCATTTCACCACTAAACCAAATAGCCTTTTTCTTTTAAACCTTTTTGTGTTAAAGCTCGGTTTAGGTTATTGTTTGACTAGTTTTTACGTTGTAAATAATTCGTTTCGGGTTTATATATTTAGAACCCGTTTGTTGATTATATTTCAGTTTCTGTTTAGTATATATATATCATAGATATGTATATATATAAAAAAAAAAAAAAAAAAAAAAACCCCAGAAAAATAGAACACCCTAAAATAGGGTGAATTAGCAGTGATTCGAGCAGTTTTTAGAGCTTTAAAGTTAAAAGTTGTGTTTAGCCCGTTTCAAAAGAAAATTCGCCTATAGTAGAATTCTTATTGTACAGTTGTAGTTGTTGCTATTAGTTAGACATAACCGCCGGGTTTTAGCCGATTTGTCACTTTAAATATCCATTCCACACCCCTACCTTTGCCTAACATTACAACCCTTACAAGACCTCTTGATTTGTGCTTTTTCACACGTTAGTTGGTGAAGACTAGATCTCTTGACAAGCTTATGATATTGCACGATTCATTGTCTTGGCAATGGAGCGATTTACACATACACATTACACGTATGTATCATAAATAAAACCGAGTGTGTGTGAACATTGTGAGTCGTGTACGGGTTTGCGTGTTTGTAGATCGGAAGTGAGTCGTTGCTGTTTAGTTATCTTATCACCTGTTTATATACCTTTGTCGGGCTTGTCTATTATCGTCTGTACAGGCTATATTTTGTCTTTGTTGCCATTTGGCGAGTTTTTCGTTTATTTCTGTTTAAGTGTTTGCTTGAGGACAAGCAAAGTTCAAGTGTGGGGAGGTTTGATATACGTTAAAATATACATATTTAAATCCCCGATTAAACTCCCAAATCACGCGTTTTCGACCATAATTGCACGAATTCGGTACTTAATCGCTTCATATGTTCATTGCAGGTCCTAAACGATGTCCCACGAACAAAGTCGAAGAAACCGGGCGAAAAACGGACAAGACGGAAAGTTTCGGCAAAATCAGCCAAGTCTGGAAGATTGGCACGGCCGTGCACCTCAGGTGCACGCCCGTGCGGGCTCATGTTACTCGGACACAGACGGGTGGCACTGCCAGTGCACCAGGGTGTGCAGCCTTAGTTCTCGGGCACCCAGATCAGCACGCCCGTGCGGGTGCCCGTGCATGCCCTTTTTCTCGAGTGGCACTGCCAGTGCACCAGGGAGTGCCACACCAAGCACTCGGCCACCACAGACCGGCACGCCCGTGCACCCTAGGTGCACGGCCGTGCCAAATATCTAGATATTTCCAGGAGCAGCCCAACCACTTGCCCACTTGCACGTCAACTCAAAAAGATAAAGTGCACGGCCGTGCACTTTATGCGCACGGCCGTGCCAAATATCAAAATTTCTATAAAAACAGAGCAGAACCCACTGATCAAATATTGGGTGTTCTCTGGGCGATTTGGGGCGATTTTCTGGACCTGTGAGCTGCTGGAAAGGCGAGGAACGAGCTCGGGAACGCATCCGGATCATCTATCATCATCCAATCCATCACATTCGAGTTTTATGGTTTGATCTATTATGCTTTTATTTGATTCAAATCAGTTTGTTTAAGCTTGTTTGTGTTGTTTATGTAATACATTATAGTCTAGTAATCATGTTTAGTAATATTTAGTAGAAAAAACAATCGTTTGGCATGTAATCATGTTTTGTATAAATTTGGCGTTTTTCACGTATTAGATCTTGATGATCATAGCGCAACCTTGTTTCATTGTTGATGGATTTGTAGCTGTATTTGAATGACTTTAGCGATTGTCGAATGTGTTAGGCGGATACATGTTGAAAAACCGTCCGTTTAATCGTCCGGTAGTAGACTAGTTAACTTGTTAAATAGTTTATGCCATGAAACTGTAACCGGGTATTGGTTTGGTTAAAGTCAGTCGAATAACGGTTAAAAATGCTTACCGGCACGTAAAAGGGTTTAAAAAGCCTAATGGTGCCGTTACTAGTCTTTGACACGGTTAATGATCTTTGGTAGTTATTTTGGTAAAAATGGCGATCTTAGTAGATCTGGGGTCAAAGTTGGTAAAATGGAATAGGTTGTGAAATGCTCTACTTTATGCTAGTTTAGGTGGCTGTGTTGTGTATTCGGTATCGCTTCCCTAAATTAGTGAGGTTAGAATACTCTTAACGGATGACTAACTTATCTTTAGAAGATCTGCATGAGATCATATCAGCTGCTCGCTAATGAATGACTTGAAGCGGTTAACGTGTGTATTCGTGTTAGCTTTCTGTATAGTTGTCATGTTAGGATGCCCGAAAGGGACACTAACTGTCGGAAAATGGGAATGTTGATCACGCGCCTATATTACTTATTATATTTAGATAACATGCTAGGATTGGCAAAAATATAGTTTATATAGTTATATTTTCTATTTGGAGTCGTAGTTAAGTTATTTATATGTTTTAGAATTAATTTAGTTTTAAACAAAACTCAAACTTATCTTTTCCTACTGGTAAATCGGGGACAGAGTTTTAGTACAATTGCTCCGCGCGCGTCCATGGATCGATACTTGGTTCTTATCTGTACTTACTACATATATGACAGGGTACACTTGCCCTAGTGTGTGTGTTTTAATATGAAGGTCGAAACCATTTTTATAAATATTAAAGCAAAAACGTGTGTTAAAATCCATTGTAAAATATGTATAGTTACGCACACGTCAAAGGGATATGGTATCAAAACATCATAAATACCATATCTTCGCCAAACTTAAACATGCATCGTCTAGCGTCCACCCGCCCGTTTTACGTGGGCGATATACCTGGCGTCCAACGGATGCCCGACGCAGACTCACCTGCCCGTTTTACGTCGGCAATATACTTGGCGTCCAATGGATGCGAGACACAGACTCACCCGCCCGTTTGACGTCGGCGATATACCTGGCGTCCAACGACGCCAGACGCAAGCTTACCCGCTTGTTTTACGTCGGCGGGCCCAATACGCTTAAAAGCTTCCAAAGCAAGCTAGATAAAGCTTTGTCAGCCCGACTAGAAGATGCCTTGCGGGGCAGCCTCGGGGCACACACTCCTGCCCTAGGCAACTGTTCCTGACGCAACAGGTTGCCAGCCAGAGTTCTTCACCAATCAAAGACTGCTCCCAGTCTGACACACAGAAAGGACGATGACATGGCAGCCTCCCAGCCAAGATATCTCTCTGACACAAGACTTTCTCAACTTGTCTCGAGTTTCAAGAAAGAAGATGATTACCCACCGCCCTCGGTCTACCAGTAGGCAGACGACACGTGTCCGCCGCCCGCTGGTGTCCACTCAGCGGACGCCACGCGTACTATCGTCAGAACGGTAACATCCCCCTTTACTTTCTCCTTTTACCATACCCACTTGCACCATTGGGCTTAAGGACTTGGGCCGGAAACTTAGAGACACCTCTACCTGGGCCGGGCCCCATCGAGGGTAGAGGATGGGCTGAGAAAGTGTGACGTCGAGGTACTACAAAAGAAGGAGCTCCTTCTCCTTTTGTTGGCATTCGATATTCACTAAAACTTTCGCTCAAAAAGACTACGAACTCACTCGTACCTTTTTCAACCCCTTGTTTATTATACTAACGTTTAGAGGCTCGGCTCTTCTGATCGGTAGTCTCTTATACTCCTTGGTCTTGTCCTTAGACTCACACGTCTTTTATAAGCACACCTCTTTATAAAATACAGTAGAATCACTACTAGGATTAGCATCTATACGGTAATCCCGGATTCGTGTTTCTTCAGTATATTTCTATGATCTTTGAACCTACTTCGATTTGTAGACTTTTATTATTATTATTATTATTATTATTATTATTATTATTATTATTATTATTATTATTATTATTATTATTATTATTATTAGTTTGTTTTTAGTTATTTGTTGTGTTATCTTCTTTTATAATTCTTATTTGTTTATCTTGTGACAGGTTCAATAGTGATTAATAAACTATCAAGAGGTTTAATCAGCTTCTGGTAGTTTCGAGCTAGATCCAAGGCGAGGAAACCAGTAGTGAGACAGATCCTTCGGGCGTCTGATATCCAAACCGGGTTCTAAGCAATGGCTTCTGAAGTGGACCAGATCTGAGTGACACATTTCTGGTTCTTACCAAATGAATGAGTGATTTTCTTGGCAAAGGGCGGGTTCCCTACGGGTGCACCAGTGATCATCGGATTACACACCTTTAGGATTATGTTCCACCTTTGTTAAGGATTTCATTCATCTCGGGAGGTTATGGGTTGGGTTTATTAAGTCATAAATCACTAAACTGACTTTTTATTTACTTGATCAATAAATAATTAAGTTGTCACTTTTTAAGATAAATAAAAAAAATATTATATCTAGATCTCGTTAGTACAAAACCGTTAACCATTGGGGATACAAGTCGCCTGAGATGACTTTAAGAGAGATCCTTAGGTGTTCATAACCGTTAACCTACTTAGGGGATACGATGTTTCCAGGGCTAACTGTAAGAAGAGATCCTTCGCTATGGAACTCGAGAGTTAAGGGAGGCGTACGGTGTTCCTGGTCGGAAGTCAAGCCTCGATTCTAAGAAGAAGATAAGTTAGAGGACCAGTGACTTGATCGCGGTTTGGGAAGCACCTGTAAATACAGGGCTCAATCGGTGAACCTTCATAGCTAATGCGGACATGCATCGGGAGGCTATGCACACTATTCAGTAGTGGCCCCGCTTCTCTATCAAAGAGCCAACATTTCAAGCCTACTCTTGTCCTCACAAATAATTAAATTTAATATTAATTCTAATAATAAACTTAACTACTTATACGGAGACACCGAGATGTGCATGAACTATTTTATCTTTTTATTTTATAAAACCCAAAACCCTTTTTTTTAAAATTATTTTTCTTAGAACCCCTCCGTTTTATTTTCTTTTCAAACCTGATTAGTTATTTGATGAAAGGTTGAATATGGGAAAGTGTGTTCTCTAGGAATATGATACTCGGTATTTACCCTAGAAAACTATACTATACACGTTAGGTTCTCTACCTATGTGTTGGTTTTAGTTTCTAAGTATTTATCATTTACTTATAATTTAAAACTTGTTTAAAAAGGTTTAGTAAAAATTAATCGTTTTCCCAAAACCAATGTTTTGGAATTTAAAACATCAAGTTTTTGGCACCGGAAAAATGATATCTTTTAAATTACTAAAACTAGGCACATCACTCACCGGTTGCACAACTTCCTAACTCCAAAAGAAAATATGCAGCTTCCAGAGACAAACCCTAAGTTTAGGGTTTCTTCCACACCAGATCTGAGAATCACACAGATCTTGTTTCCAAGACGGATACAACACCACATGATAATAACTTCGAAGATTTCCAAAGAACGCCAACAGATCTAAGAGATCTATATAATATACATCGAAAGACCTAACCAACCCCTAGATGAACACACTTCACCAAGAGCTAATCAGAGCTCTGATACAATGTCAAGAACATGATATATACCAGAAATACTTCTTATTATTAACAAACCCAACCCTAAATGTTTACATCCAAGGAAACAAATACAGAAACAAGATACAAGATCACTCAAACAACTAAGACACTCTAAAGCTATCAACACGATAACCTAACAACTCTCTGGAACACAAAAACCATCAAGATCTTGATCTGAGATTACAAGTGAAACCCTAACGAGAGCACAAAGAGAAAACAGTAAGTAAATGATCTCAAAAGTTGTAATTGTGGAGAGATAAAGGCCTTATATAGAAGCTTTTCCTAAGAAAGCACAATCCTCTCAATCTCAGCCATAGGATCATATGTAACACGGATTGTGACCTAATGAAAGGTTGAGATCTCATACAAGTGTGTTTTTAATATCACACTTAATAAAGATTGGGCCCCAGACTGGACCATAATCAACTGGACCTCTGAACATCTTCAAACCAGCACACTAGACTTCATATCTACAGCCCACGAAAATAGCTACTCTGATCCAACAGCTATCAAGCCCAATTCCAGCTTCTATATCAGCCCATCCAGAATAAACATGCATATCAAACAAATATGTATTAAAAATAAAATCAACCAAATATTATAAAAAATATTAAATTGAATAATAAGTATTTATTTCAACATTTACCTTTATGGAACCCCTACCGGCGCCACCGACGACCATTTTGCGTTGGTGATAGTAAAGTTACTGTGAGTTACCCGTGTCAAATACGGGAAGCGCCCTGTCCCCCTTATATTAAACTTGTAAAGGTTAAGTTTAAATGACTTGAAACTCAAAACTCAAATTGTTTAAGTACACAAATAAGAGTGAAATCAGTTTGACCACATGTCCACATAAAAGAGTTTGAAAATAAAACCACCAAGACATTTCCTGGAAGCCACACTCCCCATACATGCCGAGGTTGACATTTTTAGTTTGTTTTGTTTATTTCCTTTTCTGTTTTATTTAATTTCATGCTTCCAAATCCCACCAGACCATTTACCGACCACTCTCCACTTCTGTCGCCCCACATATCCCTAATAATCTCCCACTCCTCATATTTAAACACACCCCTCAATTCATCCTCAATCACAATTCTGAAACCAACCCATTTCATATCATCAAAATCCCACAAAACCCTTTGCATTTCATCAACCATGCAACGGATCAAAGGCTTTAGAATCGGTCACAAACTCGTAAAGGTCATTGGTTGGGGACTTCATCGACGAAGAAAAGATTCGAGTTACTTAAGACTAAACCAGCCCAATTACAGTGCCCAAGCCATGTCCAAGCTTTGCGGGTTTGCTCGTTCGTTGAAGAAAAGCGCAAAAGACTTATGTTTTAGAAAATCTGGTTCGAATTACATTCGACTCGGGACGAAAGAAAAGAATAAGAATACGGTTCCTAAAGGGCATTTGGCGGTATACGTTGGTGAAAAAGAACATGATGCACATAGGGTTTTGGTGCCGGTTATTTATTTTAATCATCCGTTGTTTGGTGATTTGTTAAGAGAAACTGAAAAGGTTTATGGGTTTAAATATGATGGTGGGATTCATGTACCGTGTCGTATATCGGAGTTTGAGAATGTGAAGACTAAAATTAACGCTGCTGGTGGTTGTGGTGGCGATAGGTTCGGTTCACGGTGGAGCAGGCGGCTTAGTTTGTGAGTGGTGGGTTGAATGTGTTAAAAAAGTCTAGTTAGGACCAATATTGGTTATTGAGATAGTGATGACTGTGAGGTTGCAAAACTTGACTGTCTTTCATCCTTCTTTTGCTAGTTGTATATATTTGAATTCTCTCTCTTTTATAAGTTTATGCTAGTCATTGTGGTATATATTTATTATTATTATTAGGAGTGTCGAGGGGACTTGATTTGGTTCATTTCGTTACGGTAGTGTTAGGCCTAATATATAGTAGTCGAAGAAAAGGCCAAATGCGCAAAATGGATATTGACATATGTTTTTACATTAATCGATAACCGGGTCTGATAACATTGATACAGTACCGCTATAAAAATTTATAATTCTACGGTTTTGAATAAAATTTAGACCTGAGCGTCACGTATCAATGGTGAATTATATGGAATAAACAAATTATAACTATCTAACCCAAAGATAATATCGTTACATCGAAACACCACGTTGCAACATGTTATGTCTATCTTAAAAGTTATAAGTAAAAAATAGCGTATTACAATATTAAAAATTAAAAAAAAAAAAAAAAAGTTTACTATGCACCTAATAGTGATTATTCACACAACCGACCTATATATGTAGTAATAGATCTTTTTTTTTTTGAACAATTGTAGTAATAGATCATGACAAATTAAACAAATTACTATATTTACATATAAGAATATATATTTATTTTTTACGTCACCTAGTGTTAAATGGTTGATTCCCTCTAGAGGAGGGCAGCTTTCAGCTGCCTTGGTCGTTATAGCGAGCAATTGGGAGTGATGGTGACAAACATGGAAACGAAGAGATAAGAGATTCGTTGGGCAAAAGAAGAAAGGAGTGGTGTGTGTTTTGTGATGGTGTTTGATTTAGAGTTTATTGGATATATGGTTTAATATGAATAAAAGGGATTTTTAATACTATAACACTCTAATTAAAGCCATGTGTAATGGGGGAGTTAATGGAGACTTAATGAATTAAAATATGAATAAAGTGAAGTGTGACGCTTTATGTAAGAAGAATGTGTAGTGACAGGGGCTTTATATACGAGGGTTTTATAAAAATATTTTTTTATGGTTTGATTGGGTGTAGAAGTTAGGTTTAATTAGGTGTAGGAGAAGAAGGATGGGGTAGAAATTGAATTATTATTATTATTATTATTATTATTATTATTATTATTATTATTATTATTATTTTAAAAAGGACAAGGGGCGCTCCCGAGGAGGGTGTTCCCGACGTTAAAGACCTCAATCAGGCCATGGATAGCGCCCAAAAGCATGACCTAATACATAAAAACCTCTTGACTGAATCACCTCCACATAAGTCTAATCATGAGGATAAGGATTCCATGAAGGCAGACCTTTTAGCGACAATCAGTCGATATTAATTAACTTTATTAATAACAACAAACAACAGTATCAGTAGTAGATTAATGAATTTTTACGAGAGGTTATTGTATAGTGACGGATAAAAAAATTAGATAGGGAGCAAAAAATGGACCGGAGCTGATTTTCGGGTCGGGTTAGAAATCACACTTTTGTAAAAAAAAAAAATAATAATAATCTATAACTCCTAATCTATCTATCTATACATATAATAAATAAAACCTCCCTAGGTACGCTTGTCCATCCCTCATTCAAAGTTCAATCTATACACCTCCATATTGTGCACAACCATGTAATTTATAAGATTTTTAATTTTTTTAAAAACCAAAAATCATAATTATGTTGATAATCATAAAACTCCATCATCCTGCACCGCTCCTCATTCTCTCGCCTTCATCCTCTCTCTCTCTCTCTCTCTCTCTCTCTCTCTCTCTCTCTCTCTCTCTCTCTCATCTGATCTGATTATGTTTGAATATCTTCAAGTCATAACAAACAATAAGTGTTCATCTGATTCAAGGTTGGATTATCTTTATGATTTTTACATTTATTTTACGTTTTTTTGATTTAATTATATTCTGAAACCCTAACTGGGATCCCAATTGTAAATTTGTAATCGACCAATCCATGGCAAAATCATTGATCCGAATCTAGTGTTTTTGTTGTAGGTATAACGTAACAAGACTTTGGGGTGCAGTTCCTGTATCACCATCTAACCTCTATAAACTTTATTCCTTAAAGTCCGATGTTCTATTATATCCCGGAGGCGTGCGTGAAGCTCTACATAGAAAGGTGGAACCCAATATATATACCAAAGTGTTTACGCCATTAATAGAATATATAGATACATGTTTACTTTATAACGATTTCAGGGCGAGGAATACAAGCTGTTTTGGCCAGAGCACTCCGAGTTTGTGAGAATGGCTGCTAGGTTTGGAGCCACAATCGTACCTTTCGGCGCCGTTAGGGAAGACGATTATGCTCAAGTAAGTCTAAAAGCCAGCTGGTTTATCGTTTACCTCAACTTGATGATTTTTAAAGTTATTTATGTTCAACTAATGATTACCACTGCACCAGTTGGTACTAGATTATGATGATCAAATGAAGATTCCTTTTATGAAGGATTATGTGAAAAAACAAACCGACGAATCTATAAAACTATGGTAAGGAATGTTTGTTTCATTGGTCAATGAAAAGAGTGTTTGGTTTGGTTAAAATGTTAGATAAGTTTACAGTTGTTGACAGGAATGAATGACATAAAAGGAGAGGTTGCAAATCAAGACCTCCACATGCCGGTGATCTTACCAAAAGTTCCCAAGTACTATTTGTAACACCCTAGGCATATCTCACATCTCCCGTGGACAGGAGAGATCTTGGTTCATAAGTAATGTCTTGCCTCATAAATCACCAACGCGTTTTGAGCTTAGTTGGTTGTGGAGCACATGAAAACTCAACAGTTAAGCGAGCTGAGGTGAGAGTAGTACTAGGATGGGTGACCTCTTGGGAAGTTTTCACTCTGGCAACCAAAAACAAATCCGTGAGCTTGTAGTGGGCAAAGCGGACAATATTGGATGATATTAGAGGCGGGGTGGTACAGAATGGTATCAGAGCCACTCATGTGCCATCCGGGATGGTGGGGCAAACCTCATCGAGGACGATGAGTCCCTGAGGGGGGGGTGCTTGTAACACCCTAGGAATATCCCACATCTCCCGTGGACAGGAGAGATCTTGGTTCATAAGTAATGTCCTGCCTCATAAAAATTATATCGAGCCGAACCGAGCCGAGCGGACCTTTGCTCGTGCTTGGCTCGTTTTCAAACCGAACAGAGCCAATCGGCTCGTTTACAACCGAGCGGAAAATCAAGCGAGCAATTTCCGAGCAAATTCCAAACGAGCGGCGAGTGCTGAGCGTTTTGAATAGCCCTAAATACTCATCTTTGATTACTCATTTAATGATTTAATCTATTCATCATCTTATTTATGCACTCTATTTTTCTTTCGCATCAAACTTGAGTTTAATCTTTTAACTGAATGGATCATACAAAAAATGTTTCTGGTGACGAGAATGATGAAAACAAAACCATTGATGAAACGCAAACCTGTCACACCCTCAAATTTCACGTGCGGGGTTTTACCGCGAGGCTCGTGACACACCAGGATCCAAGTTAACGGTCACAATAAACGACAACTATATGATATGAAAACGACGTAAACCATTCATTAAGTTCTCAAAACATAACCATAACAGCGGAAGCATAAAACATCTTTACAACTCGAGAAGTAAAAGTTACAAGTCTAATAACGTTCAAAACCATGCAAGTGAAATCTTAGACGCCGTGCGACACCGTGCGCCTATCAATAGTTGCTACCTTAGCGACCTGAGAAAACATACTAAAAACGTCAACACAAAATGCTGGTGAGTTCACAGGTTTTAAGTAAAATGTTTCCAAAAGTTTGAAAGTTCCATCATGTTACCGTTATGCAAAAAGGATGCCAACCCGGCATTTGAAAACCGCTAATACGATACCAAGTGCATAACACCCATGTGTAACCAAATTGTCAACCCAGGCATAACTGAACTACCGATCCACGGTGAACTGAACGGCCGTATAGTAAGAACACAAAGTAATACTAGCATAACATGATCAGTATGAAAACAAGTACGTAGCATGCTTCTCCCCCGAAAACATAAACACTGAAAGAGGGGCCGTGAAACTCACCTTAGGTTACGTCTTTAAGTTAATAAGGATCCTGACACGAACTGATAGTCCCAACTACTGGCGACCCATCATAATGCTTACATAAGTGTTCCGACTATTAACCCATAGGTTAACTAGTCCCCGATTGTCCAGATCGTGACCACGTATGTTTAAAAATGTGTTTAACCGTTAACCCGACACAAAAGATAGACCCGACATCCCGTTGGTGACCCGTTACACTAATTGATCAAGTATATATAGTTAACACACAAGAATCATGCATAACATACTTAGTTTGCATCAAAAATCGCACGTATGAAGTCGTAAGGTCGAATCAACAATTTACCAGATTGGTTCGACCCATTTATAGGTCCATTCGACCCATAAGTAAGTTGGTTCGACCTTATACATGTTCATTTAACCAAAACACAAGTTCATTCGACCTAACACATGTTAATTCGACCCTAACACGTGTTTAATTGACCTAAATCATGTTCGTTCGACCTAACTGAAGCCCATTCGACAAGATAACAACTTCATTCGACCTCAGGGTGTTTGGTTCGACCCCACGATGGGTCGAATCAAACCTTGGTTCGACCCTTAACCTGCAACGCCTCCTAAAACGCACCAAATCGCATCTAAACAGTCCGAAAACGTCACAAAACACCACGAATCACAATAGTCCACTACTATTAATCTATCCCCACAAAAGCTTACCAATTTTACCTTGAAATCAGTTCGTTTAACAAGTTACTCAAATTAGCAATAATGGAAATGTCACATCATACGCATGCAATCTTTACCCAATATGGAAACTTATCCAAATCATTTATCAATTAGCTCAATATGCTCAAATTATCATGTGTATGAAAACCCCTAATCATATCATTATCAATAACATCATGAACAAGCCCTAGATCTAACACATAATCCCCAAAATGAGCAGAACATCATCAATAACCAATTGTAACCCATATCAATCATAAATCATTATCAATAACAGCCCTAGATCATTGTTATAACATCTACACAGTAATCAATCATCAAACAAATCCATACAAGTTCATAACACATCATCTAACATCATTAACACATGTATTTTGCATGAAAACTCATTGTTAATGTAAAGGCTTTGTTTAGGAAGATGTTAGAAAGGTTTTTATCCATGAAAACACGTTTGAATCAGATCTGGACACTTAGGGTTTGATAAAAATGAATGAAAATGGTTTTAGATCAAGAACACACCTTGAATCTTCTCTTGTTTGTGATATAGAGGATATGTTTGTGTTAGGATTTGAAAAACAAGATCAAAAACTCCTTTCTACAGGTTTGGGGTTGAGAGAGAGCACTTAGAGGCGTTTAGGGTTTGTGAAATGATGAAAAGTTGCAAAGTATGGTATTTATAGGTCATGTTCATTCGACCCTTACAAAGGTCGAATGAGTGCCTCGGAAAGTGGTTAGAACCCCCTATGGGTCGAACCAGTTTCCCCATTTTTCCAAATTTCCAGTTTTGTCGTTTAAACGCGTTTTAACACATCATAACACATGAACATGCAATCCTAACATATATTAAGCATATACAATCATGTATAATCATATAAACATCACCTAAACACGTATTCACATGTTACACATCATATATGAAGCGGTTCAAGTTAATCATTTGATTCAATTATGTAAGTTCACCAACAACGGGACTCAAGACTCGTGTGCGTGCATAAGATGACCCCAATGATCCTCCGAATCATTGAACTCTGGACAATACATAACGTAACCCCACTTAACTGACCCAGTTAAGTATGTTAAATGAATGTTTTCGCTAAGGTAGACTTATATGTTAGAAAAATGTTACCCTGAGTTTGTCGGGTGTCACAAAACCGGGAATCAAAAAGTGACAACAAGAAAAAGGAAGCTTATAGGAGATTTGTGAATGTTGGAAACATTTAGATGAATTTTATGATGAGGATGACAATAGAAAGGAAAGATGCAGATACTGTGAAAAAAAAAATTGAATGTTGCAATTGATGTTTTTGGTTGGTTTGATTGTTTTTGTTTGTTTTTTTTATTTAATTGTTAATTTTAGGATTTTATTGACAACCGATTCCATCCTAGAACCGTTTCACCCGGTTCTGAACCGAACTGTTTAGTAAATAGCGGTTCCGTTTCTCATAATTTGGAAAAACGGTTACCGGTCGGTCCGGTTCAGTTCGATCCGCAATGAACCGTTGCACAACCCTACAAACTTTAAACATGTTAGAAAAAAAGGAATTGATTGAAGGACCAGCAACATCATCTCCCAAAATTATAGAGATTGACCGAGCTAATTTACAGCCATGATGACAGCCAATAATTTCTTATTCTTTCCTTTCTATGGCTTCCTAGAGTAGTATATATGAGATGTATTTTTCAATGTTTGATACAGCTCTTAATTATCAATAAACAATACAATTCTGTTCTCCATTTTCTCACAGCTTAAGATGGTATCAGAGCGGGTGTCTTAATCTGCTCATCATCTACCTAAGCTACAACCAAGCCACAACCAAACCACCATGTCTGAAGACGGCAACTCGGGTAACTCGGGTAACGACCTTTCTTTACATCTAGCCAACCTTCTTAAAAATTCCCAACCGAAAAGTCCAAAACTGTCCGATAGTTTGCAAATAAATCTGAAACTAAACGGCCAAAATTATGCTCTATGGACCCGGATGATTCGGGTCGCCATAGGCGGAAGATCAAAGACCCTGTTGAAACATTTAACCTCAAATCCTCCAGACCAGAACCGTGAAACATACGAACAGTGGGAGCAAGACGATCTTGTCATTTTTTCATGGTTAATCCAAAATATTGAACCGGTTCTTTCAGATAATCTTACCGAGTTTCCCATAGCAAAATCGTTGTGGGATGCCTTGGTAGTTACCTACAGCAGTGGACGCGACAAGCTTCAAACCTTCAACCTACATGTCAAAGCGAATGACATCAAACAGAACAATCTCTCTCTTGAAGAATTATGGATTATACTCCAAGGAGTATGGGGAGAGATTGATCGGATTGATCCAAACCCTATGACCTACCCAACCGATATCCAAGCATACTCCAAAATTAGGACTGAACAGAAACTCTTTCAGTTTTTTAAACGCCCTTGACCGGAAATATGACCCTATAAAAAGGGAAGTACTCCGGTCAGAACCATTTCCAACAGCAGAGGCCGCATATGCCACTGTGCGCAAGGAGGCCGCTCACCAGATAATCCTCGGAGCACCTCTCAATGACACACAGGGTGTCGCAGCAGGCTTGATTGCCACTGATTCAAAAGGCGTAGGACTTGCATCTAAAGGATACCGACGGAAAGAGGTGAAAGAAGATAAATCTCACCTTACATGTGACCATTGTGGTATGTCAAGGCATACCAAGGACCAGTGCTTTAGACTCGTCGGTTACCCGTAGTGGTGGTCCGATGGTCACAAGAAAGGTACAAAACCTACGGCACAAGAAAAAGGGAAATCATCTTCCACCATCAACCACGAAAGTACCGGAGATAGGAACCGAAACAAGAGTGGATTCGGGGGAATGGCAGCTGGAGTAACTGAACTTGCTAAAGATTTCACCATGAGTACAGGTAACGGGGTTAAGAGAGATTATCTCTTCAAAACCCCAAATGAAACATTGAAATGTGAAAAGTCTGAAGTTCCATCGATTAAAACAAACAGGGGGAGGAATTTGCAACCTAGTCCCTCAAGAAAAAATGATTTTAAAGATTTCAGAATAGAAAGTTTTAAAACTTGCAAAAACCACCCAAACTATGGTGGAAATGCAAGTATAGCTCAAAATTTTAATGAAAAGCAGAATGATTCATGGATATTTGATTGTGGGGCAACCGATACCATGACTTATGATTTTTTGGATCTTACCTCATTGTCCAAACCGAGAAGAGAATATATAAAAACAGCAAATGGCGGAAAAATGTGTGTGAAATCAGGAGGAACGATTGAGATTTCTTCGACACTTAGACTTTCTAATTGTCTTTACGTACCTTCACTATCACATAAACTTTTATCAATAAGTCATGTTAGAAAAGAACTCAATTGCTTAGTTCTCATGCAACCAACCTTTTGTCTCTTACAGGATATCAAGATGGGACAGATTATTAGGCGTGGCACTGAAAGACAAGGGTTATATTACGTGGATGAGGTGACTCAAAACGGTACTGTGATGTTGGCTCATGGAACACCAGAACGGGAAGCATGGTTATGGCATAGAAGATTCGGACATCCATCCACGGGTTATTTACATATTTTGTTTCCTAAACTTTTCCCTTCCGATGATAAATCCCCTTGTGAAACTTGTGTATTGGCTAAAAGCCATAGAAAAACCTTTAAACTAAATAACACGAGGGTTAATTTTCCATTCTCATTAATTCACTCTAATGTATGGGTTCCTGCTCCTATTATTGGGGGGCAAAACTATCATTTTTTTTGTAATATTCATGGATGATTGTACACGAATGACTTGGATCTATTTCTTGAAAAATAAATCCGAAGTCCTTGATAGATTTGTCATATTTCATGCTACGATTCAAAATCAATTTCAAAGAAATATTCAAATCTTTCGACCTGATAATGGGGGGAATTCGTTAATACACAAATGAGACTATTTTTTGAAACCAAAGGGATAGTTCACCAAACTACCTGCCGTCACACTCCATACCAAAATGGTGTCGCTGAGCGAAAGAATCACATTCTATTAGAAATGACTAGGGCCCTTCTAATTGAATCACGGGTTCCAAAAGATTTTTGGCCCGGAGCCCTAGCTACAGCGACCTATCTTATCAATCGTCTCCCCACCAAATCCTCAAACTGAAAACCCCATTAAAAACCTTGGAAGATTTCACCAAAATTCCTCCTATCCTTACACTTGAACCCAAAGTCTTTGGGTGTACAGCCTTTGTGCACATACCCAAATCTAATCGAAATAAAATTGATCCGTGTGCTGAAAGGTGTGTCTTTGTTGGTTATGGTGTTAACCAAAAGGGTTCAGATGCTACAACCCTGAGACACGTCACATGTTTACAACCATGAATTGTGACTTTCTCGAAACCAAGTACTACTATTCTTCCCAACACAGTGGTCAGGGGGAGGGAGAGTGTGACACACTAAGTTGGTTGAAATATGTCATAACACCAGAAGAAAGTTGCATCAATCACAGTACCATCAAAGAAGTCTCTCAGAATCCTATATAATCTAATCTGACTGACAGTGCCACCGAAGATACTTTTCCCGACCCGATACCCGAGGTAAGTGACTCTCACTCTTCTAAATCCATTCCAAATGTTGATATTGTGATACCCCGAAAATTCAGGTTCTCACTTTAACTAAACTCTAGTTACATTCCTTGCATTATACTTAACTAGGGTTAGTTAGATAAGACATACGTGCATGGTTATGAGTCAATGTGTGATTGCATGATTAGTGAACCTCGGACGTTGGTGAATAATAAACTTATGGGTCTCGGTGATACCTGACAAACTTATGTGAAAACCATACGTGATTATGTGAACCTAAACCGAACACGTTAATAGAAATCATTAAAAGTGGAGCATGAGGTTGATTAGGGTCTTAATGCATGGGGTTACACTTGTTACGGTCCGAAATAACAAAAACGTCGAAGGATAACGCGTCGGGAGACGAAACGAGGCAAAAGCGCGCCACCCGGACCTGTGAGCGGCCGCTCACAGGCTCCGAGCGGCCGCTCCATTTAACCTGACGGGTCTAAACCGCCTCAAACTCATATTTAAGCATCCTTAACCCCCATGCAACCCTCATACTCAACCCTAATCGCCCCCTTACTGCTCCACACGAATATTTCACTCAAACAACCCCTGCTAAGGCTCAAGATCATCAATTGGGAGGCTCCAAGGCGCGCGATTGATCGATTGGGAGAGCTAAGGGTATATTTTACGATTTCTTATGCTTCTACCTTGTGTTTTCATTAATAAAAGTCATATAACAAGTTTGTCCAGGTCTGAATGAGTTTATAAAACATTAAAGCATGAATCTTTTGAAGATTAAATGGATTAAACATACTTATAAACGCTTAGTAACATCATAGGATACTTGTTGCGCAAGTAATTGGTGTTTTGATTCTTAAAGCTTTGATCTTGACATGTTTAATCATAGAATCTGATGGAATAGGTATTAGGAATGTTTTGTGTTTATAATTGATGATTGTTAATAGTTTTTATGCACACGGTAGGCGATTAAAGTATGATTTAGGCGAAACTAAAATCTGGACAGAATGGTTAGTCAAATTTGTAGGAGCTGTAACACGGCTCTAACATAATGATTTTAGTGTTTTCTTGGCATGGTTAGGTCACACCTGGTCTTAGCTTTTCATAATGGGTAAAATCATGTGTTTTGGACGCCGGATGAGTCTTTTTTGGAATTTTCATTGAAAATAGGTCAGATCAGAATTTCGGGTGTCAAATTGAGTCAACTTTGAAATATCATAACTCATGTTTTATAAAGAGTTGAGTCTTGAAATTTTTACAGAAGGTTGATATTGGAGTGTTTCAAGTTTTCCAAGTCGATTCATCCCGTTTGGATGAATACACAATTTTTGGGAAATTATTTACCAAACTGACCTGTTAAGAGTGTTTCTAAACATAGCTGAGTTGGATGAATTTTAATTATTTTTGTGTTAGGAGTTAAGACTAAACAAAAATAGGTATTGCCAAGTGAATCCCAAAGAAAATTCAGTAAAAATTTGGGAGAATAACTCACTGGTTTACTATTTTAAATAAATTCGTTTTGATGGCGCACAATCTGTCCTGAAAACACAGATTGTGTATTATGTGCTTATGTGATTACTTGAGGTCTTAGGTGATCTAAAATTGACATAAAACGGAAATACACATGTTTATGACACATACGGGCTGTAGAAACTAATTATAACCAACTCATTCACCAACGAGTCCGTAGGGTTTACTATTGCATGTAGAATCACTAGGCGTCGCATACACACTTTTGAATATTAAAACGCCTTGGACAAACGAGTTATATGGTGTAATGATGTTACGCCTATACTCACGTAGTGACACTGTTATTAGGGTGTCGGTAGCATATAATACTTGCTGTTCGGATTCTTTGCTTACGCGACAAGGTGAGTTTCACTACTTTTTCTCAAAGCATGCGTCTCGGGTTGAGACTACATTGGTAACGTTTTCTAGTCTATCTTGAGACAACTTTCTTTTACACATCCCGGGTTTGGGGTGCATGGTTCACGTGGTGAATCTATTTTTACTAATTCATATATATGTCCTTGATGAACTAAACCAAACACATCTTTTAAGTCCTTCAAAATACCGAATCAATTGCCGGTTGGGCAAGCGGGTTAATTAGTTGATAGCGCTATTAGGTCTAACAAACCTCACATCGTGCTGGGAGCACGGATGTGAACTATTAGCTTCAAACATAATCATTGTCGATGGACAATGATGCAAGACATCCTTCTCCCGGTTATGGGAACTTGTTCATTAGTAGTTCGGTATTCGCCGGTTTTAGTTATCATGAGTGGGCTAGCTACCCCTGACATTTGAATTAGCTATTGTTTACAGGGTCTGAGAGACCAACGTTGTACACTTGACTTTTTGGGGTTTTGAGAACCTACGCTTTTATTTTCATCGCTTACTTATCTTGTGAACTCACCGACTTTATGTTGACACGTTTTAGCATGCTTTGCAGGTCCTTAGGTACGGAGCACGTTTTAGGGCATGCATCATTCGTGTCTTGGGTTATGAATATTTATTATTTCGTACTCTTAAACTTTGGTTTTGGGCGCGTTGTCTTGCGCAGACTTTTGCAATTGTTTTACTTTGTTTACGCTTCCGCATTACTTTAAATTGCTTGGTTAAACTTTGAAACTTTTTCTTAAAAACGAACTAAATGGTTTGGGCATTTAGAGTCGTTCATGATACTTATGGCTATGGGTCCTGGTTTGTCATGCACCTCGCGGTAAAACTCCGCAGTGGAAATTTGAGGGTGTGACAGATTGGTATCAGAGCCATTGGTTATAGTGAACTAGGAATTGCATTGCATTCTAGACTATAGTCATTATAGCATAAGTATTAGTACACTCACCGTCTTCAGTGCACGCTTATTATTCTCGACTTCGAACACTAACCCAACATATTTCAGGTAATTATGGTTAACCCCGCTCACCGAAATTACTCTTACCGTGCTCATGATGGGCGACGACGCCCCATGTATGACCCTTATGAGGCCCCATCTTCGTCACTCGAGCCATGTGAAGCCACTAATCGTTGGCGTTGGTTCACGGACATCTTGCACTCGTGGGTCGTGAGTTATGGGGTGCCAGCTAGAGTACCTCCCATTGTGGACTCGTGGGAGAGGACACTTGCAGGAATGGTGAGGCATGTACACACTGAGTTGGATAATGCTTACACTGGTATTAAGGAGTTTCAGTTCTAGAGAAGAAATGCTGACGAGACATTGACACATGTGGCGGGACAGATTGACTACTTACTCAGCGAACTAAGGAAAGTAAAGAAAGAGGCTGAGGAAGCAAAACAGGATGCTACTGCTACCAAACAAGAGTTGGCGCGTACTCGAGAGGAGTTAGCTATGGTTCGCAACCGGCTTATGGAAGCTTTGGAACCAATCGGGGAAGAGAACCCCGAGGAGGAACCCATGGAGGATGAGTTTGATGCTTTGGGAGCGGCACTCGATGCAGCTCTTATAGAAGAGGAAGAGGAGGAAGAACCTGAGGAGTTACCGGAGGAAAGTGAGGATGAAGGATCAGTCATCTCTACGGACGACGATTGATTTTATTTATTATTATTTATTTAGTTATTTATTTTATTCCTAGTATGTTATGACTTTTATTTAATCTCGTGCGACTGGATGATCTTTTGGATTGTTTTAGAACGTTGGTATTTTATTATTGATTGAACTTTTATTTTATTATTTATACGTGCGTGAATTACTAGTACACTGTGATGTGCAAACGATTGTATTCTCATGGGTATAGTATATTTGTAGAACTACTATGGCGGGAAGAGGTCATGGACGTGGACACATCAACCTAACACAAGCTGAGCTGACTGCACTTGTCAACGACAGGGTGGTTGCAGCCCTCGCAGCTATCCAAGCTGGTAACACTAATTCGTCTTATTTTACTCCTTCTACGAACTCCAGCGTTAAACTCTATTACTCATATGACTCCCGTGTTTGCACGTAGGTCAACCTCCACACCACCCTCCAGCCTGCACCTACAAAACCTTCATGGACTGCAAGCCTCAAAACTTT
Organism: Ambrosia trifida; assembly: GCA_028751855.1. Lineage (NCBI taxonomy): Eukaryota > Viridiplantae > Streptophyta > Magnoliopsida > Asterales > Asteraceae > Ambrosia > Ambrosia trifida. Next base: position 66,990,413 of record CM054122.1, read on the forward strand.
GGGGGATCTGAAGGTGCAGTTGGACTACTTAGGTGGTTCGAAAGGGTGGAGTCATGCTTTGCTATGTGCAACTGTCCACCAGCTGACCGGGTCAAATATGCCGCTGGTACACTTGAAAACGCGGCGTTATCCTGGTGGAACTCTCAGAAACAAATACTGGGTGTGGATGTGGCAAATGCTACGCCTTGGGATGCTTTCAAGGAGATGATGAGGGAGGAGTACTGCCCTCGGGATGAAATCCAGAAGCTGGAAACTGAGTACCTGAATCTGAAAATGGTGGGGTCGGATATTGAAGCCTACACCACTAGGTCACATGAGCTAGCCATTATGTGCCCTAACTACTCAACCCCGCTCTACAAGCGGATTGAACTGTACATCAAGGGTTTGGTGCCGCAGATCAAGGGCATGGTTACTGCTGCCAACTTCAACAATCTTCAGCAGGTGATTCGTATGGCACACCAGCTGACTGACCAGAAAGTAGAGGAGGGACTACTGCCCCCTCGAGGTGCTTCATCCTCTGGCACTAATGATAATAAGAGAAAGTGGGAGAATGCGTCTGGAAAACCCCCAGGTAATGGTAATCAACAGCAGCAGCACCCGAACAAGAAACACGACAACCACAACAACAACAACAACAACCGTACTCAGACTCAAGGTGGTTATCACGGAAATCGGCCCAAGTGCGCTAAGTGCAACTATCACCACTCTGGGCCATGTAACAGGATTAAGTGCGATCGTTGTGGTAAGCTGGGGCATGTGCAGAAAGACTGTAGAGTCAACCTTCAGGGTAACCCACCCCCGCAGGGTCAGCAACAGAAGGGTGGAAAAGTGTGTTACCAGTGTGGTAGCGAGAACCATTTTAGAAAGAATTGTCCCCAGCTGAACGGTAATGGAAACAATGGGGGAAATAACAACAACACCAACACTGGTAATAACAACAACAACAACGGAAACAACTATGGGGCGCGTGGTAGAGCATTCGTGATTGGCTCTGGGGAAGCGAGGAATGATAACAACGTCGTGACGGGTACGTGTTCCTTGAACGACACTCTCGCTTCTGTTTTATATGATACTGGTGCAGATTATAGTTTTGTGTCATCAAAACTTAGCAGACAACTAGGGATAGTTCCTACATTGCTCGAGACCCCGTACTCTATAGAACTAGCTGATGGGAAGCCTGTTGAGGTAACCCACATTCTTCGTGACTGTGGGCTCGAACTGGATGGACAGTTGTTTGCCATCGACCTTTTACCTATCACCCTAGGAAGCTTTGATCTTGTGGTTGGCATGGACTGGTTGTCCAAGCACCACGCCGAAATTCTCTGCAAGGAGAAAGTTGTTCGTATCCCCCTTCCCAGTGGAGAACTCTTATCTGTCCAGGGTGATCGTGGTGGTGCCATAGTGGGTATCATCTCTTACTTGAAGGCCCAGAAGTGCATACGGAAGGGCTATCCAGCCATATTGGCTAACATTTCTGACACTCGAGCTGAAGTCGAAACAAAAATCGAGGACATCCCAGTGGTCCGAGATTTTCCAGATGTTTTCCCCGAGGAACTGCCAGGACTTCCACCGGTTCGCCAAGTGGAGTTCCAAATTGACCTTGCACCAGGCGCCGCCCCAGTTGCGCGTGCACCATACCGCCTTGCACCAGGCGAACTTCAAGAACTATCTACCCAACTCCAAGAACTATTGGATAGGGGTTTCATCAGACCTAGCTCTTCACCGTGGGGAGCCCCAGTCTTATTCGTGAAGAAGAAGGATGGGAGTTTCCGTATGTGCATCGATTACCGGGAATTAAATAAGGTGACAATTAAAAACCGCTACCCTTTACCTCGTATAGATGATCTATTCGACCAGCTTCAGGGGTCGAGTTTCTATTCCAAGATTGACTTAAGGTCGGGGTATCACCAACTGAGAGTCCGAGAGGAGGATGTGCCAAAGACAGCCTTTCGAACTCGTTATGGGCACTATGAATTTTTGGTAATGCCCTTCGGGCTGACCAATGCACCAGCTGTGTTCATGGACCTCATGAACCGGGTGTGCAAACCCTATCTAGACAAATTTGTCATAGTGTTCATAGACGACATTCTGATCTATTCCAAGAGTAGGGGAGAGCACGAGCAACACCTACGACTAATCTTGGAACTTCTGAAAAGTGAGCAGTTATATGCAAAATTCTCCAAGTGCGACTTCTGGATTCGTGAGGTCCAATTCTTGGGTCATGTGGTGAACGAGGCCGGAATACAGGTCGATCCCGCTAAGATTGATGCGATTAAAAGATGGGAGGCCCCTAAAACTCCCACGGAGGTCCGACAATTCCTTGGCCTTGCAGGTTATTATCGCAGATTCATTCAGGGATTCTCAAAAATCGCTCAACCCCTCACTGCTTTGACACAGAAGGGGATTACCTACAAGTGGGAAGATGCCCAAGAAGCTGCTTTTCAATTACTAAAGACTAAACTTTGCAGTGCTCCAATATTATCACTACCTGAGGGTACGGAGGACTTTGTGGTGTACTGTGATGCATCTATACAAGGACTAGGGTGTGTTTTGATGCAACGCGAGAAGGTGATCGCTTATGCTTCACGACAACTAAAAGTTCACGAGAAGAATTATCCCACACACGACTTGGAGCTGGGAGCGGTTGTCTTCGCTCTCAAAATTTGGAGACACTACCTCTACGGAACGAAGTGCACAATCTTCACAGATCATAAGAGTCTTCAGCACATATTTGATCAGAAGGTCCTAAACATACGGCAACGACGATGGGTCGAACTCTGGAATGATTATGACTGTGCTATCAAGTACCATCCAGGGAAAGCTAACGTAGTAGCTGATGCCCTGAGCCGTAAGGAAACGAAACCCAAACGTGTGCGAGCCTTACAACTTACCATACACTCTAATCTGCCTGATAAAATACGTGAAGCCCAAGGCGAGGCCTTGAAAAAGGAAAACATCGGGTTGGAAACATTGCATGGTGCTGACAAGCACCTAGAACTGAAGTCGGATGGGCTTCAGTACTTTATGGATCGAGTCTGGATTCCACGTTCAGGGGATCTTAGACAACTAGTGCTCGATGAGGCTCACACATCTCGTTATTCGGTACATCCTGGTTCGGACAAAATGTACCAGGACCTCAAAACTCTCTACTGGTGGCCAAACATGAAAGCAGAGATAGCCACTTATGTTAGTAAGTGCTTGACTTGTGCGAAGGTTAAGATTGAATATCAGAAACCTTCAGGCCTACTTCAACAACCAGAGATACCGATGTGGAAATGGGATGGGATTTCCATGGACTTCATTACGAAGCTTCCGAGAACAACAGCGGGCCATAACATGATTTGGGTTATCGTGGACCGCTTAACCAAATCGGCCCACTTCCTGGCAATAAAAGAAACGGACTCGTTAGAGAAGCTGGCGAACCTATATATCAAGGAGATAGTCTCTAGGCATGGGGTGCCTACTTCCATTATATCTGATCGCGATGGGCGATTCACTTCTCGATTCTGGACTACTCTCCAAGATGCTCTAGGAACTCGTCTCGATATGAGCACAGCCTATCACCCACAGACGGATGGGCAAAGTGAACGTACCATCCAAACATTAGAGGATCTGCTACGAGCATGCGTGGTGGACTTTGGTAATAACTGGGACAAGCACTTGCCCTTAATCGAGTTCTCTTACAACAATAGTTACCACACCTCGATTCAGTGTGCGCCTTTTGAGGCACTTTACGGGCGCAAGTGTAGGTCTCCTATCTGTTGGACTGAGGTTGGGGATAGCCAACTAACAGGTCCCGAACTCGTGCACGAAACCTCTGAGAAGATAGTGCAAATCAGAAACAGGATGGCTGCTGCTCGTGATCGGCAGAAAAGCTACGCGGACAAACGTAGAAAACCTTTGGAGTTCCAGGTTGGGGACAAGGTTTTGTTAAAGGTGTCACCTTGGAAAGGAGTGATACGCTTTGGGAAACGAGGGAAGTTGAATCCCCGTTATGTTGGACCTTTCGAGATTGTTAAAAGGATTGGTCCGGTAGCTTATCAGTTGAATTTACCAGACGAACTCAGTGGAGTGCATAATGTATTCCACGTCTCAAACTTGAAGAAATGCTTATCCGATACGACACTGGTAGTGCCACTGGAGGAGATCCAGGTGGACGACCAGCTACGGTTCATGGAAGAACCAGTGGAGATTCTTGAGCAGGGCGTCAAGAAACTCAGGCAAAGCACTATACCTATCGTGAAGGTACGGTGGAATTCCCGTCTAGGACCGGAATACACGTGGGAGCGCAGAGATCAGATGCGGCTCAAATATCCACACCTCTTTTCTGAACCTGAACCTGTGCATAGATCAAATGCCGAACATAAAGCAGCTCGCTCAAAGTGAATTTCGGGGCGAAATTCCTTTCAACTTGGGGATGATGTGACATCCGGAAACCAAGCATACATGTTTTTAGCTGGCTTTACTGTTTACTTGTTGAATTTCGGGACGAAATTCTTTTCAACTTGGGGATGATGTGATACCCCGAAAATTCAGGTTCTCACTTTAACTAAACTCTAGTTACATTCCTTGCATTATACTTAACTAGGGTTAGTTAGATAAGACATACGTGCATGGTTATGAGTCAATGTGTGATTGCATGATTAGTGAACCTCGGACGTTGGTGAATAATAAACTTATGGGTCTCGGTGATACCTGACAAACTTATGTGAAAACCATACGTGATTATGTGAACCTAAACCGAACACGTTAATAGAAATCATTAAAAGTGGAGCATGAGGTTGATTAGGGTCTTAATGCATGGGGTTACACTTGTTACGGTCCGAAATAACGAAAACGTCGAAGGATAACGCGTCGGGAGACGAAACGAGGCAAAAGCGCGCCACCCGGACCTGTGAGCGGCCGCTCACAGGCTCCGAGCGGCCGCTCCATTTAACCTGACGGGTCTAAACCGCCTCAAACTCATATTTAAGCATCCTTAACCCCCATGCAACCCTCATACTCAACCCTAATCGCCCCTTACTGCCCCACACGAATATTTCACTCAAACAACCCCTGCTAAGGCTCAAGATCATCAATTGGGAGGCTCCAAGGCGCGCGATTGATCGATTGGGAGAGCTAAGGGTATATTTTACGATTTCTTATGCTTCTACCTTGTGTTTTCATTAATAAAAGTCATATAACAAGTTTGTCCAGGTCTGAATGAGTTTATAAAACATTAAAGCATGAATCTTTTTGAAGATTAAATGGATTAAACATACTTATAAACGCTTAGTAACATCATAGGATACTTGTTGCGCAAGTAATTGGTGTTTTGATTCTTAAAGCTTTGATCTTGACATGTTTAATCATAGAATCTGATGGAATAGGTATTAGGAATGTTTTGTGTTGATAATTGATGATTGTTAATAGTTTTTATGCACACGGTAGGCGATTAAAGTATGATTTAGGCGAAACTAAAATCTGGACAGAATGGTTAGTCAAATTTGTAGGAGCTGTAACACGGCTCTAACATAATGATTTTAGTGTTTTCTTGGCATGGTTAGGTCACAACTGGTCTTAGCTTTTCATAATGGGTAAAATCATGTGTTTTGGACGCCGGATGAGTCGTTTTTGGAATTTTCATTGAAAATAGGTCAGATCAGAATTTCGGGTGTCAAATTGAGTCAACTTTGAAATATCATAACTCATGTTTTATAAAGCGTTGAGTCTTGAAATTTTTACAGAAGGTTAATATTGGAGTGTTGCAAGTTTTCCAAGTGGATTCATCCCGTTTGGATGAATACACAATTTTTGGGAAATTATTTACCAAACTGACCTGTTAAGAGTGTTTCTGAACATAGCTGAGTTGGACGAATTTTAATTATTTTTGTGTTAGGAGTTAAGACTAAACAAAAATAGGTATTGCCAAGTGAATCCCAAAGAAAATTCAGTAAAAATTTGGGAGAATAACTCACTGGTTTACTATTTTAAATAAATTCGTTTTGATGGCGCACAATCTGTCCTGAAAACACAGATTGTGTATTATGTGCTTATGTGATTACTTGAGGTCTTAGGTGATCTAAAATTGACATAAAACGGAAATACACATGTTTATGACACATACGGGCTGTAGAAACTAATTATAACCAACTCATTCACCAACGAGTCCGTAGGGTTTACTATTGCATGTAGAATCACTAGGCGTCGCATACACACTTTTGAATATTAAAACGCCTTGGACAAACGAGTTATATGGTGTAATGATGTTACGCCTATACTCACGTAGTGACACTGTTATTAGGGTGTCGGTAGCATATAATACTTGCTGTTCGGATTCTTTGCTTACGCGACAAGGTGAGTTTCACTACTTTTTCTCAAAGCATGCGTCTCGGGTTGAGACTACATTGGTAACGTTTTCTAGTCTATCTTGAGACAACTTTCTTTTACACATCCCGGGTTTGGGGTGCATGGTTCACGTGGTGAATCTATTTTTACTAATTCATATATATGTCCTTGATGAACTAAACCAAACACATCTTTTAAGTCCTTCAAAATACCGAATCAATTGCCGGTTGGGCAAGCGGGTTAATTAGTTGATAGCGCTATTAGGTCTAACAAACCTCACATCGTGCTGGGAGCACGGATGTGAACTATTAGCTTCAAACATAATCATTGTCGATGGACAATGATGCAAGGCATCCTTCTCCCGGTTATGGGAACTTGTTCATTAGTAGTTCGGTATTCGCCGGTTTTAGTTATCATGAGTGGGCTAGCTACCCCTGACATTTGAATTAGCTATTGTTTACAGGGTCTGAGAGACCAACGTTGTACACTTGACTTTTTGGGGTTTTGAGAACCTACGCTTTTATTTTCATCGCTTACTTATCTTGTGAACTCACCGACTTTATGTTGACACGTTTTAGCATGCTTTGCAGGTCCTTAGGTACGGAGCACGTTTTAGGGCATGCATCATTCGTGTCTTGGGTTATGAATATTTATTATTTCGTACTCTTAAACTTTGGTTTTGGGCGCGTTGTCTTGCGCAGACTTTTGCAATTGTTTTACTTTGTTTACGCTTCCGCATTACTTTAAATTGCTTGGTTAAACTTTGAAACTTTTTCTTAAAAACGAACTAAATGGTTTGGGCATTTAGAGTCGTTCATGATACTTATGGCTATGGGTCCTGGTTTGTCATGCACCTCGCGGTAAAACTCCGCAGTGGAAATTTGAGGGTGTGACAGATATTACTGATGATCCTAGTACTTCTAGTCAAAGAGAAACAGAATGTTGAAATATTACTGGATAATGAAGAAACCCCATAGGTAGAAGCTTCTCAACAGTATGTGTTACCACCAAGGGTTTACAGGGGAGTCCCACCAAAAAGATATTCCCCAGAAAAAAAGTCCAGAAGCTCAAAGTACCCTATGGCCAACTTAGCTGAAGGGAACTTATTTAAGGAAGCAAGAGCCTTCGCTGCAACAATCTACTCTGAAGAGACTCCTCCCAATGTAGAACAAGCCCTGAAGTCAAAAAACTGGAAGAATGCCATGGAGACTGAAATGAAAGCCCTGGTAAAGAATGAAACATGGGAGAAATGTGCTCTTCCACAAGGAAAAAAATCTCTAGGATGTCGCTGGGTCTATACAGTGAAATACAAACCAGATGGTACTATCGAAAGGTATAAGGCCCGGTTAGTTGCTGAAGGATACACTCAAACATATGGGATCGATTATTTAGAAACCTTTTCTCGAGTTGCAAAACTGGACACAATTAGAGTTCTCTTCTCCATAGCTGCCAACGAAGGGTGGCCACTTCACCAATTTGACGTTAAAAACGCTTTCCTACATGGAGAGTTAAAAGAAGAAGTTTATATGGAAGCTCCACCTGGATTCTTACATAATTTTAAACCCTGAGAAGTTTGTCATTTGAAGAAATCATTGTACGGGTTGAAACAGTCTCCCCGAGCCTGGTTTGGGAGTTCACCTTAGCAATGAAAAAATACGGTTTTAGGCAAAGCAACTCTGATCATACCTTGTTTCTTAAACGGAAGGGAGATTTTGTGACATGTTTAATTATCTATGTTGATGATATGATTATTACAGGAAATGATAAAGAAGAAATGGCAAAGTTAAAAGAAAGTCTATTCACAGAATTCGAGATGAAAGACCTAGGAAGACTCAAATACTTCCTTGGAATTTAAGTGTTACGGTCAAAACAAGGGATCTTCATCAATCAGAAGAAATATATTCTGGACTTGCTGGCAGAAGTTGGAATGATCGACTGCAAACCAGCAGAAACTCCCATGATTGCAAATCAAAAACTCTATGTGGAAGATGGAGCTGAGCTAGCCAATATGAATAGGTATCAACGAATAGTGGGAAAGCTAATATATCTTTCACACACTCGTCCAGACATAACCTATGCAGTAGGAGTAATAAGCCAGTTCATGCACAAGCCACAAGTCACACATATGGAGGCAGCCTTAAGAATCATCAGATATCTCAAGGGAACAGTTGGTCATGGAGTCCTATTCAAATCAAATGGTCATTTAAAAACTCAAATGTTTACTGATGCAGATTGGGCGGGGGATAAAGGGAACCGAAGATCAACATCAGGTTACTTTACATTAGTTGGTCGAAATCTCGTCACATGGAGAAGTAAGAAACAAAAGGTTGTTGCTCTTTCCAGTGCCGAAGCTGAATTTAGAGGAATAGCACGGGGTCTAGCAGAAGTTCTATGGGTGCGAAAACTCCTAACAAAGATTGGTTTCCCTCCCAAAGAAGCTAGCAAGATCATGTGTGACAATGAGGCCGCAATTCAAATATCAGAGAACTCTGTTCAACATGATTGAACTAGACATATAGAAGTGGACATACATTTCATTAAAGAGAAACTCGAAGCAAAAATAATTGAATTATCATCTGTCCTATCTGAAGATCAACTGGCGGATATCTTGACCAAAGCGGTTGGAGTGAAGATCTTAAGCAAGTGCTTAGACAAGTTGAATTTTGGAGATCCCACTATTCAACTTGAAGGGGGGTGTTAGAAAAAAAAGGAATTGATTGAGGGATCAACAACATCATCTCCCAAAATTATAGAGATTGACCGAGCTAATTTACAGCCATGATGACAGCCAATGATTTCTCATTCTTTCCTTTCTATGGCTTCCTAGAGTAGTATAAATATGAGATGTATTTTTCAATGTTTGATACAACTCTTAATTATCAATAAACAATACAATTCTGTTCTCCATTTTCTCACAGCTTAAGAAAACATACTTTCGTCAGAATGTTTATAGAATTTTAAACTTTATTAATTATAAAAGATATTGGGTTCACGAAATGTTTGAACTAAATAATATTTCAGATTGTCGGTACAATTTTTGAAATCATAAAGATATAACGTATGTAATATGACTATACGAGTGTATGAGTTGGCTTTCGATCATATAAACTGGAAGCGCAATCTTAGTTATGTTTATTTAAATTTAAATGAAAAATAGAAGATGATGTGGCAAATGTAAGGGTATGTAAGTATGTTTGTATGGTTGAAGGTGAAATTGATGATTTTTAAAGACTTGTATGGATTTTTAAACATTTGTAAAGCTATTAGGTGGCAGCTGACTAGGCAGCTAAGAGAGCCTAAGGACAGCCTTAACATTGAAGATAGTGTAGGTGTTCAATATAATATGGATTAGGTTGTTGATACGGAGAGGATGACTAGATGTAGAAATAGCATTCCTTTGATAACGCTAACGATTAAACACTTTAAAATTTATACATCCTTTATTTACAAACTATTTGGTCTAAATCAAAAGGAAACTATATCCAGATTTTAGACCACCATTATTATTCAAATTGTAATTTTAGACTAGTATGCACAACTTGCTGTTTTGTAAAGCATAATCGCCTTAATTAATCAAGCACTATATCCTATCTCCAAAGGACTCCATTGCCCAAGATCATGCTTGCTACAAACATCTGCCGAGGCGGCCGCCATGGCCCCCTCCGTAACCTTATTGTTACAAATGTTGGCAAACGCGCGCATGTGTTTCATCCCGTATTCCGTCAGCGCACCACAATGCGTCTCATACACTCGAACCTATCGATATAAAACCAAAATCATAACATAAAAGTTAAAACTTTTATAAATGTCTTAGTTCTTATCTTTTCTTTCTTTTCTCAAATTTTGTAGGATTCATCTATGGATTTCAAGCGACAATTATAATTTTTTTCTATCGGTAGTGAAAGTTTGTTTTCTAGTTGTGACTGGTGATACTTACCATGGATTTCAAGCATCCCCAATCATCTACGATTGGTTTCCCTTGAGCACGAAGCGAGTTGAGGATAATAAAACCATTGTCCGAGCCAAATAGTCTTGCCCCAATAGCATCCACACTACTATCCAAATGTGCACGATGATTCTTTATGTCATTGATCTGCTTCAACATGTCTGCTTTTTCTTGTGACCCTTCGATCATTTTCTCATACTATACAATATACAACGTTACCAAAAGTTAATTTTCCTTACATTAAGATTCTATAAACGTAGACCAAAATCTTCGTCTCCTACCTTACGTTGGAAGAACACAAGATCCGCATCTCTTTGGTTAACGACGCCCATAGGGGCGTCCTTAACAAGAGCGTTATCAGCTACAGTAGATGCACCAAAACCTTGATAAAGGGAAATGCTCTCCGATCTAATGTCCTTAGTACCATACTCCATTACATGAGATCCTTCAGAGCTGTTGTGATTGTAAGTCCTCACTTTTACCTAATTTTTTTTTTTTTTAAATTCTCAAAGTTAACAAACATGTTACATGACAACCAATGTTTTACTACGCGATATTTGGTCACTAACCTTTTCGTATTGTTGTTCTAATGTTTCGCCTTCAGTATGTTGTTGGTCACTAACAGGAAATAAAATTAGAAAGCTAATCCAAAAAAATCAATTTAAATTTTTTTAAAAGAATAAAGATGAATTAACATCCTATATATACCTATCTTCCATCCACGCGACGCTATACAAATCACCCAAGCAAGTATCATACTTGGGTGGAGGAGGGGGATCCATATCAGGGCAATAAGTTCCCCAACTATTTTCGTCCGGATTTGAAGCAGTGGTGACATAGATATTCATATTTTCTTTTAACAAACCTTCAAAGATACTCCCACTCTCACAGGATTCGACATATATAACCTAGTAGAATGTGAATATGATTATATATTATTACAAAATATCATATGTTTGTGTTATGAAAATTAAGGAAATAAAAGCTCACCATTTCTTTGTATGTCCCAGCAGCATGTTTCTTTTCCAAAACCTCTATCAAGTCCTTTGCATAAACATCAGGCAAATTTGGCATTCCTATGATTAAGGTTTATAAAAAATGTTAATAGATTGTCTTTATCTTCTATATAAACTACTTTTGTTTGAGTATATTAATTTCATAAAAAAGAATTAGGATGATAAATGTAGTGACCAAGTGTTCCCGGCCCGCCATGATCACTGTAGTATATGAAGATCCGATCGTTCGGTTTACTATCAACGACCTTCCCACTTCCGCCTTTCAGTGATTCTTTATCACCAAGTATCACGGCATAGAGATTGGACGCTGTCACACTTTTACCAGTGTAATCCTGTAAATAATTATATTGGTCCTACAATAGTTAATAGTATGAAATATGAATTGGGCTTTCTTGATGATATAACTATGTTAAATGTTTTTTTAGTGGGCTTTAGCCCATTTAAGGTTTGTAAAATCTGGTCCTAGGGTCGTAGTAACTCGCACTTCGTTGCGGGGCGCTTGTTTTGCAAAAGTGTGCGATAGTAAGGTTGCTCAGTACCAAAGGCATTATAGCCCAGCGGCATCTTGGTGGTGGGATAAGAGTTAGGGACTATAACGTCCTGTGTTCGAATCTCACAAAAGGGGGTTTTCTCATAATTATGAGTTTCCTCCTGAATTGGTGACTTGGTGGTGGAATATGATCGCGTGGTATCACTGGTGGCACGATGATACTCCAGTGGTCCGTGAGTGATTCCAATTGGCCGTTCAAAAAAAAAAAAAGTAAGGTTGCTCAGTAAGGCGGCAGTGTTTAATTTGGTTAGTTACTATTTTATTGATATGAAGAACATCTAGAATAATTCTAATACACAAAAAGAGCTATTTGTCGTTATAAAAAATAAAGGTAGCGTTCTTTCATGGAAATGAAATGGAATTCGAAAGGAATTGGAATGTGTATTCGACTTCTTATGTTGCTCGTTACAACAAAAGAAAAAGTTGTAATTAAACAACAACATATGGAAGGGAATCCATGTTTCAATTTCATCGAGAATGAAATGGAATTCGGAAGGAAATGGAAGAGCTATTTGTCTTTATAAAAAATAAAGGTAGCGTTCTTTCACGGGAATGAAATGAAATTCGGAAGGAATTGGAATGTGTATTCGACTTCTTATGTTGCTAGTTACAACAAAAGAAAAAGTTGTAATTAAACAACAACATATGGAAGGGAATCCATGTTTCAATTTCATCGAGACTTCGTTCTATTTTATGAAACGAACAAATCAAAATTCCAAAACAAATTATGGTTCTCGCGCGAATTTCAATTCCAATTCCTTTGTAATCCATGAAAACGAACGCTACCAAAGTGTTTATTAAAAAAATTAATATAATTTTAAGAAAATCAAACTTCCAATGTCTTGTTATATAGTAGTATTAGAAATGATAGCAGGGTAAACATCAGCATGCTATACCAACGAATCAATGATTTGTTTTGTGGTTTAATAATTAAAAAATTATTAAAAAGGCGGGGAGAGACTCGTTCCCAAGTTTAAGAAGGGCGTGGCAGGCGTGTAAGACCATAAGGAGTGTTGAGGGAGAAAGAGTGGAATGAAAAGTCATGTAGCACTTTTAGGTCCCATATGGAGGGAATGAAAATTGTGGGGTGTGAGTGGGTGGGGGGGGGGGGGGGGGGGGAGGAAGGATTATTATTATTATTATTATTATTATTATTATTATTATTATTATTATTATTATTATTATTATTATTATTATTATTATTATTATTATTATTAATATTAATGTGATAAAGTTAAAAAAAAAAAAAAAACCAACCAATTAAAACAAAAAGCAAGTGTCCATACGCCGATGGTGATCCCCCCTCCCCCTTCCCGCCCTTCTTCCACGCCCACTAGGGGTGGTGTTCGGAGTGTGGGGGGGGGGGGGGGGGGGGAGGAATATTATTAATTTATTATTATTATTATTATTATTATTATTATTATTATTATTATTATTATTATTAATGTGTTAAAGTTAAAAAAAATCAACCAATCAAAACAAAAAGCAAGTGCCCCCACGCCAATGGTGACCCCCTCCCCCCCCCCTCAAGCCCTTCTTCCCGCCCCCACTCCGGGTGGTTAAGCCATCAGACAAAACAAGTTTTTTGCATGTGTCTGTTTTTCTACAGTGCTATATATTCTATTCACAAATGAATTCAGTGGCTTAGTTATTATTTTTATTATTATTGTTTGAACGGCCAACTAAATACGTCTAAACTATTATCAATAGGTTGGCACTGACAAATGACCGTCCAAGTCTACCAGGCCATTAGCCACCAATTCGGGAAAACCCACCTCCAAAGCTCACTATGATAAAACATCTCTTAATCAGATTTGAATTTGAGACCAAATGACCTCATGCTCTTATCTTCATTTCTCAATACCATTCCACCAAATGACAAGAACGATGACTTAGATATTTAATTCATCATTTATGAGCAACTTGTCACGGAGAAACTCTCTTTTCTCGCGTGCGGCCTTAGATCACCATCTAAGTAAGCCTTGCCGACTTAAAGTCGTTGGTTTTAGTAATGAACGTCTTTGAAAGTGGTGTTGGGTCGCAAGTTAGAAGCTTGTAAGACTTGATCACAAGTTTACATGTAAAGTTCTTGGTATTTCACAAGAAAGTAATACAAAGTAGTGATGGTTTACAAGATGTAAGGGGTGTCCCAAATGAGACCCCTAATGCCATATTTATACTACATTGATTTTATTCTAGAGTGTTCTACAATTATCTATACAAAAATCTACTAGATACATTCTAGTAAGATCATGGCATTTTGAGTGTTATCTTGAGGATTCTAGAAGCTTCTTGGCAGCACTTTTATGGTTGTTTTGTCCAGCCCTTTCCGGCGTTTTCTAGACCCTTCAAGGCTGGTTATTGATGCTTGTAGATGCTCCAAGGTTTCTGGAATGCTGTGGGCTGTTCCGGAGACTTCCAAGCAGCTCTAGACGCGACTAGATGGCCCCGGAAAGGTCTAGAAGCTGAAAATTTATTGCTGAATTTTGGCGGGTCGTGACATCCTCCCCCACCTAAATTCGCGACGTCCTCGTCATGATTCTTGAGTTTCCCAAGACTCTTCATGTATTGTATTGCTGATAATGTCTTGCCTCGTTTCCTTATGTCCGGTTCCAAGGTTGCCGTGTGCACTTTGTCTTCCTTGATGATGTATAGTGTGTTAATGAAAGTCACTGGAATGGCTCTCTCTTTACGGAAGAAATCCATCCCGAGCACGATATCATAATCGTCGATTGGTACAATCGAGAAGTGTAGCTTGCCAGTCCAGGTTCCGATCTTAGCCTTTACGCCCCATGCGATTCCTTCTATTGATTTGGGCTCTCCATTAGCGGCTTTGATCCACCCTTCCTGTGTGGTGATTCTCAGGCCGAGTTTTCTAGCCATGTTTGGTGACATAAAATTGTGGCTAGCCCCGATATCGGTTAGCGCCTTTACGACATGCCCTTTTATTTCTACGTTGACGAAGCGAAGCCCTTGTGATTTATTGTTGTCCATAATCGAAGTCGGCTTTGTTTGGTTCGCCATTGCCAAGGGTCTTCCTTCTTGTGTTGTTAAAGCATTAAGAACTTGGAGTTGCATCGCTCCTAGCCGAACCTCTTCAGTTTCCTCGGGTTCGTCATCATCGCCGGTCCTTATTAGGGCCGTTAACTTGGCCTTCTTTGGGCAATCTCGGGCATTATGTGGCCCGTCGCAAAGGAAACATCCTTTGTTTACAGCTTTGTTTTTGTCATATAAGGTTATTGCCCGGTTATCATTCTTCCGGTATTGATTTTGATTGACGGGTTTTGCTCCCCCACCTTTTCCATCACTAGTCTCAGTGGTGGCTGGTGATTTTTGCCATCGGTTCTCGTTTCGATCGTTTAAGTTTTCCGCAACGGCGATAGCCGATGACAAGTCTTGAACATTTCTTCGTTCAAGTTCGGTTTTTGCCCATTGTTGCAACCCGTCGATGAAGTATATAAGGGAGTCCTTGGGCGATAAGTCCGGAATCTCAAGCACAAGGGTAGTGAAATCATTAATATAATCTTTTATGCTACCCTTTTGCCTTAGATTGCGAAGCCGAATCTTGGCATCATGTTCGGCATTCTCCGGATAAAATTGTTTCTTAATCTCTTTTACAAAATCAGCCCAAGTTTTGATATCACACATACCTTTTTCGATTTCCATGTGTTTTCTTCTCCACCATAAAGCTGCATTCTCCTTCAAGTATAAAGTCACCGCCTTGAGTTTCTTGTTGTCCTCAATGATGTCTACGGCTTCAAAATATTGTTCTATCTCCCATATAAAATCGTCAACAGCTCGCGCCTCTCGTTTCCCGACGAAAGGTGATGGTTTTGGCACTTCGGTCTTCGAAGAGATAGTAGTGTCGCCTCTATTTGCCAAGACTTGTTTGCAGACACTAAGTTCTGTTTGTAATTCTTTAAACTTTTCAGCAAACTTTCTTTCAATGTTGTTTTGAACTTGTTCAAGCTCCTTCATAAACATTTCTTTTAGCTCGCCCTGCATGACTATTATAGCGAGTTTGACATCATCCCTTAGCTCGCCGAGTTCGCTGCCTAGTGGTTCCACTTGATGTAGCGACTCGTTAGTGTTTGTTTTGAATACGTCGAATTCAGCTTTGAATTCTTCAACTTGTGTTTTGAATTCAGCAATTCTTGTTTCAACATCCTCGACTCGTTTGTCGGTGCTTGCAACCCAATCCTTGGATACATCTCGACTCTTTCTTCCTCCTTTTCGAGTCTCTTCTCGTCCACGAACATCGTCTCCACCTGGAGTGTTTGGAATCTTGCCTGGTTCAGCCATATCCCAGGAGAATCGTTATTGCTCTGATACCACTTGTCACGGAGAAACTCTCTTTTCTCGCGTGCGGCCTTAGATCACCATCTAAGTAAGCCTTGCCGACTTAAAGTCGTTGGTTTTAGTAATGAACGTCTTTGAAAGTGGTGTTGGGTCGCAAGTTAGAAGCTTGTAAGACTTGATCACAAGTTTACAAGTAAAGTTCTTGGTATTTCACAAGAAAGTAATACAAAGTAGTGATGGTTTACAAGATGTAAGGGGTGTCCCAAATGAGACCCCTAATGCCATATTTATACTACATTGGTTTTATTCTAGAGTGTTCTACAATTATCTATACAAAAATCTACTAGATACATTCTAGTAAGATCATGGCATTTTGAGTGTTATCTTGAGGATTCTAGAAGCTTCTTGGCAGCACTTTTATGGTTGTTTTGTCCAGCCCTTTCCGGCGTTTTCTAGACCCTTCAAGGCTGGTTATTGATGCTTGTAGATGCTCCAAGGTTTCTGGAATGCTGTGGGCTGTTCCGGAGACTTCCAAGCAGCTCTAGACGCGACTAGATGGCCCCGGAAAGGTCTAGAAGCTGAAAATTTATTGCTGAATTTTGGCGGGTCGTGACATCCTCCCCCACCTAAATTCGCGACGTCCTCGTCATGATTCTTGAGTTTCCCAAGACTCTTCATGTATTGTATTGCTGATAATGTCTTGCCTCGTTTCCTTATGTCCGGTTCCAAGGTTGCCGTGTGCACTTTGTCTTCCTTGATGATGTATAGTGTGTTAATGAAAGTCACTGGAATGGCTCTCTCTTTACGGAAGAAATCCATCCCGAGCACGATATCATAATCGTCGATTGGTACAATCGAGAAGTGTAGCTTGCCAGTCCAGGTTCCGATCTTAGCCTTTACGCCCCATGCGATTCCTTCTATTGATTTGGGCTCTCCATTAGCGGCTTTGATCCACCCTTCCTGTGTGGTGATTCTCAGGCCGAGTTTTCTAGCCATGTTTGGTGACATAAAATTGTGGCTAGCCCCGATATCGGTTAGCGCCTTTACGACATGCCCTTTTATTTCTACGTTGACGAAGCGAAGCCCTTGTGATTTATTGTTGTCCATAATCGAAGTCGGCTTTGTTTGGTTCGCCATTGCCAAGGGTCTTCCTTCTTGTGTTGTTAAAGCATTAAGAACTTGGAGTTGCATCGCTCCTAGCCGAACCTCTTCAGTTTCCTCGGGTTCGTCATCATCGCCGGTCCTTATTAGGGCCGTTAACTTGGCCTTCTTTGGGCAATCTCGGGCATTATGTGGCCCGTCGCAAAGGAAACATCCTTTGTTTACAGCTTTGTTTTTGTCATATAAGGTTATTGCCCGGTTATCATTCTTCCGGTATTGATTTTGATTGACGGGTTTTGCTCCCCCACCTTTTCCATCACTAGTCTCAGTGGTGGCTGGTGATTTTTGCCATCGGTTCTCGTTTCGATCGTTTAAGTTTTCCGCAACGGCGATAGCCGATGACAAGTCTTGAACATTTCTTCGTTCAAGTTCGGTTTTTGCCCATTGTTGCAACCCGTCGATGAAGTATATAAGGGAGTCCTTGGGCGATAAGTCCGGAATCTCAAGCACAAGGGTAGTGAAATCATTAATATAATCTTTTATGCTACCCTTTTGCCTTAGATTGCGAAGCCGAATCTTGGCATCATGTTCGGCATTCTCCGGATAAAATTGTTTCTTAATCTCTTTTACAAAATCAGCCCAAGTTTTGATATCACACATACCTTTTTCGATTTCCATGTGTTTTCTTCTCCACCATAAAGCTGCATTCTCCTTCAAGTATAAAGTCACCGTCTTGAGTTTCTTGTTGTCCTCAATGATGTCTACGGCTTCAAAATATTGTTCTATCTCCCATATAAAATCGTCAACAGCTCGCGCCTCTCGTTTCCCGACGAAAGGTGATGGTTTTGGCACTTCGGTCTTCGAAGAGATAGTAGTGTCGCCTCTATTTGCCAAGACTTGTTTGCAGACACTAAGTTCTGTTTGTAATTCTTTAAACTTTTCAGCAAACTTTCTTTCAATGTTGTTTTGAACTTGTTCAAGCTCCTTCATAAACATTTCTTTTAGCTCGCCCTGCATGACTATTATAGCGAGTTTGACATCATCCCTTAGCTCGCCGAGTTCGCTGCCTAGTGGTTCCACTTGATGTAGCGACTCGTTAGTGTTTGTTTTGAATACGTCGAATTCAGCTTTGAATTCTTCAACTTGTGTTTTGAATTCAGCAATTCTTGTTTCAACATCCTCGACTCGTTTGTCGGTGCTTGCAACCCAATCCTTGGATACATCTCGACTCTTTCTTCCTCCTTTTCGAGTCTCTTCTCGTCCACGAACATCGTCTCCACCTGGAGTGTTTGGAATCTTGCCTGGTTCAGCCATATCCCAGGAGAATCGTTATTGCTCTGATACCACTTGTCACGGAGAAACTCTCTTTTCTCGCGTGCGGCCTTAGATCACCATCTAAGTAAGCCTTGCCGACTTAAAGTCGTTGGTTTTAGTAATGAACGTCTTTGAAAGTGGTGTTGGGTCGCAAGTTAGAAGCTTGTAAGACTTGATCACAAGTTTACAAGTAAAGTTCTTGGTATTTCACAAGAAAGTAATACAAAGTAGTGATGGTTTACAAGATGTAAGGGGTGTCCCAAATGAGACCCCTAATGCCATATTTATACTACATTGGTTTTATTCTAGAGTGTTCTACAATTATCTATACAAAAATCTACTAGATACATTCTAGTAAGATCATGGCATTTTGAGTGTTATCTTGAGGATTCTAGAAGCTTCTTGGCAGCACTTTTATGGTTGTTTTGTCCAGCCCTTTCCGGCGTTTTCTAGACCCTTCAAGGCTGGTTATTGATGCTTGTAGATGCTCCAAGGTTTCTGGAATGCTGTGGGCTGTTCCGGAGACTTCCAAGCAGCTCTAGACGCGACTAGATGGCCCCGGAAAGGTCTAGAAGCTGAAAATTTATTGCTGAATTTTGGCGGGTCGTGACATCCTCCCCCACCTAAATTCGCGACGTCCTCGTCATGATTCTTGAGTTTCCCAAGACTCTTCATGTATTGTATTGCTGATAATGTCTTGCCTCGTTTCCTTATGTCCGGTTCCAAGGTTGCCGTGTGCTCTTTGTCTTCCTTGATGATGTATAGTGTGTTAATGAAAGTCACTGGAATGGCTCTCTCTTTACGGAAGAAATCCATCCCGAGCACGATATCATAATCGTCGATTGGTACAATCGAGAAGTGTAGCTTGCCAGTCCAGGTTCCGATCTTAGCCTTTACGCCCCATGCGATTCCTTCTATTGATTTGGGCTCTCCATTAGCGGCTTTGATCCACCCTTCCTGTGTGGTGATTCTCAGGCCGAGTTTTCTAGCCATGTTTGGTGACATAAAATTGTGGCTAGCCCCGATATCGGTTAGCGCCTTTACGACATGCCCTTTTATTTCTACGTTGACGAAGCGAAGCCCTTGTGATTTATTGTTGTCCATAATCGAAGTCGGCTTTGTTTGGTTCGCCATTGCCAAGGGTCTTCCTTCTTGTGTTGTTAAAGCATTAAGAACTTGGAGTTGCATCGCTCCTAGCCGAACCTCTTCAGTTTCCTCGGGTTCGTCATCATCGCCGGTCCTTATTAGGGCCGTTAACTTGGCCTTCTTTGGGCAATCTCGGGCATTATGTGGCCCGTCGCAAAGGAAACATCCTTTGTTTACAGCTTTGTTTTTGTCATATAAGGTTATTGCCCGGTTATCATTCTTCCGGTATTGATTTTGATTGACGGGTTTTGCTCCCCCACCTTTTCCATCACTAGTCTCAGTGGTGGCTGGTGATTTTTGCCATCGGTTCTCGTTTCGATCGTTTAAGTTTTCCGCAACGGCGATAGCCGATGACAAGTCTTGAACATTTCTTCGTTCAAGTTCGGTTTTTGCCCATTGTTGCAACCCGTCGATGAAGTATATAAGGGAGTCCTTGGGCGATAAGTCCGGAATCTCAAGCACAAGGGTAGTGAAATCATTAATATAATCTTTTATGCTACCCTTTTGCCTTAGATTGCGAAGCCGAATCTTGGCATCATGTTCGGCATTCTCCGGATAAAATTGTTTCTTAATCTCTTTTACAAAATCAGCCCAAGTTTTGATATCACACATACCTTTTTCGATTTCCATGTGTTTTCTTCTCCACCATAAAGCTGCATTCTCCTTCAAGTATAAAGTCACCGCCTTGAGTTTCTTGTTGTCCTCAATGATGTCTACGGCTTCAAAATATTGTTCTATCTCCCATATAAAATCGTCAACAGCTCGCGCCTCTCGTTTCCCGACGAAAGGTGATGGTTTTGGCACTTCGGTCTTCGAAGAGATAGTAGTGTCGCCTCTATTTGCCAAGACTTGTTTGCAGACACTAAGTTCTGTTTGTAATTCTTTAAACTTTTCAGCAAACTTTCTTTCAATGTTGTTTTGAACTTGTTCAAGCTCCTTCATAAACATTTCTTTTAGCTCGCCCTGCATGACTATTATAGCGAGTTTGACATCATCCCTTAGCTCGCCGAGTTCGCTGCCTAGTGGTTCCACTTGATGTAGCGACTCGTTAGTGTTTGTTTTGAATACGTCGAATTCAGCTTTGAATTCTTCAACTTGTGTTTTGAATTCAGCAATTCTTGTTTCAACATCCTCGACTCGTTTGTCGGTGCTTGCAACCCAATCCTTGGATACATCTCGACTCTTTCTTCCTCCTTTTCGAGTCTCTTCTCGTCCACGAACATCGTCTCCACCTGGAGTGTTTGGAATCTTGCCTGGTTCAGCCATATCCCAGGAGAATCGTTATTGCTCTGATACCACTTGTCACGGAGAAACTCTCTTTTCTCGCGTGCGGCCTTAGATCACCATCTAAGTAAGCCTTGCCGACTTAAAGTCGTTGGTTTTAGTAATGAACGTCTTTGAAAGTGGTGTTGGGTCGCAAGTTAGAAGCTTGTAAGACTTGATCACAAGTTTACAAGTAAAGTTCTTGGTATTTCACAAGAAAGTAATACAAAGTAGTGATGGTTTACAAGATGTAAGGGGTGTCCCAAATGAGACCCCTAATGCCATATTTATACTACATTGGTTTTATTCTAGAGTGTTCTACAATTATCTATACAAAAATCTACTAGATACATTCTAGTAAGATCATGGCATTTTGAGTGTTATCTTGAGGATTCTAGAAGCTTCTTGGCAGCACTTTTATGGTTGTTTTGTCCAGCCCTTTCCGGCGTTTTCTAGACCCTTCAAGGCTGGTTCTTGATGCTTGTAGATGCCCCAAGGTTTCTGGAATGTTGTGGGCTGTTCCGGAGACTTCCAAGCAGCTCTAGACGCGACTAGATGGCCCCGGAAAGGTCTAGAAGCTGAAAATTTATTGCTGAATTTTGGCGGGTCGTGACAAACTACACACTTAACAATCCACTGTGTTTTATTTTTTTGTATGAACAAAAAAAACAAGTAAAACGTCCTAGCACATATCTCTTCAATGGCAGTGATCCATACGTGGTAAAAATAAGTTCATATTGGTACTTGGTTGAAGTGGATCTAAAAATCTTTCTTGGTTTAGATATATGTAAAATTTAATTTATTTTTCTTACGGCCAAAATACTTTTTACGCATACGGGAGTGTATTAGGTATGAAAAATTATAATAATGAAAAAAAAAAAAAAAACTTAGATTAAATTAGGTTTGTTGACTTGTAGGTCAGATTTGTCCCACTATGGGTCTCCCACTTACAAAAATAAATTTTGATTCCCTTTACTATATAATAAAACGTAAGAAGGAAAAAAAAGAAAAAGACAATACAACATATTCTCTTATTTAATGATGTGATTACAATAACTTCTTTTGTAGTATTTTGAATTTTTGATTACACCTTCAGATATACTCTAACGCATCGGTGTATTAAAGATATCATGTAGACTTCAGGGTTTTAAATACCACTTCCTTCTATACGTTAAGAATGTTAAAAGGGTCATTTGTTAATATGTTAGAGATTTTGAAAGAATTTTAGGTGAGTCCTTTTATGGATGGGGCTCACTTCTTTGAGTAACACATATATAATAAAAATTCAGTTCACATATACATTTTATGTTCATTTCCTTATACATATTTAACTTTCACTAACAATGAGAAAAGTTTAATCAAACATAAAGGAACAAATACTATACAACGCAATAATATTACCGAGCAACATATGCCTAGATTAGTATGTTTGTATTTACTAACCATTTAAAATTAAACAATAGTAAAATAAGAAAGAAAAGCAGCACCTTAGGCACACCAGCGTAGACATCGTGACCTTTAGGATGGTTGATTATAATCCCAGGCTTCGGATTATTCTCATTGTTTGCAATATCATCGTACATGAACACTATGATATTCTCGTCTTTTAATCCTCCTCTTTTTAGTATTTGATATGCGTGACAAATATCAGCCTAAGTAACATGAACAAAAATAATAAATATTGCATGAGAATAGTATGCAATAACATATAACATATATATGTCAACATATATTCACCTGATGCCTATAGTTATAGTATCCGTTTGAACCAGCAACAAGGACCGCCCATGTTGTACTACCTTTTTTTCCTTGTTTTACTTCGTCAAGCGAGCACGACCCTTTTAGATAGCACGGCAATCGAGCACTTTCCAATGATGTTGGAGTCAAGATTAGCAACAAAAGGTTGAGTTTGAAAACTATATGGCAAGACACCATGGTGAAAAGGAGTGAATGATTTAGAGAGTTAGAAAAAAAATAAGGGTCACACTTGACTTTTATAGTGACAAACTTCAAGAGGTTGAGTGCTATTTTAAAACGACCCACTGAAATTGTTTACAACACGCTAATACATAAACATACAAGGTTTAGCTTTCGGATTTTGTTTTGTATAAAAATGGTAGTGCAAGGCAACAAAAGGATATGGAATATGAAAATGGGCAATTGAGGTCGGCTCCAAATATGAATTGTCATCCACGATGTAATAGGTGATTGCTCCACAATGCTTCACAATTTGCAATGATTGCTCCACATAATTTTACTTTATATGAGATAATTGGTGCATTTTTTCAGCTTTTATATTGATGAAATATTCGTATGATTTTTATTCATCATTACATATTCTATTTCCCGTAGACAAGTGTTTGAAAACTTTTAATCCAGTCTATGATCAAGATAAAATTATATGAAACAGAGTTTAAAAAACTATGCGAATAATGACATATTACTGATTTTAATACAACTTTTCTATGATCAAGATTTATTCATTAACTTTTTTTTTAATACATACTTTTTATTATAAATTCATTGTTCAAATGACAATTATAATCGTATTTATATAACTACAATAATGTTTATTTATATATTATTATTATTTTTATTTTTATTCAAATCGATAGCCACCGTCCACCTCCATCACTCCGCTCCCACCACAACCATCATCTTAAACCCAATTCATCTTTATTGTAACAAATATATAATATATATATATATATATATATATATATATATATATATATATTATCTCTAGACAAAAGATCAAATACAAACAAAATTATCGTGCGAACAGTACGAACTGAAGGGAACAAAAAAAAAGTGGCGGTGGCATTTTCGTAAATAATGACTACCACTCTTTGTTGTATAATTACTCTAGTGTATATAATTACTCTAGAGTAAAAAAGTGGCGGTGACATTTTCGTAAATAATGACCACCACTCTTGTTGTATAATTACTCTAGTTATATAACTACGCTATATAATTACTTTAGAGTAATTTTATAATTACTCTAGTTATATAATTACGCTAGTTATATAAAGTTTCCAATATTTACAGAAATGCCACCGCGTGTTTTTTACTTCAGTTCGTACGATAAAGCCTATTTGTACGTGAACTTTACTCTTATCTCTAAATATAATTCTTTTAATTACTTGATTACAGAGAACGTTAATATGCCCATATTTTCTATTTATATTGTGGTACTTCTATATTTATGGTGATTTTATTTCTAAGATCTCGAAAAAAAAAACTCCTTTTAAACCAACAATCCTCATAGATTAGCGTCACTCTTTTTATCTTATCACTACAAGAATTGTAAGCAATAGAAGCGATAAAATTAGAACCGACTTTTAAAAAGTCAATCGTCTCTATTGCTCAGGTTAGATTATGGACCGTTATATCATGATAAGATCCGAAGGCTTAGATGATTGGAATTAAACTGAGAAATAGAGGCGACTTGAAGTCGCTGCAAAAACCCATGATCTGGAAGAGCACGTTGTAACTTCCATGGGCTGTTGGTTCTTAATATGATCTGACGACCGAAATCAGATCGTACCAAATTGAGCAATAACGGCGTCATGAGCTAAAGCTCGAAAAAAGCATCTTAGCAGGAACAACCTTCTTCCTCCTCATTTTCTCTCCATCGCTACCCTCTCTATTGTTTGTTCTCTCTCTTTATTCCGACACTATCCAACCGGTTCACCCCACCAGCGACTCACATGCCACCACCACGGTTCACCCCACCACTGGCTCACCCCTACACCACCACCAACATTCACTTCCTGCCTCCTTCGCTGCTTTCCCACCATCGTTGTTCAGCTCCGGGAACCTCTCTGTCACGGTCTGGGTTTATTTCTCTCTTTATTTGTTTTTAATATTTTGTTTAAATTGTTGCCTTTTCTTGTAGTGTGTGTTTATAGGAGCACCGATTCACGACCTCAATTGTCGGAGAACAGCTAGAGTGCCACTTGTAAGTAATTTTTTTGTTAAAAATTTTGTTAGTCGTCACTAATAGTATGTTTTGGTTCGATTTTGTATTTGGTGTTGTTATAGATGGTTGTATTTCAGGTTAAAGTAGGGTTTATATTTCAAAGTTATTAAGTATGTTAGTAGATATTTTTTTAAGTATTTTGTGAATATTTAGTTGTTGGATTGGTTTTTGTATAATTTATTTAGTCTATGTCTATGTATAAAAAGAAGAAATTAATTAGCAAAATAAACCAAAAAAAGATTAAGGGTGAAATAAGGCAAGTGCTACAAAAATGGTTCAGCGATCGAAAAAAAGGCCAAAAGCTGAGTTTCGAAATGCATGAGGGTACGAAAATGTTGAGCGAGCAAGGGCCCAAGTACCGGGTGATATGACTAGTGAGAATTGGTAGAAAGCTATAAATCATGTCATGACGCCAGAACATATCAAACGGTGGTTAACTAACCAAGCATGCCGTGTGCAACAAAAATACTTTAACCAAGGGGGAACGAGTTCTTACGCTACTTGTTATAAAGAGATTCGGCTTTATATAAAAGTTTATATATATATATATATATTGTGACACCCGGCATATTCAGGTTAATACGTTTCATACTTTACATACCTACATTTCATACTCTACATACATATGTTTCATACTTTGCATACATACGAGTCTACCTCAACGAAAACATTGAAAACAACTACTTAATATCATACTTGACCGGGTCGGTTGAGTCGTATCGATGATTCGGGAATCATCGGGAGTCGTTACAATGGTCCGAGGGACCATTGGGTGTCAGTCCATAACCATGTGTACAAGGATCGGCGATTTGTAGAATCGCCGGGCTTATTGCACACACGCAATTCTTGAGTCCCGGGAATTGGTGATCGGGTGGGAACGTGTTAGTTATCGTGCATTACATACTTATAATCATTATGTGACTTGCCGGTATGTGAATACGTGTTTATATGTGTTAAAACAGTGATTTCGCGTAATTGCATGACATTATAGGTGATTACGCGTAATCACCAATAGTATAGGCAATTAGAATCCTAATCACGTGT
The DNA here is from genome assembly GCA_028751855.1 of Ambrosia trifida. Taxonomy (NCBI): domain Eukaryota; kingdom Viridiplantae; phylum Streptophyta; class Magnoliopsida; order Asterales; family Asteraceae; genus Ambrosia; species Ambrosia trifida. Next base: position 67,016,401 of record CM054122.1, read on the forward strand.
ACTGTTCACGTGATTAGGGCCTAATCGCTAGAACGTAGCGCATAGAGGGGACTTTGGGGCGATTAGGAGGCTATTCGCTAGTTCCTACTAGCGATTAACAGTCCTACTCGCCTGTATAATCTCGTACTCGCTTGAACTGCAGGTGACGACTAAAAACGCCTATAAATACCACCCTTATGTTTCAAAACATCATTTGTGAAACCCTAATACACCCCAAAGCCACCCCACACCTTATCCAACCTCTGCAACACGTTTTTGAGCAAGAAACCACATTTCCAAGCTTTACACCTCATAATCTCACCATTTCAAGGTGTGTTCTTCATCCCAAACCTTTATAATGATATTGTTTTGATCCCTAAAGGTCCAGACCTGATTTATAAACATTTGTGTCTTTGAAAACTTATTAAAATTGGTTTCTAAACAAACCCAAACCTCTATACTTGTTATATGTGATGTATTCATGCAAGATGGGATTTTTATTGTTTAAACATGATTGTTCTTGTGTTATTATTGTGTTTCTGACCTAAATGAGTTAATATGATGATAACTTAGGAGTTTGAAGGTTCATAGATGTGTAATATTGATATTAGGCGTTTTGACCCGTTTGAATGATTATGAGGGATTAATGATGATATGTTGTGTTTTGATGATTGTTTAAGATTAGGGTTTACTCTAGGATGATGCTAGAACAGTAGGATATTTTCGGATAACGTCGTTATGTGATGAAATCTGAATATTTGCTATTTAGGGTAAGTTTTGCATGATTGATGTGATGCTTACATGCTAGTTATGCTATTTTGGGAAACTACATGCTTTCGGGACGGTTAGGGTGATGATAAATTAGGGGTTTTTGCTTGGAATAGTTGGGTTAATGTCTTGGGTTGGATATTGGGTGTTTACACATGTTTCAGATCTGATTTGGAGGGTTAAACGCGCAAAAAGGACGGAACAGTGCAGTACTAGCGAATAGGAGCCCTATTTTCCACTTTACTAGCAATTACAGCCCTATTCCCCACTTTACTAGCAATTACAGCCCTATTCCCCACTTTACTAGCGAATAGGAGCCCTATTCCCCACTTTACTAGCAATTACAGCTCTATTCCCCACTTTACTAGCAATTACGATTCTATTCCCCATTTTACTAGTGATTACGATTCTATTCACTAGTTTGACTCTCCTAATCACCAGTTGACTTTTCCTAATCACATGTTTGATTCCTAATCACGTGTAATGCTGCCATATGTATATTTTAACATCCCGAAACATGAATTGACACCTAGGAACATGTTAGGAACCCCGTAACATGTCTAATGACTTAGTAACACGTGTTAGGACTTGTTTATGCGTTAATTGGTCGTTATGCTAGATAGGGTGAATGTTTGCGCGTGCTAAGTGTTTAATTGCATAAGTTGCATGATATCTTGTATGTGGCTAACACGTGGGATGTCGGGTCACCAATGGGATGTCGGGTCTTGTCTGGTGTGGTCGGTTAAACGTTTAAACATCATTTCATATGTACACGGTTATGGTCTGGACTGCTAGGGACTAATCAACCTACGGGTTGTTAGTCTAACACCTTATACGCTCATCATGATAGGTCACCGGTATTTGGTGCCGTCTAATGAGCAGGTTTACTTATCTTAGTGTGAGGAGCAGCATCAGGTGAGTTTCACGGCCCCACTTTACGTTTTACATTTTGGGGGAGACACATGCTTATACATATTTCATAAATTATCATGTTATACTAGTGTTAAATTCATTTGTGCTATACGATACGTAAAGTCCTGGGGAAACCATGAATATGCTGGATAGCATAACGGGGGAAATATGGATAGATCTATTGGGACTGACAGACCCCACCCGTCAGCTGGGAGCCGGGCGGGTGCATATTGTCTCGGTCATAACGCTACCGGGGAATGGTAGTGCATAATCGTTTCGGGCAAAATCATATATCGTTGTCTGTAATGGTTTCCGGTCGTAGTGGTATTATTCATGCGTCTAGCTAACGCTATCATTTCTAACATAGTGATAACATGATGGCTTTTATTACTTAAACGTTTAACATAAAACTTGTGAACTCACCGGCTTTATTTGCTGACGTTTTTAGCATGTTTGTCTCAGGTCGTTGAGGTAGCAGCTTATCATAGGCGCACGGAGTCTCACGGCGTCTAGGATTCATATGCATTTTACTTAGCTTTTCAGACTTACGTACTTTTGCATTTTGGGTTTGTAATAAAGTTTACGCTTCCGCAGCGATGGATTATTTATGAAAACTTGTTGGTTTGTTTATGTTATTTTTACGTATCATATAGAGTCGTTTATTGTGACCGTTGACTTAGATCCTGGTTTGTCACGCGCCTCGCGGTAAAACCCCGCACGTGGAATTTGAGGGTGTGACATATATAGTCCTAATTTAGGGTAAAGGATATATATTGGAAACCCTTGTTATAGTGAAAACTCTGGACACTCTAACTTCCCGAGTTTTTTTTATATGAAAATTTCAGGGTATGTAATATACATGATTTTAAGCATTTTGAGCCAAAAAAAAAATCAAAAAAGCGCCGAGCACCTTTTTTTTAAAATAAATAAATAAGTTTTCGGGTAACACATTGTTGGCACATGTTAATCTCGCTTAAGATGTGTTACCCGAAAACTTATTATTTTTTTTAAAAAAAAGCGCTCGACACTTTTTTGATTTTTTTTTTTTGGCTCAAAATGCTTAAAATCATGTATATTACATGCCTAAAATTTTCAGGCCCTAAAAAACTCGGGATGTCAGAGTTTTTAGAGTTTTCACTATAACAAGGGTTTTCTCTGGATCCCTACCTATTTAGTATCTAATTTTAAGTTTTAATGTTAAACAATTTACAACAAATTGAAGCATTTTATAGAACCAATACTAATTAAGATGTATTTTTACCGACCAGAGAGCCGAGGAGCATGTAAGTATTTATATAAAGTGTATATTTTTTCAAAAATACTATATATATATATATAGGGGATGGTTCTGTAGAAAACCCTAAATATTGAGGAAACTCTAAAAAACCTACTTCCCGAGCTTTTTTTTAAAAAAAAAATTAAGGCATGTAATATACATGTTTTTAAGTGTTTTGAGCAAAAAAAATCAAAAAAGCGCCGAAGGGTTTTTTTTTTTTTTTTAAATAATAATAAGTTGTGCATCATAACATATGTTACCAGTGCAAAAATAAGCTAACATATGTTATGATGCACAACTTAATTTATTTTTATTTTTAAAAACCGCTCGGCGCTTTTTTGATTTTTTTTGGCTTAAAACACTTAAAAACATGTATATTACATGCCCTAATTTTTTCAAAAACAAAAAAGCTCAGGAAGTAGGTTTTTTTTAGGGTTTTCTAGAGTTTCCTCAAATTTTTAGGGTTTTCTATGGATACTTCCCTTTTATATATATATATATATATATATATATATATATATATATATATATATATAATAAATCATCTTTGTAAATACAACATGACTTAGTTGCAGAGTATGAGGCTTACATTAACGAAGGTGACAAACCGGATGATATTGCAATCTTTGTAAAAACGTTGGGTTCAAGACGTGGACATGTTCGAGGTACTAGGCCTATACCTTGCTATGTTGGTTAATGTTAATACTTGTGTATTTTGTATATGTTGGTTGTTTTCGTTGTTAGTTTGATAAAGTTGGCAAATGTTAGTATTAGTTTGATAAAAATTGATAGAGATATATATGTTTGGTGGTATGTTAATTAATATATAGTTTGATAACTTTGATATTTTTGTAGAGTTATTTTAAAGAGGTGTTCAGGAACCCGAAACTTCGAGCCGAACTCAAAAGGATTTTTAAATGAAGTAACCGATGTTGATAGTGGTGATGATGAAAATGGCGATGATATTGGTTTGACATAGTTTATGTTGTAAAACGATTTGTGACTAAAAACGATGATGGTTGTAACGTTATGTTTGTGACATTATTTTTAATTATGTGATATATGTTGTTTTGGTTTGTCGTCAACCGCAAAATAACAGATTTGAAACATGAAAAATGGAAAAACAAGGAAAAAAGCTGGAAATGTAGCCAAAAAAGGAAAAAAAACAATAGAAGCGACAAAAGCCTCTATTGCTATATAGGTATTAGTGACGACCATCTTTAGAGGCGACATAAGTCACCTCTATTGCTATAGAAGTCACCTCTATTGCTATAGAAGTATTAGCGACAATGACTATTAAAGGCAACATATCGTCTCTATTGCCATGAGAGGCGACTTTTGAGGGCAATAGCGACGACGAAAGTCATGTCTATTGTTCTCTTTCCTTGTAGTATATGAATACGTATATAGGATCTATGCTTTTCGAGATAAAATTTTTATCATGTACAAAGATATTTATTTAAACAATAATTTACGCCTTTTAGGGCTCGTTTGGTAGCCTCTTAATAAGGCTCTGAACCATTCAGCTCTGAATGATTCAACATTCAGACTGTTTGTTTCAACCTAAAAATAGGCTCTGAATGGAATGATTAAGAGCTGAACCATTCAGACTTGGTGCATAGCTGAACCATTCAACACTTAATCGTTCAGAGCCTCTTAACCATTCAGATCTCTTAATAATTTAGCACTTAAGAACATTCACAATAGAGCCTCCATATTTGTGTGAGGGGGGCCTCCATATTATATACAGTGGGTATAAGTAGTTGTTAGTAGAGGAGAGAGATAATATATAGAGGAGACACTGTTCATCAGTAAATTTGAAGGAGATACTGTTCATCCTCCATAATTTTTTAATATTTTTTAAAGTAGTTGTGAGTAGAGGAGAGAGAAAATGTAATGAAAAAGTATATAATAAGTATTATTAAATAGAAAGAAGTGAGAAAAGAAATAGTGTTTTTAAAATAATTATAAAGAAAATATGAAGAGTTTCCTGTGAATGCTCTAATCAACCAAAAATCCCTTAGTGTTTTAAAGAAACAAGACTTATAGTTTGTTGCATGAATATAAAAGAAAAGTGGGGTATTCGATTACGTCATGTTTTTGACTGATTGCGTCCACCACAAGTTGGAAAAAGATGGCCAAGAGAGTTCAAATCACATAATTTGTGGAGTCTGTAATGCCAAAAGTGGTAGCATTTTATATCTTATGAAAATGACATTCACTAATACAAAAGTCTTTGACGTGCATCTTGCAACGTAATCCCATTATTCTCCATTGTATTAATTCTCAATGAAACCTAATAATAATTAGTAGCTTCAAGACAGTTAAATACATATCCTTTGTATTAATTCTTAAAGAAACAATAGTAACTTCAAAGTTGTTATATTTAGGTTTATGTATAAATGTCATATTTTGTTAAAAGTGTGAAAATTATTAAGAATTAACATGTAAAGCATCATGTTTTGAGATTTAAGTATGATGTGTTGAGTTGTTTTAGCTACAAAAACACTACACATAACAATTTAAAACATAATGCAGTGTATTATAGCAATGAAATTTAAAATACAGCTAAAACATATGGATCATTTGTGAACCGAACGCGATTAAAAACAATTCAAATTCAAAATTTCTGCTTACACTTATCATTATTACTAAAATACAATCTTAAAAACACAATTGATCCATAGTTAATCATCCAGATATCTAAAAAATATGAATCATTTGTCATTTATCTAAAACCTTATAACGTATAATGGGCCACATTTGATCCATAGTTGATAATCTAAATATCCAACTATCTAATTATCTAATCTAAATACTGGTATAATAACAAAAAAAAAAAAAAAATCATTGCTATAATGTTAGTCATCATTTATAAAATGTTAGGAAAGCTTCACGAATTACCGGTTAGCTATTATGGTATGCCATTCGAATGCTATACTTTTGCTATATTTATTGCTATAACATTAATATAATTCTTTAGGGTTTTTGCGGCATGACGGATGCGTTTAAATCCTTAGGACCGACTCTGATTTCACTAGAAATAATGTTTAACTAATTTTATATATTTGCTTGCATGTTTCGTTTACATCTTGTCCATACTATGTATACGCTATACTATGTTCAACTACTTTTAGTTAATTTCTATAATTTCTATGCTAACGTGTAAAGTGTAAACTGAAACTTGATGCCGAAGATGTAAGATAAATTAACCGGTGAAAAAGTCGATTCCTGGCCCATGGAAAGATATTAGTTAGATGGACGATATCCTCACTGCTGAAGGCATTAATATTCATGACTTTTTGAAGGTTTCGGTTGGTAATGGGAGGCTCACAAAATTCTGGACTGATCGCTGGCTTTCCCCACAACCAGCGTGTTCTCTTTTCCCTGAGCTGTTCGCTTTGACTGTGGACAAAGAGGCGTCGGTGGCAAACACGGTTACTAAAATTAATTCCTGGGTTCAATGGAAGGGGAAATGGAAGCGTAATTTTAACTCCCTTGGCGAGTGGGTTTCCTTCGCGAGGCTCCAAACTCAGATCAGCGGATTCGCCTTCAAAGGGGGTAGAGATATATGGAGTTGGGATGGTAATGGAGGGGCTGGATTTTCTGTTAAAAGTGTTAGACAACAGCTTGATGTGGCCAAATATGGGGCGGATTCGGCTCCTGTGGGGCGATGGGAATCTTGGGTCCCTCCAAAATGTAACGTCTTTTTATGGAGAGCGCTTCTTGGTAGGATTGCGGTGAAAGTGGAGCTCCTAAAACGAGGTGTGCAGGTGGGTGATTCGGTCTGCGTTCGGTGCGGCTATGGGTTAGAAGACGTCAATCATGCCTTATGGGATTGCTTGGTTGCCAAAGCCGTTTGGTGGCAGGTTTTGGCGTGGATCCGGATTCCTTATCCCCCTGAGATTACTTCGTTTGAAGGCTGTTTTGTTTGGCTGCTGAAACAACCAGGATCGAAACCGTGGAGGCGTCTGGTCTATACTATTATTTGTGCCTCGATATGGCGAATCTGGCTTGCTCGGAACGCCAAAATCTTCGAGGGCAGATTCGTCTCGGCTGCGAAAGTGGTGGACTTCGTCAAGGAGGAGACCTTCATTTGGGTTTGCAATCGATCTAACATCAAGAAACCTTTGTGGGAGGATTGGGTCAACTTTAATATTGGGGCTTTTTTTGTAATCGGGGGTGCCTTGGTTAGGCTTGTTGTGTTTTTCCGTTTTTCTTCGTTTTGTCCTCCCAGCCACTTGCTGGCTCTTTATTTCTATAAATAAAGTGTTTCGCTGTTCAAAAAAAAAAGATAAATTAAAATACAATAAGTGAAATTGATCGACAGCAAATCTATAGGTCTATGTAAAGCAACTATTTTGGATATGTGTCATTCTTTTATTTGCGGTTTAGGAGGTTTTCTTTGATTCGGCGGAAGGTAAAACCGGGTTTATAGATGTCACATCCTTAAATTTTATTTGTGGGGTTTTACCGCGAGGCGCATGACACACCAAGATCCAAGTCAACAGTCATAATAAACGACAGCTATATATAAAAATACGTAAACCAAACCATGCAAATTTTATAACAATAAAACCAACACCGCGGAAGCTTCATCAAGTTTACATCCCAAACCAGTAACTAAACATAAGTCTGAAAATGTTTAAAATATGCAACAAAACCCTAGACGTCGTGCAGGACTCCGTGCACCTAAACCAATTACTGCTACCTTAGCGACCTGAGAAAACATGCTAAAAATGTCAACATATAATGCTGGTGAGTTCACAGGTTTCATAAAAATGTTTCCATAAGTTTTGAAAGATCAATCCCGTTACTACGATGTTATATATGCGAACGTTAGCTGGACGTTAAATATGTTACTACTATGATTAGAAACCATTACTGACATGTTTCCAATGCGCTACCCATGTTGGGCTACTGTCATCCCCGGTAGGCCCGAAAGTTAGAGACAATATGCATCCGTCCAACCTCTAGTCGACCCAGGTGGGGTTTGTCAGGCCCAATAGATCTATCCACATTTCCCCCGTTATGTATACCCACATATTCATGGTGTGACAACTGTCACCCTCATCTTTTGTCTTGTTGTCATTTATAGTCCTTATACCTTCGATCGTTTTCAAATTTAATAAAAGTTGAGTTTCATTCGATCATTATATTTTTCATTTGGAAACGCCTACTTTTTAATCGTACACGTTTATAGAAACGGTATTTAAACAAAATATGTCTTGGCAATTGTAAAGTTTGTTTTATTTAAAAGTTTATATCAACCTTGTTTAAACACTTAAAATTTATAAAAGTTAGAATTTTATAAAAGTTTGAAGGTTTAAAGTTAAAAATTTATAATAAAAAATATAAGGTTTATTATGTAGTGTAATTGTTAGTATAAGGGCTTAAATGAAAGTTTTATTTAAAACAAATGGAACTAGTTGCCTTCTTCCTCACATGAAGACCATGTCATGAATCTGAAAAAAAACGTCCATACTTGTAACCGATCGGAGTTGATATCGTGTAACCGTCCATTTATTCAAGCCATTAATTAGTTATCATTGCTTATAACTTGATAAGAATCATGCGAATTTGGTTACAACACTCAAATCGTAATCACCCATACCCGCACAAAACATCGCATCCCACTCCTTCCCTTGAACCGTTGTAATGCAGACCGCTGTGTCACCGCCATTAGTCTTGTACCAGTTGATTGCCACCATAACACCGTTTGAAGCTTTCGAGTTGTTTTCGAATCTGGACAGCCGCCGACATTTGTCCGCGTATCATTCTAGTTCTAGGACTCGTCTACTCGTCTATTCAGGTAATCTAATCTAATCGAGTCCAAGTTCCTTATGAACTCTTTCATTGGTTCGATACCAGCAATAAACTCATTCGTTTGGTTTATTTATGTCGATTTAATCTAAAAGATGAATATGGCATTGCTTTTTCTTCTACCTTGAAATCAATATTTTTAAACCATATAACATTAATCATGTTGTATTACAAACCTTATATTGTGGTTAAAATGTTTGTATTAAATAAATAATAAGCATTAATATCGAACCAACATTATGTTATTGGTTAGTTAAAATAAGTTGTTTTATAGATCTAAATGGTAAAAAAATATGTTCATATATTATCTACGTATTACTTACTTTACCAAAAGTATGGCTCTAGTTGCTAAAATTTTCTATGCTAAATATCTATTTGATAATTTTTAATAAATAAACAATTCCAATTGGTAAATAATCAAGAGTCATGAAGGTCTTTCTCACTGGACAATCGATGAGCCATATTTACACGAACGCGATAACTATAAAAGAACATTAATAGACACTAAATAATCATTCTTAATCTATTTAGGTGCAAGCATAATCCTTTGAATCTAGTCAATTCCCTACAAGTTAAACATCAACTTTTGTGTGAACTTTTGCTAGTTTATCAAGGTGAGTATATCTTTCCCCCTTTTTACTGTTTTACTATTTTGGGGTGACTCATGTACCTACTATCAAGTTTCTATTTCCTTTTACTAAAATAACAATTCTTATATGTGTTTGCTTGTGTCATTACGTGTATCTATGACTTGTCAAATCATTAACCGTTGCGGCCTAGCATTTCAATGAATAGTACTATGGTATATACCCTTGTGACTCTGTTGAGAGTCCTTGTCATTGCTATGTATTTCATTACTACTAGCGCATACTATATATATCTTCTTTCCTTTCACAGGGTTGATTTGACCCGGATACCAATTATTACATTTTGCAAAATAACACATGAATTGCTAAATTTTCTTTACTATATGTATCAAATGGGTATGCTCACCAATACATTTTTGTATTGACCAAATTATTTTCATACATGTTTCAGGTTGTTATGAGATCACTTCTAAGCTTTTGGACTTAGACTTAGATTGAGATTTACTGTATTAGATTGCTAGTTTTAATTGTTTTATTTCTTTCAATGTAATAAATTAGTCAAATCAATGTATTCAAATTTACATTTCTAGGCCATGAGCTATTGAACAATCATCACTACGTGACACCTCGATGTTTCCGCCATCGGTTGGGGTGTTACACATGGTTTCCCCTGGGTCTTGGATGAGTCATATAGTAAACAAAAGATAAACATAGTATAACAAAATCTTTACGAATCATAAAATGTGTAGCATGTTTCTCCCCCATGAGAAAATGTGTGAAAGTGAGGCCGTGAAACTCACCTTAGGTTGCGTTCTTGAAAATAGAATAGTTCAACAATGCGATGATAGCCCCTAATACCGATGACCTATCATAAAGTGTGTATGAGTGTTTTGACTAATAACCCATAGGTTAGCTAGTCCATTGTCCAGATTATGACTACGTATGTTTGAAAATGTGTTTGAACGTTGACCTGACACACAAGACAGACTCGACATCACGTTGGTGTCCCATTACATTAATGGATCAAGCACATATAGTTACATACAAGAATTGCACATAAAACACTTAGTTTGCATCAAATTTCCAATTCTGCAATCGAATGGTCGAATGAAAGTTTGTAAATTTGGTTCGTGCCATCTAGAGGGTCGAATGGGTTTTCTGAAAATTGGTTCGACTCTTCGTAGGGTCGAATGAAAACTGGTTCGACCCCTCAGCGTGTTAAGCTCATTAAACGGACAGAATCCCATCAAATCTGATCGAAACCTTCACGAAATGTAACAAAACGCAGAAGTCAACTATATCTATACTAACCTCATGGAACCCTACCATTCATACTCGTAAACATATCCATTTCACGTAACAATTTAAAATTTACCCAAAATAGCAAATTATGGAAATGTCACATCAATTGCATGGAAAATTTATCTAAAATGGAAACTATCAAAATAACCTCATGTACAGATTAATATGCACAGATTAAACATGTACAAGTGAATCCCCAATCATATTATCATCATTATCAACAATCACAAACCCTAGATCTAGCATAAAATCCCAAAAATGGGTGAAAATACAATAAACATCAATTAGACATCAAAACCCCCATACATCATGTTCCAAATCAACAATAAATTGTCTATATATCATTTATGTCTCATTTCTTATCGTGTAACACAAACAATTCATCAAACATCATTAACATTGGGGTTTTTTTTGTAAGAAAACTCATTATTTATGTATAGATTTGGTTTAGAAAGATGTTAGAAAGGTTCTTATCCGTGAAAACTTATTTGTATCAGATCTGGACACTTAGGGTTTGATAAAAACGTATGAAATTCGATTAAAAAGGATTTAGATGATGAACACACCTTGAATCTTCACTTGTTTTGATAATAGAGCGTGTTTTAGCTTAAGATCTGAAAAATGAGGGAAAAAACTCCTTCATACAGGTTTGGGTTGAGAGAGAGCACTTGGAGGCGAGTTAGGGTTGTGAAATGATGAAAATGTGGCAAAGTGTTGTATTTATACCCAGTATTGGTTTGACCTTTCTTGAGGTCAAATCAAGTTTTAATGATTTGGTTCGGCCCTATGGAATCTCATTCGACCTCCCTTAAGGTTGAACAGAATTCTAGGTTTTCATTTTGATAATCGGATTCACACTCTTGCAATTTTAACACATGTTAACACATCCTAACACATGAACATGCATTTCTAACATATATTAATATATCTAATCACATAAACATGCATTCACAAGTTGTACATCATTTAAAGAACATTCAATACTTGATACTCAATCAAACTATGTAATTTCACCAACAAACAGGACTTAAGACTCGTGTGTGCGTATGTTTCCCCAATGATTCTCCGAATCATTGCACCCTAGACAATACGTAAGTGTAAATCAGTTCCCGATGATTCACCGAATCATCAAACCACCTCAACTGGCCCAGTATAGTCGTTTATTGTGACCGTTAACTTGTATCCTAGTGTGTCACGCGCCTCGCGGTAAACTCCGCACGTGGAATTTGAGGGTGTGACCGTGTAAGTATTCGTGTGTTACCTGTACTTGTGAGGGAGTATTTATACTAGTTAAAAATGTTGTACTATTGTTCGGTTCATTAGTACTATGCACCGGTGCTTTTGACTTCCGGATATATACTTGTACTTGGTTTTTCTGTTAGGATCATTGGGGTGTTTATGGCCGCGGCGTCTCGGAGGAGCCGCCTGACCTAAGAGATTCGGTGTGATTCTCTTATACCTCTTCAGAAATGATCATCGGCCGCATATTATGACTTGGGAGTCGTGGGTTCCTTTAAAGGTTAATTTTTTGATATGGATGGTGGAAATGGATAGGCTTCCTACCATGTGTGCTCTTCTCAAACGGTGCGTCAATATTCAAGATTCTTCCTGTGCGCTTTGCAATTCGGCTGATGAAAGCTTGCTTCACATATTTACCGGTTGCGGGTTAACTTTTGGTGAGTGATCTGTTATTGGTAGCTGGTGTAAGTTAGGGCCGATTATTGTGTTTTGATTTCATTGATATTCTGCGGTTGCACAAGAAGATAGGTGGGTTGAAGTGGGGTAAAAGAATCATCAAGAGTATTGTGATGACTACATGTTGGGCCATTTGGAGATCTCGGAATGCTATGGTTTTTGACTTTTTGATGGGGGACGCCTAAGGTTTGCGATGTTGTTGCTAATATCAAGTCAATTTCATTTTTGTGGTTAAAAAGTCGATCTAAGTTTAGGCCCCTTCAGTGGAAGGATCTGGCTACCTACCCCTTGTACAGTTTGTAATGGCATTGCCTTGGTGGTCCTTAGTTTATGGGCGAGCCTTTTGTTTTAATGAAAGTTACTGTTAAAAAAAAAAAAAAAAAGTCGGCGGTTATTACGATGGTGATATTAACATTGTTTATCCATAAGAAATATATATCCTCGGTGAATTTCCATTTGGTCGATGATTTGTCGAATACATATTCAATATTTTATATTTGGTTCCAACAGGGCCGGCCCAAGCCCAATTATTTTGAGGCTAGGGCTTTGGGCCCTAAATATTTAAGGCCTCATTTATTTGAGAATGTATATGAAATTGTGAATATTATATATGCTTTGTTAACTTTAATTAATAAGTTTGAATGTAGTCTAGTGGTGTTAATCATGTTTTACTTCCATACTAGCTTGAGTTCGAATCTCAGTGCTATGCGTTTTTTTAACAATATCCTCTATCAAATTAAAACTTTCGTTTAAAAGGACAACTATCTACTATCTGATGTTGCCACATTCTTTATCACTTGTACCCTTATTAATAATTTCCAATCAATGTAAAAATTGAAATCATAAATAATTTGGGCCTTCAAAACGGCTGAACCGACCTTGGTTCCACAGTGCACCCTGGTTCCTACTGAATTTAAATAATCATCAATGTATTTGTTTGTCAGAGAAATCCACTGATTTATAGTGGATAACTAGTGTGCAACTACATCTAATATAATACATACACATTGATCTTGCCTTGATAAACATTGAAATAAGATAGGATCAACTCATTGACCATCCTATTGGATTAGTGTGAAAGGGATATAAGCAACACTCCTCTCCCAAAAGGATCGACCCCCTCCCCCGCCAAGCCTTCCACAGGCGTTAAATAGGGGCTAAACCATATCACCGGGGGGGGGGGGGGGGGGGGGTATTGCCCTCAGACCTATGTGGGGCAGGAAACTATTCTCGTTCTTTTCTATTTTATATCACCCAAAAGACAGCCAGACAGGACCACATTAGCAGAGGATATAAGATGGAAAATGTACACTCAAAATGCACATATACTTATCTTGATAAATTCATCATTAAAGGAAATAGTATTTTCATTTAACACTATTAAGCTAAAAATGAAAAATTTACTATGAAGCAATAAAATATTATATTTTCTATTTGATTATTTTTGTGCATTAATAATGATTTTTAAATTTTCTATGCATGTTATCCTTTAGCAACATTACTAACACTATTAAGCTATGCATGTTACCCTTTAGCAACATTACTAATACTAATTTATCCAATTCTTTGAAACAATTAGGGTCACAATAAAGGGTTGGGTTATTCTACAAAGACTATAAAAAATAAGAAAGGTGAGAAGCCATTAGAAAATGACATATGTCCAAAGGATTAAACAAGTGTGAGGAGTAATTTTGTCAAAAACATATGCACATGCAAGTCACATGCCATTTCCACCTTCATTTTTAAATGTCCGTAACTTTTTTATACGTCATCTTTTTAAAAAAAAAAATTATACCATAAAATTGAGCGTCTTTTTATCTTTAATATGAGTACCATATGGTTATACTTTTGAAAAAAAAAATTCAAAACCCACTTGCGTAGACACAATGGAGTGTAAAACACAATGAGCACCAACTAAATATAGGGTATAAAACATAATCAAGAGTCTAGTAAAACACAATGGACAACATACTAAAGACACAATGAATAGAAGACTAAAACACAATGAATACTTTTGAAAAAAAAGAGTGGAAAACCCAGTTGCGTAAGACACAATGGATGACATACTAAAGACACAATGAACAGAAGACTAAAACACAATGAATACTTTTGAAAAAAAAAGTTAAAAACCCAATTGTGTAAAACACAATGGACGACATAATAATGACACAATGAACAAAAGATGAAAACACAATGAAAACTTTTGGAAAAAAAGTTGAAAACCCAGTTGCGTAAGACACAATGGAGATAATGTAAAACACAATGAGTACCAATTAAATATGCAATGAACAATAGGGTATAAAACACAATGAACAGTCTAATAAAACACAATGGACGACATATTAAAGACACAATGAATAAAAGACTAAAACACAATGAATAATACACTTAAACACAATGAAAAACATACTAAAACACAATGTACACCTAAATACAAAACTCATTTGTGTAAAACACAATGAAAAGCATACTAAAAACACAATGGACAAAGTTAAATCATGTGTAGACTAAAAAAACATAAATAACATATTTATAAAGCACACATGCATACTATAACACAATGAACGAGCAGAAGACACAACGGAGAAGAAAAGCCATTTAGCACGAATTTTTTTTTCAATTTTAATGAATCAATGTGGTACTCATGTGACACCCGGCATATTCAGGTCAATACTTTTATACCTTACATACATGCGTTTCGTACTTTACATGCATACGAGTCTATCTCAACGAAAACATTTTAAATAACTACTTAATATCATACTTAACTAGGGTTAAGTGAGTCGTATTGATGATTCGGGAATCATCGGGAGTCGTTACAATGGTTCGAAAAACCATTGGGTGTCGGTCCATAACCACGTGTACAAGAATCGGTGATTCGTGGGATCGCCGGGTTTAACGCAACCACGCAAGTCTCGGGTCCCGGGAATTGGTGATCGGGTGGGAACGTGTCATTTATCATGTATTATATGTTTACAATCATTATGTGACTTGTTGGTATGTGAATATGTGTTAACATATGTTAAAACGGGGTTTAACGCGCAAAACACACAATCTGGGAGGCTTCAGGCGATTAGGCAGAGGGTGAATAGCCTAATCGCCTATATAGGGGCGATTGGGAGGTACATATAGGCGATTAGGGGCTAATCGCATGAAGGTTCATGCGATTAGGCTCCCTAATCGCGTGTAAGTCTGCGTAATCGCGTGAAACGTGCTGAACGACTAGAAACGCCTATAAATACCACCCTTGACCTCCAAAACATCATAATAACAACCCTAGCCGTCCCATAACATAACCCAACACCCAAACACCCTCTGGAACTCGTTTTTGCATCAAAACCACCATTTTCAAGCTTATTCCATCATCACCTCTTTATTACAAGGTGTGTTCTTCAAACCCAAACCTTTAAATGAATATGTTTTGCTCCCTAAACGTCCAGACCTGACTTATAAAGGTTTTTGTCTTTGAAAATCCATTTAAAACCGTTTTTAAACAAACCTACACCATTACATGCGTTATATGTGTTATATGTGTTAAAGGTAGGATTTTTAGGGTTGAATCATGGTTATTCTTGTGTTGTTTTGATGTTTATTGCTGTTATAAGTTAGTATGATGATGTCCTAGGAGTTTGGATGGTTTTGGTGGTGTATTATTGATACTTGATGTTTTGACCCGTTTGAAGGATTTTGGATGATTAAGGATGATATGAGGTGTGTTGTTGTTTGTGTGATGTTAGGGTTTGCTCTAGGATGATGCTAGAACAGTAGGATGCTATCGGACAACGTGATTATGTGGTTAAATCTGAGTATTTGCTATTTAGGGCAAGTTCTTGCATGTTGATGTGATGTTTACATGCTAAGTTGCCATTTTGGGAAAACGCTCGCATTCGGGACTGTTGGAATGATGAAAACTTAGGGGTTTTGCTTAGAATATGTTTGTTAATATATTAGAATGATTATTGGGTGTTTTTACATGTTTCGGATCTGATTTGGAGTGTTCGGCGCGCGAATAACCACATCAGCTGCACTATAGGCGATTAGGGATCCTAATCGCCTATGTTACAGGCGATTGGAGGCCTACTCGCCTATATGGCAGCCTAATCGTGTATAAAAGTGGCGATTGGGGGTCCAATTGCCTTTACTTCATGCGATTACGATCCTAATCACTAGTTAAGCCCTGAATTGCATGCCTTATGACCCTACTCGCCCCTATATCACACGAGTGGCCCTATTCGCCCATCCCTAGGGGCGATTAGCCCTTGTACTCGCCTGTTGACTAGCCCTAATCACATGTTGACTTTTCCTAATTGCTAGTTTGATTCCTAATCGCGTGTAATGCTGCTGTATGTATATTTTAACATCCCGGAACATGATTTGACGCCTAGGAACATGATAGGAACCACGGGATTCACCCAATGACTTAGTAACACGTATTCGGACCTGTTTATGCGTTAAACGGACATTATGCTAGACTAGGTGAACTGTTGCACGTATTAAGTGTTTGATTGCATATGTGGCATGATGTCTTGTATTGCCTAACACATGAGATGACGGGTCACCAATGGGATGTCGGGCCTTGCCTGGTACGGTCGGTTAAACGTTGGAACATCATTTCATATGTACACAGTTATGGTCTGGACTACTAGGGACTAATCAACCTACGGGTTGTTAGTCTAACACCTTATATGCTCGTCATGATAGGTCACCGGTATTAGGGGCCGTCTATTGAGCAGGTTTACTTGTTGTAGAGTGAAGAGCAGCATCAGGTGAGTTTCACGGCCCCGTCTTATGCTTTACATTTTGGGGGAGACACATGCTTATACTTAATACATAAATTATCATGTTATGCTAGTGGTTGATTCATTTACATACTATACGATACGTAAAGTCCCGGGGAAACCATGAATATGCTGGATAGCATAACGGGGGAAATGTGGATAGATCTATTGGGATTGACAGACCCCACCCGTCGGCTGGGAGCCGGGCGGGTGCATATTGTCTCGGTCGTACGCTAAATCATTTCGGGCAAAAATCATATATCGTTGTCTGTAATGGTTTCCGGTCGTAGTGGTATAACTCATGCGTCTAGCTAACGCTATTACTTTGATATAGTGATAACATGATGGCTTTCATTACTTTAAACATTTAATTAAAAACCTGTGAACTCACCGGCATTAATTGCTGACGTTTTTAGCATGTTTGTCTCAGGTCGTTGAGGTAGCAGCTTACTGTAGGCGCACGGAGTCACACGGCGTCTAGGCTTCATATGCATTATCATATCTTTTTCAGACTTATGCACTTTTACTTTTTGGGTTGTAATAAAAGTTACGCTTCCGCAGCGATTGGATTTATGAAACTTGATGGTTGTTTATTTCATTTTACGTATCATATAGTGTCGTTTATTGTGACCGTTGACTTAGATCCTGGTTTGTCATGCGCCTCGCGGTAAAACCCCGCACGTGGAATTTGAGGGTGTGACAGATTGGTATCAGAGACAATGGTTATAGTGAACTAGGACTGCATGTTGAGTCAAGTCTATAGCCGAGTCGCACACACACTAGACGGTCACATTCATAAAAGTCATGTCATACGGGAATTTGCCGGGGTGTTCGTATTACATTCGTTATTGTTACTTATGCTTACATCATCTATCTATTATTCTTATCTCCTATCTTGTACTTCAACTTCGCGTTGGAAACGAGGATCCTTATTACTCTTGCACAGGTGGTGGCGTACGTTGGAGTGGCTCCGGCATCCTGCGGAGATTCGTCCAAGATTCGGACGTCTCCCATTTCTATACTCCAACGGACACACCTGCTTGCACACATTATCACACACTTGTACTTGCTGTTTATATTTTGGACATGAGTGCCTAGTAGTTTGAAGGTCAGGCTAGGAGCACGCCTCGGGGACCATGTAGAGCGACTTATCATTTCGGGTGCACACGAAATAATAAGTTGAGATGCATGGAAATCCTGGTGGACTCTGCGTTTGATCTAATGGCTATGATGGAACCCAATCCTTTGATTCACCTTATTTTATGGTTTCTTCATGATTCTTTGTTATCTGTTCTGGAATCTGATGTCTTGTCTTTGATCTTGACAGAAGATGGCAGGACGTCGTGGTGGTCGCGTTGGTGGTCGCGTTGGTGGCCGGAATGGCGGGGGACGTAATGGGGGTCGTGGCAACATCAGCATGACCCAGGCGGAGCTGAATGATCTGATCCAGGAGCACGTGGCAGCTGCTATTGCTGCGCAGCAGGCCGCCCATCAGGGCCATGGTGGTAATTTAATTACTCCTACCCTCATTCCTTATCTTTTATCGTGTGTTGATCGTGTTCTGACCGTGTTGTTTTGTTGATTAGGGGATGCTTTTCCTCCTCCACCACCTCCACCTCCTCCAGTCCACTGTACTTATAAGATGTTCCAGGATTGCAAGCCCCATAACTTCAGTGGGACTGAGGGGGCTGTGGGACTTCTCCGTTGGTTGGAGAAGGTTGAGTCTGCTTTCTCCATGTGCAATTGCCCTGTGGAGTTTCGTGTGAAGTATGCTTCGGGGACGTTTGAGGGACGTGCTTTGACTTGGTGGAATTCGACTGTTCAGACTATTGGTTTATTAGAGGCCCATGCGTTGCCATGGACCGAATTTGTGTTTCGTTTGAAGATGGAGTATTGTCCCAGGGATGAGATCAAGAGTTTGGAACATGAGCTGTGGAATCATCAGATGGTGGGATCTGAGATAGAGGAGTATACCACTCGCTACCATGAGCTGGCACTTTTGTGCCCGGATTCTGTGACGCCTGAATATAAGGCTATTGAGTTCTACATCAGTGGGTTGGTGCCTGAGATTCGCGGGTTGGTGACCGCTAATGATGCTGCTACACTTCGGGATACTATTCGATTGGCTCACAGGTTGACTAAACAGAAGGTTCAGGAGGGCCTTTTGCCTCCTAAGGGTACTGTGGTGAAGACCTCTGACAGCAACAAGAGGAAATGGGATAACACGGGTAAGGGTACAGCGCAGCAGCAGCAGCATAAGAAGTTTGAGACTACGGGTTCGTCTTCTGGGCAAAAACAGGGTGGTTATACTGGTAGGCTGCCTAGATGTGATCGTTGTGGGTATCATCATGTGGGAAATTGTAGTTTTTGTACCCGTTGCAAGAAGAACGGGCATCTGGCCCAGACGTGCAGGGTGAATCTTCAGACTCAGCAACAGGTGGTTGCCCCTACTACTACCACTGCTGCACCTAGGGGTAACCAGGGATGTTTTAATTGTGGGGAGACGGGGCACTTTAAGAAGGACTGCCCCAAGCTGAAGCAAGGGAATGCTGGGAGAAATGACAGGGGCAACGGGGGGTGGCGGCAGGAACGCGCGCGCCTTCGTCATCGGGTCGGGCGAGGCCCGTCAGGATCCGGATACTGTTACTGGTACGTTTCTTCTTTGTGATCGTTATGCCTCCGTTTTATTTGATTCGGGTGCCGACAAGAGTTTTATATCTGTTGAGTTTAGCCGACTGTTAGACATTGTACCGACTCCCTTAGAGGTCAAGTATTTTATAGAATTGGCTGATGGTAAGAATATTGAGGCGACTCATATTCTTAAAGGATGCCAGTTGGAACTATCAGGGTTATCTTTTCCTATCGACCTCATGCCGGTGTCATTGGGTAGTTTCGACGTTGTGGTGGGTATGGATTGGTTGTCCTTATATCGCGCAGAGATCGTTTGCTTCGATAAAATCATTCGCCTCCCTCTCCCGGATGGAGAGACTCTTTTGGTTCATGGCGAGAAAAGTGGAGTCCCCTTGAGCATCATTTCATGTATGAAGGCGTATAAGTATTTACGTAAGGGGTACTCCGCGATCTTAGCTCTTGTTTCGGTTTCATCTAACGATGAGAAAAAGATCGAGGACATTCCTGTCGTTCGTGATTTTCCCGACGTGTTTCCCGATGATTTGCCTGGCCTTCCACCTCACCGTCAGGTTGAATTTAGCATTGATCTTACGCCCGGCGCAGCGCCTATTGCCCGAGCTCCTTACCGCCTTGCACCTCCTGAGATGCAAGAATTATCTAACCAACTGCAGGAGTTGTTAGAAAAAGGGTTCATTAGACCTAGTTCATCCCCGTGGGGAGCTCCTATCTTATTTGTCAAAAAGAAAGACGGGAGCCTTCGTATGTGTATTGACTATCGGGAACTGAACAAGGTAACCATCAAGAATCGTTACCCGCTTCCTCGAATTGATGATTTATTCGATCAACTCCAAGGCTCCAGTTTTTATTCCAAGATAGATCTGAGGTCTGGGTATCATCAACTGCGGGTACAAGAAGCTGACATTCCAAAGACCGCTTTTCGTACACGTTATGGCCACTTCGAGTTTTTGGTCATGCCCTTCGGTCTTACGAATGCACCTGCCGTTTTCATGGACTTGATGAACCGCGTTTGCAAGCCCTATCTCGATAAATTCGTTATCGTGTTTATCGACGACATTTTGGTTTATTCTAAGAGCGAGACGGATCA
Organism: Ambrosia trifida; assembly: GCA_028751855.1. NCBI lineage: Eukaryota > Viridiplantae > Streptophyta > Magnoliopsida > Asterales > Asteraceae > Ambrosia > Ambrosia trifida. The sequence goes on from CM054122.1 coordinate 67,037,257, forward strand.
CGAGGAGCACTTACGTTTGGTTTTAGAACTTTTGAGACGGGAGCAGTTGTACGCTAAGTTCTCAAAGTGTGATTTCTGGTTACGTGAAGTACAATTCCTAGGGCATGTGGTTAATGAACTGGGAATTCATGTCGATCCGGCAAAGATTGAGGCCATTAAGGAATGGGAAGCACCAAAGACGCCATCTGAGGTGCGGCAATTCCTAGGCCTTGCGGGTTACTATCGCCGTTTCATTGAGGGATTTTCGAAGATCGCTCAACCCCTCACCTCTCTTACCCAGAAAGACCGCAAGTTTGACTGGGGTGAACCGCAGGAATCAGCATTTCAGATGCTGAAACTCAAACTTTGCTCTGCGCCCATCTTATCCTTACCTGAGGGCACAGATGATTTTGTTGTGTACTGTGACGCTTCCATTCGTGGTCTCGGTTGTGTGTTAATGCAACGCGGGAAAGTTATTGCCTACGCCTCTCGCCAACTTAAAGTCCATGAAAGGAACTACACCACTCATGATTTAGAATTGGGTGCGGTAATCTTTGCGTTGAAGATCTGGAGACATTACTTGTACGGTACCAAGTGCGACGTATACACCGATCACAAGAGTCTCCAGCATATCTTCGACCAGAAAGTATTGAACATGCGGCAACGACGTTGGGTCGAACTTCTGAACGACTATGACTGCGCCATTAAGTACCATCCTGGTAAGGCAAACGTTGTGGCAGATGCCTTGAGCAGAAAGGAGTCTGTCAAACCTCGTCGTGTTCGAGCCTTACAGCTCACTATTCATTCTTCGTTGCCTGACCAAATTCGTTCGGCACAATTGGAAGCTTTGAAGGAGGAAATCCTTAAAGCTGAAACCATGCACGGTGCTGATAAACACCTCGAGCTTGGGTCTGATGGCCTGCATTACTTTGCCGAGCGCGTTTGGGTTCCTTTATTTGGGGGTTTGCGGGGGCTTGTCTTGGACGAAGCCCACAAATCCCGGTATTCTATTCATCCGGGCTCCGATAAGATGTATCAGGACTTAAAGATACTCTATTGGTGGCCTAATATGAAGGCTGACATAGCTTCGTATGTCAGCAAGTGTCTGACCTGTGCTAAGGTCAAGGTGGAGTACCAGAAGCCGTCTGGTCTTCTACAGCAACCTGAAATTCCTGAATGGAAATGGGAGCGGATTACCATGGATTTTGTGACCAAACTTCCGAAGTCGCCCAGTGGTTGTGACATGATCTGGGTGATTGTCGACCGGTTGACAAAGTCCGCACATTTCCTCGCTATTAAGGAAACCGACAGTCTGGAGCGGTTGTCTCGTATCTATCTTAAGGAAGTGGTTTCCAGGCACGGGGTGCCCGTCTCTATCATCTCCGACCGTGACCCTCGTTTCGCCTCCCGTTTCTGGAAACAATTACATAAAGCGTTGGGTACTCAGCTTGACATGAGCACCGCGTATCATCCGCAAACTGACGGTCAGAGTGAGCGGACGATTCAGACGCTTGAAGACATGCTTCGAGCATGCGTCATCGATTTCGGTAAGAGTTGGGAGATTCACTTACCGTTGGTGGAGTTCTCTTACAACAATAGTTACCACTCTAGCATTAAGGCGGCACCGTTCGAGGCTCTGTATGGACGGAAGTGCCGGTCCCCTCTTTGTTGGGCCGAAGTGGGCGAAAGCCAACTCACCGGTCCAGAATTGGTGTACGAAACTTCCGAAAAGATCGTACAAATTCGTAATCGTATGGCGGCAGCTCGTGATCGCCAGAAGAGCTACGCTGATCGTCGTCGCAAACCTTTGGAGTTCCAGGTTGGCGACAGGGTTTTATTGAAGGTATCTCCATGGAAGGGCGTTATACGCTTCGGGAAGCGCGGCAAACTTAACCCTCGTTATGTCGGACCGTTCCCCATCTTGGAACGTATTGGGCCGGTGGCATACAGACTTGACTTACCAGCCGAGCTTAGTGGCGTGCATAACGTCTTCCATGTCTCGAATCTTAAGAAGTGTTTGGCAGACGAATCTCTCGTAGTTCCTCTTGAAGAAATCAAGGTTGATGATCATTTACGTATTGTAGAGGAACCAGTTGAATCTTAGATTATAAGATTCGTAGCCTCCGTCGGAGTAAAATCCGTATCGTTAAGGTTCGTTGGAATTCTAATCGTGGACCGGAGTTCACGTGGGAACGAGAAGATCAGATGAAGGCTAAGTACCCTCATCTATTTCCTAAGCGTGCATTTGAATCGAACTATGTGGCCTCCAAAGAAAAATGAATCTCGGGTCGAGATTCCTTTCAACTGGGGGATGATGTAACAACGGGGAAAATCTTTCTTTTCTTTCTTCCTTTCGTCTCTTCATCTACGGACTTCATTTAATTTTCGGGACGAAAATTCTTTCAACTGGGGGATGATGTGACACCCGGCATATTCAGGTCAATACTTTTATACCTTACATACATGCGTTTCGTACTTTACATGCATACGAGTCTATCTCAACGAAAACATTTTAAATAACTACTTAATATCATACTTAACTAGGGTTAAGTGAGTCGTATTGATGATTCGGGAATCATCGGGAGTCGTTACAATGGTTCGAAAAACCATTGGGTGTCGGTCCATAACCACGTGTACAAGAATCGGTGATTCGTGGGATCGCCGGGTTTAACGCAACCACGCAAGTCTCGGGTCCCGGGAATTGGTGATCGGGTGGGAACGTGTCATTTATCATGTATTATATGTTTACAATCATTATGTGACTTGTTGGTATGTGAATATGTGTTAACATATGTTAAAACGGGGTTTAACGCGCAAAACACACAATCTGGGAGGCTTCAGGCGATTAGGCAGAGGGTGAATAGCCTAATCGCCTATATAGGGGCGATTGGGAGGTACATATAGGCGATTAGGGGCTAATCGCATGAAGGTTCATGCGATTAGGCTCCCTAATCGCGTGTAAGTCTGCGTAATCGCGTGAAACGTGCTGAACGACTAGAAACGCCTATAAATACCACCCTTGACCTCCAAAACATCATAATAACAACCCTAGCCGTCCCATAACATAACCCAACACCCAAACACCCTCTGGAACTCGTTTTTGCATCAAAACCACCATTTTCAAGCTTATTCCATCATCACCTCTTTATTACAAGGTGTGTTCTTCAAACCCAAACCTTTAAATGAATATGTTTTGCTCCCTAAACGTCCAGACCTGACTTATAAAGGTTTTTGTCTTTGAAAATCCATTTAAAACCGTTTTTAAACAAACCTACACCATTACATGCGTTATATGTGTTATATGTGTTAAAGGTAGGATTTTTAGGGTTGAATCATGGTTATTCTTGTGTTGTTTTGATGTTTATTGCTGTTATAAGTTAGTATGATGATGTCCTAGGAGTTTGGATGGTTTTGGTGGTGTATTATTGATACTTGATGTTTTGACCCGTTTGAAGGATTTTGGATGATTAAGGATGATATGAGGTGTGTTGTTGTTTGTGTGATGTTAGGGTTTGCTCTAGGATGATGCTAGAACAGTAGGATGCTATCGGACAACGTGATTATGTGGTTAAATCTGAGTATTTGCTATTTAGGGCAAGTTCTTGCATGTTGATGTGATGTTTACATGCTAAGTTGCCATTTTGGGAAAACGCTCGCATTCGGGACTGTTGGAATGATGAAAACTTAGGGGTTTTGCTTAGAATATGTTTGTTAATATATTAGAATGATTATTGGGTGTTTTTACATGTTTCGGATCTGATTTGGAGTGTTCGGCGCGCGAATAACCACATCAGCTGCACTATAGGCGATTAGGGATCCTAATCGCCTATGTTACAGGCGATTGGAGGCCTACTCGCCTATATGGCAGCCTAATCGTGTATAAAAGTGGCGATTGGGGGTCCAATTGCCTTTACTTCATGCGATTACGATCCTAATCACTAGCTAAGCCCTGAATTGCATGCCTTATGACCCTACTCGCCCCTATATCACACGAGTGGCCCTATTCGCCCATCCCTAGGGGCGATTAGCCCTTGTACTCGCCTGTTGACTAGCCCTAATCACATGTTGACTTTTCCTAATTGCTAGTTTGATTCCTAATCGCGTGTAATGCTGCTGTATGTATATTTTAACATCCCGGAACATGATTTGACGCCTAGGAACATGATAGGAACCCCGGGATTCACCCAATGACTTAGTAACACGTATTCGGACCTGTTTATGCGTTAAACGGACATTATGCTAGACTAGGTGAACTGTTGCACGTATTAAGTGTTTGATTGCATATGTGGCATGATGTCTTGTATTGCCTAACACATGAGATGACGGGTCACCAATGGGATGTCGGGCCTTGCCTGGTACGGTCGGTTAAACGTTGGAACATCATTTCATATGTACACAGTTATGGTCTGGACTACTAGGGACTAATCAACCTACGGGTTGTTAGTCTAACACCTTATATGCTCGTCATGATAGGTCACCGATATTAGGGGCCGTCTATTGAGCAGGTTTACTTGTTGTAGAGTGAAGAGCAGCATCAGGTGAGTTTCACGGCCCCGTCTTATGCTTTACATTTTGGGGGAGACACATGCTTATACTTAATACATAAATTATCATGTTATGCTAGTGGTTGATTCATTTACATACTATACGATACGTAAAGTCCCGGGGAAACCATGAATATGCTGGATAGCATAACGGGGGAAATGTGGATAGATCTATTGGGATTGACAGACCCCACCCGTCGGCTGGGAGCCGGGCGGGTGCATATTGTCTCGGTCGTACGCTAAATCATTTCGGGCAAAAATCATATATCGTTGTCTGTAATGGTTTCCGGTCGTAGTGGTATAACTCATGCGTCTAGCTAACGCTATTACTTTGATATAGTGATAACATGATGGCTTTCATTACTTTAAACATTTAATTAAAAACCTGTGAACTCACCGGCATTAATTGCTGACGTTTTTAGCATGTTTGTCTCAGGTCGTTGAGGTAGCAGCTTACTGTAGGCGCACGGAGTCACACGGCGTCTAGGCTTCATATGCATTATCATATCTTTTTCAGACTTATGCACTTTTACTTTTTGGGTTGTAATAAAAGTTACGCTTCCGCAGCGATTGGATTTATGAAACTTGATGGTTGTTTATTTCATTTTACGTATCATATAGTGTCGTTTATTGTGACCGTTGACTTAGATCCTGGTTTGTCATGCGCCTCGCGGTAAAACCCCGCATGTGGAATTTGAGGGTGTGACAACTCATATTAAAGATAAAAAACGCTCGTTAATATGGTGAAATTTTTTTGAAAAAAAAAATGTCGTATGAAAAAGTTATAGACGTTTTAAAATGATGAGAGGAATTGACATGTGCACTGCATGTGGAGAGCTAGAGAAGGTCAACAAATGTAGTTTCCTTTTATGCACTTCCTCTAATTTATTATTTATTTTTTTCAAACAAACTAATCTCAACCCTTCAAATATATTATCAATGGATCACAATCCTTCTCACCCTTTCTAAAAAAAGTGTCTTGTGTATTTGATCCTAACCCCACAATAAATTGGACTCAAATTGGACCCCCGACCCACTTGCTCTCCATTTGTATGGATACAACAAATACCCTTTAATTAAAACACGACTTATGTTACAACCTTTTCAAGAATATTCACATTATACATTTATTTTTACTTGAAACATGCACAAACTTACTAGAAACGAAACCGATCAAGTACTGTGATGCTATAAAATAAACATGACATGAGATCGAACATGTATGAAATCAAACACTATAAGCACCAAAAGTACCATATGGTCCGACATTTTTCCCACCACAGGTCGCAATAAAAACTTCCTCGACCATGGTCTTCTCAACCTTGCTATTGCATATGTTTGCAAACGCACGCATGTGCTTCATGCCATATTGAGTTAGCAACCCACAATGTTTCTCAAATAACCGAGCCTACATCAACACCAATCTCATTTAGCAAAACTCTCATATACTACAACATGGTCATATAAAATAACAAAAAGTGGACAAGTTTGTAGTTTATACTATAAGTGTAGCACGTACCGTAGATTTCAAACATTCCCAGTCATCCACTAGAGGTAACCCGCGATCTCTAGCATAATGTAGGATCGAACGACCATCTTTTGGTCCAAAAAGAAGCACCCCAATCATGTCAATGCTACTATCCAAATGCCCCCTATGTGTCAACGTCTCCGTAATCTCTCTCAGAACTTCAGTTCTTATTGATTCTGATGATTTTTTGTACTGCAAGTAATGACAAACATATCATAGGTTACTATGTAACGTTCAAAAAGCTTACTTTTGTACCCAGAGAGCAACAAAATGAACACAAATACGTACTCTTTCCCACAAGAATATAATATCAGCATCTCTTTGATTTACGCCAACCAGCTTATCAAAGGGAATCTGATTAGCAGGGAGGTTTACGGTTGCTGGATCGAATCCTAGATACAAAGAAACCTTCTCGGGCTTAATGTCTTTGGTGCCATATTCCATCACATGTGAACCTGAATTGTATGTATTGGAATTAGATGTCCTCTTCTTCACCTGTAGATGAAATTGTACTAATTTTAAAATAAATCTTACAAGCGCGTATAAGCCTACGATAACAAAAGTACACTTTATCTTGGCTAACCTTGATGAATTGTTGTTCAAGAGATTCTTTCTTCAGGTTGTGTGTCTCACTAGTGAAAATAGCCCATGTAAAGTTAAGTAGGATTCATAAATCTTAAACAAACCACATACAATCAAATGAAAAAGAAAACATGTACAAGCATGTCAATATACTTGAATGGATGCATGAAACAAAAGTACCTATCTTCCATCCAAGCAACGCTATATAGATCTCCCAAGCAAGTTATATACTCGGGCGGTGGAGAAGGTTCCGTCCCAGGACAATATGTCCCAAAACTATTCTCTTGAGCCCCTGATGCAGTTGTAGCATATATGTTGAGGTCTTCGGGAAGTATGCCTTCAAAGATGCTTCCACTCTCACATGCTTCCAAGTATATAACCTACATTAATTAATTTCTTTCATAAATATAACAACACAACCGTTTGTTTGGATACTTAAATGTTTTTTCTTTGCTAAGATAACAAAATTTTATTGGGACTATATGTCCATACAATTAAGTTACCATTTCTTTATATGTACCCATGTCATGTTTCTTTTTCAAGACATCTACCAAGTCTTTTGCTACAAGATGAGGCTCGTTAGGCATCCCTACAACCAAAGTTACACTAATGAGACATTATGATTTGTCAACTCATAAATGAAACTTTGAACACTTACCGAGCACTCCAGGACCTCCATGATCGGAGTAGAAAAGAAATATTCGGTCATCTGGTTTGCTATCGACCACCTTCCCACTTCCACCTTTTACTGATTTTTTGTCACCAAGAAGCACGGCAAACAAATTATCTATGGTTACATTCTTCCCTGTGTAATCCTACATATATGGTAAATCCTATACTTAATTGATGGATTAATGTCATTTCAGTAGCCAACGGATTTTTAATCACGAAGATCCCATTTATATTTACCTTTGGCACACCTGCATATACATCGTCACCTTTCGGGCTATTGATAATGACGCCAGGCCTTGGATTCAAAGCATTTGTTGCAATATCGTCGTACATGAACACAACTATGTTTTCATCTTTCAAACCTCCCTTTTTAAGTACTTGATAAGCATGACAAACATCTGCCTGTGGTACAATAATGAAATTTTATCATCAATAACACAATCCAACGACCATTTATACCCAACGACAATCACTTATTAACTTGATTCATGTTTTTCATCTTTTAATCTAATTAATAACAAAGAAACTTCTACAAAAATCTCAAACATACCAAAACTTCTGTCTAGACTCTAGAGTATAGAGTTTTAATTGTGGGTTTTTAATCTAGTAGCAACTATATATAAATTAAAATTTGAATTAAATTGATATAATGAAACTAAGGTTATAGTTTGGTTCATGTGTCATTTTAAAATTAAAAAATATATATATATATATTTCAGAAATAATCACTCACAATAATAGTTACTTAACAGTGTTACTATTATCTAATTGTTTTTTAAGTCCAATTTAAATAACAAAACCAAACCCTACCAATCTTGAAACCTCTAGCTTAGAGATCACTTAGCTTATTTCTAGGCTAGGAAGGTTATGGGCCGGGCTAATTACCGGATATCATAGTTCCCCTAGAAAGAGTTAAGCAGGTTATAGGCGGGTTAATTACCGAATATCCTAGTTCCCCTATAAAGAGTTAAGCTACTCATATAAGTGGGTTACAACTTAAAACTAAAACTGTAGTTACATAGAAAAATTAAAACCTCGTAGTGTTACTCGTATTATTGACTAAACCATAATAACAACTTAACAAATCTAGCTCAATTGGTGCTAGAGTGAAGGTCATGTGGAGGTTGTATTTACCACATGTGGGGTTTCATCTGGAGAGATCCCCAATCCAGGTGGAATGAGTAATCAGTACAGACTAGCCCAGAGTGTTAGCCGGAGCTCCACCGGTTGCACCACTTACCGTTAAAAAAAACAAATATAAATATAAATAAAACCTAATTAAATAGACAATATTACTCCATTAGTCCGTAAGTGATCCAAATTTGCCGTTAAAAAATGATATTAATATATCTAAAGACATTAGCCAAAGCTAACATTCATTATATAATTTAATCAACTCATGACTCACCTGATGCCGATAATTACCATATCCATTCGAACCGGCGACGAGTACAGCCCACCTGGTGCCATTTGTCATCTTGTCATCAACCTCTTCTTCCACGTCATCCACCGGTGACCGAATCAATGGGTCCCACCCCCACCGCCACCTTTGGCCACCGGAACCTCCTCCTCTTGCGGCAGCTCCATAAGATAGAACCACCACAACCGCCAGTACAAGAACAAAGGATATGATACGAGAGACCATTGTTAAACTAAGGTGAATTATTTAGAGGTGCTTGGGGAAATTAAACGAGCACAGAGAGTATATAAAAAAAGAGGGAGTTCGGCATGCAAAGCTAGAAGATAACACGTGTATGGAACGTGGGTCCGTGAAGCGTAGGTGAAGGCCAGGTGGGGTTAAGGATTGTTGAACCCAAGGCTGGTGTAGCCGTGTAGGAGATCGATGTGGGTTGGGCAGTGATTGGTAAAAATAGTAAAATGCCAATTTCCCACCGAATGAAATTTGACTTGACAAATCATGAGCGGTAATTCAACTGGTGGTATAGGAGAGGAGGTGAAGATTTGGCTAGGCTAATGGTGAGATGTTTTATGTTTGAATTTGATTCAAACTGAGTTTTATTTCAATGGGTCTTTGATGACGGGATTTTTTTGAAACTGAGGACGGTGCAGGGTTTTTATGATTGCGGATGTATGGAGTTGCGTTTTGTCATTGAGATTACCCTATAAGGCTTGTATTCGTTGGCTGTTAAAAATTGACTTTATATTTCTAAACAGTGTTGTAAAACTAGTTGTAGTTGTAAAACAGTGTTTGGGCTCCGGACTTGTCAACCCGAACATGTCAAAGAGGCTGTGTCTATCTTTGATGCAGGCCTGCGAGGGGCAGTAGAAGACATTGTTGTCAGCGGGGGGGCACATTTTGGGGACCTTCAGTGGAGGTTGGCGTCTTTCCCTATGCGTTGCGGGGGCTTAGGGCTTATCTCGGCAGAGGACGTCTCCGCATATGCTTTTGTGGCGTCGAGGGCCCAGTCGTGGAAATTACAGGACCACATCTTGCGAAGCGCTGGTGTTGTGGGGGTGGATCCTGACTACTCCCTTGCGCTTGGTAATATTGGAACAACTCTTCCGGACCTTGATCTAGGCGGTTTTACCGATAAGGAGACCGCCCCCAAGAAACCTCAACAAACTTTGGCGAGTGCTCTTTATGGTAAACACGCACAGGATATGGAGGAGCGTTTCGATATGACCCCGCGTCAAAAGACAGTTTTGGCTTGTCTGAAAGGGGCTCATGCCCAGGATTTTTTGACCGTTGCACCCATTGAAGGTCTTGGGCAACGGATGTCAGCAGTTGAATACAGAGCCATCCTTAAATACCGTCTCATGATTCCCCTTTTTCCGCCAGATGGCTTATGCCCCATATGTAAAAAAGCATGTTTGGATAGATTTGGCGAGCATGCCCTTCACTGTAAAGAATTGCCGGGGTTTAAGTATCGTCATGACTGGGTTAGAGATGCTTTATGGGATGTGCTTAGGCGTGCCGGGATCTCAGCCAAGAAAGAAGCCCATGTTAATTTTCTGACTGACCCACGAGAGGGAAGATCTACCCTGCGTCCTGCGGACGTCCTTGTGTTTGGCTGGGCGGGGGGTAAGCACGCGTGTGTTGACCTCACTGGGGTGTCCCCACTGGTGGGGCTGAGAGATAGTGGATTCGTTCCAGGACAGGCGGTTTTGAAGGCAGAAGCTAGGAAGGTTGCTAAGCACGAGGCAGCGTGTTTAGAGAATCAGCATGTGTTCATTCCGTTTGCCTTCGACACTTTTGGATCCCTTGCCCCTAAGGCAGTTCGCTTTTTGGAGCGGGTGCAGAAGGTGATCCACAGTGACTCGCAAAGCCCGAGGAACCAAGGGTTTGTATTTAGTAGAATAGGGTTTGCGATTCAAAAGGGGATAGCGGCGCAGCTTGTTGCTCGCTTACCCATTATCCAGATGTAACTTGGTTATTATTTTAATGGATATATATTCATCAAAAAAAAAAAAAAAAGTACTTAATGAATAACCACTACAAGGTATTTGTGGAGTTGATTTTCTTCAACTTCGGCTAATTACGTCGAGTGCGGTCAATATCAGTAAGATTCAGATTTTGGTGATTAACTCGAGACCAATTTGACTTAAAAATATAAAAATAGTTTTTATGTCTATAATATAAATAAATGAACCACATTTTACTAGAAATAAATATCAATTTTAAATACTATAGTATTTAAACATGAGTTAATAGCCATTTTCGTCCCTGAGGTTTGGGCCAGTTTGCCACTTCAGTACAAAAGTTTATTTTTTTGCAATTCCTTCCCTGAGGTTTGGATTTTTTTGCCAAATTCGTCCTTTTCACTAACCTAGTTAAAAAATCTCGTTAATGTCAAGGGTATGGCTGTCTTTTTACCTCAGGGACGAATTTGGCATTTAAAATTCAAAGATTTTTTTTGCCAAATTCCCTCTCTCTCTCTCTCTCTCTCTCTCTCTCTCTCTCTCTCTCTCTCTCTCTCTCTCTCTCTCTCTCTCTCTCACATCATACTTGCTGATTACCTCGCCATTAATCACCGCCCCAAACTTTACTTTCACATCCCTCCCTATATCTGGGCAATATTATCTCGCAGTCCAAACTTACTGAGCTGTTTAGTTAGATTCTCAGCATAGTAACATTCAAAAAAAAAATAAAACACTTTAAATGATAATATTTTAAATTAAATACTAATTAAAAAGTAGTTCTTATTAATTTAAATTAAAGTATTTCTGACACTTTAAAACTTTTTTCTTCATTTCTGTTCGTCTCCCTCACTCTCTCTTATCTACAACCTCATCACTATAAGCTTTCTTTCACTTGACATGAACTCTTGAATCTACTAGCACAAGGCGAACAACAATGATCAGTTTTAGCTCGTCAACTCAAATTTAGATACAAACTTCTTAACTGAAGTCATGAACTAGAGAGGATGCTGAAATGTGATGCTGCAGGTGTAGTTCGAATCGGAGAAAATGGAGGTTGCTTGTGTTCCCGGTCTCGGTCTTATACCCATACCCGATGTACCCGAACTCAACAAAACCGATACCCGAACTTGATGCAATGGTCCAATCTTCGGTCATGGATTTTGCTGGTTTTCGGTCTCGGGTCGGTCGGGTCGGGTAAAACCCGGTTCGGTTCGGTTAGATCAATTTGCTCAGCCCTAGAGAGAGAGAGGGAGAGAGGGAGAGAGAGAGAAGGAATTTGGCAAAAAAAAAAAATCTTGGAATTTTAAATGCCAAATTCGTCCCTGAGGTAAAAAGACAGCCATACCCCTGACATTAACGAGATTTTTTAACTATGTTAGTGAAAAGGACGAATCTGGCAAAAAAATCCAAACCTCAGGGAAGGAATTGCAAAAAAATAAACTTTTGTATTGGAGTGGCAAACTGGCCCAAACCTCAGGGACGAAAATGGCTATTAACTCATTTAAACATATACCATTTTATATATATATATATATATATATATATATATATAGGGGAGGGTTATCTTGAGAACGCTAAATATTGTGAGAACCGTGAGAACAAGTACAAAAATCAATCAAAATCAATTTTTTTTAATACAAATCCCATTATAATCAAAATACAACATTAATAAATGAATTTTCTTTTCAAATAATCAATCTTTTTTTGCAAAAACAATTTCAAATTAACTTTTTACACATGTGTAAATGAAACAGTTTACACATGTATAAACAGCAAATTTACACATGTGTAAAAACAAATTATTTTCGTATACGTTTGAATTTTTATGCGTAAATTGTGTTTTGGGGATTGTATTTTAGTAATAAAGACAAGTGTAAAAAGAAATTTTGAATTTGAATGGTTTTAGATGCCGTTCGCACGGTTCGCACGAAATATAGGTGTTCTCAAAATAACTTTCCCCTATATATATATATATATATATATTTACATATCTTATTATAAATGTAGTAAAATTATGGCACTTGACATATATATAATTTACCGAAAATTAATATCTTTATAATTACCATGTCCAAGTACTTATTAAGTACTCTGTGCCTAGGCCGAATACTCACAACTCCCAGGTAATCAACTTGAGAGCGCCCGCCCGTTAGGATGTATGGGAACTCAAATGGTATTGATGAACTCACTATAGCAAAGGAAATAAAAAATCTAAAGACCTTATTAACCACACGTCAAGCCACAATTTAGCTAGTAGAATGAAAACGATTATATATATATATATAAAACCGTTGTGATGTGGAACATTAGATGTAACACCATGAAAACTGTAGTCGAATGTGTAAAAATTAATATTTGGGTTTTGTCAATTATTGTGGGTTAATTTAGTTAGTGGGCGGAAATGGCTATGGGTGGATTGCTCCCAAATTGGAAGGTGCATGACAAAAGTATGGACTATAATCCTTACTATATAAATAAAGAAATGATGGAAAATCCTAGGGTGGGGCTATTGAAATGATACACCCGTCTTAGCTATTTGACACCCTCCTTATTTTCTCTCTCTGTATATCTATACATGTATATACAGAGAGACAAAATAGGGATGTACCAATAGCAAACCCAAAAACTATGCCTCATTAGCATCTTTTTTCACAAGAATTTTAAAGAGAGAAAATTGGTGAACTCAAGAATCAGGTTAAGGATTTCACGGGTTTGAATCTTGAGGAAGATTGGAAATCGAATATGGATCATCAAAACAATTCTTGTACCTAGAAACATGTAAGATTCGAGCTTAGATCTAAGCTTCTTATGGTTTTAGGGTTTTGGGTAAAACTTGAGTTTTCTTCACAAATATTGGATGTTTACATGCTATGAGCCTAAAAACATGAGATCATGTTTCATGGGAGTTATATAAACCTTTTAAATGTAAAAAATGTGTTTTTGAGTACGAAACGAACCTTGAAAGATTGAAAGTTCATCCGACGAAACTAGTATTGCGTTTACAACGACACTTGGTTTGTCGGTGACACTCACAGGCTTGGGTTAGGGAAGAAGCTCGAATCCTAATGATTCCCAAAGATTAGGCGACAGTGAGATTGGCGACACCAGGGAGTGTCACTAGTGACATGGTAAAAAACGCTTAATGCCGACAAGTCCTAACGTAAGTTAGGAGATGGTGCCCAGTGACACTAGTGAGCATAGTGCTCGGTGGCGGGTGGGATGAGCAAATACTACTGGGTACCGAAACCGAACCGGTACTGAATTTAACGTACCGAATTATCTTCGATTCCCACTTTTGGGTGTTTTTAGTATTGGTACATTTGAATCGGCACCAATTCAGTAAGGTACATGTATTTTATTGACTTTTATCTTAAAATACAGTACTGTACCGGCGACCAATTTTGGGGATTTTTTGAGATATGTACTTTCGGTCTAGTATTAGTATCGAGATTATCCCTAGGTAATTATGCCCAACAACACTTCAAGTAATAGTCACTGGCCACAATGTGTTTGGTTAAGCGACATGGGAGGTAATGTTAGGTTTTCATGTGTTAAATCTCGTGCAGATTTGTGATGTTCATTTGATCCTATACACGGCAACACATAGTTATTGACAACGAATATGTGAGTTTGTATACCCTTGTTACTTTATTGTGTTTGGGCGGTATGCATTTTCACATTATTTTCAAAGTAAAATGATGATTTTTTCTTAAAACACGATAGAAAGTGAATTACTTTTGATAATACCAATTTGTACAATTTTAAAGTAGTTGCTACAACAAATATGTGTCCGGAGAGGGTCTGAACGTTCCAAGGTCGTCAGGCTTCTGACCTCGTCTGCTGCTTAAAGGGTTAGACCAGCAGCATGAAAGAACTCGTCAGAAGAGGTAAAAGGGTTAAAGGGTTTCGGTTCACCAAACGCAAGTCGTGGTGTCCCTCTACGTTGTAAACGTAGATGGGAGGTTCAAGAGTTTTGATATTTTAGTTGTTATGATTCTGATTTGGGATCAACCCAAAGTCAGAATGTTGTTATTATTGGTTAACTTAAGAAGAGATAAAGAATAAGAGTATGATGTTGAAGAGAAGAACTCTTGATCCCAAGTTACAACTAGGGACCAACCACGTAAGCCTGATGAAGGCTGAGACTTGCGAGTAACAGAGTGTGATTCCGCATGTAGTGGCTGTTGGAGCCGGCTTGGATGTGAAATCAGCATGGTTGTAGATTGTTAAGAATGCATATCAGCAGCTCGAAGGCTTCAAGGCTTCAGCCTGCTGCTGCTGAAAGTCTTATTAAAGAGAATAACTCTAGAGAGAGTTTTAGAGAGAGAGAGAGAGAGAGAGAGAGGTCTTATACTCAGACCAATCTGAGTTGTATGGCATGCTTTGCCCCTCTATTTATAGAATGGGGATGGGTAAAACCCTAATGGGCTTCCTTGTTGGGCTTGGGCTTGACCCACTCTTACATTTAATGATTTTGGTTTCTTGGGTTATTGGGCTTGACCCAATTGAGTACCCTACAACATCAGCCCCCCAGTCTAGTTTAATGTATATATGTATGTACATTAGACTAGACTCAAACTATTCATTATCTTTGCTCTTTCTTCCAACTTTTGTTGTTTTGGTGAGTGTTTATTTGTAGAGACCTTCGTGTAGGTAGGATAAATATCAACAAACCTTAGCATAATGAGTTTTGGAATGTGTTATCGGTTTAAACCGATAAAATTTGAAACTTGTTTAAGTTGATGATCTTGAAAGCTTATTAGGGGGTTTGAGCTGATGAGCTTGAAAGCTTATTGGCATTTAAGCTGATAAGCCCTTAGTTTGGTGGAAGCAACTGATGCGCTTGAAAGCTTATAAGGATTTAAGCTGATAAGCTTTGCAGCTTTCTAAGCCCCTATTTGGATGGAAGTTATGGAGCTTGAAAGCTTATAAGGATTTAAGCTGATAAGCTTTGCAGCTTGCTAAGCCCTTATTTGGATGGAAGCTATGGAGCTGGATATGTCTCCATTACTTGCTTCTTTCCTTGTTAGCTTGTATTAGCTTCAGCATATCGGCTATTGACCTTTTAAGTTTTCGCCTTTTGAGCTTAATTTTCTAAGCTTGTTTGTTGTATTGGCGAAGTTATCTCGAGTTGTGTGATTAAAACCATCTATATCCGACATTTATGCTCCTTTGGACGATATTCCCATAATTTTGTAAAATATTTTTTGGAAATATCTTTATTTTGGGCACAAGCCTTTAGGAGATGGTTCATTTATCAAATGACTATGGCAGTTTAAATGCTTGTAACCATCAACAAGGTAGATAAGTATCACTAGATGATTGTAGCTAGGTGCACTTACAGAGGTTTTTAGCAAGTCACGTTTTTGAACAAATGTCGAGAAGTTAATCCGAGATATGGTGGATTATTATATTGACCGAATGGTCGATTTCTAAGCTAGATAGCAAATGAGCTTCATGTGACAGAAGGAAGGTCGCATGTGTACGAAGGAAGGCTTCTTGCACATGAAGGTGAAGTACATTGCCTTGAAGGTTAACTTGCCGTGACCTGACTTGATAAAAAGCTGGTATGTGTTTTAAGCTTCGAAGGCTTTAAGCAAAGTTATTGTTTTTGTTGACTAAAGCATATAGATTTCGTCCTTTAAGCAAAGAAGTTTGGCTTGATAGCTGAAAAGCTTGTGGATTTCATCCTTTAAGCTTATGGATAAAATTCATCACTAGCCTAACTCTTTGTGCTATCAAAGTTTTGTGATAAAAGCTTTCTTATGATACAAGATATGGAATCAAGTAAGCAGAAGCAAACAAGGTCAAATCGCGAATTTCTTTGTTTACGAACCTTTGCTTTTGATTCTCATTCACAAGCTTTTTTCATAGGAAGTTGAGTGTATGACCTTGCTAGCGAGCTTCTTTGATGCGAAACTTGACGTATGATTTATGTTTGTAAGCTTCTTTCGTTCGAAGATTGGTATGAGCTTCCTTCGTTCAAAGCTTGATATATAGAGCATGTCTATAAGCTTCGTTTGTATGAAGTTGAGCTTCTTTTGTTGTCATGACTAAGTTTCTTTTTGCATTAGTTGCAACAATATTTTTTTTGTGATAATGGATGATGTTCGACACGAGAACATTTAGCACCATTTTGGTAAAGTATCAATCGTTGTGTTGTTTGGGAAACCTTGTAGGGTTCCATTTGGTGTTAGCCTCGTATGGCTAGAATATTAACATGTGGTTGTGGTATTATGAACCTTTCAAGCCGTTGGGCTTGACATGTTATGATTGTCGATCATGGCCTTTTATGTTAGCTTTCATATATTTTGCTGTATGTATGGCCTTGTGAGATTGTTTCACTTTTGAATTGTACCTTGGTGTATTTTTGTGATCGTGTTTGGATGCTTGCATGTTTGGATGCTTGCATGTTTGGATGTTTTGTCTTTGTATTTGTTGGGAAATGTTTTACCGGTAGCACCTTCAAAGGTTGAATGCTGCAGTCATTCATCCTTAAGGTAGTCTAGGCAAACATGTCACCGTCTATCCTATATACACTTACATAAGTGTTTTACTATGTTTTCGTAAGTTTGTTTTCTAAACTTAAGGAACGTTTGGTGTAGGTTGTTCAAGCCTGTCAATGAGATTTATAAAAGTGTTTTTTGTTTATCTCATGGAGTTGGATTGATTTAGGAACTCACCCCTTATATAGGTCCGTTTATCCCTCGAACCTATTGAGCGAAATGGCCTGGGAGCTCATCCCCTTACATGGCCCTTGCCATGGAGTTTCTTGCTAGGTTCTCAACCTGATTATAGGATAGAAAGACAAATCTTGGTGGAAAATGCTATGATTCATTCATTTCATGATAACTAAATGTTTACACAAAGAAGTGGTAGAAATCTCTTGGCCGTTTATGGTTACGTTGAACCTTTTAAGGTGATTGTCATCCCAATGTCTTGGGACTTTCTTTCCTTCTTGGTTGATTGAGCTTGTAGGAATCACCGTTGTGAGTTTCGAGCACAATGTGTCGTCCTTCCTATTTTGGACTAAGCTTTCCAAGGTTTTGTTTTTGTAACAAGTAAGCTGTCTTTTAGGAAGACACTCATGTGTTGTAGTAAAGTGATTTGGCAAGGTGTTGGTGTTTTAACAAATCTACTTTGGTTGCTAAGTAGCTTGCTTTTTTATTTTGCCAACAGCTTCAACGCCTTAGCATTGCGGTTTGATTCGTCCCTAATCTTCTTTTATGTATAGCAGGATGCTTCAATGCTTCTACGTTTCTAGTTTTATGCTTCTATGGGGCTTGATCCTTTTTACTACGGCTATTTTGTAGCCTTGCTTCTCAGGTTGGTTTGGGTTAGCTTGTCTTGACTTTGTAGTCTTTGTAGTTGCTAAATCTCCAGAGATGGTTGAAGGCTTAGAAGCTTCAAAATTTGTATTCATGTTTAGCTTGGGTAACATTCTTTTGATGGAGATTTTTTGGGCAAGCGTTTGCGCTTAGTGTGAGTGAGAAGCATTGATGTTTTAGCAAGAGTTTCGACGATTGAGCAAGTTGCTTTGGATAATCTTTGTTGGTATATTTTTGTTCATGCTAGAGCCTTAGTAGAAGACAAGTGTTATTATAGGTGGTTCACCTAGTTGAGAGCTCTTAGAATTGGACTTGTTTGTTACAAGGACACTTTCACTTATAGCTAGTTTGATAGCTTCTTCCTTTAGTTAAGTCATTCTTTTGCTTTTTGAATTGCGAGAAGTGGTGTTCATACTGGAGGCGGACGTATGCCTTGTTCTAACCGTGGTTTTTGTTCAAGGATTGATAAGTTGTTGCATATTAGCAAGATGCTTGTATCCGTTTCAGCTTTAGAGCAGAAGTCATGACATGTATAGCTTATTTTTCCTCCTATGCTTATTGTATAGCCTTCAAGCTTGTAAGCCTCAGTTTTTGTATCTGAAACTTCTAAATTTCTGAGCTTCAGTTGTTGTATTTGAAGCTTGTAAGCTTTTAAGCATGTAGTAGTTGAAGCGTTTAAGCTTTTGAGCTTCTTTTAATGTCTTTTGAAGCTTTTAAGCTTGTTTTGTTTATTTTGAAGCTTCTGAGCTGTTTTTGAAACTTCTAAGTATTTGAAGCTTTTAATGACATGTTCGGAGGAGTTTATGTAAGAATCATGTCAAGTCTACCAATGTTTTCATGGACATGTGATGTATTTTGACTTTTGTCATCCTTGAGGTATAAAACTTGTGTTGGTAACGAGTTTGACTTGTTGTCGAGCTTTTGTAGTCAAAAGAGGCGATACGTTGTGAAGCTTATAATCTTCCTGGCTTCCGGGGTGATAACCTTTGAAGTCCATAACCTTCTAAGCATTGGAGGTTATGGCTTATGAAGACCTGCGAGGCTTAAACCTTCTAAGCATTGGGGGTCATCGCTTATGGAGACAAGTAACGTTTAAACCTTCTAAGCTTCTGCGGTCATGGCTTATGGAGACCAGTGAGATTTAAACCTTCTAAGCTTCTGAGGTCATGGCTTATGGAGACCAGTGAGGTTTAAACCTTCTATGCTTCTGAGGTTACAGTTTGTGAGGACCTATAAAGCTTAAAACTTCTTGTGTTTGTTAGAGTTTTTAATGACCTTTGCGGTTTATAGCCTTTTGGATGAACAATTCTAACTTTGTTCACTAATTGAAGAAAGTGGTTACCTTTGTTGACTCATTGTAGCTAAAGCGGTGTTAAAGGAGGATGTATGGGAGGTATTGATTTGTGTACACAATGATCTCTTCTTTCATTCCTTTGAAGTGGCCTTGTTGGCATGGGGAGGCTTTTTCTTCCTTGAGTTGTTTATCTTTTCAAGGGGAGAAAAGCATATGCTTTAGGTGGCATGCGTGTCCCATTGAGACGTTAGGTTGTTTGAACACAAGGTTAGTCTTGATAAGAGGTTCGTCTTTCCTTGAATAATGTTGACCCAATATAGTAAGCCTTTAAGCTTCTTAACTTCTGCGAAAGAAAAGTAGCTAGGTTGTTGTTTTGAGTTATCGTGTTTCTTTGCTATGGTAAGATGCTTGAAGGCTTCTCAGCGTTTGAGTAAATAAGTTGACGTGTGTAACTGTTTTGTTTCTTTGCTTCTCAACTTCTTTTAAATGTGGATTTGTCCACACGGGCCACCAGCCCCCCAGTCAGAAGTAGTCATGACATGGTCATGAGTGATTCTGACTGATATCAAAGTGTTGTTATACATCTAACCTCTTTGTTCCTCCTTTGAAGGTTTGTTGCTATATAGGTTGCTGTTAGGGGAAGCCTTTTGCCCTGTTATCCTTTAACCCTCTGAGCTAATATGCTTATTTGCTTCAGGGATTACTTGCTTTATTTAAGCATGTCAACTTATTCATATCAGCCCTTGGTAAAAGGTGTTCATGGCTAGAGGCGCGTTTTATTTGATTCTTTTGCTTGCAAGATGTGTATAACTCCTTGATTGAAGTTGCTTTTGTTTCAGATCTATGAGGTCGTTCATATAATAAAAGCTTGTTTGAAGGCTTGCAACGTTGGCGATTTAAAGATCCATAGGTTGATGTTTTGAACCATATGTTTATTTTGACATTTCCTTATGTTAGCCTTAAAAAATGTTACAATGTTTGCATCATAATTGTATTTGTGGCTATTGGTAAGGAACGTTGTTTTGACTTGGTCGTTAGTATAAATGGTTCATGTGTAGCTTTTGAAGCTGTTAGAAGTTGAAGCTGATCAAAGCTTCATGAATAATCAATTTGAACGTTGTGAAGCTAAATAGTTGTGATGCTTCAACGCACAGTGGTCTGAAAAGCTATAAGTCTTTAATGAATCTCGTAGCCTAAAAGGCTGTAAAGCGTTGATGAGCAGCAACCTTTTAAGGATGTAGAGTTTCAAGGATTAGTGGCCAGAACTGATATAAAACTTCCATGAAAATTGGCCTAAAAAGGTTAAACGCTTCATTGGATACTTGGCCAAAAGGCTGTGAAGCTTTTTTGAATGGTAGCCTAACGTCATTGGAGCTTCTGCTGGAATAGACGAAAAGGCTGTAAGGCATTAGAAACCTGAAAGACTTTTAAAGCTTTAATGAACAATAGCTTAAAAGGCTGTGAATGTTTCATTAAATAGTAACCCAAAAGGCTTTGAAGTTTCAATGAACAGTAGCTTAAAAGGTTGTGGAGATTTTGTGACCAGTAGCCTTGAAGGCTAGAAAACTTCGTTGGACATTGTGTTAAATGTCTATAAAGCTTCAAGGAGCAATGTATGGTATGCATAATCTTAAAACGTTAAAAAGTTTTGATGTATAGTAGATCTATCCATCTGCAAAGCTGAACAGTAGCTTGAAAGCTTAAAAGGTTGTAGTAGGTCAGTAAGCTATAAAGCTGTTGCGAACAGTGTAGTATAGAGTTGTAGTGAATAATAGCTTGAAAGCTTAAAAGCTTCCGTGTACAGTAGACCTATAAGCCTAGTTTGAAAAGCTGAAAGATGCTCTGTGCACGGTAAGGTTGAAGGGTTCAGACGTTTATCCATTGGGTAAAAGCAAGATGCTCTGTGCACAGTAAGGTTGAAGGGTTCAGACGATTATCCGTTGGGTAAAAGCAAGATGTTCTGTGCACAGTAACGTTAAAGGGTTCAGGCGCTTATCCATTGGGTAAAAGCAAGATGCTCTGTGCACAGTAAGGTTGAAGGGTTCAGACGATTATCCGTTGGGTAAAAGCAAGATGTTCTGTGCACAGTAACGTTAAAGGGTTCAGGCGCTTATCCATTGGGTAAAAGCATGTACTTTTGTCATTTATTTATTCTCCCAAGATTATTGACCTAGCAAATGCCACTTTTGTAACTTTTGAAAAAAGGTCTGACAAAAATGTATTGGGAAAATATATCAAGAGTATATTAAAAAGGTTAGTATACTTTACTCCTTTTTTTTATAAGCCATAAAAGACAAAAAGTACAATCAATATTTAAATAGTCAAATGATAAAGAGTTGTCATAAGCTAATAACTAGCTTTTGACTTTCTTTTGTGCAGATTGCCTCTTTTTTTTATGTAAAAAATTGTAATGTCACATTCTTTATGATTAGTCACATCAAGAATTTCAAAAGTAAACATGTTATACTCCACACATACTCGTATGGTAGAGTGTGTAATATACAAAACAGAAATGGTTATATCAACATTTTGAATAAAAACATAAATTCATTCGTATGTTTTTTTTTTTTTTTGTAGCTATGAGACAACCATGTAGAAATTATAAAAACATGATTTTCCAAACCGGTTTTTCTTCGTAGCATGTATGTTTTAAAGAGATTGTCGTGTAAGAAACTTGGAACTTGATAATCGGATGAGTTATACGTAAAGATCCAAATATCCCGTAGGAGGTGTAGAAGTGACTTCACTAGGAACATTTTCTCCAAACATAGAAAGAACATAGAAAATAGATCGACGGAGCCGAACTACAAAGAATTTATGTTCTAAGTAGCACGGCCCCACGGTGGGCGCCAACTTGTTGCTACAACAAATATGTGTCCGGAGAGGGTCTGAACGTTCCAAGGTCGTCAGGCTTCTGACCTCTTCTGCTGCTTAAAGGGTTAGACCAGCAGCATGAAAGAACTCGTCAGAAGAGGTAAAAGGGTTAAAGGGTTTCGGTTCACCAAACGCAAGTCGTGGTGTCCCTCTACGTTGTAAACGTAGATGGGAGGTTCAAGAGTTTTGATATTTTAGTTGTTATGATTCTGATTTGGGATCAACCCAAAGTCAGAATGTTGTTATTATTGGTTAACTTAAGAAGAGATAAAGAATAAGAGTATGATGTTGAAGAGAAGAACTCTTGATCCCAAGTTACAACTAGGGACCAACCACGTAAGCCTGATGAAGGCTGAGACTTGCGAGTAACAGAGTGTGATTCCGCATGTAGTGGCTGTTGGAGCCGGCTTGGATGTGAAATCAGCATGGTTGTAGATTGTTAAGAATGCATATCAGCAGCTCGAAGGCTTCAAGGCTTCAGCCTGCTGCTGCTGAAAGTCTTATTAAAGAGAATAACTCTAGAGAGAGTTTTAGAGAGAGAGAGAGAGAGAGAGAGAGAGTGAGAGAGGTCTTATACTCAGACCAATCTGAGTTGTATGGCATGCTTTGCCCCTCTATTTATAGAATGGGGATGGGTAAAACCCTAATGGGCTTCCTTGTTGGGCTTGGGCTTGACCCACTCTTACATTTAATGATTTTGGTTTCTTGGGTTATTGGGCTTGACCCAATTGAGTACCCTACAACATCAATTTTCAAAGTAAAATGATGATTTTTTCTTAAAACATGATAGAAAGTGAATTACTTTTGATAATACCAATTTGTACAATTTTAAAGTAGTTGAATAATAATGTGACTAAATGTAAAGCGTAATAGTATTTATGTTGCATTGTAAGTCTTTGACGCATGCCAACCCTCACTTTAGTCACTTTTACTTATGGGACAGACACAAATAGGTTAAATATAATGAAATAATGTTACTTTTAAGAGGCATGCTAGATTTAAAATGTACAATGGTCAGTCTTCTTCCTCCATACTTAGAGGGTGTTTGGGATTTTGTTTGGAAATAACTTATTGACTTATTGGTTTTTTAAAAAGCCAAGTCAATAAGACATCCGAGACATGATTGGGTAATGCATAAACGCATCATTAATTTTTGACCCATACATAGTCATATTGTTCTAACGGCGATTTCAAGTTTGTAACGACACATTTCATTGATGATGATGTCGTTGAATGTGATGATGGCAATGAATTCTTCATAGAGTTTCTAAATAAAGAAGACAGTGAATTGGTTGTGATGAAAACAGAATTAAAAAGGTGCTTAGATGAGTCGAAACCGAGTTTTAGCACAAGATTTGACATACTTAAGTGGTGGAAAAATGCAATTAGATTCCCCATCGTGTCATGGATGGCTAGAGGTAACTTGATTTACCTTTTTTTTTCATGTTTTTATCATTACTTATTGTTTGTTATCTTTGTACAGTTGTTAGGTATTTCTGAAATTCAAATTTCCATAGTCGCATCCGAGTCCGGGTTTAGCACTGACGGTCGTGTACTAGACACTTACATGACAAAGCTGTCAACTAGCATTGTTGAAGCTTTGATTTGCACCTAAGATTGGGTGAGAAAGTCAATGAAACCAATTGTGGATTATGTAAATGATATATTAAAGGATGACGACCAGTGGCGAAGCTTGAAGATCAACTCTGCCGGACTTAATATTTTCATATCGGTAGGGGCCAGAGGATCAAATCGGCAGGGGCCGGACTCAATCAATATAAAAATTACTTATGAAAATCGCCAACTTCCACCACTGAGCCAAAAAACGAAGGAGGCCACGGCACCCCAGGCCCACACTAACCTTCACCATTGATGACGACGTTGCCATGGGTATACCACTTTCTGATTTATATTATCACATGTGTATAGTTATATAATTCATATATTTTGGTCTACAATGGTGCGTTAACTTTATTTTTCTTTTGTTTTTCCTATAGTGATTAAAGATTTGATAAAAAGGAAAAATGAAAAGGGATGGCGCATGACAAGGATTAAGTAAACTCAAGGAAATGGAGTTAACACTTGGTTCGGAACTTTTGGTCGGTTTGGTATGGTTTGTGTTTTAGTTGACTTTTCCTAACATTTGGTTTGCCACTTTTGTTAATATTACTCATGTTTGCCGATGTGGTGTGGTATGATTTGTTCTTGAAACATTAGGAAGATGAAAACTATGTGTTTTGGTACGAACCATTCCCCAATAGGGTTAAGGCTATTTGGTTTGGTACTTTGATAACTTGTTTGAACTTTGAAACTTAAAAGTTGTGTTGATGCTTAATGTTTGTTTCATTGAAATGTAAGTATGTATTTTTTTATTTTTTTTGGGTGAACTGTTTCTTAGTGGCCCATGTATGCTTGGTTTTCATACGCTGAAATACTTACACATATATAAAGGGTTGCAACAATCCAGCATATTACTCTATATATTAATTCAAAACATCTTAGGTAGTAGTCTACTTTCCCTGTTTTAATTTTTTCCACTAAACTTTGCTTATTGTATAAAAAGAACAAATCCACTCAATTTCTATCTCACTCTCGAAAGTCAAATATTCACGCAAGAAACTTTCTTCTTCCTCACTCTTTCTTTAACTCTTCCACATTACACAACTAAAGCACACCGACTGTACCGTCGTCTGCTCCGTTACCACCGCCACATCTGCAGTCCATGGCAGCTGCAACGTTACACCACCGTCACCGCCCCACAACCGATATCGAGTACGTGAGACTTCCAACGCCGCCACCAACAATTGATTCCATTGTAAACCCACCATCAGTATCGTCGTCTCTTGCAATGTCATTTAGTGAAAGATTAACATTATGATGGTGGTTATTACAGTGAGAGAGAGAGAGGGAGGAAGAGAGAGAGAGAGAGAGAGAGAGAGTGTGTGTGTGTGTGTGTGAGTGAGTGCGTGAGTGATGCGACATATCTGGGGGTTTTAACACCATGTAACCACCGACTAAATTGTCCACCTACGGCTCTGACTGGCTTCGTGATTCTCTCCTGTAACTACTAATACTAATACCTGGATATTTATAAAGAACTAACTCGAATCATCTATTGATGTGATCTTAGACTGGTGTTTGTTCAAATAAATACATGAGTTAAGTAGATATACATGTTGGTATAAAAACAAGAAATAGAACAAGAATGCTTGAAAAGTGAATACAAAATACATTGACACTAGGCTGCTTAAATAGGAGATAGACCTCAACTGAATTGCTAACTAAATGCTAAAGAACCGGTCAACTTATTGACTCACAAACGTTCATCTAAAGATGAATTATTTAAATACTTCTAACGGTTGGCTCATGCATGCAAACGTGCATAAATCTTTAATGTTTCACATTAGTCCCTGTCTTGAGTTTGAATTATATTTTCAACACCCCCTCTGAATTCAAACTTCTGAACACCCAATGTAGCTCTCTGAACTTCAAACTTCTCTCTGCTAAGTGCCTTAGTTAGAATGTCATCCACTTGATCATTAGTAGAACAAAACCTTAGCTCAATTAGCCCTTTAGTCACTATATCTCTAATGAAGTGGTACTTCAAATCAATGTGCTTAGTTCTGCTGTGTTGTATTGGATTCTTGGACAAACATATGGTTGAATTATTATCACAGAAAATGACAGTAGCTTGTTGTTGTCCCAACTCTAAATCTTCCAACACTCTCCTTAACCAAACTCCTTGACAAGTAGCATCAGTTGCTGAGATATATTCAACTTCAGCACTTGATAATGCTACAACTTGCTGCTTTTTTGAACTCCAGCTGATCATACTACTTCCAATAGTGAATGTGTGAGCTGACACACTTTTCCTATCATCCAATGAATTTCCCCAATCACTATCATTGTATCCCATCAAAACTACATTCTCATTCTTCTTAGACTTAGCATACCATAAGCCATAATTAACTGTATCTATGATATACTTCAAGATTCTCTCGGCAGCTCCCAAATGGGTCTTGGTAGGCTTCTACATGAACCTTGATATTATACCCACTGCAAAGGCAATATTTCGTCTTGAATGTGTTAAGTAAATAAGACCCCCTACCAAGCTTCTATAATAAGTACCATCAGCAGAATTTGTGCCATCATTAGCTTCATGTTTCTCACTTGTATTCATGGGTGTAGGGAGACTATCACTGTTGTATAAACCAAACTTATGAATAAGGTTTGTTGCATATCTTTCTTGGCCAACAAAAACTCCTTCTTTTGTTTGCTTAATCTCCATGCCAAGAAAGTAAGACATAACACCAAGATCAGTCATCTCAAATTGGGACTTCATACTTCTTTTAAACTCAACTGCAAGCTTCACATTAGAACTTGTGTATATGATGTCATCCACATATAAACAGACATAGATGACATTTCTTCCATCCCTTTTGAAATAAAGTGTAGGCTCATTTGGACTCAAACTGTATCCAGCACCTGCAAAATAAGAGTCAAATTTAGGGTACCAAGCTCTTGGAGCTTGTTTAAGCCCATATAGAGCTTTCATTAACTTATACACGTTTTGTTCTTGCCCAGTCTTTACAAATCCTTCAGGCTGCTCAACAAATATATCTCCATTCAAATCTCCATTAAGAAAGGCAGACTTCACATCCAACTGAAAGAGAGGCCATCCATAGTGAGCAGCAACTGCTATAACCAATCTAATGGTTTCAAATCTGGATATAGGTGCAAAAGTTTCTTCATAATCCACCCCATACTTCCGAGCATAACCCTTTGACACTAATCTTGCTTCGTATTTTATTATCTCACCATCAGGACCAAGCTTAGTCTTGAACAACCATTTGAGTCCAATTAAATTTGCACCTTTGGGATAATCAACCACCTGCCAAGTGTCATTTTTGTTAATTGAATTCAATTCTTCCTTCATTACAGCCTTTCATTCATCTTTAACAGCTGCTTCTTCATAAGTTATTGGATCAGCAGCAGTCAATGCAAATTGACAGTTTGCATATATATCTTGCAGACTTCTGAACTTGACAGCTTCACTTGAACCAGTTGATGTGTTAAGCTGATCGTGCACACTTGTACTTCCTGAACTACCTACAATCTCATTAACATTGTTAGAATCATGACCACTTGCATCATTTTGACTGCTCACATGAGGACTACTGGGATTAACAGCCTCAACATTGCCATCAAGCTCATTTTCTAGAGCCGAATCTTCCAATAGCATGTAATTATTTTCAACTTCCTTTCCTTTCCAGTCCCATTAAGACTCCTCAATGAACTTTGGGTCTCTCCTGATTAAGATCTTTTTGGTTATAGGATTATACAACCTATATCCACTGAGTGTTTGAGAAGTATAACCAATCATGATGCATTTTTGTGAGTGATCATCTAACTTCTGTTTTCCCTGACCAGGAAACGAGGCATATGCAATACATCAAAAAACCTTAAGATTGTTTACATGTGGTTTGGATCCAAACCACAATTCAAAAGGTGTTTTTATGTCTAATGCCTTACTGGGTGAAATATTGAGAATTATTACTGTAGTGGCAGTGGCTTCTGCCCATAACAGTTTTGGTAAATTTTTTGCTTTTAACATACTCTTCATAATACCAAGAATTGTTCTGTTCTTCCTTGCACTAACACCATTGGCTTCTTGTGTATAGGGAGGAGTTAACAATCTTTTGTGTAAGACCCTAACCCGTAAACACGCAATTATTGCTTAATCTTACGAGTTATAGCCTTAACTAAAAACCACTCCCGATTAAAGCTTTGATATTTAAGAAAAACTTATACCGTTGTAATCAATACATTTTTTTTCTAAACTCATATATTAATATTTTTTTTGCGTTGCAACGGGAGTCTCTTGAATTCTGGTGCGGAAGCTTGATGAGTGCTCGGGTGTGTTTGGTTCTTCTCACGACTTGATCCTTGCTCCAGAACTTCCATCACATATTTAACTAACACCATTTCACAAGAAATGGTTAGTGAGATTGATAATATAGCATTTAGATTAGTGGAAGTGTTTATCGTTGGTATTTGGGTTTAACAAAGAACAAGCAGTATGAGTTTATGAAATTTTTACAAATTTTCCACCCATATTAGGCCAAGTCAAACCATGACTTCAAAATACTTATATTTCATGTGTGCACATTAGAGAAATAGGTCCCATTAACCCGTTTAATGAGATTCGAGAATAATTAACCAAATTCTTAAAACATACATATGAGAATGTTTTCTTATTATATAGAAACCCAGATTTCACATCCGGTTTCACATCCTTAGTTTCTCCACCAGTTTAGCGATTTATTATCCGAATGCGCTACTTGACCCATTAGGAGACCTTAAGCCTTTAATTCATGCCTTCTTAAATCATAATAAATACCTGACGGGTCAAAGTTATGACCAAGTAGAAGTACATTGCAAATTCCACTTAATATGCTAGGACAACGCGTGCCCTTTGCCTTTATGCTTACCTGTAGAGGAACATATCGACAAGGCAACATTAAATTCCGGATTCAAATGGTAATGACTTCCCCATTTGCCCCAATGAACCGTTTGGTTGATTTGACCCGTTCTAAACTTGTTCTTAAGGCATCCAAACCTTATATCTTAAGGTTTGCCGCCAAATAAGATTTATTCCGCTTTATTTCGTTTACTCAATTCGACCAATTATAGTTTATGACCTAGGGTCTTTCCTTATTATGTCAATGTCTCAATCAATATGATAACTCTACAACATTTCGCCGTACTTTTAACAACATTTTCGTTGTAGTTTTCTTCAGCATTTTGCTGCATTTCAACAGGTTTTCGCAGGCATTTTGCTGCAGTTTTCTACAGCATTTTGCTGCACTTTTAACAGCATTAAGTAGGCATTTTGCCGCAGTTTTCTGCAGCATTTTCGCTGCACGTTTAACAGCATTAAGCAGGCATTTTGTTGCAGCATTTTCGCTGCATTTCAGCAGCGTTTTCTGCAGCTTTTAGCTGCATTTTCGCTACAGTTTTTCTGCAACATTTTGCTGCGTTTTCAGAAGCATTTCGCAACCATTACGCTGTTGTTTTCTGCAACATTTTCAGCAGCTTTTTGCTGCATTTTCTGCAGCTTGTTCACTGCATTTCCAGCTGCGTTTTAGCCGCGTTTCAGCAGCTTTTCGCTGCACTTTTGTGCAGTGTTTCAACAGTGTTCGACAGCACTTTTATGCAGCGTTTTAGCAATGTTTGGCTGCACTTTTATGCAACGTTTCAGCCTCGTTTTAATAGCGTTTTGCACAGTGTTGGTAAATCTTAGGGCATAAGAAATACTTACATTGTATTCACTCTCATTTCCTTGCACTTTAAGCTTGTATCCGCTTGACCCGTTTTGCTCGTTGATCCATTCCTTCCAAGCTTGCACCTTGCTTGACAAGATCAACATTCACTATACTCATAAGATTAGTTAAGTTAGTCATCATATTCAATAACTAACACATCTCATGAGTTTATTCACACCATCATATCACTTTCCCAATTGTCATTGGGCTATATATTTCATGTGTGGTGTGATCCATCTTTTAAATATGTGTTTCACATTTTATATGCACGTAATTCCATGATTACCCAAATCAAGTTATCACCTCAATTTGCAAACAAGACTATTGAGACGTTTCATCAAATACTTGGTGTGCACCCACCAAATTCAATTGATTTTCATGGGTTTAAGTTTAGCTAAGACGCACCCATTTATCAATCATCATCATATCATGTTGTTTAGGCTCTTTAGTCTAAATTCCTCATTATAACAACTCCTAACAGTCAACTAAATCATTAAACATAGAGGGTTTCAACCTAGAGGTTAAAACCCAAATTTTGCATACTAACATAATCCTTATGAGAATGATCAATTTAACACGTAAAAATGATTCATACCCAAACTAAGCATGATTGTGGCTCCCCTAAGCTAGAGGAACCTTCAACAACTTAGAATCCCACGTTTTTACAAAACCCTAGATTTTCATCATAATTAAGCATGAACATACCAACAAAATTAGCCAAATAAAATGTTACCTTGGTGTGTATTATGCTTGGATGATTCATTTTAGGGCTAATGCACACAAAAGCCCCTTGATTTCATCTTGATTTAGCTTGATTATATAGTTTCTCTTATGTGTGTGTTTTGAGTGTGTGTATGGATGATTTTCCTGATGAAAAATCCATACTCCCTTTTTCCTTTATCAAGTTCATAAGTCAACTATGGCTTAATGACACATTTGGTCCTTCAAGTTTCACACAAGGGGATTTAGTTAAACCCACTAAATAAGTTAATCTCTTACAATGGGTTTTAGCCATATTTAGCTAACAAGGTTAACGGGGTCATTTTCCTATGTTAGGAATTTCGTATAGGTCGTGCCTCATTCGGTTCGATTAAAAGCCCCGTGTGTTTATATTATCATAAAATACGATTTAGAAATTTTGGGGTGTTACATTTTGATTCCATTTTCTTTACAAAACTTGTTAAATTCTGTTGATGTGAACTCACCCCTCTATCTGCCTTAAGTGCTTTAATCTTACACCCACTATCTTTCTCAACCAATACTTTAAACTGTTTGCACTTTTGAAAAACTTCTTATCTCTTTTCCATAAAATAAACCCAACACATCCTAGAGTAGTTATGAATAAATAGTGGGAAGTATTTGCTACATCCCAAACTAGCTACTTGCATTGGTGATCTGAGTGGATCAATTCAAGTTTTTGTTTTGCATGCCAGTTACTAGTATTGAAAGGTTGCTTACATTGTTTTCCTAAGATACACCCTTCATAATTCTTTTGAGGTTTAATTTTGGGAAGATCAAAAACCATACCTTGGGAATACAACTGATGCATTCCCTGGTAATGTAGGTGACCATACCTTTCATGTCAAATCTTTGCCTCACTATCTACCTTGTTGAGATCTTCACTTGATATCTTGGACATGTCCATCAAAAACATGTTGTTCTTTTCCAGCTCCACTTTCATGAGTGTTAAACATGTCTTTTTATTTATAATAATGCATGCCCCATCATCAAACAATAGTGCATAACATTTCCTCATTAATTGTCCAACACTAAGTAGGTTATATTCTAATTGGGGTGCATAGTACACATCTTCTATAATTTTGGACTGCCCATTAGGTGTGACAACCCTTACTTGACCAATACCCTCCACTTGGATTTCCTTTTTGTCACCAAGTTTAACAGACAACTTGAATGACATGTCCAGATTAACAAAGCTAGATTTGGATCCAGCCGTATGATTGGATCATCCGGAGTCAATAAACCACAGAGCACTTGAATGTGATGTGGCATCAGTATTGGTCATAAGTAAAAAAGTTTGAGTAGAATGTGTAACCAATTTGGTTCAACAGGAGTAAAGGTAAGGAACAAGTATTGTTCTTCATTCCCTTCTGATTCAGTTCCCTCTGAGTAGCTACATTGGCTTGAGCGTCATCATTGTACCGACAATGTTTTCTCATGTGTCCCGTCCTATTACACAGATAGCATTGTGGAACTCTTCCCCTTTCTTGAGATCTACCACGACCGCTTCCTCTTGCATTACCTCTACCTCTTCATCTAAAGTTACTAGGTCCTGCGGACTCATTCTTTTTTGGACTTTGAAACACTTGTAATTCTTGCTCATCCATCTTTTCAGGCATTTTTCCAGCACTCCTGCTAATCATTCTAGCTTCCTGTGATTGCAATGAACCCATTAATCTTACAGGAGTTAAAGTAGAGAGATCAAAGGCAACCTCTATAGATGGGACCACATAATCGAATTTGGCTTATAGGCTTCTGATTATTTTTTTTCAACAATCTTCTGATCTTCTACAGCTTCTCTATAGGATCTTCTTTGGCTAACTATCTCCATTACACGAGAGAAATAGTCACCTACCATCTCAGATTCACCCATTGTGAGATTCTAAAAATCTCTCCCCAACCCTTGAAGTTTTACTGCTTGAACCTGAGTGTCCCCTTGATACTCAAGTTTTAATGTGCCCCAAGCCTCATTAGCAGTGTGAGTAGAAGCTATTTTTAAAAACAGGTTGTCATGAACACCCTGTTGAATAATAGCTAGAGTTTTTGCATCCTTTCTTCTGGACTCTCTTTGCATGTCCTGATCACCTCTAAGCAGTATTCCTCTTTCAACCGGTTCCCATACTTCATGAGATCTTAAAATAGTTCTCATTCGAATACTCCGGTATTCATATCCTTCACCTCTAAAAATTGGAATGATTTGAGTTGTGGGGTTTTAATTTCGGCCATTTGAGAACACAGGAAAGCAACTGTGCTCTGATACCACTGTTGGTATAAAAACAAAAAATAGAACAAGAATAATATGCGGCCGAAAGCTTTTGAGTATTATTGATAACTAAATACTTGAAAAGTGAATACAAAATACATTGACACTAGGTTGCTTAAATAGGAGATAGACCTCAACTGAATTGCTAACTAAATGCTAAAGAACCGGCCAACTTATTGACTCACAAACGTTCATCTAAAGATGAATTATTCAAATACATCTAACGGTTGGCTCATGCATGCACACGTTCATAATGTTGGAAAGTTTAGAAGGTAAATGGAGGTTTAAGTTAATGAAATTATAATTTAGTGAAATTATAATTATTGAAGGAAAACTCTTTAGTAGAGTTAATTTATTTATGACACTTTATTATAGTTTTAAGACTAAAATTAAGTGTATAACTCTTCATGTGGTGAATTGAAGAAAAAACTCTTAAGTAGAGTTAAATTATTTATGACACTTGATTATAGTTTTAAGACTAACATTAAGTGTCTAATTATGTTAGACTCTTCATCCACCATTGCCTCTTGTATATATTAGAGACTTTTGTGTCATATATGAGATACATAGAAAAATACACCAAAACTCTTGCAACACACATACACTCAAGAGTAGCAACCATGTTCCGGTTTCTTTTTAGGCAAGTGGGATAGTCCGCAGTGCACCGCACCGCACTGTTGAACCGGTGTACCCTGGGAACAGACGACGAATCTGTTTAAGGGAATTGTGTCAAACACAAGCCCGGTTCCTTTTCACTTCTATGATTTTGTTTTCTGTTACAGTTCATTGCAGCAAGTACAAGGACTCGGAAACATGTGAGCTTCATGTATGAAAGGTGTTGCGGCGAATACTATGTAAGTTTTCTAACAAACTTAAACAGATTAGTAAACAAACTTTCGTGTTCTTCCTAAGGAATTTAGGTTCGCGAAAGTTTGTAAATGTTTTCTTTTGGTACATCGAATTGGATTACATTCATGATGAGAATGCAATCTTTAATCCGAAAGACGGTTTGACAAAATGATTCGGATTCATGGGTTTTTAGTTATGTTTAGATAAACCGGGCTATTAACATTTCTAATATGTGTTTAATAATTTTTTGAAATATTGAATTTCTAATGATAGTATTAGAATAGACATATTAGTTGAAAACCCATGTAAACTTGGTTGATAATGGTTTCTTTCTAGTACGCGTATTAGAAAGATTATTTCAAAGTATTTGAAATGCATACATTTTCTAATAAGAGTATTGGAAAATAAAGGGTTTCAAAATATAAGGTTTTGAGACATGTATTTCTAACAAGCATGTTAGAATTGACGACGTCGAAAGAATAACGTGTCATGAAACATTTCTAATATGCGTATTAGAAATTATTATGTACAAAAATATAAGTTTAATTTGTAAACTTATATATTGATTTCTCTAACGGGCATGTTAGAAATTGAGGGTTTTGTAAAGACATAATAAGATGTTTATATTTTCTAACAAGTGTGTTAGAAAAGATTATTGTACAAAATACACAAAAGTGTTGAAAATTTTTTATTTTGAAAATTTTGTGAAAGTAAAAAAGTTATAAACTTATTTTGTTTTATTGAAGGTATTAGCAAGAATACTAATTGAAACTCAAAAGTTGAAACTTAAAAATAATAAGAATACCATTAAGTTGGGTCAAATATTCTTAAAGGTTTTAATGGAGTGTTTCAACTCATGGGTTTATGAAAAATTGGGTGTTTAAACCTTTTCCAACATTAAATCGGTTTGGTTAAATTTGACAGTTTCTAACGAGTGAGTTTGAAACGGGTATATTTTGGAAAATTCAAAGTTAATACCATTTATGTAGATGGTCTAATTTTCTAACGAGGGTGTTAGAAACGGTTTATTTTATATAAACCAACAAGTTCTAAAACGATTGTCATAATCGTGTATTTCTAACAAGCAGGTTAGAAACGGTTGAGAATATAAACCAATGACCTTTAAAATGATTTTGGTAATTGTTTATTTCTAACGATGTGTTAGAAAAAAGGTTTATTTGATATAACCAAACTATATATGATAAAACGTGTAATCGTTTGCAGTCTAACAAGTATGTTAGAAATGGTTAATTTTGAAACCGTATATGTTTATATGGTACATGTATAGTGTCTAATGAGCGAACTAGAAACGGTTAATCATTAAAACCATATACTCTAACAAGTGAGTTAGGAATGGTTTAAATAATAAAACTATATTAGAGTTTATGGTTTTGATGTGTAATCAAAACATAAATATGTATAGTTTATGGAAAATACTTGTAAAAGTAGAAATGTTTTGTATGAATAAACATGTCTTTTGCAAATTATATATGGTTTGATACTTGTGTGAGAAGTATGATGACTTGAACCATATAATAGTCTAGAGAGACTAATTAGTGTAAAACAACTTGATGTTGTTTTGGACATATTTACTTGTTCGACTACTTGTGAGTAGTTAAGTATAAACAACTTTGTTGTTTTGAACAGTGTATTGAGGGAGTACCTCGAAACATGCCACGAGACGATATAATTGCTATTATTTCGTCGAACGATAAAGGGTTGAAGAGAATAACACTTTGAGATTTGATGTTTATATATCCTTATATGAATCCGTTTAAATATATATGTTATATATATTTTGGATTATATTGAAATTATAATTTGGTAAATTATAACTATTAATTGGAATCTTAATGTGGTGAATAAAGAATAAACTCTTGTGTAGAGTTTTATGTTTTCTAATTAAAGTTTTTATGTTACTTTATTAGAGCTTTTTATGTCAATTTATTAGAGCCTTTATTTATAAAATTAAGTCTCTAATTAAGTGACTAAGAAGAAAAACTCTTCATCCATCCCCATTGAGATAATCATGATCAACGTGGCAAATGTATTGAGGTTAAATACACAAAAACGAGATATGTCGTCCAATGTTGAGAGCATCAACATAGAATTGAACAAATGTATTTCCAATGACTATAACATATGATAGGAATATATGTTATTATTCATAAGTCGTTGATAAATTTTGCGAGATTTATTATAAAAGACTTACAATAGTGATGGACGTGTAGAGTTTCTACAAACCATCAATGTTGGTTGAACTATACGGAGGACTCGTGATATATTTTGGGAGAGTCACCCAATAAATAGTTTCAACAAAATATAGGCATATGTGAATGTCATGTCGTTGAGTGTCAATCTAATTGACTTGTTGATGATGAATATGTTCATCAAAGTGACTTATATTAAGGCTTATGTTTAAGTCCTAAAGAGTCAATGGTGAAGCCTTGGAGATTAAAGGCAAATGAGTATTGATCCTAATGGATGGAATTAATTATGGTTTTGAAGAATTCTTTAAACCATGGTTTTGGAATGGTAAACAAAATCTCATTTTGTGTCTAAACTAAGACGTGAATGTTAGGAAGAGATAGTGAGTTATCTCTTAAGGCTGTGAAGAATCAGAATGATGCATCTTATGTTCATATGTTAAGTATTCGTAGTCTAAAGCATGCTAGACTAATACTTGTTAATTTAGATGCTCCACAGAGAATAAATTAACTTTGAACATTCAAATATATGTGACGACATAAGAATGAATTTTGTAAAAGAAAATATATAATTCATTAAAAAGGATGACTTGAAAGGACCGAATATATAGTTCATTGGTTATGATACTATTTAGCTGAATATGAGGAGATTTCATATAGCTCAGAAAACGATTCGTGTGAGAAATATGGGTTGAGTAATATAATGGATGACCTCTATAACACAAAGATATAGATAGTCTCTATCTTATCTGTGACACCCGGCATGTTTGGGTCAACATTTTATAAACACATAAGTCTACCTTAGCGAAAAACGTTTATTAAACATACTTGACGGGGTCAGTAGAGTCGGAACACAGTCCGTATTGTCCAGTCCAGGGTCCAATGATTCAGGAGATCATTGGTTTAGTCACACACACACACACGATACGAGTCCCGTTGTTGGTGAATTACATAAACTAATTAAGTGTATGTGTAGACTAATTGTTGTATGGTGGATTATATGCTTAGATGTGTTTAAATGATGTATAGATAATCATCCATGCTTAAATATGTTAAACATAGACTAAGGTTGCATGCTCGTATGTTAGGGTGCGTTAAAATGCGTTAAACACGACAAATTGGAAAACTAGAAAAACTTGAGTCCTGGTTCGACCAATCGAATGGGCGAACCTGGACAATACTCCTCGTTCGACCCTTGTAAAAGGGGCGAACCTGGGATATGGAATTTAAAGAATTCCATTCGACCAAGTCAGTGTACGTTCGACCCTGTGAAAGGGTCGAAGGAGAGTACATTCGCCCAGGTAAAAGGGGCGAATGTGGACATAGTATAAATACCACACTTTGTCATTTTTCACCATTTCACAAACCCTAAACGCCTCAAAACACTCTCTAGCAACTTTAAACATTGGGGAAGGAGTTTTTGCCCTTGTTTTCTATAATCTAACCTACAAACATCTTCTACACAAATATCTAAGGTGTGTTCTTCATTCTAAATCATTTTTAAAGCATTTCAATTCGTTTTCATTAAACCCCAAGAGTCCAGATCTGATTCAAACATGTTTTCATGAATAAAAACCTTCCTAATATCTTTCTAAACAAAACCTATTCATAAACAATGAGTTTTCATACAAAATAACATGTGTTAATGGTGTCTTATGTGATGTTATGCATTGTTTGATGATTGATTGCTGTATAGATGTTATGACAATGATCTAGGACTGTTATTGATGATGATTTATGATTGAGATAGGTTACAATTGATTATTGATGATGTTATGTTCATTTTGGGGATTTTGGGTTAGATCTAGGGCTTGTTCATGATGATAGTGATAAGGATATGATTGGGGGGTTTATTGTTCATGATAATCTGAGTATATTAAGTTGATTATTGATTGATTTCATAAAGTTTCCTAATTGGGTAAAGATTGCATGCGTTTGATGTGACATCTCCATAATTTGCTATTTCGGGTAACTTGTAAAACGGACGGATTTCGGGATAAAATTGGTAAGGTTATGTAGGAATATGTTAATGATAGTTGACTGCTGTGATTGGTAATGTTTCGTGATGTTTTCGGACCGTTTAGATGCGTTTTGGTGCGTTTTATAAAATGCTGATGAAAACGCGCGAACGTGGGAAAAACGGGCGAACGTGGGAAAAACGGGCGAACGTGGAACAAAATGTGGGAAAAACGGGCGAAAGTGGCTCAAACGGGCGAACGTGGAAATGGAAAAAACCACATTCGACCATCTGATGTCCGGAATGAGATTTTTGATGCAAACTAAGTGTTTTATGCTTGAAACTTATGTGT
Source organism: Ambrosia trifida (assembly GCA_028751855.1). Lineage (NCBI taxonomy): Eukaryota > Viridiplantae > Streptophyta > Magnoliopsida > Asterales > Asteraceae > Ambrosia > Ambrosia trifida. The sequence goes on from CM054122.1 coordinate 67,075,130, forward strand.
TAAACTTATGTGCATGACTAATTGATGTAATGGGTCACCAACGGGATGTTGGGTCGGTCTGGGATGTCCGGTTAACGTTTAAACACACTTTTTAACACACGTAGTCAAGATCTGGACAATCGGGGACTAGTTAGCCTTCGGGTTAATAGTCATCACACTTATGTAAACTCATTGATAGGTTGTCATTAGTTGGGATTATCATACACGTGTTGGAATTCTAGTTATTAGAAGACGCACTCTAAGGTGAGTTTCACGGCCCCTCTTTTATACTCTTTTCTCTTGGGGGAGAAGCATGCCACACGTTTTATCAATGCAACGTTTATGATTCGAAAACGCAACTCTTATGAAACTTACCACTTTTGGAAACATAACGCTTTTGAAACGCAACGCTTTTGAAACACGACGCTTTTGAAACACAACACTTTTGAAACGCAACGCTTTTAGAAACATGATGCCTTTTGGGAATGTGACTCTTTTGAGAAACGTGACACGTTTGGCACTTGGCATATTTAAACATTGGCACTTGACACTTTTAAACATTGATGTTTGGCATTTGACACTTGACACTTGGCACTTATTTACTATACGACGAAACCTAAGTCCCTATTGAAACCATGAATGTGCGGGGCACAACGGGGGAAATGTGGATAGATCTATCGGGTGTGACGAACCCTACCTGACGGCTGGGAGCCGGGCGGGTGCATATTGTCTCTACTTGACACTTGACACTTGACACATGGGCAGCAACTTGAGCAACGTTTGTCAGTAATGGTTTTAGCAACATAGTCGTAGTAGTAAGGGAACGTTTGTTATTTACTTGGAACTTTTGCACACTTGGAACTTTATGAGGAATTGCTTTACACATGAAAACGTTTACGAACTTAAAACCTGTGAACTCACCAGCATTATATGTTGACGTCTTTTTGGCATGTTTTCTCAGGTCACTAAGGTAGCAGCATTGAGTATAGGCGCACGGAGTCTCACGGCGTCTAGGGATCATATGCATATTTTGTTAAACATTTCAGACTTTGAGTTTTGCTTTTAAGTTGTAATAATACATTTTGCTTCCGCTGTGTTAGAACGGTTTTGAAACTCAATAGTAGTTTACGTTGTTTTCTTATCATATAGATGTCGTTTATTGTGACCGTTGACTTGGATCCTGGTGTGTCACGCGCCTCGCGGTAAAACCCCGCATGTGGAAATTTGAGGGTGTGACATTATCACGGGTGTTTAATGTCATCATGAGTGATATTACTCAAACTTAATCAAAGTGCAAGCAATGTGGGGGGAAGAGCCATTGATGAAACAATCCGTAGGGATGTAAAAATGGTACTTGAGATGTTTTCAAGCTACATATGAAAGGAAGAAACTTTCATAAGTGTGGAGGTGCCTTGCATTTGAAAATAGAAGGTTTGATATGAACAGATGTGATTTTGAGAAGTACAAATCACACGAACCTAGAACAGACTTGTTATAAGTCAATCCTATTATGTGGACAAAATTCTTGAGAAGTTCAATGGAAATGACTCTAATGTGGCTAGAACTTTCATTAATTATTGAGAGGTTCAATGGAAATGACTCTAATGTGGCTAGAACTTTCATTGACACGAGTCAATGTCTAGCTAAGAATCAAGGTGAGCCTGTTAACCAATTAGAGTACTTAAGAATTATTGGCAGCCTGATGTATCTGATGAGTTGTATCAGACCACACTTAGCAAGCAAGCTAAGTAGATACACGAGCAACCTAAGTTCAATTCATTGGAATTACGTGACACAAATGCTTTGGTAATTAGGATACATACGAGATTACGGGCTGCAACATAAAAGATATGCAGCAGTTATTGAAGGTTACTGTGATGCGAATTGGATATCTTACACGAATGATTCCAAGGAAACGAGTGGGTATTTGTTCACACTTAGAGGTGTTGTGATAACATGGAAATCATCTAAGCAAATGGTTATTTCTAGATCCATGATGGAATCAAAATTCATCACTTTGGATAAAAAGGATGAATAGGCAAAATGGCTACGTCAATTTGTGAAAGATATACCTATATGGCCGAAGCCGGCATTGGCCTAATGCATACGATGTGATAGTCAAAGGATAACATCGCGGATCCGCTAACAAAAGTCTTAAGCAGAGAGTTAGTTCAGAAGTCGTCAATGGGAATGGGGCTAAAGCCCATTAAAGGCTAGGTTTATGAGAATGAAACCTAACTCAGCTGACTGGAGATCCCAAGATCTGAGTTCAATAGGACAACCTAATTGTATGAACTGGCGAAGGTCACTGTGGGGGGAAGTTGGTGGAAACCCCACGTTTTGAAAAAGGGAGCTTACCATAAATTTAATAAGTTTCCTAGTCCATTCCCAAAAAGTGACAAGGTTGAGGTTGAGGTTAAGCTTATAGCTTTTAATGATCCGACTGAGGTAACCAGTCCCAGTAGATCACCTATGTGAGAGAGAAGTGGGATCGCATCAAAGGGTATTGTTGGGGCACAATACTTAATAGCTCTTGCAGAACCAGGCACGTGTCCATGACCATAACGGACACAACAATAAGGACTTGACGTTGTCAAGGAGAGTTTTGTGTGAAGCGTATTGTCGTCCACACAAACGGCAGACGAGTTCAAAGATATCGCGTTCTACTCAGAGCCAGTGGGCTAAGTGCGTTTCATAAGCGAAGGTTCAAAGGGTCACACCTACCTATCATATGCAAAACTCAACTGTTAAAATTTAATCGGAATGAGGTTGCTTCTCAGAATGACTCCTATTCATATGGGGTTTGTTCAAAATATGCGTGTTCTGGTCAATCTCCATTCATGTGGGGGATTGTTGGAAAGTTTAGAAGGTGAATGGAGGTTTAAGTTAATGAAATTATAATTTAGTGAAATTATAATTATTGAAGAAAAACATTTAGTAGAGTTAATTTATTTATGACACTTTATTATAGTTTTAAGACTAAAATTAAGTGTATAACTCTTCATGTGGTGAATTGAAGAAAAAACTCTTAAGTAGAGTTAATTTATTTATGACACTTGATTATAGTTTTAAGACTAACATTAAGTGTCTAATTATGTTAGTCTCTTCATCCACCATTGCCTCTTGTATATATTAGAGACTTTTGTGTCATATATGAGATGCATGGAAATATACACAAAAACTCTTGCAACACACATACACTCAAGAGTAGGAACCATGTTCCGGTTTCTTTTCAGGCAAGTAGGATAGTCCGCAGTGCACCGCGCCGCACTGTTGAACCAGTGTACCCTGGGAACGGACGACGAATCTGTTTAAGGGAATTGTGTCAAACACAAGCCCGGTTCCTTTTTCACTTCTATGATTTTGTTTTCTGTTACAGTTAATTGCAGCAAGTACAAGGACTCGAAAACATGTGAGCTTTATGTATGAAAGGCGTTGCGGCGATTACCATGTAAGTTTTCTAACACATAAATCTTCAATGTTTCACTTTAGTCCCTGTCTTGAGTTTGAATTATATTTTCAACAATACGACCATGGTCTCCTATAACACTATCAAACTACATACATAACTAATCTTTGACATAACTAAGAATTATTTGAAAAAGTTGCTCAGTTTCTTATTGTTTTAAATACAATGACTAAACATTTGAAGTTTTTTTAAGCAACAAAAATACATATAAAAAATATAAGTTGTTTTTGTTGGGATTGGTTGCATATTTTTTGTTTGGGCTTGGGTGCATACGTTTTCAGTTTTTGTGTATAAAGTTTTGGTCTATTATTTCTAGCTGCTTCAGTTTAGAAAGCTGATTTCAGTTCTTTTATACTAGGTTAGAGCCCCGCGTGTAGACGCGGTACATATCCATGTCAAATGAAAAAAATTCTATAAAAATTAGTATGCGAATTTATTTATTGAAAATTACGTAATACAATTCGTGTGAATTTTGGTTGATTGTATATTATCATAAAACAGTTTAATGTTACCCAATAACATATATATGAATCAACAAATGTTTGAGTTGACGTGATTTAAAAACAAATAATGAAATGAATAAACATATATTTATTGTACCGACATACAAATGAAGATTAAATTCAAAGTAAATAAATGTAGTTTAACAAATCATACAACCCAAAAATTATAAAAAAAAAATTAAACAATTTATGCAAAATATGATCGCATACTTATTCACAAACTTCAAAATATTTTTTTATAGACAACATTTGCTATTTATTATTAACGCTGTCATATTTGCCCAATATTAGTATCTTCAGGCCATCTCTACTTTTGTCACTTAGCAGCGACATAAAACTGCCCATGTGTAAAAACAGGATCTTTCAAATACAGACCTACCCTAAATAGGGTTTGTCCTTGACTCTTATTTATTGTCATTGCGAAACATAAAGTAAGAGGGAATTGTCTTCTGTTAAATTTGAAAGGAATCTTCTTATCAGATGGGGGCAGCCTAATTCTTTGGAAAAAAAAGTTCGCATTCCAATGTTACTCCCTGAATTATTTTAGCTTCTATAACACGATTTGACATGGCAAAACGATTTGAAACTCGTGGCTTTGAAAAGAATTTATGTCCACTTATAGGATCCCTGAACCATTTGAATAACAAAACAATGAAATTTGTCAAAAACAACTCTGGTGAGGAAAAGAAAGACATTTGGCATTATAATTGTATTATCATCAAGAATTTAAGGTAAATATATCCAGAAGACCCTAAACTGTTTTGACGGTTTGACTCATAACCAATGACCTAAAAATCAAGCTAAAACCACGGTGAAAATCAATACTAAATGAGATTAAAAATGTTAATAAGTAACCTCAAAAAATGTAATCAATAATTCAAATTAATTAAATTGGGTCAATAATATTAAAAATAATAGAAAAATTAAATTGGGTCAGTAATATTAAAAATAAATTTGTAAAAATAGTAATATAAATAAATGAGATTAAAAATGTTAATAAGTAACCTCAAAATTGTAATCAATAATTCAAAACAATTACAATAAAAACATCCGCATTTGAAATTAGCTTACCAATTATCGATAAATTATTATTGACATCTTAAAATTAGAAAATTACTATTAAAATGATTTTGATGATTATGTTTTAATGAAAACTGATTACAGAAAGTCATAATATAAAAAATTAATTTCGGTCAATAATATTAAACATAAATTCATAAAATTAATAATATATAAATGAGATTAAAGTTTTTTACTAAATAACATTAAATTCTTGCAATTATTATTAATGTCAATAAATAACATTAAAACTCTTAATAAATAACATTAAAAATGAATAAATCTTTTTAATTGCAATCAAGACCAATCAGAATTCGCAAAAATAGTAATATAAATAAATGAGTTTAAAAATCTTAATAAATAACTTTAAAATCGTAATCAATAATTCAAATCAGTTACATAAAAACATCCGCGTTTCAAATTGACTTACCAATTATCGACAAATTATTATAGACATCTTAAAATTAGCATATTACTATTGAAATGATTTTGATGATTATCTTTTAATAAGAATTGATTAAACGAAAGTCATAATATAAAAAATTAAATTTGGTCAATAATTTTAAACATAAATTCGTAAAATTAGAAATATATATAAATGAGATTAATTTTTTTTACTAAATAACATTAAATTCGGTCAACTATTATTAATGTCAATAAATAACATTAAAACTCTTAATAAATAACATTAAAATGAATAAATATTATTAATTGCAATGGAGACCAATCAGAATTCGTAAAAATAGTAATATAAATAAATGAGATTAAAAATCTTAATAAATAACCTTAAAATCGTAATCAGTAATTCAAATCAATTATATTAAAAACATTCGCATTTCAAATTGAATAAATCTTATTAATTGCAATGAACACCAATCAGAATTCGTAAAAATATGAGATTAAATAACTATTGAAGTTAATGGTTGCGAAAATTTGGGTAAAGATTGGTTTATCAATCAATCAGTCAATCAATCTTCGCTACATTTAGAAATCTAATTTACTCTATAAATTGATGACCAATTATGCCATAATTGTGTAAAATTCATTCAATTCTAGAAATCTAATTTCAAAACACAAAACCTTCTTTCGCAAGTTACACTCTATACTTAGTTAAGTATCAATTCATAACAATTAGATAACTACACATTCATAACATACTTTTTTAGAATAAAAGATTTGTATAATAAGTGTTAAAATTAAAAAAAAAAACTTTAGTTGTTAATCGATTCTTAAAATTTGTATACATAGATATATGTTTAAAATGGTTGTCTAGAATATTCATTGAGTTAATATTTCTACTCCTAATCGATTCTATATTTTGAATAATATACAACCGAATGTTTTATTGTATTTAAATTATGGATTAAATTGATTCATAATGAATCATTAATACAAAAAAAATGGTGAAATTGATTCATAATCAATCATACATAAATTCGATAAATAAATTATGGTAAGTCGAAATTACAGATTTAATTGATTTATAATCAATCATACATAATAAAAAATTGATTAAAATTATATATAATTATGGATTAAATTGATGTTCCATCTTAAGGATTAAATTGATTACTAATTACCAAAAATAATTTCGTATTAAAATTAAATTCGTTTCATTAAGTTATGGTAAGTCTAACTTATTGATTATAAATTGATTTATAATCAATCATACATAATAAAAGATTATTAAATTGATTCATAAATAGGAATTAAATTGATTCATAATTACGAATTAAATTGATTCATAATTACCAACAATAATTTCGTATTAAACTTAATTTCGTCTCATTAAATTATGGTAAGCTGAAATTAGAGTTAAATTTAATAAATTTAATGAGACATAATTTCGTAAAATAATTTAATGAGACAAAAAAATGGTAATAAATTTAATGAGAGTTATTATAGTAAAGCAAATATAGTAAACCTAAATTTATTACCATTTTTTTGTCTCATTAAATTATTTATATTTCAAATTGACTTACCAATTCAAATTCAAATTCAATTTCATTAATTTCATTAGTATTAGTAATTATTAGTAATTAGTAATATATTTGTAAAATAGTAATAGAAAAATTCAATTCGGTCAATAAGATATAAATGGGTTTAAAAACCGTAATATTAGTTTTAGTATTAGTTGGAATGCTGTTGCACAATCAAGTAATTCTGTGTAGAGCAACTGAGATGGATTTGACAAAACTATCTATATAGATGAAGTGCAAAAATGGAAGGCATGTATTAAGACGCCAACCATTGAAAATTGATTGAAATTAGCGAAGTTATTGTCATCATATTTTAAATAGCATTTATGACTAATTAGAACAATATAATATACAAACTTAACTGATAAATTAGTATTGATTAATTATTAAAGTCGTATAAGTAAAATTGGTAAGTTTCCATTATGTGTTTAGTATTTTGGTGTAAAAGATTTATAAGTTTTGAAATTCAAAAATAAGATATACTAAATGTGGTTTTTTTGTTTAAACATTTTTACAAGTAATAATTATGACTTACGAAATTCAAACGTATTATAAAAATGATTGGTTTGTTAGTTGTTTACATATTATAAATACGTCTTTTACATCTAAATATATATGGATTGATGTTATATATCAAACATGGTAGTTTATAAAATGTAAACTAAATATATAAATTAACATACTTTTCTGTAACAAAATCTATTTAATTTAGTATACACTTATAATATAAGTGTTTTTTTTCCTTATATATTTGTATTATGGAAAGTTTAAAGTTTAGTATGAATATAGAAAGCGTAAATTATGATAAAGCATTAATTATGTAGTGCAAATTAGTATTTGAAATTTAAATATTGTCCTAAATTACTCCACCTATTATGGTTAACCTAAATTACATTAATTATTTTAATTGATTGACAGTCAATATAATTAATACAAAAGAATAAATGTGAATTAATATTCAAATCTTAACAAATCACATTAAACGCTTAATATAGTTTTCAGGATCAAATCTTTATTGATTATTAAAGTCGTATAAGTAAAATTGGTAACTTTCCGTTATGTGTTTAGTGTTTTTGTGTAAAAGATTTATAAGTTTTGAAATTCAAAAATAAAATATACCAAATGTGGCTTTTTTTTGTTTATTCATTTCTACGAGTAATAATTATGCCTTACGAAATTCAAATGTATTATAAAAATGATTGGTTTGTTAGTTGTTTACATATTATAAATAGTCTTTTACATCTAAATATATATGTATTGATGTTATATATCAAACATGGTAGTTTATAAAATGTAAACTAAATATATAAATTAACATATTTTTCTGTAACAAAATCTATTTAATTTAGTAGACACTTATAATATAAGTGTTTTTTTTCCTTATATATTTGTATTATGGAAAGTTTAAATTTTAGTATGAATATAGAAAGCGTAAATTATGATAAAACATTAATTATGTAGTGCAAATTAGTATTTGAAATTTAAATTTTGTCCTAAAATTACTCCACCTATTATGGTTAACCTAAATCACATTAATTATTTTAATTGATTGACAGTCAATATAATTAATACAAAAGAATAAATGTGAATTAATATTCAAATCTTAACAAATCACATTAAACGCTTAATATAGTTTTCAGGATCAAATCTTGATTGATTATTAAAGTCGTATAAGTAAAATTGGTAAGTTTCCATTATGTGTTTAGTGTTTTTGTGTAAAAGATTTATAAGTTTTGAAATTCAAAAATGAAATATACCAAATGTGGCTTTTTTTTGTTTATTCATTTCTACGAGTAATAATTATGCATTACGAAATTCAAACGTATTATAAAAATGATTGGTTTGTTAGTTGTTTACATATTATAAATACGTCTTTTACATCTAAATATATATGTATTGATGTTATATATCAAACATGGTAGTTTATAAAATGTAAACTAAATATATAAATTAACATATTTTTCTGTAACAAAATCTATTTAATTTAGTATACACTTATAATATAAGTGTTTTTTTCCTTATATATTTGTATTATGGAAAGTTTAAATTTTAGTATGAATATAGAAAGCGTAAATTATGATAAAGCATTAATTATGTAGTGCAAATTAGTATTTGAAATTTAAATTTTGTCCTAAAATTACTCCACCTATTATGGTTAACCTAAATCACATTAATTATTTTAATTGATTGACAGTCAATATAATTAATACAAAAGAATAAACTCTTGGGTACATATCATTACCCCATATTATTGACGACATAGCTTCAACAACTTTTTTATTAAAAGTCCGCCCTGCTCCTGATGATCCAAAATTCGGTTTATAAATCGAAACCCTAACACACGAATGCATATAATCAGTCAATAAGCTGGTAAACAAAAACACGAATAAACAATTTACAATATCAATTTAAAGATAAAGAAAACACTGAATTATAAAAATTTAAAGATTTAAAAAACATGTACCTAAGCAATTACAACATTACATTGGTGTGCCCCAAAACAATAGCATTTGTCTCATTTGCATTTTCATATTCAAAGAGTATATACAATGCAGTAGAAAAAGCTTATCGAGTAGTCTTAAAAAACGTAAATATTAAATACGCTAACTTAAAAATAAATATGACAAAAAGAAGTAATAAAAGAAACATGAATTATTATAAACCCGACTCCTTTATAATTTTTGAAAAAATTATGCTTGGCGCCTAAGTTTCTTGGTCAACCAATAATTAATGCATTCAAGGATATTTACTACCTTTCCAAATATGTGGCACAAACTTAGGAAACTAATAATCCAAAATTAAATGCTCCATAATTATTTCAGATCCATATCCAGAATCCGAACTGAGATTTGGCTCCATACTCGATCAAATCATATTAACATAACAATCCACTCTTTAACACAAAACCACATGAGATCTTTAAGAACAATTATGAACAATATATGAACATCATATCTCGACCTTAAAAGTCATGCATTCCATCCAACATAATAGTTAAGATCACTAATCACAAACACATAATAATAAAAGATATAAACAATGACATTCTGCTTTTAGAAAAATAGCTACTTCGCATTAATAAACACAAAAAAAAAAAAAAAAGATCCACCACATACCTTTTAGTTGCAGCGGTGGATGGTATTCTAGTATTAAAATGAAAAAACATCTAAACATTCAATATATTTTTTCACAACGGTTTGAAGATCGTTTGCACTTTCAGAAGTGATTCCATATTATAACTAACCGATTCCTTTACAAAAAAGAGTGGTTCCATATTAATCAAATGAAAAAACATCAAAAAAGAGTCAATATATACCATCCGATTACTTTACAAAACGATGACATAAAGAAAACGAATCTGGAACCTTTATAAACCACGATTTCTTCATAAAGGTTTGAATATTGTTTCCACATTCTGAAGTGATTCCATATTATTACTAACCTTTATAAAACACGATTTCCTCTTTGAATATTAAACCGTTTATGTCAAAGTAATTGATTGATGTTACGATAACATAAAAGTTTTCCAGGTTTGAGGATCATATGATATGCCTATTTTTAACGTTTATGAATCGGAACACGTTACAATGGATGAACTTCCTTCAATCTACGTGAAAAAGAGACATACCTAGAAGGAACAATGAATAAAAAGAAGAGTGATGAATGTGGTTTGGAAGATTTGTTAGTGAGGATTTGAGAGTGTAATGGAAGAATGTAGGAAATTAAAATGTAGAAAAGACTATTTATAGGGAGCAAGTTGAAGCTCCATATTCAATATGGATACCTTAAACTCTCTCCTAAGCCTTCATTCAACCCAAGTGACCTCAATTATTATATAGATAGAATAGATTTGAGTTTGTATAATTTCGTAATTCTTTAGTTATTTATACATTAAAAATTATATTCCTTAATAAACATAGGGTGCTACGTACGGTCGGTGGCCGAATCTTGATTGTGTCCCCCAAAGCCTGTATTCCAATATAATATTTAAAAATAAATATGTTTGTAACCATCTTCCTTATATTGATTTGAGCATCCTTGTTTTTGTTAATTATGTCTTACTCAGTTCAATGGCTAATTTGGACCATAATCCAAACATAGCAAAATAAAAAACATAAAGATGATGATGGGTTGAGTTATATAAAAAACATACGTTTATATATATCGATCCCAAACAAAACAAAACTCTGAAACACAACATGACATTTTTTTACAGTTTCGGCGTTTACACTGAGTGGTACATGTGACACAAACTAATATCTTTTCTAACAAACGAAAAACTCACACACCCACTAATTTCTATTCAGTAATTTACATTTACACAACTCGGTATTGTTATGGTGGACATATTAAGGGACTCATGGCTTATGGATACCCTTTCTATGCCTGACCGCAAACCTGTTGACCAAGGCAAGTGCATTACTAGTGACTTGTGACACATAAACCATCCTCTTGGTCACAACATCCTTTACATGTCCATTCATAGTAAACCCCCTACTACATATGTTTTGATTAGTAAGAGCCGAACCCACCCAAGTTTCCACATTACTCATGTGCCACTCGAAATCTTGTCCCTTGATACGAGCCATCCTCTCGAGCTCCTGGACCGACTGGCTTAGGCTTGTCACACTATTGGTCATGGTGCTGACACAGTCTCTAACGGCTTGGTGCTCAATGGGCTTCATTCCAGAGAGTCGGGCCAGTTTGGAGATGAAGCCGGCTGCTGACTTGGCCTCGTTTAGACTGACTGTAACGGCTGCTTTGGCGAGGCGGTGATCACTTCCTTGTATGGTACGGGCGTAGGTTGAGAGACAGCGGACGCAAAGAGGCGGGTGCAGGGTGGTTTGGCATGAAGCTTTGATGAAGTCAGTGGGGGCGGGTGAGGTGGCACGGGCCGCGGTGGTGTACCCAAGGAGAGTGGCAAGAAGTAGCAAGTAAAACCCTAATTTTTCCATATTGGTTAGTTAGGACTAAGAGTGCAAATTTAAAAGGTGTAGTGATTAATGTAGGTATGAATATTATTATGAGAGAAATGGGGTGAAGTTGAATGAGGAGGTTAGGGGGGTTTATATAGAGACACTTGAGAGGTTTAACCACCTAGCTAGCTATGTGAGTCACTCAAGCATCTTTTAGGACAACGTTGACTACCTCTCTTACAAAACAAACTAGTGTGTGTGGCATTGTATGAACCATGTGGACATAGACACCCAAACAATGTCGATTAGAGGGTTCTAGAACCGTGTATGCACGTGCACTTGTTTAATCCTCATAGCTTTAAATGCACTCTAATCTCTTGTTGACTTGAGGTACGTATCAAACTTAATTACCATCCATAGTAATATAACAAAAGTGGTTGACTTTATCAACCCTACACAAAGTCAAACTTCAATTAAGTCTTTAACCACTAAGAGACAAACTCAGCTTGTGGGTGCTACTTACAAAGACCGACAAAAGGGCTAGCTTATAGCATAATTGAACCTAAACCGAGATATCAGTTAATGGATAAGGGTGTGCATGGGGCTCTTTGGGTCGGTTTCAGCCTAAAACCATAACAAAAACCGAGATGTTAGTTAATGAATAAGCATAACTATAACTGATCGCTTATTGCAGTTTCGGTTAATCGGTTTTAAAGATTGTAGCAGGTTGGTTATGGGTCAGTTAACCGTGAATTTTGAGTCTTATAGCTAAATAGCTCAAAACAATATATTTGAGGATTATTGGGACCTAAAATTTTGAGTTTAAAATTTTTTGACCATGGTATAGAGTGTTATTACATATTTGTATGTATGAGTAATACCACACAACATTAATAAAACACATATACTCTATAGTAATATAATAAAAAATACATATAATCAGTTTGGTTTTTTGCATACCTCATTAACCATAACCAGCTCACTATATTGTCATTTTTCAGAAAATCAATAAACCAACCATCGGGTTTTTTTTGCACGGTTCAGTTATATCGGTTAATTCGGTTATAGGTCTAAATAATTCGGTAGTGGACAAACTTGCATATTTTTTAGTAAGTATTAGAGGGTCTATGAGTACCCATATTGGACCGGAACCTAATGCTTAAGTTGAGACTGCCTGAACGGACCCGTTCCTCTAAGTCGGTTAGGCCGATTGAACCAACGAACCAAACGTGTGCCCTCAAACAACATTTCCTTTTCTTTCTTTTCAAAACATTACTTGAGACTTCATATTTTTTTAACAATTTGCGTATTTTATTATGTTTTCCTAAACCGGTTCAAGTCATGCAATCAATCAATCATATCACTGAACCGATCGAGAAGGCTAATGGTAACAAGTAACAACTTATCCGGTTATGAAAACATTTGTGTAGCATGGCAACTTGGCATGACGAGATAAGCGTTGAATAATAGTCAAAGATTTGGTTTAAAGAATCTTAATTAATTACAGCTAACATATACTTGTTTAGACAGCTAGTTTATAAACAACTGTGCATTTTTGTCGGTATTGGTATCAAATAAATCTATCAAATGCTGAAGAAGCAAAGACGAAAGTTCACAATATTATTTTCAAGTGGGATTCACAAGTCCACGCTTCGTTAGTTGTGAACTCACACAACACTATCCACGTTTCTTTGGGTGTCTTAAATATTAACCTATCTAGCTACCACGTTGTAAAGATACAAACTGCCCACGTTTGTTTCGTTGTCTTGAAATGTAAAGCATTTGAAAAACCAATGCTTGAGTTATGGTTTTAATTGTTCTTAATATAGTGAGATTTGTGGATCATTATGTCTTTTTTATGGATATATAACCAAAACAAACCGTTGTTAAAACTAAAACCTTTCAGTGTTTTATATTTTTATGAATAATATATTCCATTTCGAAAAATATTATTGTTTTTTTTTCTCTTATTATCACTTCTCCTTATCATTTATAAGACTGTCTGTTGTGGCTGGAGATGAGCAATGGCGTGAGTTACCGACGTGACTTTCAAGTAACCCGATCACTTAACCCTGTTGTGGCGGGGGTGAGCACCGGCGCGACCATAGGCTACAAATCCAAGACAAAGAGCTTCTCTTGCGCCGTGAGCCTGCTCACGTTGGATCGTCGCGCCAGGGTTCGCATTGGACTGTTGTGGCTGGGGGTGAGCACCAGCGCTAAACCTCACTCGCGCCGAGCTATTCACTCACAGTTCAACTTAATATTTTTGTCATCAATTCAATTATATAAGTTTTATTGAAAACGGAGTTGTATTTAAAATTAAGCATCATTTTGTGTCAACTATAATATTGTGTACCGGTAACAAAACAGACAGATAACGAACAAAGAACATCGATCAGTACCGGTATTGGTATTATTTAAATTGGCATCGGTATTCTTTTATCGTTTCGATTATATCATGAGTTTATCTTTTCAGTTGCATGAGATAAAAGGTAATAAAATCATCGTAATTGTAAAATTGAACCAATACCGCTCGAATAACATTGTTACGGGTACCGATATTCATTTCTTATATTTTACTACCCGTACGAAAGTGATATGGTACCGATATTCATTTCTTATATTTTACTACCCGTACAAAAGTGATACGGTACCGTAAATTAACTTTGTAATTCATCTTAGACCATGTGTAGTGGGGGGCTTTATTTATAAAGTCTCTCTTCCTGATTGGTCCACGTGGCAGCTGAGTCAGCATGGAGAGAGAAAGTGAAAAAGAGATGCAGTGGTAGGGGCTTTATTTGCTTTATAAATAAAGCCCCTGTTTCTGATTAGTTGATTTTTTTTATTATTATTTTTAATCTTTTAACTCAAAATAATTAAAATAAAAGACAAATAAATATAAAAAAATTACAAATATTATTAAAAACACACAACTAATATTAAAAAAAATTACAACTAATATTAAAAAAAGTTACAACTAATATTAATTTAAACACTAGATAATCCTAAATTACTTATTTAAACATTAAATAATTAATCCTAATTTTCTCCCCTATGGAGAGTAATTGTCACAGTCCATGAGTGTGTAGTACGGCGGGGACACGGAACGATCGTTATCGCGACCGTCGGACCTCGCATCCGAGGGGATGCAGCAGTACTCGTGAGGAGGGGAAAAATTGTTTCGCTCCTCTTCTACCGCATCCCTTAAAGCTTTCAGGTCCTCTTCGGTTGGCTCCCGGTCAGGAGGGGTTGGGGTGGGGTTCGGTTGGGTCTCCACAAACTGTAGACGCCCCAATCCTCTCTCAGCCATAACGTAATCTACGACCCACACAATCTCCTCTGCAGTGAAATCAGCATCAGGGTGTGTGGGAGTGTATCCAGGGAGTGGAGGAATGACGGGGACGAGGTTGGAGACACGTGGAGGAGGAAGAGGAGAAAAAAACTGTTGTTGGGGAGGAGGAGAAAAAAACTGTTGTTGGGGAGGAGGAGGTGGAGAAAAAAACACTTGTTGAGGAGGAGGATGAGGAGAAGAAAACATCGGTGCACGACGTCTCCGGCGAGCGTATCGCAGGAGATTCGACGACTCGGCAAGATCATTTGGAAACCCTCCACCCATAGCTGGTTTGTAGTGTGTTTGTAGTGTAGTTTTTATAAAATTATTGTATGTTTGTGTAGTGTGGTTTTTAGTTTGTGGTTGTGTTGTATGTGTATATTGTGTGTGTATATATATATATATATATATATAGGAAAGTTAATTTGAGAACACCTATATTTCATGCGAACCGTGAGAACGGCATCTAAAACCATTCAAATTCAAAATTTCTTTTTACACTTGTCTTTATTACTAAAGTACAATCCCAAAAACACAATTTACGCGTAAAAATTCAAACGTATACGGAAATAATTTGTTTTTACACATGTTTAAATTTACTGTTTATACATGTATAAACTGCTTCATTTACACATGTGTAAAAAGTTAATTTGAAAGTGTTTTTGCAAGAAAAGATGAATTATTTAGAAAGAAAATTCATCTATTAATGTTGTATTTTGATTATAATGAGGCCTGTATTAAAAAATTTGATTTTGATTGATTTTTTTACTTGTTCTCACGGTTCTCACGATATTTAGCGTTCTCAAGATAACCCTCCCCTATATATAGGATTTGGTTCAAATGAGAACCTTTCCCCAAATTGAGAACTGAGAGAACCATTCTGGGCCACACATTTCTCTAAGACAAAAAAAAAATAAAATTTTTTTTGCAAAAATCGCTGCTTTATATGTAAGGAATTTTTTTTTTTATTTTTTTTTGTATTTTTTTTTCAATATACACATGTGTATAATTGCATTATACACATATGTATAATGCAATATACACATATATATAACTGAAATATACACATATGTATAGCTGAAAAATGTTATATACACATATGTAAAAATGAAAAAAATTCAAAAAAAAATAAAAAAAAAAATTTCCTTGCATAAAAATGTGCGATTAAAGCAAAAAAAATTTTTTTTTTTTTTTCCTTTACATGAAATGTGTGGCCCAGAATGGTTCTCTCAGTTCTCAAATAGGGGTTGGTTCTTTTAAGATCCCTACCCTATATATATTATATATATATATATATATATATATATATAGGGGAGGGTTATCTTGAGAACGCTAAATATCGTGAGAACCGTGAGAACAAGTACAAAAATCAATCAAAATCAAATTTTTTTAATACAAATCCCATTATAATCAAAATACAACATTAATAAATGAATTTTCTTTCCAAATAAGTCATCTTTTCTTGCAAAAACACTTTTAAATTAACTTTTTACACATGTGTAAATGAAACAGTTTACACATGTATAAACAGCAAATTTACACATGTGTAAAAACAAATTATTTTCGTATACGTTTGAATTTTTACGCGTAATTTGTGTTTTTGAGATGGAATTTTAGTAATAAAGACAAGTGTAAAAAGAAATTTGGAATTTGAATGGTTTTAGATGCCGTTCTCACGGTTCGCACGAAATATAGGTGTTCTCAAATTAACTTTCCCCTATATATATATATATATATATATATATATATATATATATATATATATATATATATATATATATAGGCTAAGTATCCATAGTAAACCCTAAAAATTTAAGAAAACTCTAGTAAACCCTTAAAAAAACCTACTTCCCGAGCTTTTTTTTTTTTTTTTTGAAAAAATTAGGGTATGTAATATACATGTTTTTAAGTGTTTTAAGCCAAATATCAAAAAAGCGCCGAGCGGTTTTTTTTTTTTTAAAAAAATAAGTTATGCACCATAACATATGTTAGCTTATTTTTGCACTGGTAACATATGTTATGATGCAAAACTTATTTTTTTTTTTTAAAAAAAAACCCTTCGGCGCTTTTTTGATTTTTTGGCTCAAAACACTTAAAAATATGTATATTAAATACCCTATTTTTTTTTAAAAAAAAAAAACTCGGGAAGTATGATTTTTTAAGGGTTTACTACAGAACCATCCCCTATATATATCTATGTGTATATATATATATATAGGGGAGGGTTATCTTGAGAACGCTAAATATTGTGAGAACCGTGAGAACAAGTAAAAAAATCAATCAAAATCAAAATTTTTAATACAAACCTCATTAGAATCAAAATACAACATTAATAAATGAATTTTCTTTCCAAATAATTCATCTTTTCTTGCAAAAAACACTTTTAAATTAACTTTTTACACATGTGTAAATGAAACAGCTTACACATGTATAAACAGTAAATTTACACATGTGTAAAAACAAATTATTTTCGTATACGTTTGAATTTTTACGCATAAATTGTGTTTTTGAGATTGTATTTTAGTAATAAAGAGAAGTGTAAAAAGAAATTTTGAATTTGAATGGTTTTAGATGCTGTTCTCACGGTTCGCACGAAATATAGGTGTTCTCAAATTAACTTTCCCCTATATATATATATAATCTTAAAAAAAACAAAGTTACCGTTCAAAATTAAATGTGTTCAACGGTCAAAAAATTTTTGACCGTTTTTTTTGCCCTCGCCACGTGTCAAATTTTTATTGGATGGTTTCATTTGGTTTTGGCGTTATTTTTATAAAGCCCCGGCATGTTTTTGGTCTATAGTGCCCCCCGTAATGGTGTGGAGGGCGCTATTTTTCAATTTTTTTGAACATATAGCGCTCGAGTACGTAGGGTCTAATATTTTTTAAACATACCGAATTTCCCACTGGGTTAAAACATAAGTGAACCGAAGGTAACCTTCTTAATAAAGTGAAAAGAACCACATCATCATTTTTTTTCTAATACTATTAGGTGGACCGACAAAGCACGTTAAAGAATCAAATCATTATTAAATGTAAAACTTAGGATAGGGAATCAACTAGGGTAGTTAAGAGAGATTTAGTTATTTGTATTCAAATAAAATTTATAAACTTTCTCACATCAGGTCGCTATGCATATGGGTATGATCAATAATTTACAACCACCACATGGTGCTTCCTAATTTTAAGGGAGAATAATGTCCAAATTGTATTAAAAGACTGCTACAATACCACCAAAGAACAAGATAAGCACAACAATGAAAACATACTAGGATAACCATGGTATTACCAAAAAAAATATAGCAGTTGTTTTTCTACTACATTGATTGGACACTCTATGAGTAATTAAACAATGATATTTTGCATATTTTCTGCCTCAAAAACTAGACGGTATAGTACTTGCGCACAGCCCCGCGAACCTTCTCCATGTATTCTGCTGCTTGTGTCTGCAACGAACAAACCATCCATACAGCAGTTGATGTTACATGATACAACCATACAGGGTTGATACAAGGATTAGTGGACTCGTATTTGAACCAACTAGACTCATATTTGAACCAATTTAGGGTGCTAGAAAATTAAAATATGTATATTTTTGCTCTGTTTTGAGTTACATGACTACAAGTATAACATGGATGAAAACGGCTCGAGTCCAAACTTTTTAATATGACCCCCCCCCCCCCCCCCCCAAACCAATTTTTTTTTCTTTTTTTTTTTTATATTTTAATTTCATTGGACTGTATAAACACGTGAATCGTAGGTGTCTCATAAGTTTATTCATTTTATTTTTTTTGCAGTCAATTCAAGTTTACTAAAATTTGACATAGCGTGACAAATTTAGATTTTTCATATAAAAGAGGGGTTTCAATGAATTGGTTTAAGCATTCAGAAACACATTAATTTTCTCTAAAAACGAGTTTCATTTTATTATTTGTGTTTCCGCTCTGAGTCATATTTATAGTTATTATGGCTACACATTTTGTACTCGACTAGAGCATGTTGACATCTGACAGGTGAAGGTTTACGATTTTGTATTTAAGTAACACCACTTGCCTGGTTACTCCTGCGAGCACTCGCTATGTTTTCATCAAGAAGCGCCAACAAAGATTTATTAATCTCGTTCTTCTCCACCATATCCATTAGCTGTGTGACAAAACATAGAATTTTTTTAGTATCCAATAATTCGCTAAATCAATAAGACAAATAACAGGATTTCACTTACAGTTGCTTGCACATCCTTAGACGTAAAGATTTTGTTTAGATTATCTTTTGCCTTCACTATGTTAGCTTGCAGTTTATCATAAGCCTCTGCAAAATTAATAAGAAAAAAATGATATTTTCTGGTTTACATATACAATGTCTAAAGGAACTTACTTCAGATACATGTTATTTTAAAGCTAATTACCTATTCCTTCGCGAAGAGCTTTTTGTAGTGCTTCCAACTCAATCACTCTGTCTTCCATATCCTACAATGATCATTGGTACTCACATTATGGTGACCAGTTAATTAATCCGAGATCGTTAAATTGGATTTAAGGTTGTATGTAGCAGAATAAGAAAGCAAACCTCGGTTTTTTGAACAGCAAACCGAATCTGTCCCAGTTCAAACTTTAAGTGATTAAAAAACTCATCCGTTAACCTGAAAATATCAGTGTTAGTATGGCTGTGAGGTTCACATCAAAATAGTTATGGCCATCCTACCATGAGATTTGTTGAAGACTCATGTGATATGCAACATCTAACAACTAAAATACAAATACTCATTTCTCTTGAAAAGGAAGGACCTTTGGGGTCATATTGTAACAATCATCCCCTCATAGGAAGTTAGGAACCAATATTATCTGTCGCGCCCAAATAGCTTACGCTGTTGTTTTTTGTTTTTATTGCGTGAATGAAGACATTCTAGGAGGTCATCCATCCTGGAATTAATGCAAGTACTAAGCACGCTTACCTGTGGAGTAATCCTCTGATCCAGACTCAAAACGCCCAAAATGAGTTATTGTGTTGGGGGTATTTGAGGTCGGGCAATACTAAATTTGTTTGATAGTAGTAAGCATGCTTAACTATGGATGTAACGAAGTAGGATTTGTTTAAAGTGTCAATACATATGAACTAGTTCTAACTTCACATTTGATCTGTAATTTAAAAAAGTTCAATAATGGTAACAACATAAACAACATGTCGAATGAAAGGACTTACTTCGGCCGCATTCTAGCAATCTCAAATTCAAGCTCCTGGGCTTCGGTATCAAGAAAATATTCAACCAACTCCTCAATTGAATTTGGAACACGCCGAGACTATAACACAGATTGTCAGAAAAACATAAGAAAAATTTTCAAAAAAAAAAACCTAAACAACAAGTCCTAAAATGATCTTAATTATTGATTGTAGTTGCTTAACTATTTATGAAAACATATAGCAAGAACTTCACAATATGTTACAAACCTTAAACCATTCACCTGTTCGGATCACATAACTCGCACTAATCAAGTAAGCATTTAAAAGAAGATGAAAAACAAACACACAACACTAATGAGGTTCTACAATTTGACTTCATTCATGTACTAGTATTAAACTTGTATACATCAAGTAAACGATCGATTAACAACATATACCCAATTAACGAAATCAAATATGTGCAAAAAAGCGCAATACATCTAAAATTACTTCAGAAGATTTCCCCAATATGTGCAAGCGTCGCATTGGTTCATAAAGTTTTCTTGAAACCTGTTTTTGCGTCCCTGCACGCGTGGGTAGGTTCCCAAAAATAGTGCAACTTAAGAGTTTAATTCGCTTCAATTGGTTTATGCTTATAAACCCATCCAATTTTCCTTCCCTTACCAATGTGGGATAAGGTAAATTCTCATTCACATCTAAACTCCAACATAGTAACGGTTTAACGTCCACTGTTTTTTTTTTTTTTTTTTTTGAATGGCCAACAAATCAATCCCGAGCACTCTCGAAGTACCCACCAGACAAAGGAGTACTCCGAGAGTAACTCGGGTCCACCAGTAATTTCACACCAGTTCCCGGGGAAACCCGTCGCCGAAGGCCAACTACGGTAAAACCCAGCCCACCAACATCATTTTGGTGTCATCGAACTCCCCACCTCCCATAAGGAAAGTAAGGAGGGTGTCACTCCACAATAACGGGATTGGCGCGTTCACTGTTTTCGTTTATCTCACGCGATACATTACTAATTACAACTCGGTTCTTAGTCTATATAAAATTAGTCCAAACAAAGATAATATTCACCTCACGAAGTGCACGTCTACGTTCATTCTCTTCTTGTACTTGACGTTGGAATTGTTCACGAGCATCGGCGTCTTTCTCAAGGCGTCTCTGGAACTCACGTCTGGCTAAGTGGCCAGTAGTTGGTGGGCCCAATATCCCTTCAGGGTCCTTCCTTAACATAATAAGATAACAGTTAAAACCAGTTATAATAATTGTTTTCTAAGCCAAAAGAGTGTATGTATATGTACCCATCCTATACAGCGAATTTTGGTCCTGAAGTTAGGTGATATTCTGACACGTTTGATAGATACTGAAGTGAAGGCAGCAGTTGAGGCTGCAGAGAAGCCGAGAGCAAGAGTACCGGCCATAACGGTTGTGGTGGTGGTGAGTGGTGACGTGGTTGGATGATGTTATGTTTGCAGAAATGTTATCTTTGTATTTTTTTTATTTTTATGTTTAGATTGGATTGTGATATTGGGTTTTTGTTATTTGGAGCTATTAGAATTGTTTGGATTGAGATGTCTATAGCCCAATATGATATGGGCTTGCTGATAAAAGAAATTATTGGATTATTTTAAGAAACTAGCAGTTCGGTCCTGCGTTTTGTGGTGGGAATGTTAAGCCGACAAAATGTAGACGTAAAAAAGATAAATTGTGCATGCTTGTTGCGATGTGTTAACGCGTATAATTAGACTCAAACGTAACACATTGAAAAGAATAACTAAGTTGACTTAGGACGGCAAGTTGCGACATGGCTATTAATCTGTAAAAATGGAGCTTGTGTATATCTATATCTATATTATCTTATTAAGGAGGAGTGATGGCTACCATTGTAATTTTCATTTTCGTACAACTTAAGAAGCAACATGTACAACATATTTCAGCATGAAATTTAAGGGTATTATAGGAATAGTAATGCCAATTAAGACACTTAAAAGGGTAATATTGACATTTCACCAATCTCATCCTTTACAACAACAAAATAAATTTACAATACCACCCTTCGTTTACCATTCCTGCCCTCCTTGGAAGCCAAATCGACTAAACAACGGTTCAAATCCCTTCAGGTCCTGCCTAAATTGAATATAACCCTTTCAAGGATTATTGTACTTATGTATTTTGTGTTTTTTTTTTCACCCCTTTGTCTCTCCTCCTCAAGAATGAAGACCCATATGATATGATTTATGATTGAGTACATATTTGTAGCAAATTTCATCTTCAACAATGACCAAGCCTCTCTTTCCTTCAACCTATTCAACAAGCAGCAATCTTTATCTTCTGGGTATGATTCTTTATCCTGAATCTTAATGGGCTTCTTCTCTTTTTAAGTAAACTCAACTCACAACTTTGTTTACGCTCAATAATCTAAAACTACGTTTATGTTAGAATCTTTTAGTTATTTATTTATTTATTTTGTTGTTAATTGGGACCTAAAACCTAAAGTTAGGATCTTGTTTTGTTGCTGAATGTTTTCATAGGTTTAATGGCTATTAAAGGCGATACAAAAAGGGGGTAGCGGCGCAACTTGTGGCCTGTTTACCTACGTATCACTTGTAATTGGTTTGTCTTTGGTTTAATGAAAAAACGTTAATCTAAAAAAAAAGGTAAAAAGTCACAGAAGAAAGTAAAGGAGAAAAGTAAGGATTTTGTTTCTGTTAATAAGAAAAACAAAAATGAGGTGTTGAGTGAATCTGATATGGAAGATGAGGAACTTGAAGAAATGCAAAGTGTTGATGGGATGAAGGGGGAGAGTCCGGGTCCAATTTGTCGTCGGATGGGGACGATGCGTTTGTTAGCGATTTTTTGCAGGGCAGTGATAATGAAGGTACTGTGTATTGTTGTGGCTGTTAAATTTTAATAATATTTGTGTTGAAGCGACATAGCGGGAAATAGAGAGATTTTTGTAAAAAAAAAAAAATTTTAGAAGTGGAAGATAAATCAATCCTGTTAGATATACATATGCTTGAATCTTGCTCAATAAAATGCATGTTAGAAGTTTTGGATATATCGATATTCATTACTTTAACCCTTTGGTTGACTCACTCAGGTACATGAATGGTTCTTGGTGTACAAAGCGTTATTCCGCTCCTTCCAAGTGATCCAAGTAATAAACATATGAAGACTGGCATGATAAGGTAGGATCACATGTGATTAAGCTTTTTAAAACTATATCTTTATGTTATCATGTTGTATATTAATAAGTGATGATTATGATTGCAGAACTAATAATATAACAATAATAATAATACAAATCTTTTGAATGAAACTGATTTAGGGGTGTTTTGGGTTAACTTATTAGTTTAATATGTATTTTTAATAGAAGGTAAAGAAAGTGGTTTGATGTTGCTTGTTTAAGTGACACATCTTTCTAAAGCAGCGCTTACGCATGTTTCTCGGATATGTGTTTCGGGAAGATGAAATCTACAGACCAACAACAAATTGAGAAATAAGAAACCGAATAAAGTGAAGAAGATGGCGAGTCAACTGGATTTGATAATGGTGAAACCAAACATGTATATGAAAACAACGATAGTAGCAATGAGAATGCACATATCATCAACAAAGAAGATACTGAGAACGGTGACCGTTTAATTCAACAGAAGCAACACTTTGGTAATAAAAAAACAATTCATACAAAGGCCAAACCGCAATATCGCCCTTGAGTCTCCCATTGTTCCTGATTTAGAGGATAAAGTTTCTTCAAGAAAATGATGACTAAATTTAGCAGAAGATCACGGCTGAGGTATCTAGCAGGTTTAGATTTTCTTTGTTGTTAGTTGGAACAATTAGCAGGGTCTGTTTTTCTATAATGGTGGTTGTATTTTTTAGCGTACTGGATGTTTTTCTTACACAAAAGAAATCATCCCTGTATACGCCAATTGCCATCATGGTATACGTTGTAGGTTCTGGGTTTCTCTTTTTCTCCCTTTTCTGTTTTCAAATGGAATGAGGAAGTTCGTGCAGAGAGAGGTAGTGATGTTATTATTGTTCTGGTTGGGAACAAGACTGGTCTGGTGGGAAAAAAAAGGTGAGCCTTTCTACTGTTTAATTTCCACCGGTTAGTCATGTTTGTTGATTTATATAAAGCTTAAATTTTTGAAAAGCTACTTTATTATAAGCAACTCTATGGATACCATCAAACTCACTAACGTTGCTTTCTCAAAGGGAGATTGTGACTATGAAGAAATAAAACATGCATCTATTTTCTGTTGAAGGGTTATGTTTGACTATGTTAGCTGGGAATTTGAGCTCTACCTGTCAGTTGTATAAAGTTATAAACATCGGTCACAAAGCATAATTGTGTAATGCTTTTGAGCCTTAAACCATTATTTTGATGATTTTGGATTCAGTTATGTTATTAATGGAACTTCTCATGTTGATGACTCCCCAGGCAAGTTCTTTAGAGAAAGGAGAAGCAAAAGTTGTTGAGCTGAATGTTATGTTTATTGAAACAAGTTCTAAAGCTAGGTTCAACATAAAGGTATCTAATACATACTAGAATTGATATATTATTATTTCTGTTGAAAAGTTATTAATTATTTTTGTGATTATTACAGGCTTGTTGAAGAAAACTTATAAATTATTACAGGTTATACATACTAGAGAAGTTATGAGTTATTTTTATATTTTTCTGTTGTATTATTACAGGTTACATACTAGAGAAGTTATCATCTATTAATTATTTCTGATTTGGATCATAGCAGCAATTCGATCTTTGAATGGTGTTCTTGGATTCCAAAAAAGTGTAATATCTTTGGGTGGCGGGCCGACTTGGATAGAATTCCGACAGCGATGGCGTTGAGGCACAGAAACATTCAAGTCGCTGATACTTCCTGCCCTCTATGTGGTGATGCTGGCAAAACCGTGGACCATCTGTTCACTGGTTGCGTCTTCGCCACGGTCCTTTGGCAGCACATTTCTAGGTGGTGCAAGATTCAGGACATGTTTGTCTTCTTCCTTAAGGACCTGCTGGAGGCGCGCAACTTCGTGGGACTGTCCGGGAAACCAAAACGGATTTTTCATGGCTTAATCATCATAGAGTGTTGGGATATTTGGAGGGCTAGAAATCGTCTCAAGTTTCAACACAAGAAGGCGAGGATGGAAGACATTATCGGGGAAGTTAAAGCGTTGGGTTTTCTTTGGGCCAAAAGCAGAGCGAAGTTGTGGTCCACATTGGGGATACTTGGATATATAAACGTTTTTGTGTATGTTTGAGAGTCGGGTTAGGCTAACTTGATTTATGTGACTGTTAATTTGCATCTTCTAACAGCTTTATGACCGTATATTTTGGTTTCATTGAGGCATCTTTGCATTTATAGTTTTATGGGGAACGACATTTTGACACATTGATTCTTGTTTATTTTTACCGTATGCGTCAAAGGTGCTGTACAGTTTAATCTATTTTAAGTGATTTGGTAGTCATGCCCACTTTTCTTTTTACGAGTACTTAACAAAACACAGTGCACATATTTCTTCTCTGTTGTGCAATGTGCGGCAAAAAAAACTAAAGCACCCGCGGCAAAGCGCGGGCATTCCCGCTAGTTATCTTATTAAGGAGGAGTGATGGCTAAGATAGTCATTTTCATTTCCGTACAACTTAACAAACAAGATGTACAACATGTTTAAGCAAAAAAATTAAGGGTATTATTGGCATACTTGTGACTATTAAGACACTTAGGAGGGTAGATTAGTAAATTTAACATAATCCAATGCCTCACATCCTAAAATCGTATCCCAATTATGCCCTTATGTCCAACTTTTAAAACACAAAATACAACCTAACCTATGATGCATCTTAAATGTGAGACCTTTCAACCACCCTCTATATTATTATATATACTTCATTATAATCAATTTCTTGAATGCTAATAGTCTTTTCATAACCCCAAACAAAATCTTAGAGCTAATTTCATGTTTTGAAACATTGTTTGTCCAAAAACAACTATGTCTTCATTAGATGAGAAGAGAAAAAAATCAATGAGAAGTTAAGACGCTTGCAAGATATGGTTCCCGGATGCTACAAGGTATAAAAATATGAGTTAATCTTTATATACATATATACATTTTTTCTACTTGTTCATATGTTCTTTGACAATTACAAAAATTTATCTTTATAATATATCATTGTTTTGCTCCATTTAAATTTAGTTATTTTATATAGACAATGGGAATGCCAGTGATGTTGGATATAATAATCAACTATGTTGGATCGTTGCAGAATCAAATTGAGATAATTTAATTTTGCAACTAACAATTAAAACAATAAACAAACAATATTATGAATTATTGATGAGAAAATATTTTTCAAAATTATTTAGTGCAGTTTTTTCTCTTCTTTGTGCATTTTTAGTTTCTCTCCATGAAGCTTTTCAGAAGCAAGCATGTTCTATGACATATTGACCTCAACTCTACTGAATTGGATGATATGGCCCCTATAAAGGGGACATATGTCTTTCCCAACTATCCTTGTTAAGAAGTTGTGTATCTTGAATCATATATATTGTTAACTAAATAAATCGGACAAAATTATAAATATAACATTCTAGATTTGCTAATATGTTTCTAAAATATTATAAATATTACTTCCACTTACTGCATGGGATGAAAACTGATGTTGCGGGGAACAAATGGACATGAAGGATAGATGATGGAGAGGATGGTTGGAGAAGGGTATGGAGACTTTCCTCGATTTCAATCAACATGGTCTCCTTGAACGCTATGAAATAGTTAACTCGATCTATACGTAAACTATATTTGTTCTAAGACTTTTAAGGTATTTGTTGATCTATTTAATGTTCTTGTTAAACGTTGTATGTAGTGTGGTTCGCAATATTATTTTGCTTTCGGCAATTGTATATTGTTTAAGTTCTAATTCTAATTAATAAAATAAATTAAACACTAACATAAAGAGAAAACAAAAACTTAACTATGTGTTAATTAGTTATGTTATTTGTGTTAAGAAATAAGAAATCAAAAAGCTATAAATTCATGCTCACGCTAATGAATCAACCCGAATTTTTATCTTCTATACTATATTATAAAGCATCAGTGAAGGATACCTACAAAATTTAAGTAAATACAACCTTTATTATGTTTGTATCAATGTTATAGTCTTATAAATAGTGGGTAAAATTGTCTTTCTACTTAAATATTAAATTGTTGAAAAAATTAATGTAAACATAATTATAAAATTGATGGGAAATTAACAATGGTGACTCTTTACATTCATAACCTCCATGTCTTTATTATGTTTGTATCAATGTTATAGTCTTATAAATAGTGGTCATGTATTTGGTATATAAATAATATGGTGACTCTTCACATACATAACTTACATATCTTTCAATGTTTATAGTAAATAAATTACATCATATATTATGTATTTATATATTCTTTTTAAGTTTATGTGGTTGCAGGATGGTATGATGTGACACTTTTGCACACAAATGAATATGTAGGCTTGAAGTTTGCCAACACACTCAACCCATGACATGTTTCAACCCATTAAAGTGAGCGATATATGTAGGCTTGACGTTTATACAAGCAAATATGGTATAAATACTTCATGAGCAACGTCATCATCTTCCTCGATGGTTTTTTGTTTTCTCTGCTACTATAAGCTTCTAAAAATAGAATTTAACTTTCTGATCTCACGTAGTCACCAATTGTTTACATATCCAAAAGAAGACAAGTTCTTATCAGTCGATTTGGTAGTTTTAGCTATATTGATTACTAATTTGTTTGGTCAATTATATTTGTTACGGCGCTTGTCAAACTAACATAAAACGAGAGTATCTATGCAAATCATTGACTCCGCTGCATCTCGCGGGTGCCCTAAAATCATAGAAATATGCTGGACACTACAAACTGCATTTTAGTAATTACATCACTCCCACTACAATCTTATGGTCATTAAGAGATACAACGCCACTTCACTACGCTAAGCACCACTCTATGATGGTATACTTATCTGTCTTCGAGATATATAAAAGGGTCCCACCAAAGGACGTGAGCCAATTTAAGGGTGTTGCAAGGAATAGTACAGCCTATTGTTATTTACCCATTTAAAATTTCAGAAGATATACTTATGAGTTTCAGTTTTTAGTAACATATATTTTATACATCGTTGTTTTCTACTTCATCATAACGAATAACCAACAAACACGATGCATGAGGGGCAAAACAGATGCACCCGCCGCAACGCGCGGGCATTCCTACTAGTAAATCATAAATGGACGTAGAAGTTTTCTAAATAAAAGAATAATTGAAAATTAAAAAATACTTAAAATGATCTGATCTTTTTTTACAAAGAATATTTCTTTTATTGAACATTGAAGGGATATGGGCACTCCACAAAGGATAACACCAGCCCATACCAAAAAAAAAAAAAGTTCAAAACGTGCCAAGTCGGCAGGCCACGCAGTTGGCGGATGCAAAGCCTGGTGGATCCCGCCTGCTGTCATGCGGACGTGCCACCCACGTCACGCCCGCCATGTCTAACACGAGTGCCTTGCAACGAAAGCTGGATGAGCACGAGATAGACATTACATAAACCGCACAACTTTGTACGGACCAATCACAGTAGAGGGACGCGTGACAGAGATCATGCTGCACGTCTAACCAATCTGCAAACGCCAACAAGGCAGATCCCCGTGTCTGTGCATGGGCCAGGATACAGGCCGTACGATTTGCAGTAAAAGCAACCAATCAGGAGGCTCCACAAAGGAGATACAAGTGTCATCACACGGACGCGGATCCAACGAGGAGAACAAGTACAGTTCACATCTGCCTAAACTAATAGGACCACTCGAGGCCACCTCAGCAATGGTCTCCACTAACGACCAACAGCAGAGGGGTGAAGAGTATATGTGACAAAGAGAATTAGCCAATCATGGCGTGTCAGCTCTGCAACCAACAGGCGGATGACACGCATCCAGGCTCCACACGTCTATCAATGGCATGACGCCACGCGGATAGAAGGGTACATTCTCTCTCTTTAATTTATATAATAAAATATAACATCTTATTCTCAACTAATAATAGGCTGATGTGGAGGCAATCCTTTAACCGGGGCTAGGCCTAATGGGTAGGTTAAAGGTTAATGTTGAGGCCCGTATGAAACCTATTTAAGGAGGACATCACCTCCTTGGATAGGTGATTCAAAAAACCATGGAGAACACACTAAGGCCGACTACAATTTTGTGTCTGTGTGTGGTTCTGTTATCGGTTCCTAGCAGTTGCCTCCCATCGGATTATTGTGTTGTTTCAGGTTATTCACTTCCACCACCCACCATGTCGTTTATCTAGCGAATGATCAACCTTGTAGTAACGTGGTTTAGCTTCTATAATCAGATGTTAGACTATTGTTTCTTTAGACTTACTTCTACATTATATGCAAAAGCTCCGATCTTTTTTTTTTTTGAAAAAAAAATAATTTTCTACACTTAAATTGTTTTTTATGATATATTTAACATGTTAAATTCATGGTTTTTTGGTTTTTCACTTTTTTGTGGTTCCCCATTAAACCTCACACACTATTATATAGACACAAAACACACATACATATAAAAAACCTTATTTAGGGGGAGGTTATTTCGAAAACACTAAATATCGTGAAAACAAATAAAAAAATCAATCTAAATCAATTTTTTTAAATACAAAAACCTCAGTATATACTATATATTAATTTAGAATGAGGTGAATAGTAATTTCCATAACATTATTTCATGTTAAATATAATTGATTTCACATTAAAACACAAGTTGGCTTTGTGGTGTAGTGGTATGAGGTGCATTCTTATTGAGAGGTCATGGGTTCAAAACTTGGTTGGGGCATTTATTTCTTTTTTAGTTTCCACCTCATTATGAGGTTAATAGTAATTTCCACAACATTATTTCATATTAAATATACAAATGATTTCACATTAAAAGCACGAGTTGGCTTTGTGTTGTATTGTTATGAGGTGCATTCCTTTAATGAGAGGACATGGGTTCAAAACCTGGCTAGAGCATTTTTTTTTATTTTTTTAGTTTCCACAGCAGGCTTTGTGAGTGGCATTTTATATTTTTTTCCACATTGTCGCATTGGTACCCTAATAAACCAAAACAACAATGGCAGGGATCGCGCGAGAACCCCACTAGTTATCATTAAGATATAACATTAAATAAAGAATTTTCTTTTCAAATAATTCATCTTTTTTTACAAAAATACTATAAAATAAACTTTTTACATATGTGTAAATTAAACAGTTTACACATGTATAAATAGTAAATTCACACATTTATAAAATGTATTTTTGCATACGTTTAATTTTTTACGTGTAAATTGTGTTTTCGAGATTGTATTTTAATAATAATGATAAGTGTGGAAATAAATTTTGGATTTGAATGGGTTTTGATCGCGTTCTCGTGATTCACACAAAGTATACACGTTCTCAAATTAACGTTTCCCAAAGTAATTATTTAAATATTTTACGAATTTGCATTGCATTAATTTAATCTATAAAGTAAAGAAAGGGTACATTAGTAATTTGATTTGGATGCTTTTCTGCAACTTTCCCTTTCCACTTGACAGATGCAAATTTGTCTTCTTATCAAGCTAATAAACATGAGTGATTACAACATATCATATTCCTCAAAATTACATCAACGTATTTTTAAGAATGTGTAGATGCAAAATCTTTCTTCTTGTCAAACTAATAAATATGAGTGTTACACCATATCCCATTCCAGAAACTTATATCAACGTAATTTCAAGAAAATCTTTTAAGATAAATAAGTGTGCTGGAGACAAATATTTCACACCAGTGTAGACAATAAAAAGTAACCAATGTATGTGACATTTACACTCATGCAAATTGCTTAAAATCAGATCTACAATCATGTAACAAAGTTTGAAAATATTACGACAACATAATCTTTTAAAAACAAACAATCATGTAGTACACATTCACATTCATAAATGAGATAAAGTATTCAAAATGCTGTTGCAAAACGAGGACTACCCGGAATTAATTACTAAATCAATTTCGGGCGGGTATTTCTAAGCTCACTATCTTTTAAATGAGGATTCATTTTCGGGCATGTCTTTATAGTCTCAATATGTATAAACATATAAATATAAATAAATATACACGCATACATACTTACGTACATACACATACATACATACATACATACATACATACATACATACATACATACATACATACATACATACATACATACATACATACATACATACATACATACATACATACAAACATACATACTTACATGACATACACACACATACTTACAAACATACACACACATACATACTTACAAGCATACATGCATACATACATACGTACATACATATATTCATACATACAAATATACACTCATACATACAAACATATATACATACATACATACATGCATGCATACATACATACATACACTCATACATGCATACACTCTTATATGCATACACTAATAGAAAAACAAAGAAAAAAAAAAACCAGAAAAAAACTAACCCAGAGAGTGGTGACCGGTGCTTCGGTGGTGGTGGACGCCCGGGGGTAGTAGTGGTAGTGCTTCGGTGGTGGGTGAAAGAGGAGGCTCGAGTTGTGGTGGTTATGCAGCGGTGGTGGGGTGAAAAAGATGGAGGAGAGGTGGTTGTGGTGGTGGAGAAGGAGGTTTGTGGTGGTTGTGCAGCGGCGGCGACGCGACAGCAGTGAACGATAGGGAAGGATAGGGTACATGGTGGTGGTTCGGTGGTGGTTGAGGGAGAGAGTGAGAGGAGAGACGAGGGATGAGGGATGAGGGAGTAGAGAGAGGAGAGATCGAGGGAGTGAGCAGAGAGAGGGATCAGAATGAGGAGGGAAAGGGAAAAGGTGGGAGGGAAAAGACGAGCAGATGGCGGGTTATTATCTTTTTTCAACCTTTAGCGGCAACATTTGCCGTTAAAGGTGTCGCCCCTAATATATGGTCTCTGTACGATGAAACCACGGCTGTTGATCTCATGACCAATCAACGGTCAGGATTCATTTTTTATTTGGTAGGTGGGATCAAGACCTTTAGCGACGACACCAAGACGGGTCGCCGCTAAAGGTAGTTTTTCTTGCGGTGAAAGGATTGTATCCATGTTGTACAATTTGGATTATTGACTTGTTTTAGAAAAATGGTGTCATAATCAAAGACCATAATGTTAGTTTTGATTAATGCATTTGAGACCAATAACAAGTGGGCGACAAATGCACAAGATATTATAAAAAAAAATTAATTCAAAATAGGGTCCCCAATCTCATTGTAATTGTGGTGGCTTGTAATTATTTGGGATGAAAAATATATGAAATTCAACGGAATCAAATTTTTTGTTCAAATATAATAATTGTGGTACATAATGGCGGGTTGATGTTTGATCATATACCACTTAATTAAGTTTTTTCAATCAATGGGGAATAATACAGTGGTATCTAGATAACTTTTCATAGGAAGATTACTTCTTAATAGGGCTGCAAACGAACTGAACGCATACGAATAAAGTCGTGTTCATGTTCGTTTGATAAGAAATATATTATTCACGAACAGTTCATGAACACTTACCGAAAGTGATTTTCTGTTCGTGTTCATTTGTTAAGATACGGTCCCATCATTCCTTGCGTCGCTGAAATCACAGTGTAAAGTTGATTCAAGATACGGTCCCATGGTGCTTGCTTTTTGCAGATGATATTGTGTTGGTTGCAGAGACTAAACAGAGCCTAAATGAGAAGTTAGAGGTTTGGCGAGCAGCTTTAGAAGGCAAAGGTTTAAAGATTAGTCGATCTAAAACTGAATATTTACACTGTGATTTCAGCGACGCAAGGAATGATGAGGACACTCAGATCACAATTGAGGGTCAAGTGGTGTCGCATGCGACTAAGTTCAAGTATTTAGGATAATTTGTACAAAGGGACAGGGAGATAGATAGTGATGTAGTCCACCGCATCCGGTCTGGATGGTGTAAGTGGAGAGCATCCACTGGGGTATTGTGTGATAGATAGTTTCCTGTTAAATTAAAGGGAAAATTTTATAAGGTAGCAATTAGACCTGCTATGTTATATGGGACAGATTGTTGGGCCATCAAGAAAACCTATGCACACAAGATGGATGTAGCAGAGAAGAATGTTAAGGTGGATGTGTGGGCACACCAGGCTAGACACGATAAAAAATGAGGTTCTTAGGGAAAGGATGGGAGTAGCTAGTATATCAGATAAGATAAAGGAGAGGAGATTGAGGTGGTTTGGGCATGTGAAGAGGAGACAGACGACAGAGCCAGTTAGAGCAGTGGAAAGCCTCACTGTTGAGGGGAGCAGATGTAGAGCAGGCCCAGATTGACTTAGGATGAGAAGATTAGGAAATATTTACTAGAGTTACACCTCTCTAATCATGGTCTAGGATAGGAGCTTGTGGAGACATAGGATTAAGGTTGAAGACTATTAGGATATGTTCATATGTGTTTGTAGATGTCGATTAGGAAATACGATTCACCCACACTTTTGTTGGACTTTACATATGATTGTCTATTGTGCTTATAGGTTGTTTTTTAGTTCTATATCTTTTCCATCTCTACCATTTACTCATTCCACCATCTTTATGGTATTGCTCGTCTATATCTCCTGTTCTTGTATTTATTTGTTGTAAGCTTTAGAGCCGAGGGTCTCTTTGGAAGCAACCTCTCTACTTCCCAGGAATAGAGGTAAGGCCTGTCTACATCTCACCCTTCCCAGACCCTACCAATAGTTACACTATTTGTGGGATTTACTGGGTATGGTTGTTGTTGTTGTTTGTTCGTTTGTTAAGAAAATGCTCGTGTTCATGTTCATTTGTTAATTATTTTCTCGAACGCACACGAACACAAACGAACATTCATGGAAACAAACAAACACAAGCAAATGTTCATGAACGGGAACAAACACAAACGGACATATAATAACTTTCGAATAACATCGAATTCACACACACACACACACACACACACACATATATATATATATATAGGGAAAGTATAATCTGAAAACCCTATTGAGTTAAGGAAACTTATGAAACCCAATATGTGGCTGAGATAATGCCACGTCTAATTTTTTTCACAAACCAAGAAGGGCATTTTAGGTATTGAACATTTTTTGTGGCATGTGATCCTACCAATTGATTAACCTTTTGCATAAAGTGTCTGTACCTTTTTCTCTCTCTTAATTGAAATACATAATATCTCTCTTCTCTCTCATTTTCTTTTTGAAAAAAAAAACCCATCTATCCTCTCTTTCTTCTTCAACATCTCCTACCTCCAACTGGATCTTTTTCCTACCATTAACACACTTGTTTTATGAACACAAGCAAAAGAAAATTGGGGATGTGACATACAAATTTACAGGGAAGCGGCAGAAGCTTCGGTTTCCTCTGCACTGTGGTGGTTTGCATGTATATAAAAATCATAGGAAAGGAGGCTTCTTCCTCGTCAAGTTCTGATTCAGATTCTGATAGGAGTTCCTCGTCCTAAACCAAAGTGGTGTTAGGGGTGGTGGTAAAAGGCGGCGGTGTTTAATGGATGGTGGTGTCTGACTACGGTGGTATAAGGCAGCGTTGTTTAAGAGATCTGTAACAAAGACCCGTTTTGTGGGAGAGAGGGAGAGAGGCCCGGTCACTGAGAGTTAGGGGTGGTGGTATAAGGCGACGGTGAAGACAAGCCTGATGATGAAACAGATAAAGGTTATTTCTTCTAAACTTTGTAGCCTGAAATCGAACCACCACCATCAGATCTAAATTTTTTAGCAACTACCATCATCACTATGAGTTGGTTTTGGGGTGTGTTTTTCACTGATTAAGATGGTGTTTTTTAGAACTTTATTCTTTATTTTTTATAAAGATTATTTAATTAACATTTAATTTCTTTCAAATGAAGGTACATGGGTTGTTGATGAAAATGGAACAAAAGGCTTGGTTTTGGTTTTTTTTTTTTAACATTCTTAAGTTGTAAATTATATGTTGTTTTTTCTTGTAACATTGTAAATTATATGATATAGACTATGTATATATTATGTAACAATGTTAAATTCATCCGGTTACATGTACATATATTTTGTAAATCATATGTTTTTTCAATGTTACAATGTTAAATTCATCCAGTTACATGTATATATTATGTAAGAAGTTACTTACAAAATTTGTAACTAGTCGACTGTGTAACACAAATGTCACATTCATTTTTTAAGACCTTTAAATATGTAAATAGCATGTTACAAGTGCAATAACTAACGCCACATACCTTTTTCTTTATATTTTTTTAATGTTAATAGTATGTTATAAGTGTAACAATGAACGTCACATATATTCCGATTTTTTAAATATGTAAATAGTATGTTACACAGGTGTGAAATCAAATGTCACATACCTATATATTCCGATTTTTTAAATATGTAAATAGTATGTTCCTGATATAACAAGGAGTGTCACATACGCTTTTTAGAAATTTTAAATACGTAAATATTATGTAACAAGTGTAAAAACGGACGTTACAAATAAAATGATTTTAAGCTACAAATGTTAAATATTGTGCTGATTAAAAACTGATGCAAGTACTATTAACATACAAGTTATTTATAAAGAAGAAAAAATATAAATATAATAATATATGAGAGAGAAAGTGGGTGTACTATTAAAGTGATGCAAATACAAAACACTAATTTCAAAAAAAAGTTAGACCTTTAAATATTCCTATACTATAACAAATATTTTATTAAAAAGAAAATTTTTAAATGGAACAATAAATCCTAACCATAGATTATAGTTGATGGATGGCTATGATAAAGACGTTAAGTAGATCCACCCAAAATTATAACCTAAGTATCCAAACCTACTTAGTATATATCATAATATTAGTAAACATAATAAAGTAGTATCTCAAAAAGCTAAGTACACATCTTATAGTTGAAGTCTTCGAATGATCATAGAACACGTTACCGAACGTTCACGAACATAAACGAACGAACACAAGCTATGTTTTTGTTTGTTTGTTTAACTAACCGAACAAACACAAACGAACTTCCCGCCGAACGGTTCTTGAACTGTTTGCTAAAAGTTTAGTTCGTTTGCAGCCGTACCTCTTAAAGTCCATTTCATGACAAAATGTCATGCGCAAGCCAGAGGTTTACCACAATAGACCATCGGGCGGTGGGGTTACCCCTGGAATTGGTGATGGGGCGCGTCAACAACACTGTCTGCGATAACATGCATAAGTGACCTTTTGCTTATGGATGTACCGGATGACTGGACTTTCTTGGACATTAAAAAAAGTTATTTTAGTATATATTTATAGTTATTAAGTAATTATTTGATAAATATAAAATGTAACACGTTGACAAATGGACTATTTCGACATGCTGATTAATACAACAGATGTTATTTCAAACCAATAGCTAAACAGTAGTTGAATATTTACGACTAACTGAACCGTCTATAACCAACACCATATGACTTATGGTCATTGATAATTGAGAGTTTTAGACTTAGATCGATTACAACTGGTAACCCTGGTAGGATTACCTTAATTTCGTTTCAGGAACTTTTTTTTTGTCAACTTATGTTACATTTGTTATTCAATCTTGCAAAGGTGTTCAGTGGCGAAGCTTGACCCGAGATTTCGGGGGGTCGAAAGTCACTGAAGGGTCGAAAATCATTTGTTTCGAGAGGTCGAAAACCAGTTTCGGAGGGTCGAAACCGTACATACCAAAAAATTTCTATACGAATACTATATAATCGGAATTTCTGAGCGAAAATTCAAGGAGGGGGGTCGGCTGCCCCTCCCCGCCCCTTAAAAGCTACGCCCGGTGTTGGTTATCATGTTACAAAAGATAGAAATGCAGCAAATATAAATATCATAAAATTTAAATTTTTTAATATTACCAACGTGAACAGTTCAATAATATTTATGGTCTGTCACGTTTATTACATTGATATTGTGAGTAAGATAAAGTAAATTCTTACAAGTTGCAATGATGTTAATGGCTTCAATTGAACCTAGTACATCATCTGTATGATTGTCATTCATACAATGTCGGGTTTGACAATCTTTGTGTCGGGATTGCCATGAGAGCTTCTTTCTTCTTCAACACTATCCCAAACTTTTCTGATAGATCAAGTTCTTTTCCTTGGCCTAATTCCCAATCAAAAGAATAAACTAGGGATCCAAGCAAAAACATAAACATTCGCTCCGCCATGGCAATCCCAGCACATATCCTTCGCCCTGACCCAAATGGAATATAACTAAAGGCATTGCCGGTATAATCCCACTTCCCATCCAAGAACCTTTCAGGTCTAAATTCCAGTGGGTTATCCCAAATGGTCGGGTCTCTATGAATTGCCCACACATTCACAAACACCCGAGCGCCTTTGGGGACTGTGTAGCCCCCAATCACACATGACTCACTTGGACAATGGGGTACCAAAAGTGGAAGTATCGGATGCAGTCGAAGAGTTTCTTTCATGATAGCATATAGGTATGGTAGCTTGTTAATATGAGATTCTTCAAGTATCTTGTCTTTCCCAACCACCGTTTCTAACTCATATTGTGCTTTTTTGAGTATTTCGGGTTGGCTCATCATTTCAGCCAATGCAAATTCAACCGTATTTGAAGTTGTATCCGTCCCTCCAACCACCATATCCTGAAAAAATTGAAGACATAACTTACCAATTATTCTTTTATTATGATCTAAGTTTGATATTCTAATATTAATAATTTCTAACATATGAACTTGGCATTTACCATAAGCAAGGCTTTGAGATGAACCATAGTGAATGGTGGGTTAGAACTTTCACCATCTTTAAGCTCCAACAAAAACTGCAAAAAATCCTTCTTTTCATCACCACCCATTTTTCTTCTTTGATCAATCATGTTCTCAAATATCCTATCCAATCTCTTAGCCAACACTCTCATATTCTTTCTAACTCCTTGCAGATCCAACGGAGCCAAACCCGGATAAAAATCCGACAAGTTCGGCATCCCCAAGTATCCTGTCAACTCACTTATCACTTGCCTGAACTCAGCTCCTAGTCTCTCCCTATCTTCCGACTTCACAGTCCCACCCCACATCATGCCAGTAACCACATTGAACGACGTTAGAAACATCTGTTCCCCAACGTTCACTGACGACCCAACATGGTTATATAAATAGTTCACAGTGTTCCTGACCTCTTTCCTGCGGATAGAATAAACCGAATCCAAAATTTTGTTTCCAAGCATTTCGCGAACACAAATCTTTCTCAACATTCGCCATTGATCGCCGTAAGGCAACCAAGAGATATCATTTCCACCGTATGTTGCCTCTTTCCCAGCAACCGGAACATCTCGGTTGGCAAAGATGGTATCATTTAGTTTTAACACCTCACGGGCCAACTCAGGAGAGGTGATCAGAATACCCAATTTTTTACCAAGCCAGAGCCTCGATATCGGGCCGTATGTTTTAGCCACAGCCGCAAAGTAGGTGTGGAGTTCGGGTTCGAGAGATAGGAGGTTCCCGACTAGCGGTAGAGGTCGTGGGCCGGGAGGCAGTGGTGGGCCGGAATTATTCTTGGATGTTAACATCCATACAACCAATACTATTGAACACACAAAGGTTATTATAAGAATGGTGGTTGCAGGCTCTACGTCCGTATTGACGACAGATATGGCGGAGAAGACTAGATTCGACATCACTGTGGTAAGTGGAAAGAAGTCAGATAGAAATCTAATGAACAAAAATGTATACAATGTTATATAACGAATGTAGTGTCAAAGTATACATTTGTATTTGAGTATTTCCAATTGATATTTATAACCAAAATAAATACCCAATGTATATATGTGTGTACCTAACATTTCAAGACATAGATATATTAATTGGAGGAGATTGCTTACCAGATAGAGGTTGATCGAGTTGATTTAGTCGGGTCTCTTCCAACCAACCACAAGGTTCTTCCAAGTTGCAATCTTATCCATGAGCAAATAAAAATAGACTAGAATTTCTATCCGTGCGCGTTGCGGCACGCCGATGTGATTCCTGCTTCATCTTGAACTTTTTCTTTACTTGGTTAAGCTTTGCAAAACTGATTAAGAATTGTATCGTGTTGATGACATACTATGTGTGCACACGGAAACATCCGACGTTTATAACTGAAAATTTTAACAAGGCAATATGTTTTATCAAGATTTTCGATATCATGGTTTCCGTTTCATGAGTTGCAGTAGATGAAAGAAAAAAATCAAAGATACAACAAAAAGAATTCAATCATATGGAAGTTTATAATTTTTAGGTTAATCTTGACAATGATAGCTTAGGCAAAAAAAATAACGGGAAAAACAATTGCCCAAACCAGGTTTAAAACTTGTGACCTTCTCGTAGGGAAATGCATCTTAAACCATTACACCACCAACCCAATTTGTCTTTTATTCCCAACCCAAATAATTATATATCTATTAATATATATAAAAGAATTGAACATTGCTGACGTGGCGTGCAATGGTGTCTTTAACCTCTCTATGAAACTGCCACGTGGCATAATAATTGAAAGATTTTAGTGTTTTTGAATTATTTCCTTTTTAAATTAAATTGAGTTATTTTAGGAAAAAATAATTTAAAAATAAATTTAAAATTTTCTCTCTCATATTTCCTCCCATAATTTTTAAACGTTTATATCTTTTATATACGGGATTTTTTAAAGAAAAAAATTACACCAAATTAACGAGCGTTTTATTATCTTTCCAACGAGTACCATTGTGCTATATAAAAAATGGAGAAAAAATCGACTATTTTTTGTGGGGTTTCGTTCATACAGGAAAAAAACACACAAACTGTTCATATTATTCATTAATCATGTTTTTTCTTTTAAACCAGATTCTTATCTACGATGTTTAAAATCAGCCCAATCGCCATGTTATCATTGGAAATTTACTAGGTATACTTAATCAAGAGAAGCTAGGAGAAAAGAATCGCGCAACACTGCAACACATGGTGTCAGCTTATAGCAATGTTATTTTTTTTATTTATTTAATTACAAGAGTAATAATTATTACTATTAATATTAGTATTATTAGAATAATTATATTTTTCAACCCCGGGACGCTCCCGGGAAGAATTGATAGTTGCTGGCATGGCGTTCAATGGTGGCCTCAACCATCTCTTGATTATGCCACGTGGCATAATGAGTTGCAATGGTTACAACTTCCAACTTAAGTGTTTGTTTAGTTGATTAGGTTAGGAATTATAGGAGCCATTAGAATGTGAGAAATTAGAGAGATGTGATGAGTTTTTGAATAGTTGCAGCTTACATAAGTGATCCTTTAGATGATTACTGATTAGGTTTTAGATTAGGGAATATGAGTTATTACTGATTAGAATACTATGAACATGCAATGATTGAGAGATTTTGTGGTTAGTTAACTTGAGCCATTTGCAATAGGTTATCACGTAAAATTAGATTTTTCAACACCGGGACCTTCCCGGGGTAATCAGCTAGTAATATGAATACAACTGTGTAAGTGAAAAAAAAAAAAAACCCTCCAACCGGTCTCAAACCCATGACCTCATGCAGGAAGAGCACACCTTAAACCACTCCACTACCAAGCTAATATTAGATATAATACAAAACATATTATTTTTATTATAAAAAACGTTGGGAAAAAAATAATAACCACGACCCCTCTAAACCAATGAGAAGTAGGTGGGATTAATGTTGAAAATAAATGCCTCGAGCCAACCTAAAACCCATGGCCTCATCTAAGACAATCACACCTCAAACCACTCCACCACCTAAACAAGTTTTATTTTATTGTGAAAGATATTATTTTTACTATTAAAAAAATGCTGGAAGGGAAAAAAATATATAACCAGCGCCCCTCTCAGCCAATGAGAGGGGCCTTGCACTATTCATCTAAGTCTTTAATCTATAATATCTATATTCTATAATACATTATAAAGGAGGAGTGATGTACCATATTGGAATTTTAACATGGGTACAATTTTTAAAGCAACAAGTATAAGAGAATAAAGCTTATTTCATAAGGGTATTATAGGGATGTTAGTGACAATTAAGACACTTTAAAGGGTAATATAGACATTTCATCCTCCTCCTCCTTTGCAATATCAAAACAAATTTACAATTCTACCCTCCCATTCCTTTACTGTCCTCCATCCATTCACCTAGCTAATCATACGGTAGCATTCCATTCATGCCTCTTCAGATTAATTCAATTCAATGAGTATTATTACTATTTTATGAATGATTGAATGAAACCTATTCATTGAATTGTCCAACCGAATCGTCCATGAAACCGATTAAATCAGGCAAACAAACCCTAATCCATGGACAACGTAAGCTTCACACATCAATTTCCTTTAAATCCTTTTAATTTTTCTTTCTCCTAACCTTGTCCCTATTGTTTTATGTTTTGTTTCAGTGAAATTAAGAAAGGGTCGACAACTTGAAGGTTGCATCGTCAGGTACAATACTATTTTCCTTGTTGCTTTTTTTCTTCATTTTTTTGTGTTACCGTGATGATTATAGTTTGAACTGTTATATGAACTGTGTTGGTGTTGTATTAATTTGGATATAGGATAATGATTTTTATCAACCAATTTATTTGCTTATGGTTGTGTGATGGTTTAGTTTATTGGCAGTAAAATCTATGGTTTTGTGATGGTGTATTGGTCTAGAAACAGCCAGTGTTCTTGCATTACGTGGAGTATGTGTGATCATGGCAGTCAGAAATCTCGCAGTTGGCCAAAAAGTCAAAGAAAGCGTTTGTGCGAAAATACTGAACGCAAAAATTGATGTGATGGAGTTGGATCTTAGCTCACAGGCGACTGTTCAAAAGTTTGCGGCTGATTACAATGCAAAAATTGATGTATACTTTTGTTTTTATTACATGTAAAAGTTTTTAATATTTGAAAGATGCATGTGTGACTAATTTCATTTGTCATTGGTGCATATAGTCTCAATGCAGAGATCATGTCTCCTCCATTCACTCTTTTACAAGACAGCATTGACCTGCATATTTCAACCAACCATATCCGTATGTTAATGTTCACTGAACTCAAAGAATAATCAAGATTAGTTATTTAAGATAAAGTGTTCTGTTTTTATTAGGTCACTTCCTTTTGACAAACTTGCTGTCGGTTACCATGAAAAGGACTTCAATTAAAAGCCAAAAGGAGGGAAGGATAGTTGTTGTGTCGTCCGAGCTTCATAAGATGTCATACCATGAAGGAATTAGGTTTGACAAGATTAATGATGAAAAGATGTACACTATTATATTAATCCCCTTTCATAAAACTAGGTGTCAAAATGGACGGGTTTGATCAGGTTTGGTAATCTGGGTCAATACATAATTTTTATAAGTGTCTTGGTCGGGTTGACTGGTTAAAAATTTTTAATATCCAAATGCTAAATGCATATTTAGATTTCTTATACATTATTAAAAATAATAAACTGTAGCAACAAAAGTGTTAAAACTAAGGTAAACATGTTTTACGCATTTGGTCAGTCATTCCTTTTTAGAAATTACAGATTTGGTTCCACTGTTTGACAAGCTGTAATGCTTTGGTTACATAAGTTTTTGTTTTTTATATTTAGCGTCTTTTCTTGTTTTCAGCTATATCGCGTTCTATGCTTATGAGAAGTCAAAGGTTGCTAATGCATTGCATGCTAAGGAACTAGCAATGCACCTCCAGGTGATTGTTTTTTCTTTATTCTGTCAATTGGCTGGATTTGACCCATTAACCATTGGAGTACCACTAATTTGAAACAAAAAAAATCATAATTAGAACTCGTGATCGTGTGGGCAACCGTTGAATTCGTTTTTATGTCGGTGTAACAGGAAGAACGCGCGAATGTGACTGTAAATTCATTAGACCCTGGAGTAAGTAATAAATATTATTTTCTTAATGTTATTTCCATCACTATTA
This sequence comes from Ambrosia trifida, assembly GCA_028751855.1. NCBI lineage: Eukaryota > Viridiplantae > Streptophyta > Magnoliopsida > Asterales > Asteraceae > Ambrosia > Ambrosia trifida. Next base: position 67,118,557 of record CM054122.1, read on the forward strand.
TAAATATTAGCATGGGACCATAAGAAGAATCATGCGGACACAAGCCATAGAAGTATAATTTGGTTATTATAAACATTAGGGGCAAATGTGATTCAATGAGTCTAGTTACTTTGTTTCATAGTGCTCTTAATGGTGGCTATAGGGAATGCTGGTGATTGTTATAATGATAGATGATATTGGTAATTAGAGTTGTGATAGAAAATCTTAGAGATTTAAAATTTTTCTTTCATATGTGGTTTTGCTTGGTTGTAGGTTTGTATTTGTAAGCTTAAATAAATAGCATTTTCGTGTCATTGTGTGCGCGCTACAAACTGATGTACTTTTATGTAGGTTTTGTCTGTTTTTACCGGTAAATGATCTCTTAAAATGTTTGGCCTATGTGATGTGTAGTGTGTGGATTGCAAGACAACCTCCAGGCTATGCTTTTATCGATTTTGATGGCAAACGAGATGCTCTGTATGCCATCTGTGAGCTTGATGGTACTATTAATAACTAAACCAGGTAAGAATGAGGATCAGGTGGTGGCGGCGGCTGATGGTGTGGTGGAGGTCGTGGTCGCTCTGGTGGTTCTTATTTGAAATGTTACCATAGTGGTGATGTTGGCCACTTTGCTAGTAAATGTTGTGGTGGTGATAGACACCACGAGTCATAGCTGTATCCCAGTCAACAAGCACTGACGAAGCCGTAGCTATAGTCGGAGGTGAGATTGCTGAAACACGAGATAATTTTTAGTTTTTACTTAGTTAAATGTAATGTTTGCTCACTTATGTAAATAATGTTTTTTTCCCATCTGCAATCAGAAGCTACAATCCTCGTGGCTGATAACCACCACGTAGTAGCGTGTCAGCGTGTCACCGCCTGGCAAGGCCAACTACAGCAGGTCACCTCCACATTGTCGATGACACAAGCTGCCATACACAAACGGGTAATGCTCATATTTTTGCATGTTTTATCGCTGTCTCTTTTTCAAATCATATTTAATTTAAATGTGTCAATATGCATATACTCGTCTGTTCTTGTTAGTATGTGAAGGTGTAGAATATGTATTATCAGGTTAACCACACCAACATGTAGCCTACTTTCACCTTTCTATCCTTGTATGTATGATCTTTTTTTCCCATTTGCATTGTAACATACAAAGTTTTACTTATGCATGTATTTAACCTTGTATAGCAATTAGCAAGAAATCAGTAACAAGTCTGTCAACCAATGCTGTTAACAGAAGTAGGCTTTAGTGAACCAATTAATAAAATTACTAAGGCTTACATGGATCCTGTGTACCATGCAAGTGCCATCCTCATGACAGAAGCATGCATATACCTTTTGGCCTTGTAATGTTTGAATTATTGACTGGGTCACTTTACCCATGTGTTGCTGCTACAAACTGATGTCCAATGGTACAACCATGCTGATAAATTAAAATTAGTTGATCCTCAAGCATTGTAGGTCCCATACTCTTGTACGTTAGCAACAACGGTGAGCCGGTGACAAGATGGGCTCATAGGGTAGCTTGGGTCAAAGTGGGTCATTATGAAGCACGGTTTTTTAAACTGTCCTAGATCGGGTTGACATGTTTAAGCATATTTTTGTCTTCTATGATTGCACTAATGACTGTTTTTATAATTAAACTATATAGGAAGTTGCATCATTTGACTTAAGTCCATTAAAAAAGTTAGGAACTCATACCAATTAAACGGATAAAAACGATTATGTTTTTTTGAGTGATTGACTGCAAATTGGTTCTTGGCAGGTCAAGTTCAGATGCATGGCACAGCTGCCCAGATGGCTGCAGAAACAACCAACATCACAAAAGATTTCAGTCATAATTGGATTACCGGCTAAGGAATACATGATGGAAATATCCTATGCTGGAAAGAGTTTAAAAGAGCTTGAGAAAGAACATCGGGTAATGTCGGGCTTATGTAGACTACATTGTCGTATAGTTTTGAAATTTTGATGTCTCATCAGATGGTAAAGTTGACTGTGCTGACTTTGAACAGGGTGTAGTTGCTTGTAAGAGTAGTTGCAATGAAGAAAAATGTCTAGAAGATCAGCTTGGTGATGCTAACGTGGTGGTTGAAAAAACTGAAACGATTGAGCAATAGAAAACAAAGATAATACACAGTGATATGGAGCTAAAAGAGAATAAAACTAAGCTATGATCCAAACACTGATGATATTAGTGAACTGGGAAAGTCAAATTATTAGTGTAAATGAATTAGTAAACGAATTTGGACATTTAAATTATAGTGTAAATCGAGTATTGGTTTTTAATTTGTGCCAAGTGAGATCTCCATGGGAAAGAAACTACAAAAAGAGGTGCGACAAAGCAAAACATAAGTACCTGCAGCAACATGCGGGCATTCCCATTTGCATTTTGAGGTATATTTATGGCTTTGTGTTGGTGTAAATGAATTAGTAAAAAAATGATGACATTTAAATTATAGTAAGTCGGGGATTGGTTTTTAGTTTGTGACAAATGAAATCTCTATGGGAAAGAAAATACAAATGCGACGGGCGACAAAAAAACCATAAGTACCCGCAGCAACGCGCGGACATTCCCACTAGTTATATATAATAAATAGTCCCCTATTTACCAATAAATTTATTGTAAATCTCGTGAACTTAATATGTAAAAAGTCGAACACATTTTTAGTCTCGTTTATTTTCTTGTTATTGTTTCTTCTCGACCTTCCAGTTTAAGTTTTTGAAAACAAACTTGTATTCAAAGTAGAGTATTTTTGGGATCGTAATTATTAATGGAACTGATACCACTTAAATAACCTCGATAACAGTATCATATTAACTTTTTCAGTTTAACGTGTTAAGGTATTTTCTCACTACCCGTACCGAAGATGCAAAGTATCATAGTGTAACTTTGTACCTCATAATTTTATGCTTCTTTTTTTTGAACGATAAACGACTTTTTATATATGTAAAAAGGCCCACCAAGAAGGTGTCGGGAAAACAGCAAACCGCAAACAAACAAACAAACTACAACTCAAACAATATCAAAATTAAGCCAATTCTCCCAAGAAGCGACACCCAACTTCGACCGGTTATTCACCCAAAAGAAAGCATCTTCTTTCACCAAGTCCACCGTCTTTGTAGTCGGAATGAAAGTATTATCAAACACTTTCAGGTTGCGCACCGACCATATCCGCCAAGTGGTAGCAATAGTGATCACATAAACCGTTTTCTTCCACTTCTTCGACCCGGGGCTCTCCATAACAATTTTAACCAAATCCGAGATACCTTGACACTCTAATGGGAAAGGGATCCGCATCCATACCAACACTTGCCACCAAATACTCCTGGCCCAAAGACACTTGAAAAATAAATGATCGGTATCTTCATCTTCACAATCGCATCTATCACAAGTGACCGAGTTGATGGGAACCCCCCGAGTAGACAAAGACGTCTTGACCGCAACTCGCCCAAGGAGCACTCGCCACAATAGATAATTCGCCTTCGGAGGCGCCCACGAGTTCCATTTAAAGACCATAACATTCTGGTCATCAAGGAGTTTAGCATGCCAATCTGCACGAATAAACTTCACCGAAAATTGGTTAGTAGGATTATCGGCCCAAGCCCAAAGGTCTGGGCCCCCCTTCCAGCTGAAGCCACTTAACAGCAGCCGCAAATCGGCCAGCAAGCGGGGCCTTCGCCAAGTCATTTCCGTAGTTATTATATATACATATAAAAAGTAACTTAATGCCGTTTCCATTTCCGTCTTCATGTGTTCTCTCAAAGTCACAATTTCTCTGTTTCTACTTTGCATGTTTAACCGCCTTTTCCATGTTCAACCGTCTTCTAAAATAAATAAATAAGGTTTTCTTCAACCGTTCTCTACTCTTTATCAACATAGGAAATAAACATACAAACCATGGCAATCGTTTTTCCTTTCCCGAATTCTTCAATTGATTTCGTTGAAGGATTGCCCCAAGCGAAGTCGAACTCCTAGAATCACATATATCAAACACTCAACACAGATTATTCCCGAATTACCGTGGAACTATCGTTGCAACACTTGAAACATAAAATTCTGGAAAACACGTACGTCGAAGGACTGTTGTAAACATCATAATCAAAATGAAAAATCAAAATTAAACGTACCTTTCAATGAAGGGTTGTTGAAAATCATCTCCAAATCGATTACGGGAAAGACTGTCGGAAATCAGAAAATGAAACAAATACAGCACCGATACCCCGACGGATGAGGGGGATTTCATCAATCAAGGTGTAGTTGGAATCAACCGGATCTAATCGACGAATTGAAATAGCCATTACCGAATTTCTGTGCAATCAATTAGAACTAATCGATGGAGATGTAAATAAGTGGAAGCCTCAGCGATCAAATTTAAGAATTTGGATCTTATGAAGATGTAGATAGAGGAAGACAAAGAAGTGATTCAAATAGAGTGACGTTAACGGCGGTCGATCTGGACAAGAGCAATAGGCAATAATGTTGCAGTTTATGCAATGGTGGATCTTTAGAGCAAAATGGTGGAAATATGTTGTTTTGGTAGAAAAAGAAAACCATGATAATTATATCTCAGTCTTCTAAACAATTTTTTTTCTGGATAAGTAAAATATAGTTAGGAATTTTAATGGTTTACCATTATACCAACTAGGAAAAAATATCTTAATATGTTTTCGAAGATAGTTAAATTTGTGACATTAAAAAGATATATAAACTATTAATTTTATTTAGGTTTTTTTTTGATAATTTATCGTTTTTCATGTACTTTTTTCGAAACCTATACCCAACATATGTTGCCACAACCAGCAACAAAGAGTAGGACCTAGGTGCCCAAACGTAGAACAACTATGAAAAAACCAAGAAACAAACTAATTTGATTCTATGTTGATTGAATTGTATTTGATCACACATTCACATTTGGACATTGGGGCTCTCAACTTTACATATCTTTTCTTCAACAAATTATCCATTTAGGACTTATTGGTTTGGATAGGTTTCGGGCACACATTGGCTAAAACCAAACCGAAACCGAAATTTTCATTTTAATGGTTTTAGGAGGCCAGTTGGTTTCAATTTTCCAGATATGAGTCTATTCTTAGTTTTACGTTTAACCTTGAAAAATTTGGGTCTGAAAAAGTTGGCTAAAAATAATCAGTTTGCTCTTCAGCCTACCAAACCAAGACCTGTATAACATGTTTTTTTAAAGTAAAATGTTTTACCGTTGTGTTGTAGTGTAGGGATAAATCAAAATAGAAAGAATTTTTTTGCACACACTTAAGAATTTTTATATCTCATAGACAAAATTACACTTTGTGTCCTTAATGTATGACACAAATTATGAAACATACCCCTTTTTATTTTATTTTTTTTGCATTTTATGACCAAAATTTGTTTTTTTATTGCATTTTATGTCCTTTCTAACTAACTGGGTTAGATTTCTCAGTTAACTTCATTACCATCAGGGGTATTATTGTCCAGTTAGTCAGAAAGGACATAAAGTGTAATTTTTTACTTTTTTATAATACTTTATTTTATTTGTGGGACCCACCCACCACCACTTCATCTTCAACCACCACCATCAACATTATAGAAATAGAAATTGAAGTGGTGGTAGGTTATTTTAAAAATCACATCACAACCCCATAGATATCATCGAGGAAACAAGAAGTCACTACCAAATTCCGGACAAGGCTAATATAGTAAATCCACCACAACACGTCAAAAATTCGATTATCATTTGTTCAACAAACAATGACGTGGCTTTTAATTTCCGATTCTACCCTTGTTCGAAAACACCGTTGATATATATGTATTATCACCATTACAGGTCACAAGCTTTTATTTTATAGGGTTTAGGGTTTTCTGAATCTGGTAAAGTAAATAATAATAATAATAATATCTTAAAAATGGCTGATGATGGTGCAAGGAAATCTGGATCTGTGAAATGGTTCAACGATACCAAAGGTTTCGGTTTCATAGCTCCAGATGATGGAAGCGAAGATCTGTTTGTTCATCAGTCTTCTATTAGATCTGAAGGGTTTAGGAGTTTAGGCAGTGGAGTATTTGGTGGAGACAGGATCTGATGGCCGTACTAAGGCTGGTGACGTCACCGGTCCTGATGAGTCCCCCGTGCAAGGCAGTACCCGAGGCGGAGGCGGAGGCGGGGGCGGTGGTGATCGTTACGGCGGAGGCTGTGGTGATCGTTACGGCAGAGGCGGAGGTGGTGATCGTTAAGTTATGTTGGGTTGAGGCTTCTAGGTGAAGGAGTATTGTGATGGTGTGGGTGGGTGGTCTGGTATGGTATGGTAGTAATGATGGTGGTGGAAAGAGTAGGTGGTGGATGTGGTGTTTAGAGGAACATAGATAGAGACAAAGTGTAATGTTGGTGGTGGGTTGAGGTTGAAGATGAAGTAGTGGGTGGAGGTTGAAGATGAAGTGGTGGTGAGTGGTCCAACACTTGTAGCCCAGTTGGTTGAGGGTCTAAGTTTCCTATGTGAGGCTTGGGTTCAATTCCCACTAGCTACATTTGGAGAACATTAAGAGAAATGAGGGATGACTCCTAACCTATGGTTAGGAGTTCGAGTCCTGATCTCGCCCGGGTTTTACCGGTTCTTCACAGTGGGTCTTAGGACAGGTGGGGATCGGGTTTTTCCCGGTTCGGAAACCTCGTGGGCAAGCTTGGCTACCCTGGCTAGCCCCTTGCATAGTCTTGCGAGGGTTCTTGGGTTCGCCAGTTTAAGGGTCCCATGGGTAGTCGGGCAGAAACGTTTCGTTGGCCGTTCAAAAAAAAAGTGGTGGTGAGTGGGTCCCACAAATAAAAGTATAATAAAAAAAAAGAACAAAATTATACTTTGTATTCTTAATGTGGTGAATGGACAATAATACCCCTGATGGTTTTGAGGTTAACTGAGAAATCTAACCCAGTTAGTCAGAAATGACATAAAATGCAATAAAAAGGCAAATTTTGGACATAAAATGAAAAAATAAAATAAAAAAGGGCATGTTTCATAATTCCAGTGATACATTAAGGACACAAAGTGTAATTTTATCTATCTCATATAGTGATACTAAACACATTCATAATCAACATCCCGTTGCAACATGCGGGTTTGCGTCAACTTGTTATTTTATATTTTGCAAATGCTGTATTTCTGCCACATGCCGGTACCATATGGGTACCTGACAAACTGTACTAAAATTAGCATTAGTATTATCTAAATCTTTACTGATATTAATTTTTATAGTTTTTAATTGGTGTAAAACACATGTTGATATCTTTTTAGGTATATTACGAATTTAGTTTTTGGGACCTTAACTTACCGAAACAATACGGACCAAATTCCTATTATATTGCAAGGAGATATCTATCTCTCTTGTTTATCTCTTCCTTTCTTCTCGAAAGCTTTTATCCCTATCTCTTTTTTCTTTCTTTTGATGCCATGAAGCACTTCTGACAAACAGGTGTTCAAAAAAGAAGCAACGAAGAGACATATGCCAATGAGACGAAATTACCAACATGCTTATGTAAGTGCATTATTTGTATGTCTCCAGCTAGTGATATGTATTTATAGGTCGTTGGCTAGCCTTGCTAGTCGTGTGACGAGGAGCTAGTCGCCCCGTGGGCCTGGGCCGACTAGCAGGACCTATAAATAGGTGCACTCATTGCCTTAATTAATCATCAGAGTTGTTCATTTGTTCATTTTAGAGAGAAAAGTAGGTGTTTTGATGATCAGATTGTATTTGTAACACTCGAGCTCTATTTAATATAATCTTTATCATTGAAATTGAAACCAGATCCGAGCAACTTGTCTTTGTGTGTGTTTGAGGTTTATTTGTTGCTTAAACCACGACTCGAAGATTCCGCACCCGGTTCGTGTCCAAACCTGTAATATCCGGATCATCCGTGATTGTCCAACAAGTGGTATCAGAGCCGAGGCTCGTATCACGGGTGTTTTTGTAACAAAACTGATTAAAATCATTGTGTTTTCACTTCGTGTGTGTCCTGAGCTAAGTGATAGGTTAAATCTGTAAATCACTAGCTAGGTCCAAGGGGGAGACTGTAAGTGCATTATTTGTATGACCCCAGCTAGTGATAGGTCCTTATAGGACGTTGGCTAGGTTACTTGAGTGGTTTATAGCTCGTAAATATGGTTAAGGGCGGTTTTGTGATATATACACACGAGTAGGAAGGTTCTACACGACTAACCTTGTTAGTCGTGTGGTTTTCAGGCGACAAGCAAGCTAGTCGCCCTGGCTACTCGTGTGACGATGAGCTAGTCGCCCCGTGGGCCTGGGCCGACTAGCAGGACCTATAAATAGGTGCACTCCTTGCCCTAATCATCAGAGTTGTTCATTTGTTCATTTTAAAGAAAAAACTAGGTGTTTTGATAATCAGATTGTTTTTGTAACACTCAAGCTCTGCTTAATATAATCTTTATCATTGAAAACCATATCCGAGCAGCTCGTCTTTGTGTGTGTTTGAGGTTTATTTGTTGCTTAAACCATGACCCGAAGATTCCATACTCAGTTCGTGTCCAAACCCATAATATCCGGATCATCTGTGACGGTACAATAGCCTAAATTAGAGATTCAAACCCATTACCTTGTCATAGTGGGAAATGCTTCCAACCACTACACTAGTCTTTTTGTTGTTTTACCTTGCATCCAATTATATTTAAATAAAAAATTTTAAAAAACCACAACCGCACATCTAAACCAATAATAGGGCTGACAATATTCATATCTATTAAAAATCATATATAGTATAATGCTTATATAATAATTATAATTGTAGTCATGCATACTAGTGCTGCAGCAGCTAATAATAATAATAATCTTATTTGTGGTTTGTCACATTTTGTTACATTTATAGTGCCCGTACAAATAGGGAATGCTTTACAATTTGTGGGCCAATTTAGTACAATATTACATCAAAATAAAAACCATTACTCGTATAATGTGGGGTTTGACAATCTTGGTGTTGGGATAGCAATTAGAGCAACTTTCTTCTTCAACACAATGCCAAATTTTTCAGATAGATCATGCTCTTTTCCCTCACCCAAATTCCAATCAAACGAATGAATGATGGATCCAAGTAAAAACATAAACATCCTCTCTGCCATTCCAATTCCTGCACAAATCCTTCGCCCAGATCCAAACGGGATATAACTGAAGTCGTTTCCAGTATGATCCCACTTCCCATCCAAGAACCTCTCAGGTCGAAACTCCAATGGGTTTTCCCAAATGGTAGGATCTCTATGTATTGCCCAAACATTCACGAACACCCGAGCGCCTTTGGGTATCGTGTAGCCGCCAATCACACATGACTCACTTGGACAATGGGGAACCAAAAGGGGAAGTATAGCATGCACTCGAAGGGTTTCTTTCATGATAGCATATAGGTAGGGTAGATTGTTAATATGGGATTCTTCAACTATGTTGTCTTTCCCTACTACCATCTCTAGTTCTTGTTGTGCTTTTGTTAGGATTTCAGGATGGCTCATCAACTCGGCCAAGGCAAACTCGACTGTATTTGAGGTTGTATCCGTCCCTCCAACCACCATATCCTAAAACATTATAAATACAAATAATAATCAGTAGTGAAGCTTGACCCGAAACTTCGGGGGTCGAAACCGTATATACCAAAAAATTTCTGCATGAATACTATATAATCGAAACTTATGAGCGAAAATTCGGGGGGACATCCACCCCTTAAGAGCTACGCCAATGACAAATATACAATCAACCAATTGGTACATGTCATTCTTTTAATACTATCTAACTATGTATCTAAACATAAGTATTTAACAATTACCATAAACAACGATTTGAGATGAGCCATGGTAAATGGTGGATTCGAATCTCCACGGTCTTTAAGCTCCAACAAAAACTGCAAAAAATCCTTATTTTCATGATCGCTACCCATCTTCCTCCTTTGATCAATCATGTTCTCAAAAATCCCATCAAATCTCTTGGACAACACTTTCATATTCTTTCTAACTCCTTGCAGATCAAACGGAGCCAAACCCGGATAAAAATCCGATAAGTTCGGCATCCCCAAGTATCCTGTCAACTCGCTTATCAGTTGCCTGAACTCAGCTCCTAGTCTCTCCCTATCTTCCGACTTCACAGTCCCACCCCACATCATGCCGGTAAGCACATTCAAAATAGTCAAAAACATCTGCTCCCCAATGTTTACCGGCACCCCAGCATTGTTGTAAAGGTAGTTCACCGTGTTCCTGACCTCTTTTCGACGAAGAGCGTAAACCGAATCCAAGACTTGGTTGCCAAGCATTTCACGAACGCAAATCTTTCTTAACATCCGCCATTGATCACCATTCGGGCTCCAAACGATGTTGTTTCCGCCATATGTTGCCTCTATCCCCGCAACCGGAACATCTCGGTTAGCAAAGATGGTATCATTTAGTTTTAACACCTCACGGGCCAACTCAGGAGAAGTGATCAGAATACCCAATTTTTTACCAAGCCAGAGCCTCGATATCGGGCCGTATGTTTTCGCCACGCTCGCGAAGTAGGTGTGGAGTTCGGGGTCGAGAGATAGGAGGTTTCCTACTAGCGGAAGAGGTCGTGGGCCTGGCGGTAGTGGTGGGTTGGAACCCTTTGATGTTAATAATATCCTTACAAGCCAGAATACAGAAAGCATAAAGATGATTATGAGAACAATGGTTGTAACCTCTCCGTTTGAATTGATGGTTTCCCACCACCCTGCAGCGAAGATTAGATTCATCATCGCCGTGTACAGAGAAGTATCAAAGAGCTTGTAGCTTAGCGATAGGAAATAGCTGTATTTAGGTGTGTAGTAAAGATTGGATTAAGGTTTTAAAGGGAAAATAATAGGTACATATTCGAAGAAGTAATATTGATTGATATTTTTAGAGGAGATTATTGAAGTTAAGGTTCCTGCTAGTTACGACCTTATCTTGAAAATGTCTGGCCTCTTTTTTTCTTTCAAGTTACAAATACTGGCCAAAATCTCGCTAACTGCCAACCCATCTAGAAGTTTGCGTTTGACAGCACATTTATTATTATTATTATTATTTTTTTTTTTTGACTGGGTTTTCTTAACAATCTATCTATCTTCTATTATTAATATATATAAAAGAATTGAACATTGCTGACGTGGCGTGCAATTGTGCCTTCAACCTCTTCATGAAATTGTCACGTGGCATTATAATTGAAAGATTTTAGTGTTTTTGAATTATTTCCTTTTTTAATTAAATTGAGTTATTTTAAAAAAAAAGAATTTAAAAATAAATTTAAAATTTTCTCTCTCATATTTCCTCCCATAATTTTTAAACGTTTATATCTTTTATATACGGGAATTTTTAAAGAAAAAAATTACACCAAATTAACGAACGTTTTATTATCTTTCCAACGAGTACCATAGTGCTATATAAAAAACGGAGAAAAAATCGACTATTTTTTTGTGGGGTTTCGTTCATACAGGAAAAAAACACACACAAAGTGTTCATGTTATTCATTAATCATGTTTTTTCTTTTAAACCAGGTTCTTATCTACGAAGTTGAAAATCAGCCCAATCGCCATGTTATCATTGGAATTTTACTAGGTATACTTCATCAAGAGAAGCTAGGAGAAAGAATCGCGCAACACTGCAACATATGGTGTCAACTTATAGCAATGTTATTTTTTTATTTATTTAATTACAAGAGTAATAATTATTACTATTAGTATTAGTATTAGTATTATTAGAATGATTATATTTTTCAACCCCGGGACGCTCCCGGGAAGAATTGATATAGTTGTTGGCGTGGCGTTCAATGGTGGCCTCAATCATCTCTTGATTATGCCACGTGGCATAATGAGATGCAATGGTTACAACTTCCAACTTAAGTGTTTGTTTAGTTGACTAGGTTAGGAATTATAAGAGCCATTAGAATGTGAGAAATTAGAGAGATGTGATGAGTTTTTAAATAGTTGTAGCTTATATAAGTGATTCTTTTGATGATTACTGATTAGGTTTTATATTAGAGAATATGAGTTATTACTGATTAGAATACTATGAACATGCAATGATTGAGAGATTTTGTGGTTAGTTAACTTGAGCCATTTGCAATAGGTTATCACGTAAAATTAGATTTTTTAACCCCGGGACTCTCCCGGGGTAATCAGCTAGTCTATACATATAATAAACCAAAGTCATTTTAAGGAAATGGCATTCAAAGAGACATTCTCAATCTTTGAGTGTGTCATGTGTCATCTCATGTGGCATTGAGATATTTTAGAAAAAAATAATTTAAAAACAAAATTGGATTTTTCACCCTCATGTTTCCTCCTATAATTTTTAAACGTTAATATTTTTAATATACGAGATTTTTTAAAGAAAAAAATTACACCAAATTAACGAGCGTTTTATTATCTTTCCAACGAGTACCATAGTGCTATATAAAAAACAAAGAAATTTTTTTGTTGGGTTTTGTTCATACAGAAAAAAAACACAAAGTGTTTAGGTAAATCATTAATCATGTATAGACAAGTCACTAATTATGTTTAAATCAGTAAATATGAATTTTTTTTTCAACCAGAGCCGAATAGGTTAATAGAGTTATACGTTGTTTTAAGTTAGGTATCAATATTAGTATGTTAGAGTTGTACATTTCTTTAGTCTTTAGACCCCCCGTAGTGGGGCGTTTTTTTGGGAAAAAAAATAGCGCGCCTGTACACCATTACAGGGGGGCTCCATCAACAAAAATCAGCAAAGGGCTCTATATATATAACGCCATCCCCCTTTTGCCCCCTCCAATCAGATCAAGCCACATCATCCTCTCTCTCTATTTTATTATTATTTTATTTTAAAAGATATAATAAAATATTAATAGGGGCTTTATAAATAAAGCCCCACCACTACACTCCTTTTTCACTTTATCTCTCCATACTGACTCAGCTGTCACGTGGACCAATCAGAAAGGGGGGTTTTATATATAAAGCCCCCCACTGCGCATGGTCTTAGGATATGTGTTAATATTAGAGTTACATTAAAGTTCTACATTCTTTTAGGTTAGGTGTTAGCATTGGAGTTGTACATTGTTAATTTGTTTTAGGTTAGATATTAATATTAGAGTTATACATCAGTCCATTTCATATATAAAATTGATGTATCATATTAAATTTCTTAACCCGGGACGCTCCCGGGGTATAATCTAGTATATAATAAACCAAAGCATTTTTAATGACATGTCATAATATTATGCAATCTCTCTTTTGAGAGATGCCACATAGGATGTGGTGTGGCAACTCTAGACCAATTAAAAAAAGAATTAAATATGGTTTAAATATAATTTAACATAATCTATTAAATACCTAATCAACTAAATGTAAATATTAAAACTTTGTTATTTTCTCTCTCATGTTTTCTTTCATAACTTTTAAATGTTAATATCTTTTATATACGAGATTTTTTAAAGAAAAAAATTACACCAAATTAACGAGCGTTTTATTATCTTTCCAACGAGTACCATAGTGCTATATATTAAACGGAGAAAAAAACGACTATTTTTTGTAACCCGACAAATATTGTGTCAGGTTTGGAATTAGTTTAAAAAAATTGTGGGTTTGGGTCGGGCCTGGGATTAGGTGATACCCGACCCAATTACCTTTTTTTTTTATATTAGAATATGATAACTTATGGCAGAGATTTGTTTATAATAATAATAATAATAATAATAATAATATTAATAATAATAATAATAATAATAATAATAATAATATATTGGCATATGACATTTTTATAGTTTAAATACTTCTAATTTTATTCACTTTACTTAGATTTCTCAAACCGGGACGCTCCCAGGGTATAAACTAGTAGTACAATATTATATATTTATTTAGGCCAATAAGATTGTGCCAATTGACATTGCTTTTACTTCAAGTAAGTTAAAAATTAGGGAAAATCATGGAAGTAGCTATCGACCGAAGGTTTTCACGAAAATGGTCATCTCCTATCTCTTGGGAGAGTTGACTCATGATTTTCGAGACATCTAAAGCCTATTCAAGAGGCTTGAGCCCAAAAGCCAACCGTTGAGTGACACGTGTCATTATTAGTGGGACACCTATTCAAGAAGGCGGGACACCTCTCCGAGAGGCTTCAGGGAGACCTATCCAAGAGGCTTCGGGGACACCTCTCCAAGAGGCTTCACATAACCATCTCCACTATCACCACCACCATCTCCACTTCCACAGCAACCACCCACCACCATCACCACCAAACATTACCACCATTACCACCATCACCACGAAACATTACCACCATTACCACTGGTCACCACCATAGGAATCGACGATGAACATTCATGAACCATCACCACCGGGCACTACCTTAGGAATTGACGACGAACATTCACGAATCAACACGCACATCTCATGAATTTCAGGTTGGTTTTTATTTAGGTGTTTATGTTTTTGTTTTTTTTCGTAATGATGACAGTTGTGATGGTTGTAGGTGCGGTGGTGGTGGACGGTTGTTGTGGAGGGGGTGGTGGGTAGTTACTGTTGAGTTGGGGGTGGTGGTGGTGGTGGGTGGTTGCTGTGGAGGTGGGGTTGGTAATGGGTGGTTGCTGTGGTGGTGGTCCCTGAAGCCTTTCGGAGAAGCCTACCTGAAGCCTCTTGGAGAAGTAACCTTGAAACTGAAGCCTCTTGGAGATGTGTCCCGCCTTCTTCGAGAGGTGTCCCACTACTAATGAAACGTGTCACTCAACGGTTGGCTTTTGGACTGAAGCCTCTTGGAGAGGCCTTAGATGCCTCGAAAATCGTGAGCCGACTTTCCCAAGAGATGGGTGGTGACCATTTTCGTGAAAACCTTCGATCAACAGCTACTTCCTTGATTTTCCCTAAAAATCATATCTAAATGCAAATTAGCTTTTGGTTCAAGCGGTAGGCATGCTATAATGAAATTTCTTGGTGTGAGTTGATTCTCAAAGAGCAACTTCCTTTATGTTTTTTTTTCTTTTTTCTACGTAAGTTTTTATCTCAAAGATAAATCAAATAACTAATCTAAGTGGCTATTTGGTTGATTAAGTGTTGAATCATTAAGAGGTCTGAATGGTTAAGTGCTGAGTCATTAAGTTGTACCTCTTAATGGTTAGTTTTCTTCACTACTAGAAAAATACCCCTATCTTGACGCGCATTGCGTGTCATAAAAGGGTGTTTATGACACACAAAAATGTGTCAAGGAAGAACATGTCATTAAATTTTTATGACATGCAAGCGCGTGTCATCTTTTAATGACACGCATTAATGACACTCTTTTATGACACGTTTTTTTGACACGCATTTATGACACGCTTTCATGACACTCTTTAATGACATACATTCTTGACACACCTTTATGACACTCATTTTGCGTGTCATGGTTTTTTTTACCTAAAAATTTTTTTTCTACAAAATGACTAATACCCCTGAATTTATATTTATATTTATAATTACAGAATCAATAAATTTGATAATAAAACTACATATATTATATATACCACAAAAAAAACCCATTACAATCATTTGTCGAATCCTACCACAAGTATTAACGGTTACAAAAACATTGTGTCAATACATTACGTTAGTCGATCTAGACCTAAACATACAGATCACTTGAAAATGAAGGTCGCGACATAACTTGACCATTCTTCATGGATAAAATCAATATCCGCATCCGTATAAACATCCACTCCTCCCTCAACCTGAGACACAATTAAATTAATAAGATTAAAGGTTAAGGTTCGCAAAGGTTTTAGTTTTAAGAAAACAAGAGTGACTAGTATTTAGTAATTATTTACTAAATACTCTTCTGTAGGTTAAAAACAATCCTTCTGGTGACTTTTAAATCATGCACGGAGATATATTTCTAAGGGATCATGGAACTTTAACTATTGCCATTTGTGGGATTTACTGGGTATGGTGGTTGTTGTTGTTGTATCTCCACTCTCCAGTGTTGCCTTCTATCTACCCTAATAAAGAACATACAGAAAGAGATTAGTTCGCCGGAGCTTACCATAATATCACTAAAACGTGACTTTGGATTTGGCTGGAACCCACCACACTGCATTTCTCAAACGCTTGTACAAAACATAGCGATTAAATAATAGATAGATAAGCCTAAACCAACATTTTAATGGTAAAAAAATAGCTATTATTCGTTGCAAGTTTTACCCATAAATATCCCTGCCAAGCGTATATTGAAGCTGCTTTCAATTCTGGCGAGCAGATTAGGTCGACCTACACAATGAAAACATACTATTTTTTGAGGTAAGAGATAAATATAAAGGTGACACAACCATATCAGACTTAAAACTTCTAATACACACCTTCAACTCCGCCGCTGGTAACACCTCTCCAGCCGGTCTATCTGCCTCTGGAAAGTGCCTATAGCTGGTGGTTGTGTTAGGCGTCTCTAAAATTCCCACACCATTACTCGTTCCAAATGATATCCCTAAACAACAATCATTATTTTTGGATTAGTATTTCAGTTATTACATACATTATTAAGAGTATACATAAACACGTGTATCATTGTAGAGCATATTAACAGGCATACAACAGAGCATATTAACAGGCATTAACTGAAAAATATAACAATTACATCAAATAATCAGTTTGGATTAATTAGTTTCTTACCAGCTGCAAAAAAACTGATTACAACAAAATGACTTTTTTACACCTTCATAAAACAGCCCCAAACCTACAACCAAATTGCTGTCAACGCTGCCCCAAACATGGAACTTAATTGCTGCCAAAACAACCCTAAACGCGCAATTTAATTGCTGGGAAAACAACCCCTTACGCCCAGCTTTATGGCTGCCAAAACAGCCCCAAACGCGCAATTTAATTGCTGCGAAAACAGCCCCAAACGCGCAATTTAATTGCTGCGAAAACAACCCCAAACGCCCAGCTTTATGGCTTCCAAAACAGCCCCAAACGAGCAATTTAATTGCTGCGAAAACAACCCCAAACGCCCAGCTTTATGGCTGCCAAAACAGCCCCAAACGCCCAGCTATATGTTTACCTCAGGTCGACCCGCTAACCTGTTTAACACATATTTTATAACCCACCAACCCGATTAACATGTTTGCAACTTGGTTACCACTCATCACCCTGTCAACCCGTTTGACATGAACTTTTATTTGATGTCAAATGATTTTGTAAAGTAAATTATTAACAAGATTGAATGTTGGTGTTGTACGTTTTCAAGCCTTTATCGTATCAAAAATTGTGCAGCAAAACCAAATATAAGTTTTAAAGCCTTTATTGTATCAAAACTCCCACAGTTGTCTAACATACACACAATCTTTGGCTTAAGCCATTGATCACTTTGATACCAGACTTACCCATCCAAAATCATTGACCACCTTTGTCACTTTGAAATAGAAATATTGATGTTAGCATTTCAACGAACACTTGGTGTGCAACAAAATTATACCATTTTATAACCAATTTCTAACCAACCTTATATCACCATTCATGAACATAAATAACACTACTACTTGCAATTTGTGTATTTAAAACTCACGCTTCCATATTAACCATGGACATAAAATTACAAAGATAAAGATGCATAGAAATTGAAACCCAATTCTTGAACACTTACATTGTCAATTACCATGAAAGTCACCATCTTAGTAGCAACTCCTGATACATCTACTCTAGCATTCACCACAAACTCATCAAGCGAAATACTCTGCACGGCAGGCTGTAACCTTTCTCTTTCCAGTTTTTATAGGTGTGGTTTGTACGGTGGTGAAGGTTGTGTGGCGACGATGATTATGGAATGGACGGTGATGGTGGGTCGAGTGTGGGTTCGGAGCTGATGGTTGAAGCGGTGGTTGATAACTGTGTTTATAAAATCTGAGATTTTGGTGGAGGTTAAAATTGGGAAACAATTGGGATTTAGGGTTTTTAAAGTGGATAGAGGGAATGGAATTATTGAAAGAGGGAAAGTGAAAATTTTAAAAAAATTTACATGAATTAAAAGATGACACACACATTTTGATAGTGTCATACTTCCTTTTGTATGACACTAATATAATGACACACAAAAATATTTGTCATAAATTTATTAAATTTTACAAACTATGACATTTTTTTTATGATACACGCTTTTAAGTGTCATTATTTTGTGCGTGTCATTGTTCGTGTGTCAAGAAAGGTATATTTTTTTAGTAGTGCTTGTCCCACATTGGTAGGAGAGCCTCATTAAGGTTCAGCCTAGTTCAGTGCTTAATGGTTCAGCTACATCCCAAGTCTTAATGATTCAGCCTTAACCATTCCATTCAGAAGCTGAAACAAACGCGCTGAAGGCTGAAGCATTCAACACTAAATGGTTCAGAGCCTCATTAAGAGGCTACCAAACAACCCCTAAGTTAATCTTTCACTTTGGCCCTTCAACTTTCAATTCATAGGTGTTTTAGGATTAACTTTCAATATCAATTTTCTGTAGGGAGTCACTTATCTTGGTCTGCACTTTATGTTTACAACCTCCAAAATAGTATAAGTCGCTCTCAAGCGTTTCATAGTGATACGAGTTAACAAGATATATACGTATGACAATCAAATAATATATCTGTTTTCTATTGTTTTATTACATTGACTGAGTTAACAAGAATACGTAAATTCTTGCAAGTTATGTAGATATTGGTGGTTCTGATTGAAGAATATAAGTCACTTTTAAGATCGTCACTCATAGAGTGTCGGGTTTGACAATCTTGGTGTCGGGATTGCCATGAGAGCAACTTTCATCTTCAACACGATTCCAAACTTTTCAGATAGATCATGTTCTTTTCCCTTGCCCAATTCCCAATCAAAAGAATGAACTATGGATGCAAGCAAAAACATAAACATTCGCTCCCCCATGGCGGTCCCCGCACATATCCTTCGCCCAGACCCAAATGGAAAGTAACTAAAGTCATTACCAGTATAATCCCACTTCCCATCCAAGAACCTTTTAGGTCTAAACTCCAATGGGTTCTCCCAAATGGCAGGGTCTCTATGGATTGCCCACGCATTCACAAACACCCGCGCACCTTTGGGGACCGTGTAGCCGCCAATCACACAAGACTTACTCGGGCAATGTGGCACCAAGAGTGGAAGTGCGGGGTGCAACCTCAGAGTCTCTTTCATAACCGCATATAAGTAAGGTAGTTTGTTAATATGTGATTCTTCGACTACACTGTCCTTCCCGACCACCATCTCTAGTTCTTCTTGTGCCTTTTTGAGGATTTCGGGTTGGCTCATCATTTCAGCCAATGCAAACTCCACTGTATTCGATGTTGTATCCGTCCCTCCAACCACCATATCCTGAAAAATTGAAAACCAATTATTTTTTGGTAAAATTCCTTCATTCCACAATAAAAAACCAAGTTACATCTAATAATGTGTAAGCGGACAAAACATTTTTTTATTATTGTTTGGTACTTACCATAAGCAATGACTTGAGATGAACCATAGTGAAGGGAGGGTTGGACTCTCCACAAGCTTCAAGCTTCATTAAAAATTGCAAAAAATCCTTGTTTCCATCGTCACCCATTTTCCTCCTTTGATCAATAATCCTCTCAAAAATCCCATCAAATCTCTTGGCCAACACTTTCATATTCTTTCTAACCCCTTGCAGATCAAACCGAGCCAAACCCGGATAAAAATCCGACAAGTTAGGCATCCCCAAGTACCCAGTCATCTCACCAACCGCTTGCCGAAACTCAGCTCCCAATCTTTCCCTATCATCCCCCTTCACCGTCCCACCCCACATCATGCCAGTAATAACATTCAACACAGTCAAAAACATCTGCTCCCCAATGTTAACAGGCGACCCCGCATGCTTATACATGTAGTTCACAGTGTTCCTGACCTCTTTCCTACGAAGAGAGTAAACCGAATCCAATGTTTGGTTACTAAGCATTTCGCGAACACAAATCTTTCTCAACATCCGCCACTGATCACCATACGGGGTCCAAACAATGTCGTTTCCCCCGTATGTCGCCTCTATCCCCGCAACCGGAACATCTCGGTTAGCAAAGATGGTATCATTTAGTTTCAACACCTCACGGGCCAACTCAGGAGAGTTGATGAGAATACCTAGTTTTTTACCGAGCCATAGCCTCGATATCGGGCCGTATATTTTCGCCACATTGGCGAAGTAGGAGTGGAGTTCGGGATCGAGAGAATGGAGGTTCCCGACTAGCGGTAAGGGTTGTGGTCCGGGTGGCAGTGGTGGGCTAGAATTATTGTTTGATGTTAATATTATTCTTACAAGCCAGAATAAAGTAAGGAAAGAGGTTATTAGGAGAGTGGTGGTTGCAATATCTATGTTGGATAAGGTGGCAAAGAATAGTTTCGACATCACTACTAATTAAGAAGATGGATTGAATATTGATTGATTGAGAAATTAATGTATTTAGGGTGATTATATATATATGGCTATTAATGTTTAGTTAACTAACGTTTTGATGTTGAATGAAGAATCTTTAAGAAGGAGATGCTAAATTCATGAAATACAAAACTTGGTGAGTTTCTCCATGGTACAAATAGAATAGTTTTTTTGTTGTTATAGCGAGATGCCGGCTTCACAAACTACAAGTTTATAGCTAAAAATCAGAAAATAATTATTTTATGTTATCTCCTACTTATTTTTTATCGTGCTTATTATTATATATTTCTTGATATTAATTTACATAAAAAATGGAGATGTAAATATTGATCTACATGTGATCCACGCACGTACATTGCATCAAAGTTTCACACGTTTTATGACACCATTTTCGTTATTATTATTATAAGTTAGCATAATGCTTTATTAAGCTTCGATAAAAGTTGATTTTTTTTGTTCTTTTCTTTGACGAACTGAACAAATATCATCTGGTTTCATGTGGGATCAAAGCAACAACGACCGAATGACTTTGGTATCATTATCGGTATTATCTAAACCGGTACTAACATTCGTTTTTATGTGTTTCGATCGGTACAAAACATGTGTCGATGTCTTCTTAAGCATATCTCATCCGGTTGCTATACCGAGAGACACTATCGTGTCCGTACTATAATGAACCGAACAAATACCTGTCGAATGGCCACTGCAATGTGTGAGGAATTTTAATAGTTAAAACAAAGTGTGCATTCATGTGTTACGTTTGATTTATTTAATAAATAGGGGGGGCGTGAAGACATGCTAACTCACCCAATTCACGCCCCCAACACCGCTAAACCAACGCCAACGATCAGCGTCATTCACCCTTTCGCCAACGAAGTAACAGGCGAGACGAGTGTGAGAAATGGGGTTCACGTTCAATAAACCAATCACGCATTTTTGTTTTTATTTTTTTTCTTTAGTTTAGTTTTTAGTTAAAGTCACCACGGTTTCGTGATGGAAGTTAATGGCTACTGACTATGTGGTGGTAGCATCACACTTTAACAAACTCCATTAGTTAAAACAAATACTATTCTTAAACCAAAAGAACGAGTATGAACTTGTTCTGTTTATTGGTTTACAATTTTATATAAATACTAGCTGATTACCCCCGGAAGGTCCCGGGGTTGAATGTTTTAGTGTTTTTCTATCAAACCATCATAGAATGTTTTCTAATGTAAGATAAGTGTTAATAGTAGTTTTTTAGGCAAAATAACCACATATCTACGTGAATATAAAAACAATAAGATGATGAAAATGAAGGCATCGCTTCGGTTCGAGCCTACTATTCTGAGCTCGAGCTCAACTCGAAAGTAAAACCTAAAAACTCGAGCTCGGCTCGACTTGAGCTAATTTAAAAATAATTTTAAATGGCCTAAAAGCTCTTCTGGAGCTCGCTTCAATAGCTTAAATGAGTAAAAGCTCGGCATGAGCTCGGCTCACCAATATTATTAATTAAAATTGAACATGTTCAAAGGACAAAATCGCATCTAATTCTATTCTACTACAATTGATCCATTCATCCCTAATATTAACCTAAACCTTCACAAATCCAAGAATTCTTAAATAATCCTGAATATATTGCAGCACCCTCTTAATAACCTAACATGTTCAAATCAATCATATAAGTATATAACATGAAATTAAATCAACCTGGTTATCTTCCAAACCATAAAAATAATCACATAAAGTTTCCAGATCATTACAGCTAGTGAACTAATCCTCTAGATCTCAACTCATCTGTACTTATGTGAGTCAGTAATTGTGATCGAATTCTACTCTAATTATTATCCTTGATATTAACCTTAACCTTCAAATATCCAAAATTTATTAACCACTCCCTAATATTTTACTTCACCTTCTTAATAACCTAATATGTGCATATCAATCATACAACATCCAATTAAATCAGCCTGATTATCTTCCAAACAATTAAAAGGATCAAATAGCGATCTAAGTCTACTTTAAATCATCATTCCACTTACTAAACTAATCCTTCAGATCTCAACTCATCTGAAACTAAATCTCTTATGACAGACAGATATAAACAATAATAGTGCGACTCTGCGATCGGAAAAAAAAGAAGCATGAATCTGTAGTGGGCACAAACTTCAAAGCAAGAAAATACTAATAAAAACAAAAAGATATAATAATAATAATAATAATAATAATAATAATAATAATAATAATAATAATAATAATAATAATAATAATAATAATAATAATAATAATAATAATCGGAATTTATGATACCTTAGATAAAGAGGGGGAGAGAGAATCAAGATGTTGGTCGTGAAGGGCATCGTGGAGAGAGTCATGATTAGAGGAATAAGAAACGAATAATCGGCTTCGTCTTTGGTCATGCAATCCATGGGACTTGATTAGGGTTTGGATTGGAAGGATCAATCAACTTCAGAGGATGCCGCCAAACAGACGAGGGAAACAAAGCTTTAACAGGGATATCGTATCAAACTGAAGGAAGGAAGGTAAATAAATATACTCTCAAATCAAAAAATAAAACAAATACAAACGAAGATTACTCGGTTAATATTCCCTTTTTTTTCAAAAATAAAGATGTTACCAAATTCACATCTTTAAAACTCATATATTTAAATTTTAAATAACTAAAAAATTAAAAAAAATACTAAAATATTTCAATTATTATGTCACGTGGTAGTTTCATGGAGAGGTTGAAGGCACCATTGCACGCCACATCAGCAATAACCTTGCTATAAGATGACACCACGTGTTGCAGTGTTGCGCGATTCTTTCTCCTAGCTTCTCTTTATGAAGTATACCTATCCATATTTAGAAGAGTAAAATTCCAATGATAGCATGGAGATTAGGCTGAATTTCAACATTGTAGATAAGAACCAGGTTTAAAAGAAAAAAAACATGATAATGAATAACCTGAACACTTTGTGTTTTTTTTCATGTATGAATGAAACCCCACAAAAATAGTCGTTTTTTCTCCGTTTTTTATATAGCACCATGGTACTCGTTGGAAAGATAATTAAACGCTCGTTAATTTGGTGTAATTTTTTTATTTAAAAAATCTCGTATATAAAAGATATTAACATTTAAAAGTTATAGGAAGAAACATAAGAGAGAACAATTTAAATTTGTCTTTTTAAATTCTTTTTTCCTAAAATAACTCAATTTAATTTTAGTAATGTTTTATGTTTATCTTTTTTTAATTAAAAAAAGAAATAATTCAAAAACACTAAAATCTTTCAATTATGATGCCACGTGGCAGTTTCATGGAGAGGTTGAAGGCACCATTGCACGCTACGTCAGCAATGTTCAATTCTTTTATATATATTAATAGATATCGGTATATACAGGGGCGGATTTAGGTTAAGTCGGATGGGTTCTCGGGAACCCGGTCGGTTTTGAAATTACAGTGTTAATATATACAAAAAACTGAAAGGAACCCATAAACAAATAGTTAAAGTAGCGCAGTTACAAAATGCAAAGTGCTCCACTGGTTGAAACCTTCCTTAGTGACCCACACATACCTGGTTCGATCCTTGTCAGACAAACGTTTAGTTTTTTTCCCGTTTCTATAATTCTATATTTTTTTTATTTTCAAAACCTAAAACATTAAGGTTTTAAACAAACAGAGCACAACCACAGCCACCCTTCCCTACCTCCTCTCCTCACCTCTCCAAACCCAATCCCACCAGTTCCTTCCTTCCTTAAACGTTATAATATTCTTCTCCTATTTCTTCTTCGTTTCTTTGTTCTTCATCTATATCTCTCTCTATATATATATAAACATAAACACGAGCACTTGAATACTAAATGTGATTTTATATATTTCATAATTTTATTTTACGTTTCTTAATTTATATAATTATATAATGAACTCTAATATTTTTATGGTAAACTTAAAAACCAATCTAGTTTTTATGATGATGATGACGAGCCATACTTTGAAGAGTTAGATGGTGGGTTATGTGAATACATGTTGTGCATTTGTGTGTGTACAGATCCTTTGCTGCTATTTTGTCATGTAAATCTTTGTTCTGTTCTTTGTTGTTTTGTGTGGTTTTTGTGTATGTTTTGATGATTTAGACTTTCTATGGTATGTCAATTTAAAAATTTTAAGCCTTTTTGATATTTTAAAATTTGTGTTTAGTCTATGTGATGCTGCTGAATATGTAATTTTTAAGTTTATTTTTAATTCCGTCTCGGGCCTACGTCTCGTTTCCGTACTTTTAAACTATGCCGACCCGAACCCATGTACTGAGCTGAACCGTCAAACCAACCCGAACCCTTGTACCAAGTCGAAAAAAAGGAACCCAGTGAAAATAATTCCTGGATCCGCCACTGGGTATATAAGTCATTGTTGGTAAAAATATTGGCGGTCTGATTAAGCATTTGAGAGCAAATAGACCCAGTCCGGCCAGAAAACCAACTGTCCGGTTTCGATAATATTGGGTAACAACGATAGATATATATCTTTTTGTGACAATGTGACATGATCCAATACCCGATGATTATGTGAATCAATCTATAAACAATAACCTTGAGAACCAATCAGTGAAAGTTGACCAAAAAAATGCACCTTTTCATTCATGTTCTAGGGGACATGCCAACATAGGCATGAAGTTTAAGAATATGTGTAGTGGCTACCGTTATGTGGCGTTTTGATCCCTATAGCGCCCCCAAACACCGCCCACAGGGGCGCTATCCGGCGTTATGGATGTGCAGGGTCTTGGCTATGGCGGGCGTTATGGATGTGCAGGGTCCTGCTTCATTTTTTTATTTTTATTTTTTTGTTTGTTTTTCAGATTTCACATTTGTTCTACTATCTCTAGTTATTGAAAATAACAATGAGATAATGCATATGCTTAAGGATGAAAAAAACCCTAACCTGAAAGAAGAGGAAGAAGCAGGAAGATAGGCTGTGTAGAGAGGATAATAATTAGGGTTTAGTTTTGTATTGGTGTAATGGGCTTATGATATGGTCTGGGCTGAAGTTAGGTGGGTCTTTCTTAACCTTTTTTGGGCCCATATTATAAGTTAGGGTTGTAAATGTAACTATTGGTGTGTCGGTGTTTTTTTTAGAGTAGTGTTTCAGCGGTAAATCCTGTGTTGCAAAGCGACCACTATTGGTGTGTCGGTGTTTTATCTTTTATTTAGGGTTAGTAATTTTTTTTTAGTATTTGTATTTTTTTGTTTTAGTATTAGTAATTTTTTGTTTTAGTATTAGTAATTTTTTGTTTTAGTATTTGTAATTGTTTTATATTTAATGAAATATTATTAAGTATTTAATATTCTTATTTAAGTAAAAAACAATAATTAACCAATCATTACCAATCATTTATAACCCCCACATAACCCCCCTTCCCACTACACCCTCTTTTTTCATAACCCCCACATAACCCTCTTTCTATTACTTTTTAATATTTTAATCCTATAACCCCCACATAACCCTCTACCACTACACATACCCTAAAAAAAGGAAAGAAAGATAATAACCCAAGTTCTATAAAACCTCACTATTCATTACTTCATTCTCTCTCCATAAAACATCCATAAAACATGTAAGCTAGGGTGTATGAATTTTAAACACGGAATACAACAACAATCGTACCCAGTAAATCTTACAAATAGAAAAACTATTGGTAGGGTCTGGGGAAGGTGGGATGTAGGCAAACCTTACCCCATCTCTAGGGATAGAGAGACTGCTTCCAAAGAGACCCCCGGATCCAAACAGGATAAACTGGATATATATAAAATAAAAACTACCAAGTATCAACAATCAAGTAAGTGGTGAAAAATAACATGACATACAAAGGAACATATATAACATGATACACAATAATAATATGCAAGCATGATTACCAACACAAAACAAGTCCAACGGAAAAATGGATAGCCCCTAAGAATCTTGAGAGTTAATTCTACGTCTCCACGAACTCCTATCTTGGACCATGTTCTCAGAGATGTGCAACTCTATCAAATCCTGTTCAATACGCTTATCCCAGGTCAACTTGGGTCTACCTATACTCCTCCTGCCCTCAACAGTCAGCGCTTCCACTACTCTAACTAGCGCTGATGTCTGCCTCCTCCTCACATGCCCAAACCATCTCAATCTCCACTCCTTTATCTTCTCTGAAATCTTAGTCAACCCTAACTTTTCCCTAATAAACACGGAATATATTCCTAAATACCTTTTTCTATTCTCTATCTTCTAACTCATCATCCATGTTATAAATGCACCTCAAATGCATTGCATTGGTGATGGTCTAATTCAAACAAACACGGGCTAAAGTAACAATGAAATGGGGTTGATATATATATATATATATATATATATGCAACCCGCCTAGTGGCAAAGCTTGGTTCTCGAATCGGGAGGGGCTGGACTCAATTTTTTTTTATCAGTACTGGCAAATCGGTTGATATATATATATATATACACACACACACACACAAAACCCATACTCGCTCCGAGGTTTGAACTTTCCACATCATTCCAGCAAATTCCTCATACGACATCTTGCTTGGAAGACAAGGCCTCGCAAACTTCAATAGCGTTGCGTCAACCCCCCCCCAAACCAAATCATGGGTTTTCCTACAACCACAGGGATCGCATACATCAGAGGCAACCAGGAATGCCTCATGACCACCGAACCAGTGGCTGCCACCCCTTCAACAACGACAGCCACCGCAAAGGACGAAGAATGGGTCCTCAACCCCGCCTTCCCTGAACAAACCATCACCTTAGGGTCGACTCTGTCCCCCCAGGTACGCATACATCTGAAACAACTACTGGTTACAAATAAAGACATGTTTGCCTGGCAGTCATCTGACATGATCGGTGTCCCAAGACACATAGCCGAGCATCGCCTGAACACATACAAAGACGCTCGCCCGGTCGCACAGAAAAAGCGCCCGTTGGGCCCCGATAGAGTCAAAGCCATGAACGAGCAGGTCGACGACCTACTCGAAGCAGACATCATTCGACGATGCAACCACCAAACATGGGTAGCCAACCCCGTCATGGTCCTAAAAAAGAACGGGTCCTGGCGCATGTGCGTCGATTACAAGGACCTCAACAAAGCATGCCTAAAGGACCACTACCCCTTACCAGAAATAGACCTGAAGGTAGACTCTCTGGCACCATTTAAATTCAAGGGTTTCCTCGACGCCTACCGAGGATACCACCAAATTCAAATGGCCTATGAAGACAAGGACCGAACGGCCTTCAGGACCGATAGAGGGGTCTATTGCAACACCAAAATGCCCTTTGGTCTAAAGAACGCAGGCGCAACTTATCAACGCCTGATGGACCAAGCCTTCATAAACCAGATCTGCATCAACCTTGAGGTTTACGTCGACGACCTGGTTATAAAAAGCACACAAGAAGACACCATGCTACTGGATATTCAGTGCACTTTCGAACAGCTGGGCGACATAAAGATGAAACTCAATCCGGGCAAGTGCTCCTTCAGAGCCGAAGAAGGGAAATTTCTAGGCGTCATTGTCACCAATGGCGGCTTCAAACCAAACCCGGAGAAAGTTCAGGCCATCCAACGCATGCCATCACCCAACTCAATCAAGGATGTGCAGACACTCATGGGGCGCCTAGTCGCCCTCAACCGATTTCTATCAAATTACGCATCCAAGTCTTTTCCCTTTATTCATACACTACGCAATGTACTGAAAAAGACACAATTCCGCTGGACTCCAGAAGCGGAAATGGCTTTCCGTGAAATGAAACAATGTTTGACTTACTTGCCAACTTTAACAGCACCCCTACCAGAAGAACCATTAACACTATATCTATCCGCATCTGAAACGGCGATAGGTGCTGTACTCCTGGTAGAACGCAACAAAGTCCAAACACCAATCTTTTACATCAGTCGTACTTTGGCATATGCAGAAACCAGATACTCCACAATAGAAAAACTGGTCCTGGCACTTGTACACGCATCAAGACGTCTACGACGTTACTTTCAAGGACACCCAATCAACGTCCTAACAGACTACAGAATCAACATCGTGCTGTCAAAACCAGAACTCTCCGGTCGCCTAGCAAAATGGGCGATCGAACTAGGTGCGCACACCATTATATACAAACCAAGACCGGCGATCAAAGGGCAGGTTCTCGCAGACTTCATCGCTGAGATTCCAACAGAAAAAAATACAAGAATGCCAAAGCTAACAAGATCCGAAACCAGTCCCAGATTCCCGCGTCACATGGTCACTGTTCACGGACGGAGCTTCTAACGATCAGGGCGTCGGCGCAGGTTTACGACTCGTCAGCCCTGACAACACAGAATTCACGTACGCCGTACGCCTTGTTTACGACTCGTCAGCCCTGACAACACAGAATTCACGTACGCCGTCCGCCTTGAGTTCCCAAGAACGAACAACAAAGCATAATACGAAGCGTTCCTCGCAGGACTGCGTCTAGCAAACAAAATGGGCGCAAGACACCTCAACGCCCATGTCGATTCAATGCTCATCGCGGGTCGAATGAACGGCGTCTACGACGCTAAAGACCCGGTTATGGCGCAATACTAAGCCGGGCTTCTCACCAAAAAATTCACAACTTGCACAATCGTCCATATCAACCGCAGCGGTAACAAAGAAGCAGACACCCTCAGCAAGATGGCATGCACAGCTTGGCCACACATGGCCAAAGAGGTACGCATCGAAACTCTGGCTCAACCTTCAGTATCACTTAGACAGATCAACATAACCCAAACAGACGTCGGGTCATGGATGACCCCTATCCAGGCATACCTAGCAATGGGCACCCTACCGCCCCAAAAAGTGCAAGCCCGAAAGATCCAATACAAGTCCGAGCATTATCAACTTATGAATGGTGTTTTGTACCGACGCTCCAACCTAAGATGCGTGGACTCCGCAAATGCCGCATCCCTCATCAAGGAAATCCATGAAGACATATGCGGCATACACGCAGGCCCAAGAATGGTCGTCGCAAAAATTATGAATGTCGGATACTACTGGCCAGGAACGCACCAGGACGCCGTCAAAACCTTGTGCACCTGCTTCAACTGCCAGCAGCACGCACCCAACACCTTACGCCCAAAAAATGACCTGGTTCCAGTCACGGCGGCCTGGCCATTCCAAAAATTGGCCATCGACCTTGTTGACCCATTCCCAATGGCCCCCGGCAAAGTACAATACCTAATCGTCGCCGTCGACTATTTCACAAAATGGGTTGAAGCCAAGCCTTTAGCAACAATCAACGCCAAACACGTCAAAAAATTCATCTGGGAATTTATCATTTGCCGCTTCGGGTTACCCATGGAAATCGTCATGGATAACGACACCCAGTTTGCTGACAACAAAATCAAGACATGGTTAACACAAATGGGCGTCAACCAGATCTTCACGTCCGTCGCACACCCCCAAGGAAACGGACAAGTAGAAGGCATAAATAGATCACTGGTCGAAGGAATCAAAACAGGCCTAGGCTCGAAACGAACAGGCTGGGTCGATGAACTCCCGCATGTCTTATGGGCGCACTGCACCCTCACAAAGACCAGCACGGGTGAAACACCGTTCAGCCTTACTTACAGCTCTGAAGCCGTAATTCCCGCCGAGATAAGCTTTCCATCAACAAGGGTCCTCAACGTGGCACAACCAGATAACGACAAAGAATTGCGCCTCAACTTAGATCTCTTAGACGAAAGACGCGAAATAGTTGCGATACGCGAAGCAAATTACAAGAAATAACTTGAACGCTACTACAACTCCAGAGTTAAAGCATGCGCATTCGACATCGGGGACTACATCCTAAGAGACAATTACGCGTCTCATTCAGAGCGCCCAGGAAAATTGGCACCTAACTGGGAAGGCCCTTACAAGGTTCAACAAGTACTAGGAAAAGGGGCATACGCACTAGAGAGACTTGACGGCACGCCCATACCTAGATCATAGAATGCAGCACAACTGCGTCCCTGTTATTTATAAAAACTTCTCATGTTTTTGTCTAAACACATGACTTTTCTATGTTAGAAGCAACATGGTCGCCCAATATGAAGTTAATTAACTCTTCATATTGGACGCCCACTTGCCTTCTAAAAACATAACTTCTCTATGTAAGAAGCAATACGGCCGCCCAATATGAAGTTAATTAACTCTTCATATCGGACGCCCACTTCCCTTCTTAAAACATCACTTCTCTATGTTAGCGCAACACGACCGCCTAATATGAAGTTAATTAACTCTTCATATCGGACGCCCATCTGCCTTCTAAAAACAGGAAGTCATTACAACTTCTCACCTAAACAAGAAGCCTAAAGCACAAAATTCAAGACACATATGAGCAAAGAAAAGAGCTTCACTTCCATTCAAACCAAAAAGTATATTTACAACGGTTTCACAAAACTGTTACAAACTACATAAACCTACTGAGGAGGCTCATGGGCCGTCCCCGAGCTACCTAACCCACTCACCTTGGTAGCTTCAGCAACAGCCTTGTCAGCAGCCGCCTTCTCAGCCCTCTCGCGCCCCACGCAATCAGACTCCTGCACCCACTGCCTAAACCGGCCAATGGGATCCTCATCGGCCAAGCACTTCCCAACTGTCTACAAAACTGGGAACTGCATCTGCTCCAACTTCTTAAGCTGATCTATCAACACCTCCTCCATATTAATGTCTTGAAAGGGCTCATGCTCGACAGTAGCCCCATCATTGGCTGCCAGTAAGCCTTCCAACTAACCGGCGTGCAAACCAGCAACGCGCGCCGACTCCACTATCTCAACCAACTGATTGCCCATCTTCGGCTCATTCCAGCACCGATTAAAGATCTACAAAAAAGGGAAAGCTATGAGATAAACAAAACTTCAAAACACAAAAGAAATACAACTAATAAAGGTAGAAGACTTACGGCAGCCACACCATCAGACATCATCCATAAAGCCTTCTCATCGGAAGCCTCATCGTACACTTCCCTAACCCCTGTGCGGCTAATCCCCAGCAGGCGAAGGACACCTTCATCCAACTTCTCTAAGTCATCCAAATGGGTTGGATGAGCAGACAACGCCTGGACCACTCTTTTTCCTTAAAATCCTTCATCACCTCAAAAGACGGTGGCTTTTGGCCAGCACGGAGCTCCAACTTATCCATATCCACCGGTATCACTTCCTTCTTCAAGAAGAAGAAGCACTTCTTCCAATCTCGAAGAGTCTTCGGTGAGCTCCTCGGAATAATCAAACTAATAGTCTTCGACCTCTCGGTAAAAGACACCCAACCCGTCTCCTTCACATCAACCTTGTAGAAGACGTTAAAGTGCTGAAACTCCGGCTCCATCGTCAACGCTTGACACGTGGCATCAAAATGCATACCTCTTATCACCCCGAAGGGGCTCATCTGAGAGATTTGAACGCCATACCGCTGCAACAGGGAAATCAAGAACCTTGACACCGGCAGCCGGAACAGACCCTTCAGGAAGAAGGCCTCGTACATGCAAATCTTCCCCTCTGGACAATCAACCGGAGTCGACCCTTTCTCCGGCAACTCCGGTTGCCATTCTCGGAGAATATTAAACTTGTGGACCAAGGACCGAAACTTGTCCTTGGACCATGAGATCTGGGCATCCCTCATAGCCAGCTCAGCCTTCTTATCTTCGGACGACATACTTCGGGTATAAGATAAAAATAAAAGAAAGGAAGAAAAGAAAATTTGCTCGGAAGTTTGTTCACCGGAATATTTTAAAGACTCACCGGAGAAAAAATGATTTTTTTTAGAAGGTAGATAGGATAAACAATCGAAGAGGCCATATATATAGTCATCGCATTTAATGCAAGGACAAAGAGGGTAATCATCACAAACAGGCTTTTTACGCGAAGGTCAAATCATCAGCCGACACGTCAGGAAGCCCACGTGACGAAACGGCTAACGCGCCGCGCGTGGCTCACTCGCCTGACGGTTACCATGCCCCCAGCTGTCACACAATGCTGATGATCGACACGTGTACACCCACGTTCAAACACACCACCTCCAGTTGTTCACACGCCTTGGATGCACGACACGTGGCGGCCTACTAACTCAACAGTCCTAGTATCTGTAAGACACGTTATCCAAGGCAGGTGTACCAACCGTCAGATACGTCTCTTCATCTCCAAACATTCCCGCCTTTAATTCACACATAATTCAAAAAGACAAATTTAATGCGGAGTAACTACAGGCGCAGACAAAGACAAGAAATACCTTTTCACATCTTTTGGACGCGCAAACAGGCCGCCCCACGCCTTCTCAGGCCCCACGCCTGCGCGCAAAAGGCAAAAATCTTAGGATTTCCTTTTTCACATCTTTTGGACGCGCAAACAGGCCCGATGCCTTCTCAGGCCCCACACCTGCGCGTAAAAGGCAAAAATCTCAGGATTTCCTTTTTCACATCTTGTGGACGCGCAAACAGGCCCGACGCCTTCTCAGGCCCCATGCCTGCGCATAAAAGGCAAAAATCTCAGGATTTCCTTTTTCACATCTTCTGGACGCGCAAACAGGCCCGACGTCTTCTCAGGCCCAACGCCTGCGCGCAAAAGGCAAAAGTCTCGGGAATTTTTCACATCCTAATGCATGCGCAATCGGACCCGACCCCATGTCTGCGCATATTCGACACGTCAGGACGATAATGACTAGAAGACGAATAACTTTCAACATACTGATTAAGCCGGCCTGGTACCTCTTGATGAGCTTCTTTCCAATCCTTTGAACATAGCTATCAATATCACAAGGAAGATCAAAATTTATCACATGAAGAATCAATTTCCTTCATCTTGCTTCAAGCTTTACACATGAAGAATTAATCTTCTTCATCTTGCTTCAAGTTTTACACATGAAGAATGAATCTCTTTCATTCTGTTCACCCGGACCTACTATTAGGTCCCGCAACAAACGCTTATTCCGTCATACGCCCGCAGCTTGATCACTATGCGTGCACCAGTTGACGAGGTTATATAATCACATGTACACTTTGTTACACAAAAACCCAGTGATGACTGGATGTAACTCAAAGAACACATGCGAAATCATGTCCAGCACTCCCCTGCCAGAGCCACATGAAAGCACTGGACTGGGGGGACTTAAAGGGATATGGTATCAAAACATCATAAATACCATATCGGCGCCTAGCTAAAACATACATTGTCTAGCGTCCATCAGAGAACGGACGCAGACTCACCCGCCTGTTTTACGTCAGCGGAACGTCTAGCGTACATCCGCCTGTTTTACGTCAGCGGAACGTCTAGCGTCCATCCGCCCGTTTTACGTCAGCGGAACGTCTAGCGTTCATCCGCCCGTTTTACGTAAGCGATATACCTGGCGTCCAACGGACGCCAGACGCAGACTCACCCGCCCCGTTTTACGTCGGCGATAAACCTTGCGTCCAACTGACGCCAGACGCAGGCTCACCCGCCCGTTTTACGTCGGCGGGCCTGGTACGCTTCAAAGCTTCTCAAACAAGCTAGATGAAGCTTCGTCAGCACGACTAGAAAATGCCTTCTGGGGCAGCCTCGGGGCACACACCCCTGCCCCAGGCAACTGTTCCTGACGCAACAGGCTGCCCGTCAGAGTTCTCGAGCAATCAAAGACTGCTCCCAGTCTGACACGCAGAAAGGACGATGACGTGGCAGCCTCCCAGCCAAGATATCTCTCTGACAGAAGACTTTCCCAACTTTTCTCGGGTTTCAAGAAAGAAGATGATTACCCACCGCCCTGGGTCTACTAGTAGGCGGACGCCACGTGTCCGCCATCCATCAGCGGACGCCACGCGTACTACCGTCAGGACGGTAACATCCCCCATTACCCTCTCTTTTCACCAATCCCACTTGCACCAATGGGCTTAGGGACTTGAGCCGGAAACTTAGAGACACCTCTACCTAGGCCGGGCCCCATCAAGGGTAGATGATGAGCTGAGAAAGTGTGACGTCGAGGTTCTACAAAAGGAGGAACTCATTCTCCTTTTGTTGGCATCCGATATTCACTAATACTTTCACTCAAAAAAACTACGAACTCCTTCGTACCTTTTTCAACCCCTTGTTTATTATACTAACGTTTAGAGGCTCGGCTCTTCTGATCGGTAGTCTCTTAAACTCCTTGGTCTTGTCCTTAGACCCACACGTTTTTATAAACACACCTCTTTATAAAATACAATAGAATCACTATCAAAATTAGCGTCTATACGGTCATCGATGATTCGTGTTTCTTCAAACGCCCCTTTCCATACGCTTAACCCATGTTAGACCCGTCGCTTCAATTTTGTTATTATTGTACCTACTTGCTCTAGGTATTATTAAAAAGGAATTTGTATTTTTAAAGTTAAACTAATAATACAATATTTTCTCTTTGAAATCTTTTAAATATAATACACGTGTCTGCACATGTATCTATTTTTATCATTGTTTTTTTTTATGTGCCCACTTGCTCTTTAATTATTCTGATAAAATCAAATCAAATGAGTATGTTTTTGACTTTTTGTTCAAGCATTAAGTAATCAACATTTTCTTTTGTTTTTGTTGCCTGCGTTACAAAGGTTAATTGATGTCGTTTGGTCGGTTAAATGAATGAAAATAAACAGTAAGTAAAAGTCGAGTCGTTTTCACGTAGAATTTGTAGAAAAAATAGTTTTTAACTAATTTAACTATATATCTGATTAATTGTTTTGTTTGTTTTAGAAAATTGTAAAAACTAATAACTTTGATGTTTAAGTAAAAACAATAATGAGAACAAGGTAACCTCCTTTAAACTTCGAGTTCTAGATTTCACAAAGTTTTCAATTTATAAATTATGAACCACATAGACATAGTTTTGAAACAGTTAATTAGCAATCAACGCATACATGAACCGTCCCCTTAGAAAAAGTTAAAATGAAATAAACTAAAAAAATGCAAAACATACATGAACCGTCCCCCTTAGACTATATGGTGTGCCCCCTTTCCCCCCAACTCTCCCAAGTGCCACATCAGCGCCACATAATTTCCCTCATTTTCTCCCTCAAAGTTTGAAAATGATATTCCCCTAATTCCCCAACCCCCTTTATTTTTTATTATATAATCTTTGGTTAAAAAAAAATAGGCCAATGAGAAGACACGGGGAGAAAGGGGAAAATTCCCCCAACTCACCGAAAATCTTTAGGGGGAGGGGGGGGGGGGGGGGGTGTTCCCCTTGGGGGAAAGTGACACATCATCTCCCCGATTGAACTCCCCCTTTCCACACCATTTAGTCTAATGATCATCCACCGGCTCCTACAGAAGATTCATTACGTCCTCCTCTTGCTCCAAGAACGTGGGAGCCGTCTAAACCCTTTGTTCTCCAAGAAATTTGGAGTAGAATTTTCCCATGAGCTCCTGCCAATTGCGAACCCAAAATAAATGGTTTTAATTACTATTACAGTATTACATTGGCGGAGTCCAAACCCAGCTTCGTTACTAGTTTCTATTTCTTTTCTAGCTGGGTCGCTAGTCACTAGGCCCACTTATCACAATTGTCCAATATCTTTGTTTCTTTCGTTGGCATGGGCTTAATGCAAAACCAAATAACATTCAAGCATAAAAAATCTTAATTCAACCCATTTAGACTCAATGGTGTGGTATCGAGGAGCTCACTCGGTGGGTTGAGGTGGCCAAAGCCCTGATCGGGCACCCCCCCCCCCCCTCCCCCTGTTTTCGGTGAGTTAGGTGGATTCCCATCGTTGTTGCCAAGTGAAGTCATTGGCTGAAAAAAAATATAGCCGTAGCTACATTACCGTTGGTTTTTATTTATTTATTTATTTTAAATCAAACTTTATTTATATATATACCAAATCAAATTCAAAACTAAAAACACCACACCACTCTACAATTCATACCACAATTCTAATTTCTTTCTCAAATTTATAAAAGTTTTCATCTTCAAAATTCTATAAAATCCAATTGTTTAGCTATGAATTTCATCAGAGTCCGAAGAAAACGCGATAAACTTTTACGCTAGTGCGGTGCTGCAAACGACGCATATTATTTTGGAGTTGGAAGACGAAAGCAATGATAGTGAAGCATCTTCGGTACCATTGACACGAAGCGCTGCGCTAAATAGAGATCGTGAGGGCATATTAAATTTTCTTATTGTGTTATTTTATAACATTGTTCAAAAGTTTATATCATTGTTCAAACTTTTATAATATATTTTATATTTTTAAAAGGTGCACATGATCGTTTGGTTGCCGACTATTTTGATGAAGACTGTGTATACACTGACGAACAATTTAGGCGTCGTTTTCGAATGACTCGAAGATTGTTCGAATGAATTGCTGATGATTTAGCTAACTACGATGAATTTTTTACACTAAGATGGGATGCTAGAGGGAAACGGGGTTTTACAACGCTGCAAAAATGCACGGCCGCTATTCTTCAATTAGCATATGGCAGTACTGCTAGTGATTCATGGGATGAGTATTTAAAGATGTCTGATAGACTGAGTCGGGAAAGTTTGTACCGGTTTTGCGAAGATGTCGTGAAGTTATATAGCTAGGTTTATTTGCGTACGCCAAGGAAGAGTGACATCGAAAAGATCTGCGCGCACCATGCAAAGAAACACGGCTTTCCTGTCATGCTAGGAAGTCATGATTGTACGCATTGGCCATGGCGTAATTGCCCCGCTGCATGGAAAGGTCAGTTTACTCGGGGTGACGTGGGAGAACCATCAATTATTCTTGAAGCCGCTTGCTCACAAAATCTATAGATTTGGCATGCCTTTTTTGGCGTTGCAGGTTCTTGTAACGATTTAAATGTTCTTGCAAGATCTCGGATTTTTGACCCCATGATTAGAGGCACCGACCCTCATAATTCTTTTTGGCTCAGTGGTGTAAAATATAAGCATTGGTATTATCTATGTGACTGCATATACCCAAGCTACTCGTCTATTGTGAAGACAATACTGAATTCGAC
This sequence comes from Ambrosia trifida, assembly GCA_028751855.1. Taxonomy (NCBI): domain Eukaryota; kingdom Viridiplantae; phylum Streptophyta; class Magnoliopsida; order Asterales; family Asteraceae; genus Ambrosia; species Ambrosia trifida. The sequence continues at coordinate 67,155,873 of CM054122.1, forward strand.
GGATGAGAAAAGGAAAAAGTTCGCGAAGTGCCAAGAATCGGCAAGAAAATACGTTGAATGATTATTTGGTGTGCTAAAGGCAAAATGGCATATAATACAACGCCTCGCACGTAGGATTCATTCTCATAATATAATAATAAAGTAAAAAATATCTATTTTTTGCAAAAATTCTCGCATTCAAAATAAATGTCCGATGACAAGTTGATCGGTTAATTCAATAAGAAATGGGAGTTAGCACACGATTTTGTTAGTACCATCCAACTGAATCTAATTTAATTGTTTACTTGTTCAATTTCAATGAGTGAATTTTCAAGTTCAACCAATCCATTTTCAAAATATCAAGTACGTGCTATAGGAGTAACCCATTGCATTTCATCCACAAAGATTGAGATATATTATGTATGCTTTTATAATACTTCATAACATGATAATCGAAGACAAAGGTCGTGCAATAAGTGTTTATGATCCGAATGAGGTTGAAGAGGTTCTCGAGCCAGTTGACGAGGCACAACAAGAATCAAACACGTGGGCGTTACACGATACTACTGTGCATGACAACCTTTGTCCGGATCTAATCGACCACATTTGGAATAATTTCCATGTCGCCCCCGAAGATAATGAGTAGTTTTTCGGTTTTTTTTGAAGTTTAGTTTGTAATTTTTTTTATTTCGTGAACTTTAGTTTGTATTTTTTTTTTAAATTTATGAAATTTCGTTTTTTTATGTTTTACCCGATTTATTTTTTTAATTTTTATGGTTTTTTATTATTTAAATCATTTTTTATGAAATATATAAAATATAAAATATATAATTAAATAAAAGAGAAAAAAAAAAGAATGGGGAATGGAGAATCAGGGAAAACCATTTCCAAACTTTGGGAAAAAAGAAGGAAAATAAGGTGCCGCTGATGTGACATTTGAGGAAGTTGGAAGAGGTGTCACCACACCGTAAAGCCTTATGTAATTCATTTTAATTAAGTAGAAGTCCATAAACAATTGTTTAATGTGTTGTAGAACAACGATCTATTAGCAACTAACATACAAGATATGTAGATATAAGAACATGGATTAGAGAGAATAGAGAATGGAATGATTCATTCTTATTGATGTCTCAAGATGAAATGCAAATGCCACTATTTATAGGGCTTACACATTAATACAAAACTAATGGGGAGATGGGGGTTATACATGTGGAGAGTCACAAATAAATATACATTTATAACACTCCCCCTTGACTATCCACATGATGGATTACTATAGTATATTATTCTTTAATACGTTTGGTGATGTTGCCTCGTTAAAAACCTTGCCAGGAAAACCCAGTGGGATAAAACCTCAGCTAAGGGAAAAAGAGTGCAACGCGTATTTTCTCCCCCTGATACTTCCGGATCAGGTGTGTTGCCTCGTTAAAAACCTTACTAAGAAAACCCGATGGGACAAAACTTAGTGAAGGGAAAAAGAGTGCAACATGTCGAATACTCCTCCTCATTTTAATATGTATCATTTGAATGATGGTGTCGATCTTCTAAGAAAAGTTGCTCAAAGTTTTGTAGTCAATGATTTGCATTCTTGATCACTTGACGCGAAAATCTTTAAGTTGAATCATTGATGTATGATCTTCATTCCAGAATTTTAGTCCCTGATCTCGTAAGTGCAATTCTTTAAGTTGAACTAATGTTGCCTCTCGTAAATAAATGTCACAAGATCAACAAATGTGATGTGCTATATTCCCTGCATCTACAAGACTAACCAAACTTGTTTGCATGGGTTAGTAAAATATAATCAAATATCGCTCATACCTGAAGTATTTGTTTTAACTCATTCCGGTGTCTCCTCGCTTGACATAGGCTATAATAAGTTCATGTGGAAGATATAATAATCATGCATAACTAGCAAGACATATACTAATATACATATATATTTAACTATGGTACTTGTAGAGTTAAAATCTCTACTTTGGTAGGAGATGAAATGAATAATTTTCATATCAAGTAATTGGACAACCTTTAATGCACTTCAAATATGAGCTATGTCCATTGTAAAATGTCCCACCATATTTTCAAGATATACTTTGATGGATTGGTAAACATATAATTACATATATACTCGAATTGTAGGTCAAGCAACAAATGCACTATGTCAAGGACTTTCAAAAATCCCCCTTTTAAAAGTTCTACAGAGTCTCTCGATAATGCTCAGACATTATCACTGTAAACTGCAAGTGAACTTTTAAAAGAAAACTTTTGATACAAGTTGGATAATACAATCAAACTTATGTTACTCTTTATCGGGATATCTCATGAGTTTTAAAACACTCAACCCCCTTATTTTAGTCCATACATATTATATTACCTTTACATAATACTTCTTAAGGTATTGATATCAATGCTGGAGGCATCATCAATCCATCAAGGACTTTTCCATCTTGACCAATTACGCAAGTGCATTAACTCTTCAATTGGAAGAACAATAACATCTATTTCTCCAATATATATTGTACCATTCTTATACATTAAAGTATCATAATCACCAGGTTCAATTTATCACCTGTGGTGTATTGGTGCACAATAATTACATCCTACGATGTTTCATATTACATTTTAAGCAATCAGTTGCTTTAGGATACTCATGAGGAGTTCCACTTATATTCAATTCAATCATATAACAAACAAAACATATTCAGAATTGAATCTATTTATTCCGATCATAACGTTCTCGAGAACTTACATTTCAAGATTTTGACACATTAAATCCTTCATCAGGTATTTTCATGTAAACTTTAAGTGTCAAGTAAAACATGATATTTAATAGACGCATTTCAATTCTCTCTTGGCATTACCAGACTAATAACATAATGAAAAAAATCATTGTATCCACCACTGGAGAATGCGTCTCCTCATAATCAATTATGGGTCTTTGCGAAATTCTTATGCCACCAATTTTACCTTATATCATTTTCTTTTCAAATGTTGATTCGCACAAAATACCTTTTCATATCTATATGTTTTACAACTTTTGTTGTATGGACTACTGGTCCAAAACTTTCGTTTTCAATAGAGAATTCAACTCTGCCGTATTTGCGTCTTTCCATTTTGGCCAATAATTTCTTTGTATCATTCATAGGCAGATCTTAAATCTTGATCCTCATTTAAAGCGCTACATTACATAAAATATATAATGACGTCGATTTTATTTCGATTCCATAGATTTCGTAGACATGATACTATATAATGAGATCTCTTTATTTTCAGGTACCTGAGGTTCTTCTGGAACCATCATGTCTAATGTCTCTTCAGGAGACCTTTTTACTATAACATCGACTTGACCATCTTTCTTACTTGCTCTAATTTCTCGAGGATTTTTATTCTTTGGAATCGACTAGTCTACCACGCTTTAGGCGTGCAGTAGGCTTATTGCCAATATACGATTGTCCTTCCTGGACACTCATCTTAAATGGAGCATTAGCAGTTGGTATATGTGACTTGATTAGCTATTCATCATATTTAGGTCAGTTAATGCGTCTGGTAATTAATTCGCTAATCTCTGTGAATGAATTATCCTTTGAACTTTTGGTTCACATTGTTTAGTACGAGGATCAATGATATTTCATTCTAACTCATTTCTATTTCCAACTGCATTTTATCTCCCCCTGAAGTTGAGAATGTTAATCCATTGAGATGGATATTAGTTAACTGAGATGTGAATAAATCTCTTGTTGAAGGCTCTATAAACCCTCATATATTCCCAATCATCATATATTCCCAATCACCTTTTAAGGTCTCATCTCCATGCGTCATGGTGGATCAATTTCAATATATGTCGCACAACAAAATCTTAGATGGGCAATATTTGGTTCCTGACCAAAAATCAACTATAATGGGGAGAAACTATTGCCAAGTATTGGCTTGATGTGAATAAATGTGACTACATGTAAAATCAAATGTAAACATGAACTTTTGCTTTCATGATCATTGACATTGCAATCAATAGTAGACGTTTTAGTGACCATCTCAATGAAAGCAATATGTGTATGAACATAAGCTAATAGTATTTCAATATTTAGGAATTGAATTCACCAAATATGCCATTTTGGAATAATGTGCTTGATATCTTATTAGCTAATCCATAAATGAAGCAAACTTCAGGATGCAAACTTGATAACCATTTAGACGATGCATCGATTTTAAATACTAAATGGTATCATGTTAGGATATGCGTATCCTGTAGTCAATTCCAAAATATATAATTTTGCTTAAGAGCAAACATTACATGCTATGTATCAGATGGAAGAATCTTTAAGTTCTTCATTATGTTCACATCATCATCGACTCGGTGTGGTCTTACCGGTCATGCCAACTAATTAAATAATTATGATCCACAAACTAAACTTCTAGTTTATGGTCGAATATGTATTACTTGCACGTATGTAATACAAACGTAAGATATGAGAGTATGTATGAAATCTTCAAACCATCATCTCATTATTAACATGACCATGATTACAATTCCAAATGGTCGATCTCATCATTACAAATTTCTCAATTATCTCCATGATCATTACCTTTACAATGATCAATATGTAGTCACATTCACTTTAGGGAATGGAGTATAAACGAAACAAGCTTCATAACTTTTCATTATTTACTCAATCACAAGAATATGAGATGATTTCAAACTTGTCATACTCTCTTAATGATATGGTTACTTCATGAGCACATCTCATATGTGACAAATTATTAGACATGTTGCACTTTTGCTTGTCTAATACACGTCAAGAAATATGAGAGAATAATATATCTCATTCTCATATAATTACTTCATTAGTGTGCCACTTCTTGTGGTCAATTTCAATATTAACATCGTTGATCTTATTATCCACATGATGATCATTACAATTTCCTCATTTAGTATTAACAGGGCTAATCTTGTTATGAACATGATGATCATTACAACTTTCTCATTTACTATGATCATAACTTCTATAACGACCATTTTGTAATCATCATATTATTAACAAAGCCGGTCTCATTAACATGAGCATCATAACAATTTTCACAATTACCATAATCATGGACTTAATTTATACCAATAATTATAACATCGCATTCACTTCAGGGAATGGATTATAACCACAAAAACTTTCATGGCGGAATCATTACAACTTCCTTAGTTATGTACATGATCTTAACCTTTATATCGATCATTTTCATCACATTCACTTCAGGGAATGGATGAGACTACACCACTTTCATGGTGGTCGTTTCAAACCTTATATATATATTTTTTTTAATAATCTTGCCACTTCAAGAGCATATTTGAGGTTTGACAAACAAAATTTGTAATATCCGATTTTCCTTTATACATAAACTTCTCTTCATGTAACATCAACTAAGAAGTATATATACGTGCGGGTCATATAATGTTACCTTTCTAACATCTTACGACCTTTTGTAACATGATAAAGAGATACATTGAGCATGACACTTTGATGTCAAATCAAAGCAAATTTCTACCCTTTATGTTGGGTGACAATAAACCACAACTTTGGTTTAATTGTTCTATTTGATATTATGAATATAAAGAAATAATAGCATGTATATAATACATGATGTTATAGCATGTCACCATATAAAGACGAGTTAGAATAAGCCTTCATGCCTTTATGAAATAAGAAACTTTTCATCACCAATAAACAAACATAGATAATTTATGTAATAACTTATAATGGTATAATTAATCATATGAATATGATACATACAAATTAATGTTTGCACTTATTTTAAACATATCTCCGTAAAGTCTCCATGATAAAAGTATGATCAATAACTCTTTTTGTATGATATGTTCATTCTACAAATATACATATCTCTTTTACCACATAAATATTTCAAATCTAAACATGGATACAATAATCTCTACAATTATCATGGTAATTAAAAGGATGATGCCATCAGTTGATTTAAGATTACTACTTTATAGATAAAAAAATGTATACATTTAGTTTTTTTTTGTATGCCACAATCAATGAATTTATAATATTATATGATACTAACCATGTCAATGTAAATAACTGAATGTGAAAGGTCATGCGAGTCCATCATAACTTTTATACTTACTTTAGGGTCAAATCAATTACATATAATAGCTTCTTAACTCTTATTGTACAATCATTTCATGTTAAAATTCAAAACATGTTAACATGCACTTTAATAAAAAAAACAAATAATTAACACAAGTGAAATCAAAAACTAAAAACAAATCTAATAATATTGATTAAACCATTAAATTAATATATATCTATATCTGGGGATAAAAGAAGTTATGACCAGTTATAATATAATTCACTATACATGTTGAAATATAAAACATGATTGAGCATACTTTGATGAAATAATAAATATAAATTTCCATCTAACAAAAAATCGTATTAGTTATAATATGGATTATTTAGGGAGATTAAAGAGAATAACAAAATAAATCTCTAACACAACTCATAATTGTATGAATTATAATATGGATCATGTATGTGAGAATAAAGAATACTGATAAGTTAGAGTATGTGGTATACCTGATGATGGTGCAAGCAGTTCGTGCTGATAACGTGTTGTAGAACAACGATCTATTAGCAATTAACATACAAGATATGTAGATATAAGAACATGGATTAGAGAGAATAGAGAATGGAATGATTCATTCTTATTGATGTCTCAAGATGAAATGCAAATGCCACTATTTATAGGGCTTACACATTAATACAAAACTAATGGGGAGATGGGGGTTATGCATGTGGAGAGTCACAAATAAATATACATTTATAACATAATGTTTGTTTTCCACTTTCTCCCAACCTCTTAATGCTCATTACACCATTCTTTAGGCATAGCTTGTATTCTTTAGCACTTTAAAATAATCACTTTCATTTTCATTTATAACCTATAAAAATTAAAAAGAAAATACTTCCAAACAATATACCTTAAATTACTCTCGATGTATTTTTGTTATAAATAACATTAAATAAAATGAACCTAAAATGCACCAATCTTATGTCGCGGATAAGTAGCTTCTCACCCTTTTAGAAATCCTAAACTTTTGGAATGACACGATATGAATGGGAATATAACTATGGAAAATTACGAGAATAGACATGTTGACCTAACATATTAGCAAAATAGCTAGGCATTCTAAATATATTTATAACCGTGTAAATTGAACAGTGTTTGCATTAATTATGGTTGGCCCACATATTTTTTTTACTTCTTATACAAATGTTTCCACTTGAAAATCAAGTTTGAGGTCTTGGTGTAGTGGTTGTGCTTTGTGTTTGCTTCGCCCGTAGGCTGGGTTCGAGCCTTTGTGGCCCGGTTTTGTTTTTTTTTTCCTTCGTATGATGGCTGTTTTGTAATTAGTAGGTTTTTTCAAGGGTGTATGTGTCATTTGCATATCAGGTTATTTGTTGCCATCTCCTGCTCAAAACACGTTTCATCCGCCTCCATCTTCAAACCCTTACCTACCTTCTCTCCATTTAAAACCCTGACACAATCCTCCTTCTATACAACAATGTTGCCCATCGTCAGTTTCCTCCACCTCTTCATTATTATTTTCCAGACCTTTCTCCATATTCTTACCTACCTTCTCTCTTGCCACTCCCTTTGTTCACATCTTTTCAGTCTACAATGAGATCCGATGCCTTTCGTTATCTCCATCGGCCGGGTTTTGCTTCGGTGGTGGGGGTTTTGCAGAGGGTTGTTGAAGACGGTGTCTTTCGGTGGTGGTTGTTGGATGGTGATGATGATGAAGATGTCGGATCTGAGTTGCTGGGTACGTATTATTACTATTTTTATTATTATTGTTATTATTATTATGTTTTCATAAACATGCGATTGAACCGCCGTGGGCGATGGTTTGTCACCCACCCGTGGTGACGCCAGTTTCAATAACCGGTGGTTTTATATCCATCCGTGGCTGCGGTAGTTCTAACAACCACGTTATATGGTGATGGTTAAGCTGTTATGTATAATCATTATTGTTGGGTTTTATTATTGGGTTTAATGTCATGGTGATTATTGTTGGTGGAGCTTCTATTTACCTGTCCTTGCCGTTGGTTTGACAGCTATGCATGGTCACGGTGGTTATGCAGTTTGATTGTAACAGCCGGGTTGATACGACGGTTGAACTGGTATGTGTCAGACAGAGCATCACATGACGATCATTATGAACATTCTTACTTTCTGTTGCCAAACACGAGCACCTACGTGTACAGCCACATGATTGAGGGTCACCATCCAACCTGTCGTTGCCGGTGGTTTGACAACCATGCATGGCGACGATGGTTGTGCGCTCTGATTGTTACAGTTGGGATGATACAATGCTTGAATTGTTGACCTGATACGACAGTTGAACTGGTATGTGTCAAATAGAGTATCACCCGACGATCATTATGAACGTTCTTAATTTCTGTTGACAAACACGAAGCACCTACGTGTACAGCCACATGATCCACGCCCACCATCTGAGCCGTCGTTGCTGGTGGTTTGACAGCCATGCATGGCGACGATGGTTGTGCACTGTCATTGTTACAGCCGGGCTGATACGACGCTTGAACTGTTGACCTGGTACGACGGTTGAACTGGTATGTGTCAAATAGAGTATCAGCCGACGATCATTATGAACATTTTTACTTTCTGTTGACAAACACGAAACACCTACGTGTATAGCCACATGATCGAGACCCACCATCCGACCCGTCGATTTGACAACCATGCATGGCGACGATGGTTGTGGCCTCTGATTGTTACAGTCAGACTGATACGCCCCTTGAACTGTTAGTGTGTTTCAAGGCGCGTTTGTGTGTTTTTAGAGAGAGAGAGAGAGAGAGAGAGAGAGAGAGAGAGAGAGAGCAACGTGTGTGTGTGTGTGTAGAAGTGTCTGAAACAATGAAAATAAACACTAAAGGAACTTCAGTTATGTATATGTTACGTTTGCATAACTAGCAATTGAGCAGTGTTGCATTAATTATGTTGTTGTCGTCAACAGCCGTTGTTTGCGATTGCCGTGAAGGCAATGTCGTTGGTAATGCATAGTCATTGCAACCGCCTTATGTGGTTTACGCAACTATAAATATATTTATGTGCGTCTAGGATACATGAATGTTGTTTTGGCCACTATTAATGCAACGCTGTTCAAGTTACATGGTTATAAATATATTTACTTTGCGTATCTGCAACTGCCACGTGCTTTGTCTGGCTGCAAAAGGCCACGATTCTGCTGCTGTTTCTGATATAAATTTTTTAATGTTAAAACAGGCTATGATGATCAGTTTCTATGTGTACAAATGATTCTGACCAAACATGAGATTATCTGTATCTTGGCGGGGCAGTCGTGATGGCCGTGTGACTATCTTTGTTTTCGCATGGCAACCGGTATGAATGCAACCATGGCGGATTAATCCACTTTGTTTGGTTGATTACAAATCTCACTCTGACCTATGACAGCGGCGGTCTATGTAGCACTGGGACGGGTACGTTTCCTAAACATTGGAAGCGGTTGGGAAACGTTTCGGTCGCGCTTCCGTCGCCAAACAGTCCCCGAGATGGGTACGACAACCATATTAGCGTTTCCGCGCATCCTAGGCGGTGGTTTGCTTAGATATCCACCATTGCCACCTAGTCTGGTTGCCTGTAAGGTATTGCAGCTTCTTTGAATGTAATTTTTTTAATGTTAAAAGAGGCTATGATTGTAACGCCCAGCGTTTCTCGAATAATATAATAATATTATTTTATTCATAAAACGATTAATAAATTATTTAACAATATTATCTCATTAACAAGAAATACATTCTTATTCATTAATAAATTTAATTATTTAAATTCGTCAAATAACGCGGTTGTAAGTAATAACATACTGGTAAACCGACTTGTATCCTTGTAAATTTCTAAACGCGACTAAAAATATATTATAACAAATATATGGTCTAACCACTCGTTTTAAGTCGTTTTATATAAATAAATTTAACAAAATATCTATTCTAGAGGTTAAACGAGTCCAATTCACAAACGAAACCCGAGTCGGTAACTGGTTCGTATACGAAATAATCTTCCACTTAACCTAGACAAAACCCTACCTATAAAACATCTCATTCTCCTTCATCCTCCTCATCCTTCCCCTTCATTTCCTTACAACCCCAAACCCTAGCCCCATGGTGCCTCTCTTGCTTTCTTTCCCTACTCCTTTTACTATACAAATACAGACCCACACATAGGAGGTATAATATGCCGGTCAAGAACCTGGTATCCGGAGAAGCTCAGGCAGCCACCAGCACCACCACCCGAGCTGTCAACAACCACCACCTCATCGCCGCCGCCAACCACCATCTGAACCACCATAATCCGCTGCCAAACTCCCTCATCCTCACAGCAACCACCTGTGCCACCATAACCCTTCCTTCCCTCTCCCTCATTTCCGACTGGCGGCCCCCATACTCCGGCCGCCGCCGCTAACAAACAAGAACCACCCCATCATCGCCTACCTACCCATCCCCTCTTTCCCTCAATGCTGCCGTCAGCCTCCACTCGACCACCTGGCGCGGCAGCGCCTCCAACAACCACCACAACTCTTTAATCCAGCCAAGGTCCGGGTTCGAATCAGGATTCTTCCTAAGTTGTTATGGTGCGGCGGCAGGTAGTGGTCATGTTTGGTTCCTGTTAGTTGGTTTTTGTTTCAGATTAATTACACGACAACGACAATGGTGATGTTTAGTTTATGGTGACCGGGGGTGACGTTTGGCTGGCCGTGAATAAGTAGAGCAGCAGCGGCAAGTCTCGGGTCTAGTCCGTCTTTCTGTTCTGGTCAACTTTGGTCAAGTTTTAGATCTGGTCAACCTTAGTCAACAGCCAAATCCGGTCAGATCTATCTCGGTTCGAGGCACGCACTTGTCGGTTCGCGAGTTTGTTCACACGAAGGTATAACACGCACCCGTGTCTTTAGTTTATTTGTTTTCATGTTATTTCATATATTATATATAAATACAAAAAGAAACTTAACATTGCCCTCCAAATTTAACGGCGACAATTTAACGGTGATAAATAACTACCGGTTGCAACATATTGCAAAATTAACGGAGACAATTTAACGGTGATAAATAACTACCACCGTTTCACTAACAAATTTAACTGCAATTGACAAGTGACAACGCATGACTTTTCTATTTTTTAACGGCGGTTACCGGCATGACTTTACACTTAATAAGCAAACCGACAGGTCTCCTCCGACCACTGTTTCCTCCATCGATTGCCATCGTTTCACACCGTATATAACCCCGACCTCCACTGAAAAATATCATGAAATGTTATCACTACTCTGAACCGTTTCCTTCGTCGTTTGCCACCGTTTCACTCCCACTATAACACCACCAAAAATTTCCGATCATGTTATCACCTGTTTGAATCAAAATTATTTCTGGTGGTTTTGGCGGGTAAAGTAGAGGAAAAATGTTGTTGGTGAAGGTGGAATGGTGGCCAAGGTTGCGGTTGCTGTCGGGGAAATCACCGAAACTTTCTCGCTGTTTTCCTCTTTCTCTTATAAATCTCTCTCACCAGTACAATAATTGTGAATTGTGAATCGATATATTATCAATACCCTTTTTAAAATCCAATGCTAAAAAGCAAAAACCACGTGCCATCTGCTTGGTATTAAGATATGTGTCTATAGGATAGTTTAATATAATAATTACATTTATGGGTTGTTGTACCCCATATATTCCCCATTGCTACAATTTACTTGCAAATTGGTTATTTAAGGAACGATATATTATTTTTGTACCTTAAACTTTAACCAAGTTTAATCTAAAAAACTGATTTTATTTTTACAATACAACCACTTATAAATCTATAATTATTAAATTCATGATAAAATTGGATTCAAAATATAGAAGATAGAGAAAAAACACACAATACATGAACATATTTGTATGTCTCACACTCTCAAGCCTCATGCATGTGTTTAATGGCATCACTTTTAAAGTACGCTTTTAAATAAAGTTTTTTTAGAAGAGTAAATCTAATATACATAGCTATCAGAGGAACTTTTAATTATTGTATATACAAATATTTCAAATGTAACTTTAAGAATCGTATAGTTTTTCATTTCAAACGTTTATCACATAACTTCCCATTTCGCATTTTACCCTTCACTTTAACCACATAGCATCATGGTTTGCTTATTTTTATCTACATTTCGTATCAACTACAATGCGCTTTGCCCAATGTAAATTTATTTTATGGTTTTTAAATACGTCCATATCCTTTTGCCCATATCTCATCCAGTTGTTGTAATGAGAGATATGTGCATTCAAATTCATGTCGATAGAGGTCATTTCTCAAAACTTTTTCTGTCTTTTGAAGTGTGATCTTGTAGGCTGGAGATAAATGAAAATGAATCGAATGTTTATCATAAACTTCATATTTCTAGCATCTCATATAATGATCAAATAAACATTCATAATAACATCCCGCTGCAACGCGCGGATTAACATCAACTTGTTTATATACATTTCTAAATAAGAATCAATAAAACGAACCGACTTGTTTATGTAAAACACTTACGTTAATGAAGAAAAATAAAGGGATGTTATACATAGTTTATATATATGTACATTACTTGTTCAAAACATATAGTTCTCGTTTATTATAATCTTAATAACTTAAACCTTTTGTCGTGAATAAAGACTTGATAAATTGCATTGCGTTTTGTTTGTTTTATTGTGGTTGTGGGAAAATATAGACAACTAGAGTTGTCTGGTTTTTATACAAAAACATAGGAGACTCTGCCCAATTTTTTACAAAATATAAGAATCATATCGAGCATTCAAATCTATACTTTTGTTTATAAATAACGCTACATTTTACAAATAAACACTATCCCAACTTTACCTTGTCGTGATAGTAAGCATAATAGTACAAATACTAACCGGTCTTCGAAAACAAACTAAAATACGAGTCAAGTCACGCATACATTATTTTCGCTATCTTAAATGTTTCCTTCTAACTAATTTCAAGTCTTGAAACTGAATATGATATTAAAGTATACATATATATAATTGTACCGACATGCATATTTACAATAAACCAAACCAAGTTACCATCGGTTCGTTAAGTCATATACACGTACTCTTTAAGACACGTATTGTTTACAATACGAGTCTAGGTAGTTGAATCAACTATCTTTACAACCAAGAAACGAAACAAGCGTATTTGCATTAGAATTTAAGGCATCGTTTATTTGTAATAGGATACAAGAGTTCAATTTATCCAAGTTCAGATTTGTTGCTACTTGCTAGTACTTGCACAGTGAATTTCAGGTGAGTTTTACATAGCCCCTTTTCTATTTCACTATTTTGGGGTGAAACATGTTACAACATTCTATCTACAATTCAATCATAAAGTGTCTATGTGTTATTCTATGTTGCATTATGTCTTAAACATGACTAGGGTAAGCATAATATTCTAGCATAATCATTAACATTGATCAGCCGACGGTATACAATGATAGATCTATTGGACCGACAATCCCACCCGGATACGTACCTCCTACATAGGTAGTGTGGGTGATTGTTATCGAATTTATAACATAATCGAGTGAACCATGAGCGTATGGGATGGACCACAATATTCTAGTCACAAGGTTTGATTATGCACTCGATTTACCTGATAGTATGTTTTCACATATGGAGTAGACTTGCCATGACACTTGAATTGTACAAGTTTTATTCAATTATCAAAACCTATGTAATTCTCACCAACTTTTGTTGACCTAAAATATTTTCAAACTTAACATGTTTCAGGTTATAGCTTGCTTGAAGAATAGAGTTAATGCTTGGAGATGTGTAGCTAGTATTTTTTTTTATTATTCTGATGTACAAATTCTTATAGAACAATTGTATGTAATGTAATTAAATCAATTATTGAAATTTATTAGTTACCATGAGCTACTGAACAATCATTCATACGTGGCACCCCGATGTTTCCGCCATCGGTTGGGGTGTTACAATGATGATGAGTTTCTATGCGCACAAATGATTCTGACCAATCATGAGATTATCCGTATCTTGGCAGGGCAGTCGTGATGGTCGTGTGACTGTCGGCATGAATGCAGCCATGGCGGATTAATCCGCTTTATGATGACTTTGTATGCGCACAAATGATTTTGACCAAACATGAGTTTATCCGTATATTGGCTGGGCAGTCGTGATGGTCGTGTGATTATCGGCATGAATGCAGCCATGGCGGATTAATCCATGTAGTTTGGTTGATTACAAATCTAGATCTGAGCCTCATGTTGTTTACATTTTTATGTAAATGTGTTTTGCCTATTATGGGCTGTAATATTCTACATTAAAGTTGAAGAAAAAATTTTGTGCTTTTAAGTAACGTTGACACATTTTTAGTATCTCCCTACTTTTGTAGATCGTATGTCACCCAAAAGGTATACACCACCAGTTTTTGGTTAAAAGAAGGACTTCAAACATAAATCAGAAGCTAAATAAGTTGAGATGTTGTCTTGGCTGATTTAGCTTCTGATTTATGCTTGATGTCCTTATTTTCATCAAAACCTGGTGGTGTTTGCCTTTTGATGACACAGAAAACACATGCTGTGTTCATTCATCGTAGGAGCTTATGTTTCATTTTCTACATATTTAACAAAATTAACACCTGGTTTATAGCTTTCTTCCATTGTTTTGTCCAGTTCTTCTTTGCCCACCTCCACAAACATATTGCGCGTTTGGTTTAGCCTTTACTTTTGAATCAGGGCCTGGCTCATCTTGAAAGCGTCTTTTAAGAATGAGCTGGTCCTTGATATAAGAAAAAGGTGGGTCCAAAAGTGCTCTACGATTATGAAGATGGGCAGAGATAAAATGGCTAAACTGATGGAAGAATGTTACAAACCACGCGATACTTTTGTTGCATATATAGAAATGTACACTACGGCTGCTAAGGTCGGCTAACACAACATGCAATAAAGTAGAGGCTTAAGTACAATATATTTTGTTGCCTGTAGCTATGATGAGTAACAAAAACTTCTAAATAGTTTGTGAAAATGGTATGCTATGAATAGTGGATGGTAGGTTACCAACTTGCAACCCTCATTTAGCCAATAATTTCGATAGCTCTGAGCGTATTTTCTACTTTATTTTTTTTATTTTGTTCCTTATTCATCTACTTTCATTATGTTTTACCTATTTTATTGCAAAAGAAGATTGCAAAGGTGGTGTAATATTATGTTTAACCTATTGCAACACCGTTTGTTTTAGAGAAGATGATGTATGTGTTTTTTTTATGTTTGTTATCCATATAACAATGTCTGTTCTAGAGATGATGACAACACATGTAGTCAGAGCTTATTGTTGCAAGATGATGCTTCATTCACCATGGCCCATAATCATTTTTCGCCTTCAAGGTGTATATTGGGTTTTATGCAGTGTTAAAATATTTATTTCATTAACCATCATTAATCTACATGTGGCTATGATGATTTTATAAAAGCGAAATAATGTAGCCTTTTATACGCTACACAACTTTCGTATCTGAGCCTAACAACAACTGGCCTGAATCCCCGATGCAAAATTTGAAGGTGATGCACCTTATCTTTGGCTGTTCTAGACTTCGAGTTCTTTTTTAACCTTTATACTAAAGTTCTGCTTCTTTCAAATTACAGGAGGCGAACTACCAACCCATGCGAGCCAGCTACCAAATCCATTTCTTGAACTACCAGTTTGGGTTAATGTAAAGGTGGCATATAAGCACAAAAGGTAATCACTCTACTTCTTTTCTTTCTCTTCTTTTTATTATTATTATTATTATTATCATCATCATCATCATCATCATCATCATCATCATCATCATCATCATCATCATCATCATCATTATCATAATTATTACTATTGTTATTACTATTGTTGTTGTTGTTGTTGTTGTTGTTGTTGTTGTTGTTGTTGTTGTTGTTATTATTATTATTATTATTATTATTATTATTATTATTATTTACTTATTTCTTATGTAACCATTGTTTAACAGGTGTATTAACCTTAAAAAATGTAGATATTGATCATGTAACCAATATGAGCTTCTCAAGATCACTTGTCAGAAAAACCGTTAAAGATTAATGGATTTGAAGTACAATAAAAGAACATAATGTTGAAGATTTGAATAAAAATAACCAACACGTTGAGGGAAACACCAGAACGATTAAGGCCGTTGTAATTGATCCAACTATGTGAAAGATAATAGTGAAGCTCCTATTAAATAGAAGATTGTGGATTTTTACTTCTTACGCGTTGAACCGTTAAAAGATTAATGGATTTCAAGTACAATAAAAGAACATGATGTTGAAGATTTGGAGAAAAAGAACCAAGAACTTGAGGGAAATACCAGAACGATTAAGGCCGTTGTAATTGATCGAACTATGTGAAAGATAATAGTGAGGCTCCTATTAAATAGAAGATTGTGGATTTTTACTTCTTACGCGTTGAAGAGAATGAGCTATTATAGGTAGCAAAGTACAGTGTTTATACTCTGAAATTTGTTATCATTGTTTTGTTCTTAGAATTGTGTAGTTTGGACTTAACATTTATACTTTATAACATTCGTTAAGTTAATAACAGTGTTACATATAAATCAGTGCCAAAGTTGTATGTAAAACGGATTTTTAAGGGCGCACAACGCACGCCGTAAATGCCACTAGTTGATATTTTACATTTGTTTAAGTAGGCAATTCAAACCAACCAATTATAGTAGGACAAATAGGCATAGATCATAGATGAAACCTTCATAACTGAGAGACTTGAGACTTCAAGTCTCATGTTTAGTGTCTCGTTTATCCCTTGATTTTACTTGTTTGATTCACTATATCGGGCTACTTAGAGATCTTTTGGTGAATTAGAAGTTTTGACACATTATTTAGATATTCTGAAAGAATCCGAACGTGATTGGTCGATTGCATGAGTACACGGGGCCATCCCTAAGAACCCTAAAAAAAATTAGGTCTCGGGCGACATAAAAAACTCAGCACGAAATTTTGCTAAAAGGGGAATGAATTAATAATAAGACATTGACGATAAATTACAAGCCTTGAACTTGAGACCTCTATATTATATTAATCTATATTATATTAAGATGATTTTTCTAACTCCACTATCAAGATTTTAATGTATAATAAGCATATATATATATATATATATATATATATATATATATATATATATATATATATATATAAACATTTAAAAAAACTTTGGCCCTATCAGGAGAGACGGAACCACGAATTGGGTGCCATAATCAAATAGCTTAATAGTACAGGTTATATATAACCATTTTTTTAGTTTGGAGTGCCAACAGCCAATTTCAAATAGTTTAAATTATTAAGTTATTAATATACATGAGAGTTTTCATTTTTTTTAATTTATATGTACTTTGAAAGTTTATTTAATTTACATTAAGAAAACATCATGAATTTTTACTTACATTAAGGTTTAGATTAAATTTGAATTCTAAGTGTTGTTTGATTGTTGATTGCATAGTTGTGATTTGTTTATGGATTATTAGTCCAACAACGTTTCTAAAGATGAAAACTCGTAAGAAACCACTATAGAGAGTTTATTTTAATTTATAAAGACCATCGTATTTATATTATGTGTTTTTTAGATTGTAGTAACATCGTATTTATATTATGTGTTTTTTAGATTGTAGTAACATTTTTTATATTATTGTATTATATATTTATTGTCTAACATATGAATGTTTTTTTTTATTATTGTATGGTATAATATTTTTATTTATTATTGAGTAGGTAATGTGGATTAGAAGTTTAGAATATTGAATCCCTATGAGTAATAAGTTTTAACTAAGTCCAATTACGAATATGATCATGTAAAATCCATGTTAAAAACTTATAGTGTGAGTTATTCTATGTGAAAATGTGATATTGAGATATGGTGTTTAGCTATTGAGTTAAATGAGAATAATGATAAGCATTTCTGCCGACCCTAATCCAACCCGACCCTAATTGAAGCGAAAAAATTAATATGTTGAAACAAACAAATTAATAACCCTAAATGAAATTCCACTCCACAAAAAATATTTTTTGGGTCCGCCACTGCTTTTACTACTTCCTTTAATATATCTTTACATATAGGAGATACGTAGGTGTTCAAAAGTACATAAAACCTTCAAAATTACGTAAAACGACTAATGGATGTGATTTTAATTACTTATGATGCCATACTTTGAGCTCTCTAGGTGACACACACATCCTAAGTAATCAAATCTCGTATTGTTTCTGGACAAGTCTTAGACGATTTTGTTTATTTTACGACTGATGTACCTTTTCGGCTCATCTGCATTCCAACACACCATATTTTCGCAAAAAAAAAGAAAAAAAATGCATGATACAGCAAAATTGTTCAAGCGGGATGAGCGAACCCTCTTTACCCCTCCTTTCTTATACATACAGCATACTTACTGACTTACAGACACATTGTACCAAGTGAATGGTCTCACACTGTGTCAAAACCACAAGAACTTATTTATAGGTCCAAATAGCAGAGCTCTTGAGCCCTCTCTTATTTCCCCTTATTTCAAGATTTAGTTGGAACGCATGTACAAGCATTTATATGACGGCATATATGATCTTAAACTCAAAACCACATTTGATGGCGAGATATAATGAATGCATGAAAAGACAGAAAATCTTCACTTATAAACGCGTTTAATTAATTAAAGCTGAAAGTGAGTAGATATAACCACGTCCTGCAAATTAATTAAATAAAAACTAATGTGTAAATTAGAAGAAACATAGGAGGGACACAAAAAATAGTATAATTTCTTAATTAATTTGTTATATTTTTTGAGTGAGAGAATCAATAAGATATGGTGAGAAATATTGCAAATTCGATATGTTAAATTATGCAAACAGGTTAAAATGTGGCGAAAGAGAAAAGAGAAATGTTAGTTATTTGTCAAAGCATACAGGTTGGCGAGCATAATACATTAATTACATGTCTATAATTTCTGTACATGAGATTGCATAATTTAATATCTCAACTGTCTCGTTGAAATGATGTCCATTTGAATGCTTATATATACGACTGATCTTGTTATGCTACTTCACACACTTCCTTGCAAGTCATCACTAGATAATTAAAGAAGCTATATATAAATGATGGGTTCAAAGTTTTTACTCATTGCATTCGTTTGCTTAATAATTTGCACCAGTAACATAGCTGGTGCTAGAAATCTTTTTGAAAAGGAAAAGAAGACATTCAATGAGCATGGTGGGGGTATAAGTGGAGGAGTAGGATTGGGAGGTGGTGGTGGAGGAGGAATAGGAGGTGGTTTTGGTGGTGGTGGAGGAATAGGAGGAGGGATTGGTAAAGGTGGTGGTGGTGGAATTGGAGGTGGTTCTGGTGGCGGAATAGGAGGTGGTTCTGGTGGTGGTGGCGGAGTAGGAGGAGGGATTGGTAAAGGTGGTGGTGGTGGAATAGGAGGTGGTTCTGGGGGTGGTGGTGGATTAGGAGGAGGTTCTGGTGGTGGCGGCGGTGTAGGAGGAGGAGGAGGAGGGATTGGTAAAGGTGGTGGTGGAGGAATAGGAGGTGGTTCTGGTGGCGGGATAGGAGGTGGTTCTGGAGGTGGTGGTGGATTGGGAGGTGGTTCTGGAGGTGGTGGTGGATTAGGAGGTGGTTCTGGTGGTGGCAGCGGAATAGGAGGAGGGATTGGTAAAGGTGGTGGTGGTGGAATAGGAGGTGGTTCTGGTGGCGGAATAGGAGGTGGTGGTGGATTAGGAGGTGGTTCTGGTGGTGGTGGCGGAGTAGGAGGAGGGGTTGGTAAAGGTGGTGGTGGTGGAATAGGAGGTGGTTCTGGAGGTGGTGGTGGGTTAGGAGGTGGTTCTGGTGGTGGCAACGGAGTAGGAGGAGGAGGAGGGATTGGTAAAGGTGGTGGTGGTGGAATAGGAGGTGGTTCTGGTGGTGGTGGCGGAATAGGAGGAGGAGGAGGGATTGGTAAAGGTGGCGGTGGTGGAATAGGAGGTGGTTCTGGTGGAGGAATAGGAGGCGGTTCTGGTGGTGGTGGCGGAATAGGAGGTGGTGGTGGAGTAGGAGGAGGGATTGGCAAAGGTGGTGGTGGTGGTGGTGGAATTGGAGGTGGTTCTGGTGGCGGAATAGGAGGTGGTTCTGGAGGTGGTGGTGGATTAGGAAGTGGCTCTGGAGGAGGTGGTGGTTTTGGTGGTGGAACAGGAGGGGGATTTGGCGGTGGCATTGGTAAGGGTGGTGGTGGAGGCTTTGGAGGAGGTGCTGGTGCTGGAGGAGGAGTAGGTGGTGGGTTTGGAAATGGCGGTGAGAACTAAACCGAAACCTGGCATTGACATATGGCTTGTAACCATAAAAATCATTAGGATCAAATCGCTTTCTATAACCCATCTATTTATAACTAAACATGCATGCTACAATTTTATTATATATGTTAAATATGCATGTTTCCTATCTCTTTCTATGTATTACACGTCACATGAAATAATAAAGGTGTTTCTATTTAACCCGCTGTAAATAGTTGAACTCCATACTAAATGCACCTTGTCAAGAGAACCTTAAACAGTTAAGTCGTGGTTAATCAAACGTACATATATATATTTATGTATCACAAAATAGCATTTTTGCATGAATTTTTATTCATCATTCATATCAAACAAAAATAAGTTCCAGCTTATGTGTCTTTAGCAAATTCAACCTTAAATAACCGTAAAGTTTGAGATTAATGCCAATGCAACAAAAAGATGACAGAAGTTGAAGAAGAAATCCTAATAAACAAAAAGAATCTTTCATGATAACAAACTTCAATCCAAGTCTAACGATATAATTGTGTGTTGGTTAAATTTTAGCGGACAAAAGCACCATAAGTAACAAGAAAACATGGATCCCCTTAAATCCCATTGATCAAAATTCAAAATCCTTTTCCGCGGAAGGACACTTAGCAAAAGTAATCATGTCTTTATCATCATAAATGTTGTAATGTATAAAGTCCAAAGGGGCCCCCTTCCATGTGAAGAGACAAATTTACTATTAAACGACCAACGAACGTGGCTAACGGCGTACTAACGTGCCCACTGCCACAATGCATAACCATCCATCACCATTGTCTAAGATATCGATGGTTAAGACTTACGATCAAACAATGTTTCCAAAAAATGAATACGGTGTTGTTAGCTATCTAATCTTTGATGAGAAACTAACCAAAACTATGTGTTTTGACTTTTGATAAAATAACTAGAGATTAACCTGGTTTTTGTGGGACAACCTGATTTGTAAGGAAGATAGACCCGGTCATTATGGAATTGAGGGATGTCCTAATAATTAATATTTAGCAAGTGATGGGATTGGATACCGAATACACTATTCCGCATACCCAAACCCGGAATAACATCGCCATGCGGAAAGAGCTCATGCGCAGTGAACAGTCAAAGTACATTAATGACCAGTCAATGGTCATACCTTGGTCAAGACGGAAGTCATGCATGGTCAAACGCCATGCATGAATTAAGCCTTCAAGCATGTTGACTTAGAATTAAAGACGGTATTATGTTCCACCATTCCCATTAATTATGCTTTCCATATATCACCTCACTAACATAATTAAGGGTGATGGAGACAACTTAACCACGGTTAGGACTTGGGTAATGGTGGCATACGGACTCTCCTATAAAAGGGATCACATCCCCAATATGACAGGATACTTTCTACTGACCTGGAGAGCTATCACACTTGATAGTATCCCCATTCACCCCGTTTTTGTTATAAACAACTACCTTGTGTAGTCGTCTCCACACCCACATATTCACCCTTGTTTGCAGGTTCCTCTATCCATAGCTGTTAGTGAAGGATCAACCCTGTAGTAACTCCTAACCTTATCATCCCTGACCGGTGGTGAGGCTATTTGTTTCTTCATTGGCGCCATTCGTGGGACGTTTTAAAAATCTTTCAAACTAACAACATAGCTTTCTCAAAGGATGCAAACAACAATAACACTGCTGAAGTAGATGCCACAATCAACGACGAGATCCAGGATGTTACACCAAACACTATCACGAAGAATGTGGCTCAGAAGCAATCGGCTTCGACATTCCAGTTCCACCCCATCAAGGGAGGATCTACTGGAGGAAAGAAGAAACAAGACAACCTATCTCTGGTTGACCCGGACGAATGGTTGGCTCGACAAAATTCAAAGACAATCACTGAATATCAGAAGATGGTAATGAATCAAGCTAAACTTAACGTCCAAAAGACGTTAAGTTTCAACACAATAGAGGAAGATTCAGAATCTCCTCGTGATAACAACAATGGCCGTCGCACTAAAGGACCTCGTCAGGCGGTGCGTGGTGGAGACCGTGGTAGAAATACTCACGTTCAGGACCCCGCCAACCTGCATGAGGAACCAGACGACTATGAATCAGAAAATGAGGTACATCATGATTCTAATAAAAAGCAGAATTCTAAATCTGTTGCCAGCAGTCTGGCACCCAAAGATGATGACCTCTATGAGCCATACAGGCCGAAGACTTTTGCCGAAAGTGTAAGCTACCAAGCACCATTTGGAAATACGACGGTTTGCGTGATCCAGACGATCACTTACATGCTTTTGATTGCGCAGGCAACTCCAAGCTGTGGCTGGTGCAAGCCTGGTGCCATCTGTTCGTGCAAACGTTAACAGGGGCAGCCAGAGTCTGGTATGAAAGTTTGCCTGTAGGAATTCTGGTGGACTTCGATGATCTAATAAGAAAATTCAAGAACCACTTCTCTCATCTGCACAAACACAAGAAGGACAAAGCTCACATTCTCCTGTGTACGCGACACGAGAACAAATCACTAGAAGATTACATCGTCAGATATAACAAGGAAGCCCTCCAGCTAGGATGCGGAGAAGAACTTACCCGTGCAGCATTCATACACGGGGTAAGAAACGACGATTTGATGAAGTGCCTAACGGGAAAAGATGGCGTGCCGCAAGCTTGGGATGAAGTGATTGAGGCCGCCAAAGTGAACGCATCTTCCGAACGATCCTTTCCCTGAAACAAAAACACGCACCAAAGCAGCAGCCACCATCCATCCTCAAACAACAGAGGGAAGGGCAAACAGTCTGTCTGGTCTAGAATTTCAGGCACAGCGGAGGAAGGAAAATATTCCTCCGTGCAAGATGAACGAAACATGCTTAGCTCAAGAGGGCCCTGTGATCACAAAGGACACACAAAGAAGAATTACGAGTGGACACCACTGTCCAAAACGCCATCTGAGGTGTTAAAAACTGAACAAATTCAATTCCTGAAACCGCAAGAGCTCCGAGGTGACAGACGGAACTTGGATAGGTCCAAGTACTATGAGTATCATGAAGAACACGGACATATGATAGACAACTGTTATAGTCTGAAGATGGAAATAGAAAACGCCATAAAATCAGGGCAGTTAACGCACCTTGTGAAGAACATGCGGAGAAAGCAGAGGGACAACATGGAGGGAGGCGAACCCTCTCAGAAAAAGATACGCAATCTCAATGCGCATCACGTGTATAGCACATCGCGCAATACATGCAATATGATCCATAGAAACGCAAGTCACAAACGCACCTTTACGGAGACAAGAGATGATTCATGGAAAGAAGAACAAGTGATTATGCCAAGAGTAAAGGGCGGGGCTTCATCCAAAGCATCACTGATCATCTCAGGCGTTGTTGGCCATTATCGAACAGGATATATGTTCTTGGACAATGGCAGTAGCACCGACATTATGTACCAGCAATGTTTCGACCAGCTGGACGATGATGACAAAAGAAGAATATTACCAGCAACAGAGCCAATTTCGGGCTTTATCCATGAAACAATTTACCCACTGGGTATGCTCACTTTCCCGGTAACACTATCAGACGGAAAGCACTCGCGCACTGAAACGTGCGACTTTACAGTTCTTCCCGTTATTTCCTCGCATGACATCCTACTAGGGCGAGAAGGATTGGCAAAGTTCCACTGCAACGCATCCACGCCACATCAGATAGCAGGTATCCCTACGCGAACAGGAGTCGCATTTATCCGCGGAAACAAAACATGTCACACAACAGAAGTGCCGAGGCCCGCAAAAAAAACAAAACCAACTGTCATAACCGAACCGGAAAAATGGGTTATTAACCCTGCATTCCCGGAACAGACAGTTGTCATCGGCCAGGAAATCTCTGACTCCATTCGCACTCATTTGAAGCAACTGCTAACAAAGAACATGAATATCTTTGCTTTTAAGACAACAGACATGGTTGGTGTCCCGCGTCACATCACGGAGCACAAGTCAACGTCTACAAAAACGCCGAGCCAGTTGCCCAGAAGAAGCGCAGCATGGGGATATAAAAAACAAAGGCGATGAATGAACAAGTGATGGAACTCTTGAAGGTCGGTATCCTCCGCAAGAGCAAATACCAAACTTGGGTGCCAAACACAGTCATGGTAGGAAAATCCAATGGCACCTGGCGCATGTGTGTCGATTACAAAGACCTGAACAAGGCTTGCCCAAAAGATTGTTACCCACTACCCGAAATTGACCTGAAAGTCGATTCTTTGGCACCCTACAGGTTTAAATGCTTCCTGGACGCTTACAATGGCTATCATCAAATTCAGATGGCCAAAGAGGACGAAGACAAGACAGTATTCCGCACAAACATGGGCACCTTCTGCTACACCAAGATGCCGTTCGGGCTAAAAAACGCAGGGGCAACATACCAGCGTTTAATGGACACCGCGTTTGTAAAACAAATCGGTGTAAATTTGGAGGTGTACGTTGATGACCTGGTGATAAAAAGCAGAGAAGAAGACCAGATGTTAATTGACATTCAAAAAACCTTTGATCAATTACGCAGTGTGCGGATGAAACTTAACCCGGGAAAATGTTCCTTCGGGATGGAAGAGGGAAAATTCCTCAGAGTCGTTGTAACAAAAGATGGTTTCCGGCCCAACCCGGATAAAGTACAAGCAATCGAGCGAATGCCATCCCCATCTTCAGTCAAAGAAGTCCAAACTTTGATGGGGCGACTTGTAGCTTTGAACAGATTTCTGTCAAACTACGCGTCTAAATCCTTCCCCTTCGTGGACACACTCAAGAATTGCTTGAAGAAATCAAACTTCAACTGGACTGAAGAGGCAGAAGCAGCGTTTCAAGACATGAAGAAGTGTTTGAGCAATCTGCCAACACTCACTACTCCGCTACCAAAAGAACCACTTACCCTATACTTGTCTGTCACGGATAAGGCAATAGGTGCGGTGCTTATGGTCGATAGAAAGGGGGTACAAACCCCGATATAATATGCCAGCCGTATGCTGCTCGACGCAGAAACCCGCTACTCAACAATGGAAAAGTTGGTTCTCGCGCTAGTCCATGCTTCGAGAAGACTGCGCAATACTTTCAAGGGCATCCGATCAATGTCCTCACAGACTTCCGCATCGACAAGATCTTGCGCAAACCAGAACTTTCTGGACGTTTGGCCAAATGGGCAATAGAATTGGGCGAACACTCAATCTCATACAAAGCAAGGCCTTCCTTCAAGGGACAAATCCTTGCAGATTTCATAGCGGAAGTCCCAGCAGACAAAGTTGAAGAATGTACAAAAGAGTCATCTTCAAAATCAACTTCGCCTGATGAGACTCAAATATGGAAACTATTCACTGACGGCGCTTGCAATGACGAAGGGGCAGGCGCAGGTTTACGTATGATAACTACGGAAGGAAAAGAGTACACCTACGCAATACGGGTCGACTTCCAAACAACTAACAACGAGGCAGAATATAAAGCATTGATCGCAGGCTTTCGTATTGCTAAAAAGATGGGCGCTCAATACATCGAAGCCCATGTTGATTCAATGTTAGTCGCCAATCACATCGATAGCTCATATGAAGCCAGAGAGTCATCCATGATTTTATACTTGCAGCACACCAAAGTGCTGATGAATAGTTTCCTCCAATGCAAAGTAACCCACGTGCGCAGAAGCTAGAACAAGCCAGCAGATGCTTTAAGCAAAATAGTGTCAAACGCATTTGATCATATGGCGAAAGACGTACGAGTCGAGGTGCTGACCAAGCCATCTGTGCCGCA
Organism: Ambrosia trifida; assembly: GCA_028751855.1. Lineage (NCBI taxonomy): Eukaryota > Viridiplantae > Streptophyta > Magnoliopsida > Asterales > Asteraceae > Ambrosia > Ambrosia trifida. The sequence goes on from CM054122.1 coordinate 67,182,029, forward strand.
AAAGCAAGTGAACGTGGTTCAGACAGGAAAGGAATCTTGGATCACCCCCATAATGGCCTTCCTGACCAATGGCATCCTCCCATCAAACAAAGGGGAAGCAAGGAAGCTACAACACAAGGCCTTACATTATGAGGTCGCCGATGGTATCTTATACCGACGATCTTATCTTGGACCATTGCTCAGATTTGTAGATTCCGCAGAGGCCACATACTTAATAAAAGACATTCACAAAGGCACGTGTGGATTGCACGCAGGACCTCAAATGGTCATCGCCAAACTCATGAACGCTGGATACTATTGGCCTGGAATGCACCTCGACGCATTAAGAGAGCTGCGCAAATGTGACGCCTGCCAACGGCATGCGCCTGGCACACTTAGACCAAAGAATAACTTGATACCAGTCACCACAGCATGGCCATTCCAAAAATGGGCCATTGATCTAGTGGGACCTTTCCCTACGGCGCCAGGCAACGTCAAATACTTAGTGGTCTCCATTGATTACTTTACTAAATGGGTGGAAGCGAAGACGTTAGCCACAATTGATGGGCGCAACATTAAGAAATTTATATGGGAATTTATCATCTGCAGATTTGGTCTACCACTGGAAATTGTAAGCGACAATGGAACGCAGTTTGCGGACCAACACTTACAAGAATGGCTCTCTTCAATGAAAATCAAACAGATATTTACTTCAGTAGCGCATCCTCAAGGCAATGGCCAGGTAGAGCGCGCAAACAGAAGTATCGTCGAAGGCATTAAAACACGCCTGGGAACAAGACGTAGCGGCTGGGTAGATGAATTACCCCATGTCCTTTGGGCTCACCGCACACTTTCCAAAACTAGTACTGGGGAAACACCGTTCAGCCTAACATATGGAACTGAAGCGGTAATCCCAACAAAGGTCACGCATCCGTCCCCAAGAGTTTTGCTCGCGCAAAAAACTGACAATGATAAAGAGCTGAGGATGAACCTAGACTTACTAGATGAACGCTGAGATTCGGTCTGTGTTCGAGAAGCCTCATACAAGAGATAGTTAGAAAAATACTACAATGCGCGGGTCAAAGAACAATCTTTCCGCGTTGGCGATTTCGTTTTCCGCAATAATGAAGCTTCAAATGCGGAAAAACCAGGAAAGCTTGCTCTAACTTGGGAAGGACCTTACAAAATCCAAGAGGTACTGGGAAAAGGAGCATACGCTCTGGAACGCCTAGATGGTTCGCCAATACCACGTACTTGGAATGCAGCGCAACAACGCATATGCTACATGTAACCTGCTATTTCATGATTTTGTAATAAGGACTTTATGTCCAACGTCATTTATATTACAAAAAAGCATTTATCATACAAGCTATTGTTCGACAGTACAACCTACAAACCCAATACGTAGATTGTTGCTACACATACAAAAAAGGGGGTCAATACAAAAACAAACTATACCCCATAGACATGATGATTCAACAGCAATTTCAAAAGACTTTACTTATAATATACACATAAGGGCTTCAACATACTGGAAACACACATTAACCTCTAACCTTCCTGGTTTTAGCCTTGGTTACATCCCCTAACTCTGACAACTTCTTCATCTTCAACGGCTGCCCATCAGAAGTGCCTTGATCATCCAAATTATCAGGCCGCATGTCTTCTTGGGACAACAAGTGTTCACAATATTCGGCTAAACGATCAAGAGCATCCGTCGAAGGCTGATCACGACTAGGATGCTGAGATAGCCTCATCATCCTTGTAATGCTAATCTCTCCATGACACCAAGATTGTTATTGGAAGAGTTAGTCGCCATTTTTCCAGAAAGTATGGTGCAATTTTTTAAGCATGTAAATAATGGAGAAGATGAAAGATACACTTACTATATATAGAGGAGAGAGGTTATGGCCATTAATTACTATTAATGGTAACCACTCGATTACCCTAGGGAAGTGTGACAGTCGCCCTGACAATCGCCGACACAACCGTCACATCAATCATGAAGTAATCTGACAGACACTTGTGTCAGGAAACGAAGATGACATCACCAAATGATTAGCACACACATGTGTAAAACAAAGGATACGTTACATTAGTTCTACAATAAGAAAAGTGAAATAAATTGTTCATCAGAAAAGTTACAAGCAAAGACAAGGAAAGGAATAAATCACTCAACCAAGATTCAAATACTGAGATATATCATCAGCATTAGAACCTTCTACACGCTTGTCGCTGGCCGCGGATGATGTCCCGGCCCCACCATCAGTAGCAACTGCTTTGGCCTTCTCCTCTCTTTGCGCTTTTTCTGCAATTTCCACACCAAGGCGATCTGATTTGATAAAATAATTGTGCAATTCACCTGCGGGGTCATCAGTCTTCATACAAGCCTCCAGTAGCTCGAATACTTCAAATTTCAAATTCTCATAATCGTCATAGGCCTTCATCAAATCATCGTCATACAACTCGTTCTCGTACGGACCGGCTTCCTTCTCCTTACCATCCGCATGATGGCAAAAGCCTTCGCAAAAACCCAATTTCAATCCCTGCTTCACGGAGGTGCTGGAAATGCGGGCAATCACCTCTGTCAGCGTAGGATCATTCCAGACACGCTTAAATATCTGCATGACAAAACTATTACATCAAAAATTGAAACAATCAATAATAAGTTATGCAAAAGGGGATTTATAGCTTACTCCAGCGACACCATCGCTCATCAACCAAGCAATCCTCTCATTGGCAGCAACGGCCATGTCAGTGGCTTGTCCAAACAAAGCTTGCACCTTGTCCAACTCCAACTTTGCCTGTGAGCAAGAAGACTCCGCCAAAGTCTTTTCTTCCTGATGCTTGGAATTCTCTAACACCGGATCTTTTATTTTGGTCTCCGCATCAGACAATGAGGTGGTCGCCTTGAGAAGATCATCATGCTGAGCATTGTACTTCTGGATAGTATCGGCAAGTTCCGCCTGCTTCTCTTCATAAGATTTCTGGCTTTGCTCCATTTCCTTCTTCAGACGAGCATTCTCAAGCTTCAAATTCTCAATAGTGGAGCGCAAAAGCTCAGTTTCTTGATTCATCCTCTTACAAGCAACGGACCAGGACTTGGAGGCTTCAGCCTTATCCTTCGTTACCTTGTCCATCTCTTTAACAGCATCATGAGCCACTTTCTTGTGATGCTCAATCTCCGACTGAATCTCATAACGAGCGCGTTGAAATTCTTCTTCGCGCCTCAGCAAACTGGCTTCTGAATCTTTCAGATTTTGATAATCTCGCAGAAATTCGTTTTCACGCCTGATAAGAGAACAAAGGCTGCTCATACCCAATGAGAGATTCATCGCCATATCAATGAACAGAGATCGCCGATCAACACTATCTTGATAATCGTGCTCGGCAGGAGGAACAGATAACATGACAAACTCCTACGCATCAAGCGCATTTGTAAATCGAGTAGTATCAAGAATGTCCCAACGCGGCTGATATAGCCTTGGCGAGTCCACTTCACGCGAGGAATACATTCTTCGCCGGTGACCAGTCTGACCGGAACTATCACCACCACCTGCAGAGGCCTCCCTATAAACCACAGTAGAGTCCACTACTATGCGCATAAAGCTGGAAGGGTTCTCACCAACAACTTCATTTCCCTTCCCTTTCTCAAGAGCAACTTCGAATCCCTGCGAAGAACTCGGCTCTTGTACTTGCTTCAGTGATGGGTCAGGGCAATCAACATTCAAATTTGGAGTTGCGGACTCATCCACTTTCTTTCCCGCATCCTTATCAGCATCAATCACCAAGTCATCTGGGGTGGGCTCAATCTGTGTTGCCACATTCTCCTTCACAGCCACCTCAGCAACCTTGACGGAAGTTGTATCCTTTGTCGAATCCGCAGCCACGCCAACATTCTCAATAGGCTGGTCAGACGAAGATACCTTCCCCAACACAGTAGTAGATTGCTTCATGCGAGATTCTGCAAAGGGATGTTGTCCTACATAAAAAGCTATTCACAATATTACAAGACATATCATTTAAAATACGCAAAACGGAAACAAAAATATACATACCAGACAAGTGCCTTAACGTCTTCATAGGAAGATTCTCATGCACTGGTGGAGGCTTCACAGGAACTTCAAGCTTATCACTCGTTGGCCAAGAAAATGGTTTAAAAACATCAACCGGAACCGTCGCAATAGGCTCCGGACACAACATACTGACCGCTTCTCCCGACGACTGAGGGATTTGAACCTGTTTCTGATTCAACTCTGTAACCCTTTGCTGGTATAACTCTTTGGTAACACTCTCTGACTAGCGGACAGGAGAAGAGCGCCTAGCGCGTTTATGCTCTAACTCTGAGTCCGACTCTGTTAATTCTTCATCTACCTCCTCAACGATAATGGGAGCAGCCGGCGGTTTGGTTTTCTTACTTTCTATGGCACGCTTCCTAGATGTACCCGTGCCTGGTGCGGAAAGCACATCTGTATACATTAAACTATGTGTGAGGAATTAATAAAGGAGTTATAAAGACTAACCAACAGGTTTCTGGCGCTCAGAAGTAACTTCCTCGACATCAATTACGGCCTTTCTGCGGAGTTGTATACCCGCACCTACCACGAAGAATGCGCTAAATCAGTACGCAGGATGCGTACCTACTACGCTTCCTTCGCGCCATAAAGAAACTTATCAATAATAAAAGAAATGGACGGGATTAATAACCTGTTCTGTCATATGATCGATGTCGTTGGGTCAATAAAAAATATGAGGAAATAGTAGTATGTGGAAGTTGAGTCGTCTCCACAGGGAATTGGTGGAAAGAGTAGTTTTGTAACGTTACTATTAACCTAAACCAAAGTGCATTGTTTTTGCTTTGAACTTTAAAGAAAACGAATTTAAGACTTGTAACAATTATATTAAAGAAGTAATCCCCTCCAGGCTTCCGGTTAATGATCCACCCTACTCTTGTTTAAATGATTGGATACTACATAGACATAGTTTTGTTGGACGGTTCAAATCAAGTGATAACCGAACACAAGTTTTTAATAATAACCTGTACAATTCAATTACCAACCCACAAGTATCACTTACCCTCCCAATTATCAAACTACTCACGATGCAAGAAAAACCGAATGTGAATGATAACAAGATAAGCAATTGAAAACAAGTGAATCATTTAAATGATAAAAACCACAAATATTCTTCAACTAAATGAAAAACAATCCATAAACCAAATCAAAAAAGAGTTAAGGTTTCACAATTAAACCATACACCCGGAGGTGATTACCACTCATGATAACAAGAAACAACTCAAAAGTATGAATAATTATACCGAACATGTTGATGGAAACTGAAAGAATGGATGAATGATGATGAACAATGGTGTTTGTAGCTTCAAAAGTCTCCAAAAGAAGGTTAATTTTCGTGCATAAGGGCTTAGGAGGCTGCTAGGTTTGATAAAAATCATTTTATTACCTTTCCTTGTCACACCCCGACTTTTCCCCAAATCGATTGTGACGTTTGGTAACTTCGCCACGCAGCGGAAAGTTGCATCTAAGACTCTTACTTCCTGAACGCCAATTCTAACCCTCAAGGATCCCCGATCCCAAGACGTCGCCCACTCCAACCGTACCGTTACCAAAGCTTAAACCTGAAAGACATGCTTAAAAAGTCAACATAAAGCTGGTGAGTTCATAAGTTTGCGAAACCAAAAGTTAAGTTTAATCCAAAATCATTTCAACCGAAATCTATGTAGTCCAAACCCAGGAACTAGTTGTGTAACCCCAAACCAGGGAATAAAGTTATGTTATTCCAAACCAGGAATAAAGTTTTACAAAAACATTTCCATAAGTTTTGAAAGCCATCATGTTATCACTATGTTAGAAATGATAGCGTTAGCTAGACGCATGAATAATACTACTACGACCGGAAACCATTACAGACAACGATATATGATTTTGCCCGAAACGATTATGCACTACCATTCCTCGGTAGCGTTATGACCGAGACAATATGCACCCACCCGGCTCCCAGCCGATGGGTGGGGTCTGTCAGTCCCAATAGATCTATCCACATTTCCCCCGTTATGCTATCCAGCATATTCATGGTTTCCCCGGGACTTTACGTATCGTATAGCACAAATGAATTTAACACTAGTATAACATGATAATTTATGAAATATGTATAAAGCATGTGTCTCCCCCGAAATATAAAAACGTAAAGTGGGGCCGTGAAACTCACGCAACCCATTTGATTTCCCATGTACGATTTTTCAAAGTGTTTGAAATGTTAAACTTTTCCCAAAACTTGATCACTTTAATTTCATTAGATTTTCATAAAAGAAGCATGTCTTCCCCCTGAAAGCATTTATAAAACGATAAAAAGTGGGGTCATGAACTCACCTTAATTTCCATGCTAAGCTAGCAAACAAGCCTGAAACCTCGACCGACTTCCTCGTGCCCTAATTACCAATAGAGGACACCTTAACAGTCTATCACACATAAGCCTAGCTTATTAACCGCTTATAAGATAGCCTACTCGACTGTCTAGACTCGTGTGTACCAACACGAGTTTTAAATACGTTTCAACTCGACGAACCGATCATGACTTAACTTAATTCACATATTCAACATAGCACCCAAGTTGCACCCTTGTCGCTATTTGTGTATAAACCATGTTGGACTAGTACCCCGAAACGTATAATTATCCTGAATCGTAGCTCGTCTCGCAAATCATGTAAATGTATTTGCTTTGCGTAATTATATTTTAGAAAATACCCTTTGAGAAATTACAAACTTAGTTATTAAACCGATCAATAACATTTGTTACTTCTTCCCAAATATTGTTTGAAAATCATTTTTATCGTTACGAATAAACAGACCTTGAAAGCATTTCGATTTGTTTGTCCAAACACTTAGGGGAATTTATTTATAAAAATAGTAGTTCGTTACGTTTTGATTTTATAAAATTTGGGCAGAGTTTCCTCTGTTTTTGTACAAACCAGACAACACCCGTTGTCTACAATTTTCCCCAAAATCAACTTTCAAACACAATTCGTCAAGTCCTTTTATCCACAACTTCGATTCACGAGACTGTATACGTTTCGTCACATATGTATAGTTATATATATATATATATATATAGCAATATATATAATATAGTCTGACGATATAGTCCAATGTTATTTAGTCCGATGTTCAATATCATAAGTGACGTTAAGTTAACCATTTACCAAATCGTTCGATATATAATATAATTACCGTTTATTATTATTATTATTCGGTCCGTTCGCGAGTTAAAACTATTCTATCCATATCAATATATTTATAAATATATAATATTCATAAATATATAATATTTACAAATATACAATATTTATAAATATATAACATCTACAAATAATAACGAATGTGAACTCAAGTATACCGAATCGTACGCGCGCGTCTCGTTCTACGTGGTAGCCGGTACCGAGCCGTTTGACCAGATCTGAGCCGAGCATAAAAACGAACACGAACTGACCGCTTGTCATAATCGAACCACCAATTGAGCCACTACAACCGGGCCACAAACTCGACCCAAGTCCCGAACCCGAACCATAGTAAACCCGGACCTGACCACACCAGACCCGTACTGAATCTGTTCCCGGACACGACCCGGACCTGACCACACCAGACCCGAGACCCAAACAGAACAACAACCATAACCTTAACCTGACCCAGACCCGAGCCCCAATCAGACCCAAACGCTACCGGATTCGGACCAAATAACCATAACCGACCTGAACCCGAGCCCTACCAGAGCCGAACACCATCTGCCTCGCTGTCATCCTTCTGAATCAACACCAACCACGACCAATCCAGCCCTGAACACCATAATCGGACAACATGCAGCCCGAACCACCATCCTACTCGGCTGTCACCTCAACCCGCCGCCGTCGCCTTCCTTAACCACAACCATAACCTGGCCCAAATAACCAAACCACTATCATCTCGACTGCTCACCACCACCAAACCCGCTTCTGGTGATGTGTGTTGTTGTGTTTAGGGGTCGCCGCCCCTGTGTCTGCCCATTCCGGGGCTGCTGAGACACGCCGCCTTCAATAACCAACCCCTCCCCTTGATAATCATCGCGTCGCTGCTGCTGTTGTTTGTTGGAGTTGCGCCGCCACCACCCAAGCTTGGTGGTGGCCGGCGGTTCTTGTTACAGGAGCGAGGGAGAGGAGGGCAGGAGGGAGAGAGAGACGAAAGAGAGAGAGGGTAGAGAGAGGGAAGGTGTGCGTTTTAGAGAGAGAGTAGAGAGAGGTTGCAGAGATTTGAGGAGGGGGGGGGGTGTTTGGCTGCGGGAAGATGAAGGGGAAGGAGAAGAGCTCCCCTTTTATAGTTAGGGTTAGGGTTAGGTGGGTTATTACCGCGTATCGAACTCGTTTTAAACGTAAACGTCTCGGTTTCATTCTAGGCCTGATAATTAATTATAAAAAGTAGTCGGTTTTGTTCGAAATACAAAACCGAGCAAAAATATAAATATTTTCGACGTCCGATGCGTGTTTTCAGAACACGCGTTTAAATCGCGTTAATTAAATCGGTCGCAGTTTGGATTGTAAAAACGGCCAGTAAACTCCCGAAACTTAATAATTAACAATATTTAGAATAAATTTTTAATTTTAATAATAAAAATCACGTCGGTGTAGATCGGAAGTTGTCGGGTGTCACATCCTCCCCATGTTACAGAAATTTTGTCCTCAAAATTTGAGGTAGGATATCATCCAAGAACCAACGGTAATACAACAAAACAGTCAACGAACTTGCTGATACAAATGGCACGAAATAAAGTTTCAGAACCAACTGGATGCAAAGTGTAAACAATAACTTTATCAACAAATACTATTGGCGCACCTCAAACGAAATAACTTGTGCAACAACATTCTCATTACACGCCGCAGGGTGTGTTTGGATTTAAGGTAATAACAAACAAGTTGATGAAAGTGAGACATGTCAATAAAAATCATTCATTATTCCAAGTCGATTGAATATTCACCGCAAGGTGCTGTATCAAATTCCAACAATTCGATTCAACTGAATTGTCGACTTCAAAGAAACTCATCGACGAAGTATCAAAGGATTCATTGCCCACAATGGCCTGACATAGCAAGACTAGAAGACGAACATTACGAGCAACGTAATGATAAAACAAATCATTAATGAGAAAAACTTTTTTTTTTTTTGATGCGAAGCCCTACAATGGACCTTCACAGGTTTAAAGAATTCAAACATATAACAATTGACACGTGTACAAAAGGCGTGTCTAATTTGGTGAAAAGAATAAGGAATCAACAAAAATTAAATTCCTTTATGATTGAATGTTGAAGGCCACGAATACAAAAGAAGAGAGATGTAAATCGTACTCAAAAGATATAACTAGGTTCTACAACATGAACCTTAGAAGCTCAAGAAACAAGATCATCAAGATCTTAAACTGGTTTAGAAAAGCAAGGTCACAAATGACACGAACATGGGAGAATTGGCAATCACGTCCGTACAACAAAATAATGAAAAACCCTTATCCATTATTTATATATATAAATATATATACAACACATAGGATACCCTCATGATAGAATTTCTTAGAACTATCAGGTGCCTGTAAATTCGCAATAACGTGACGTCTGCGTTATCGAAAATTTACCTCACCAGATCATCCTATTAACCTCCATCATAAGTTGTATCACGAGCACTCGTCACATTCATATCATAACACGTATATATATACAACATAATATAATGTTCGTCGTGTGCGCCACCTTTCCGAGTGCTCTTCCCGTCCGCATTCCCGCTTCACAGCATCATCAGCAAAACGAGGTGCCTCATCAAGACGCCTTCGGCCCAACCCGACCTTGATGACATAGCATACTCCGAACCAGGGATGTGAGACCGCAGATGCTGCAACGATCCCTTTGCCAACTCGTCCAACTAACGCGACACGTGTGAGCGTTCTAGATACGTCCAAGCTTGAGTCGACAACCATTGGCGGTACGTATTATTAACAAAACGTACTTATATATACCCTACGTAAATGCACACGATATATAAGCAAGTAAATTATTCCTCATACCAAGAAACAATGACTCCGCTAACTCTATGTGAATAACCACTTTGATATCTAAAGCGATGACTCGCCAGTCACCAGTGAGGTATGCCTAACCACCACGTTTTATTATCCTTTCTATATACCATTATAGAAAAATACTGACTATTCACATAAGAAAAGTATATGTTTCTTACGACGAAGAAATGTACGTTGAGCTAGTGTAACACACCACTAGTCATGTCACTGCTTTGGCAACGGTTGGAATTTCAGTTCCTAGGCGTTCATGCTAAATATTGTCTTAGAAGTTTTGGTCCCTATCTCAAAACAAACTCAGGTTAAAGCCTAGATATCTATACAGACACCTAGTTCGCTAAAACCTATGGCTCTGATACCAAACTGTCACACCCCGACTTTTCCCCAAATCGATTGTGACGTTTGGTAACTTCGCCACGCAGCGGAAAGTTGCATCTAAGACTCTTACTTCCTGAACGCCAATTCTAACCCTCAAGGATCCCCGATCCCAAGACGTCGCCCACTCCAACCGTACCGTTACCAAAGCTTAAACCTGAAAGACATGCTTAAAAAGTCAACATAAAGCTGGTGAGTTCATAAGTTTGCGAAACCAAAAGTTAAGTTTAATCCAAAATCATTTCAACCGAAATCTATGTAGTCCAAACCCAGGAACTAGTTGTGTAACCCCAAACCAGGGAATAAAGTTATGTTATTCCAAACCAGGAATAAAGTTTTACAAAAACATTTCCATAAGTTTTGAAAGCCATCATGTTATCACTATGTTAGAAATGATAGCGTTAGCTAGACGCATGAATAATACTACTACGACCGGAAACCATTACAGACAACGATATATGATTTTGCCCGAAACGATTATGCACTACCATTCCTCGGTAGCGTTATGACCGAGACAATATGCACCCGCCCGGCTCCCAGCCGACGGGTGGGGTCTGTCAGTCCCAATAGATCTATCCACATTTCCCCCGTTATGCTATCCAGCATATTCATGGTTTCCCCGGGACTTTACGTATCGTATAGCACAAATGAATTTAACACTAGTATAACATGATAATTTATGAAATATGTATAAAGCATGTGTCTCCCCCGAAATATAAAAACGTAAAGTGGGGCCGTGAAACTCACGCAACCCATTTGATTTCCCATGTACGATTTTTCAAAGTGTTTGAAATGTTAAACTTTTCCCAAAACTTGATCACTTTAATTTCATCAGATTTTCATAAAAGAAGCATGTCTTCCCCCTGAAAGCATTTATAAAACGATAAAAAGTGGGGTCATGAACTCACCTTAATTTCCATGCTAAGCTAGCAAACAAGCCTGAAACCTCGACCGACTTCCTCGTGCCCTAATTACCAATAGAGGACACCTTAACAGTCTATCACACATAAGCCTAGCTTATTAACCGCTTATAAGATAGCCTACTCGACTGTCTAGACTCGTGTGTACCAACACGAGTTTTAAATACGTTTCAACTCGACGAACCGATCATGACTTAACTTAATTCACATATTCAACATAGCACCCAAGTTGCACCCTTGTCGCTATTTGTGTATAAACCATGTTGGACTAGTACCCCGAAACGTATAATTATCCTGAATCGTAGCTCGTCTCGCAAATCATGTAAATGTATTTGCTTTGCGTAATTATATTTTAGAAAATACCCTTTGAGAAATTACAAACTTAGTTATTAAACCGATCAATAACATTTGTTACTTCTTCCCAAATATTGTTTGAAAATCATTTTTATCGTTACGAATAAACAGACCTTGAAAGCATTTCGATTTGTTTGTCCAAACACTTAGGGGAATTTATTTATAAAAATAGTAGTTCGTTACGTTTTGATTTTATAAAATTTGCGCAGAGTTTCCTCTGTTTTTGTACAAACCAGACAACACCCGTTGTCTACAATTTTCCCCAAAATCAACTTTCAAACACAATTCGTCAAGTCCTTTTATCCACAACTTCGATTCACGAGACTGTATACGTTTCGTCACATATGTATAGTTATATATATATATATATATAGCAATATATATAATATAGTCCGACGATATAGTCCAATGTTATTTAGTCCGATGTTCAATATCATAAGTGACGTTAAGTTAACCATTTACCAAATCGTTCGATATATAATATAATTACCGTTTATTATTATTATTATTCGGTCCGTTCGCGAGTTAAAACTATTCTATCCATATCAATATATTTATAAATATATAATATTCATAAATATATAATATTTACAAATATACAATATTTATAAATATATAACATCTACAAATAATAACGAATGTGAACTCAAGTATACCGAATCGTACGCGCGCGTCTCGTTCTACGTGGTAGCCGGTACCGAGCCGTTTGACCAGATCTGAGCCGAGCATAAAAACGAACACGAACTGACCGCTTGTCATAATCGAACCACCAATTGAGCCACTACAACCGGGCCACAAACTCGACCCAAGTCCCGAACCCGAACCATAGTAAACCCGGACCTGACCACACCAGACCCGTACTGAATCTGTTCCCGGACACGACCCGGACCTGACCACACCAGACCCGAGACCCAAACAGAACAACAACCATAACCTTAACCTGACCCAGACCCGAGCCCCAATCAGACCCAAACGCTACCGGATTCGGACCAAATAACCATAACCGACCTGAACCCGAGCCCTACCAGAGCCGAACACCATCTGCCTCGCTGTCATCCTTCTGAATCAACACCAACCACGACCAATCCAGCCCTGAACACCATAATCGGACAACATGCAGCCCGAACCACCATCCTACTCGGCTGTCACCTCAACCCGCCGCCGTCGCCTTCCTTAACCACAACCATAACCTGGCCCAAATAACCAAACCACTATCATCTCGACTGCTCACCACCACCAAACCCGCTTCTGGTGATGTGTGTTGTTGTGTTTAGGGGTCGCCGCCCCTGTGTCTGCCCATTCCGGGGCTGCTGAGACACGCCGCCTTCAATAACCAACCCCTCCCCTTGATAATCATCGCGTCGCTGCTGCTGTTGTTTGTTGGAGTTGCGCCGCCACCACCCAAGCTTGGTGGTGGCCGGCGGTTCTTGTTACAGGAGCGAGGGAGAGGAGGGCAGGAGGGAGAGAGAGACGAAAGAGAGAGAGGGTAGAGAGAGGGAAGGTGTGCGTTTTAGAGAGAGAGTAGAGAGAGGTTGCAGAGATTTGAGGAGGGGGGGGGGGTGTTTGGCTGCGGGAAGATGAAGGGGAAGGAGAAGAGCTCCCCTTTTATAGTTAGGGTTAGGGTTAGGTGGGTTATTACCGCGTATCGAACTCGTTTTAAACGTAAACGTCTCGGTTTCATTCTAGGCCTGATAATTAATTATAAAAAGTAGTCGGTTTTGTTCGAAATACAAAACCGAGCAAAAATATAAATATTTTCGACGTCCGATGCGTGTTTTCAGAACACGCGTTTAAATCGCGTTAATTAAATCGGTCGCAGTTTGGATTGTAAAAACGGCCAGTAAACTCCCGAAACTTAATAATTAACAATATTTAGAATAAATTTTTAATTTTAATAATAAAAATCACGTCGGTGTAGATCGGAAGTTGTCGGGTGTCACATCCTCCCCATGTTACAGAAATTTTGTCCTCAAAATTTGAGGTAGGATATCATCCAAGAACCAACGGTAATACAACAAAACAGTCAACGAACTTGCTGATACAAATGGCACGAAATAAAGTTTCAGAACCAACTGGATGCAAAGTGTAAACAATAACTTTATCAACAAATACTATTGGCGCACCTCAAACGAAATAACTAGTGCACCAACATTCTCATTACACGCCGCAGGGTGTGTTTGGATTTAAGGTAATAACAAACAAGTTGATGAAAGTGAGACATGTCAATAAAAATCATTCATTATTCCAAGTCGATTGAATATTCACCGCAAGGTGCTGTATCAAATTCCAACAATTCGATTCAACTGAATTGTCGACTTTAAAGAAACTCATCGACGAAGTATCAAAGGATTCATTGCCCACAATGGCCTGACATAGCAAGACTAGAAGACGAACATTACGAGCAACGTAATGATAAAACAAATCATTAATGAGAAAAAAAAATTTTTTTTTTGATGCGAAGCCCTACAATGGACCTTCACAGGTTTAAAGAATTCAAACATATAACAATTGACACGTGTACAAAAGGCGTGTCTAATTTGGTGAAAAGAATAAGGAATCAACAAAAATTAAATTCCTTTATGATTTAATGTTGAAGGCCACGAATACAAAAGAAGAGAGATGTAAATCGTACTCAAAAGATATAACTAGGTTCTGCAACATGAACCTTAGAAGCTCAAGAAACAAGATCATCAAGATCTTAAACTGGTTTAGAAAAGCAAGGTCACAAATGACACGAACATGGGAGAATTGGCAATCACGTCCGTACAACAAAATAATGAAAAACCCTTATCCATTATTTATATATATAAATATATATACAACACATAGGATACCCTCATGATAGAATTTCTTAGAACTATCAGGTGCCTGTAAATTCGCAATAACGTGACGTCTGCGTTATCGAAAATTTACCTCACCAGATCATCCTATTAACCTCCATCATAAGTTGTATCACGAGCACTCGTCACATTCATATCATAACACGTATATATATACAACATAATATAATGTTCGTCGTGTGCGCCACCTTTCCGAGTGCTCTTCCCGTCCGCATTCCCGCTTCACAGCATCATCAGCAAAACGAGGTGCCTCATCAAGACGCCTTCGGCCCAACCCGACCTTGATGACATAGCATACTCCGAACCAGGGATGTGAGACCGCAGATGCTGCAACGATCCCTTTGCCAACTCGTCCAACTAACGCGACACGTGTGAGCGTTCTAGATACGTCCAAGCTTGAGTCGACAACCATTGGCGGTACGTATTATTAACAAAACGTACTTATATATACCCTACGTAAATGCACACGATATATAAGCAAGTAAATTATTCCTCATACCAAGAAACAATGACTCCGCTAACTCTATGTGAATAACCACTTTGATATCTAAAGCGATGACTCGCCAGTCACCAGTGAGGTATGCCTAACCACCACGTTTTATTATCCTTTCTATATACCATTATAGAAAAATACTGACTATTCACATAAGAAAAGTATATGTTTCTTACGACGAAGAAATGTACGTTGAGCTAGTGTAACACACCACTAGTCATGTCACTGCTTTGGCAACGGTTGGAATTTCAGTTCCTAGGCGTTCATGCTAAATATTGTCTTAGAAGTTTTGGTCCCTATCTCAAAACAAACTCAGGTTAAAGCCTAGATATCTATACAGACACCTAGTTCGCTAAAACCTATGGCTCTGATACCAAACTGTCACACCCCGACTTTTCCCCAAATCGATTGTGACGTTTGGTAACTTCGCCACGCAGCGGAAAGTTGCATCTAAGACTCTTACTTCCTGAACGCCAATTCTAACCCTCAAGGATCCCCGATCCCAAGACGTCGCCCACTCCAACCGTACCGTTACCAAAGCTTAAACCTGAAAGACATGCTTAAAAAGTCAACATAAAGCTGGTGAGTTCATAAGTTTGCGAAACCAAAAGTTAAGTTTAATCCAAAATCATTTCAACCGAAATCTATGTAGTCCAAACCCAGGAACTAGTTGTGTAACCCCAAACCAGGGAATAAAGTTATGTTATTCCAAACCAGGAATAAAGTTTTACAAAAACATTTCCATAAGTTTTGAAAGCCATCATGTTATCACTATGTTAGAAATGATAGCGTTAGCTAGACGCATGAATAATACTACTACGACCGGAAACCATTACAGACAACGATATATGATTTTGCCCGAAATGATTATGCACTACCATTCCTCGGTAGCGTTATGACCGAGACAATATGCACCCGCCCGGCTCCCAGCCGACGGGTGGGGTCTGTCAGTCCCAATAGATCTATCCACATTTCCCCCGTTATGCTATCCAGCATATTCATGGTTTCCCCGGGACTTTACGTATCGTATAGCACAAATGAATTTAACACTAGTATAACATGATAATTTATGAAATATGTATAAAGCATGTGTCTCCCCCGAAATATAAAAACGTAAAGTGGGGCCGTGAAACTCACGCAACCCATTTGATTTCCCATGTACGATTTTTCAAAGTGTTTGAAATGTTAAACTTTTCCCAAAACTTGATCACTTTAATTTCATCAGATTTTCATAAAAGAAGCATGTCTTCCCCCCGAAAGCATTTATAAAACGATAAAAAGTGGGGTCATGAACTCACCTTAATTTCCATGCTAAGCTAGCAAACAAGCCTGAAACCTCGACCGACTTCCTCGTGCCCTAATTACCAATAGAGGACACCTTAACAGTCTATCACACATAAGCCTAGCTTATTAACCGCTTACAAGATAGCCTACTCGACTGTCTAGACTCGTGTGTACCAACACGAGTTTTAAATACGTTTCAACTCGACGAACCGATCATGACTTAACTTAATTCACATATTCAACATAGCACCCAAGTTGCACCCTTGTCGCTATTTGTGTATAAACCATGTTGGACTAGTACCCCGAAACGTATAATTATCCTGAATCGTAGCTCGTCTCGCAAATCATGTAAATGTATTTGCTTTGCGTAATTATATTTTAGAAAATACCCTTTGAGAAATTACAAACTTAGTTATTAAACCGATCAATAACATTTGTTACTTCTTCCCAAATATTGTTTGAAAATCATTTTTATTGTTACGAATAAACAGACCTTGAAAGCATTTCGATTTGTTTGTCCAAACACTTAGGGGAATTTATTTATAAAAATAGTAGTTCGTTACGTTTTGATTTTATAAAATTTGGGCAGAGTTTCCTCTGTTTTTGTACAAACCAGACAACACCCGTTGTCTACAATTTTCCCCAAAATCAACTTTCAAACACAATTCGTCAAGTCCTTTTATCCACAACTTCGATTCACGAGACTGTATACGTTTCGTCACATATGTATAGTTATATATATATATATATAGCAATATATATAATATAGTCCGACGATATAGTCCAATGTTATTTAGTCCGATGTTCAATATCATAAGTGACGTTAAGTTAACCATTTACCAAATCGTTCGATATATAATATAATTACCGTTTATTATTATTATTATTCGGTCCGTTCGCGAGTTAAAACTATTCTATCCATATCAATATATTTATAAATATATAATATTCATAAATATATAATATTTACAAATATACAATATTTATAAATATATAACATCTACAAATAATAACGAATGTGAACTCAAGTATACCGAATCGTACGCGCGCGTCTCGTTCTACGTGGTAGCCGGTACCGAGCCGTTTGACCAGATCTGAGCCGAGCATAAAAACGAACACGAACTGACCGCTTGTCATAATCGAACCACCAATTGAGCCACTACAACCGGGCCACAAACTCGACCCAAGTCCCGAACCCGAACCATAGTAAACCCGGACCTGACCACACCAGACCCGTACTGAATCTGTTCCCGGACACGACCCGGACCTGACCACACCAGACCCGAGACCCAAACAGAACAACAACCATAACCTTAACCTGACCCAGACCCGAGCCCCAATCAGACCCAAACGCTACCGGATTCGGACCAAATAACCATAACCGACCTGAACCCGAGCCCTATCAGAGCCGAACACCATCTGCCTCGCTGTCATCCTTCTGAATCAACACCAACCATGACCAATCCAGCCCTGAACACCATAATCGGACAACATGCAGCCCAAACCACCATCCTACTCGGCTGTCACCTCAACCCGCCGCCGTCGCCTTCCTTAACCACAACCATAACCTGGCCCAAATAACCAAACCACTATCATCTCGACTGCTCACCACCACCAAACCCGCTTCTGGTGATGTGTGTTGTTGTGTTTAGGGGTGCCGCCCCTGTGTATGCCCATTCCGGGGCTGCTGAGACACGCCGCCTTCAATAACCAACCCCTCCCCTTGATAATCATCGCGTCGCTGCTGCTGTTGTTTGTTGGAGTTGCGCCGCCACCACCCAAGCTTGGTGGTGGCCGGCGGTTCTTGTTACAGGAGCGAGGGAGAGGAGGGCAGGAGGGAGAGAGAGACGAAAGAGAGAGAGGGTAGAGAGAGGGAAGGTGTGCGTTTTAGAGAGAGAGAGTAGAGAGAGGTTGCAGAGATTTGAGGAGGGGGGGGGTGTTTGGCTGCGGGAAGATGAAGGGGAAGGAGAAGAGCTCCCCTTTTATAGTTAGGGTTAGGGTTAGGTGGGTTATTACCGCGTATCGAACTCGTTTTAAACGTAAACGTCTCGGTTTCATTCTAGGCCTGATAATTAATTATAAAAAGTAGTCGGTTTTGTTCGAAATACAAAACCGAGCAAAAATATAAATATTTTCGACGTCCGATGCGTGTTTTCAGAACACGCGTTTAAATCGCGTTAATTAAATCGGTCGCAGTTTGGATTGTAAAAACGGCCAGTAAACTCCCGAAACTTAATAATTAACAATATTTAGAATAAATTTTTAATTTTAATAATAAAAATCACGTCGGTGTAGATCGGAAGTTGTCGGGTGTCACATTCCTACTTTTGCTCTTCAGCCAGCCGTAAGGTACTGATCAGAACCGTAGCTTACAGTTCAGTCAATCTATCAGCATTGCTTTATTCAGCAGTACCTTACAGATCAGCCATGTACCTTACTATTCTAACCCACGTGAAAATGCTTAAATTGCCTTGTAATTCATTAGTAAGCTACAGATGGAAGGCGTAGCTTACTCCTTGTTTCTTCAACTTCTTTCCAAAGCATTTTTCCTTCAAATCCTTGCATTCAAACACACTCTAATCTTTACTTCTTCATCATAAACATCCTTCAAACATCCAATTCTCTTCCACAAGCTCTCGAACACTTTCAATTCTTCAATTCTTTAACTTGGACACAACGCTTCACACTTTTCGGCTCTAATTCCATCCGCTTAGCCATTTATCCTGAAACGATCAAAGCTCACGTAGTTATCCCATTCATCATATATTATCAACACAAACACAACAATAACACACAAATTGGGCTTATTATTAACCATTCATTTACCCTCTCGTCAACATATTGCTTCGGAGGATCAATGAGATTAGGGAACAGAAAGTTCGCACTAATCCTCTCCGATAACTGCTGCGCGCCTGCGACAGGTGGAGTGTACAGCACTTTTGCCTCACCACGCTTGGCAAATAATTCAAACAGAGAAACACCTGGATACAATCGCACAACATAAACACCAATACAAGAGAGGATATAAACAAAAAGCATGGACGACCTCATTACCTTCCGGAGGATTCGGATCATGACCTTCAGGGCAGATAAGACTGAGTCCCAGCAAATTCAAAACACTTTCTGGACATTCGTCCATCATCAACGGAGTAGCATGATCACAAAGCGACTTATACCAAGCCTGCTCTTTGAATCCTGCCATTGGGGGGAATTCAACATTTTTTTCCTTTAACCCTACCATCATCCATTGAAAAGCAGCAGGGATAACACCACGGTTGATATAGAAAAACTTATCTTTCCACTCATACATGGACTTCACCTTCTCCGATACAAGTTGCTTCACCTTCCGGCAAATGCCTAAGCTATACCAACCGCTACCGCCACGAGCTGCTTCAAGAATATGAAACACATTCAGCCTCTCAAATGTAGCTTCAATCTCCAAAGCTCTACAGGTAGCTTCAAAGTGAAGCAAACAACACCACCCATAAGGGGTCATTTGTGTAGGGTGAATGCCATATTTCAACAAAGCATCCACCACAAACTTGGTAGCCGGTAGACGGAAACAACATTTAGTAAAAGCCGCTGCATACAACGTCATCTTCCCAGGGGGTGCTTGTAAAGCATTTTTCCCTTCGGCCGGAAGCTCTGGCTCCTATTCAGATAGAATGCCATACTGATCAAGGAAATTCAAATATGAGGGTTTGTCCCACTTAATAGTGGTGGCTTCCATACTTTTTGATGATTCTTTCCCAAGATCTTTGACAGAATCTGACGTCTTACTAGATTCTGAAACATTTTGTGAATCTTGAGACATTGTTAAAGAAATAACGATATTTGGGAGAAGAGACGTTAAAGAAGAATTCAAATTTTGAAACAACCAGAAATGGGAAAAGCCATAATTAAAATTCAATATATAGGCTTTGCAATTAATACAGCTGACGTCATGCTCAGTGGGCTAGCTAGACTTTTTCGTGCATGAGTCTAATAGGGAAGTGACACGTGTACACCTGAAGACAAACAGACGTCACACGCGCCCCACGCGCCCACTCGCCTGACAACCGCCGCTCAACGTGCCTGCACACGTTTCAACTGCAACAGTCACGTCAGGCCCACTCGCCATATGGGCCACAATTAAGTTTTAAAGATCATGGAGAACTGCCAAGTGTCCATAGCAAACCACCGACGTGTCCCACAACTGCGGAACTTTGACGTAAATTCCTATCACCCGTTCTCCGCATAAAAAATCCGACAGCTAAAAAAACCACTCAACAACCCCATATGCGCAAGTTACCACTGAAGACAAGCTTTCATTAGAAACACACATTTTATAAGTCCAACATCCCTCCCATCTCATCATAACTTCTTAGATAAGAGACACACTAGACTGGGGGACTTGATGGGATTGGGTACCGAATACACTATTCCACATACCCAAACCCGGAATAACATCGCCATGCGGCAAGAGCTCATGCGCAGTGAACAGTCAAAGTACATTAATGACCGGTCAATGGTCATACCTTGGTCAAGACGGAAGTCATGCATGGTCAAACGCCATGCATGAATTAAGCCTTCAAGCACGTTGAGTTAGCATTAAAGGCGGTATTATGTTCCACTATTCCCATTAATTATGCTTTCCATATATCACCTCACTAACATAATTAAGGTTGATGGAGACAACCTAACCACGGTTAGGACTTGGGTAATGGTGGCATACGGACTCTCCTATAAAAGGGATCACATCCCCAATAGGAGAGGACACTTTCTACTGACCTGGAGAGCTATCACACTTGATAGTATCCCCATTCACCCCGTTTTTGTTATAAACAACTACCTTGTGTAGTCGTCTCCACACCCACATATTCACCTTTGTTTGCAGGTTCCTCTATCCATAGCTGTTAGTGAAGGATCAACCCTGTAGTAACTCATAACCTTATCATCCCTGACCGGTGGTGAGGCTATTTGTTTCTTCAGCAAGAAAGTTAGAATTTTTTGCCAAAACATTGGAATTTTATGGAAATGCTTGTGATGGGAGATGACTACCAGCATAATTAAAGGGGAAAATCACGGTTTTGTCACTTGACCAACCCCATTACCAAAATACCCCAATCCCATCTCTTTGGAGAGACGCCTCACAAGTTTAAAGACACCTCATGCGTCTCCGATGAGGTTTCTCGTGGGGGCCAATACAAAACTGACATGTGTCCACCGTCTCGGAGACGTCTGAGTGCCACCGAGACGTCTTCGTCTCTCTGTTCACCGGAGACGTTAGATGAATATTGATCGGAGACTTCATCGTTCCCATTTATTTACCTGAGACATCAATGTCCCCGTCTCTATGTTTAACGAGACGTCAAATGAATATTGGTCGGAGACATCTCGTGTCTGACGGACGACAAAATTAGTGAAGATAGGAATGACATAAGTATATACATACACGTCTCGTGTTTACCGGAGATGTTATATACATATATGTAAGATTTGTTTTGGTCCACCGGTAGGTTGATCGCCGGAGGGTTGGCATGAACAGAGAGGCTACAAAGGTTGTGTTGTTTGCATGGTGGTTGCAGATGTTTGGCTTTAGAACTTGATATTGTATTTCCAAATTACAAAATGGAAAAGCACGATTTTAGCCTTTGAACAGCAAAAAAAAGGGAAATAAAAAAGCTAAAATAGCCACGAAGACGCCTCACTAAATTCCGTGTCTCTCACGCGACACTTAAGACCCTTCAACTATTAGCAAATCAAAACATAACACGTGCCAAAGTATACTTGAGACGACTCAAAGACACCTCAGTGCCGCAAAGAGACGAGAGGAGACGACTCAAAGTCGTCTCCTCTCGTATTTTTGGTTGTCTCAAGTAAACTTTTCCATGTGTCGCGTTTTTATTCAGAATGGTTAAAGGGTCTTAAGAGTCGCCTGAGCGGCGTGGATATATACCAAGATCACTTGCTAGATTTTGATTATGTTCTATCAATCCTCAATTTTACCCACTAATTCTAAACATTTAGCACATGCATGTTTAGAAGGTCTTATAGAACTTATCTTAGTAGCCTGCTCCTTCTGATCCTCGGCTGACTGAGTTTGAACATCAACATCTCTCACCTCTTGCCTCTCTTCCTTTGAATTATTCTTTCTAGATGTTGAACACTGTGCATCTGTACTGTTGGTTTCTTAAAAAAAAAAAAACCTTATTCAGCCGATAATGATTCACTTTCTTCATTTAAGCCTTCTTCAACATTCATTGAGCTTACTTAAACTGCATAATTGACTTTCCTCATTTGAACTCTCTTCAGCTCCACTACTACTTTCTTCTAAACTATGGACAATCCATGAAGATTCTGCTTCACCTCCATTCTTCAACATTTGGGCAAAACATGATGTCCCACCTTGATCATCCTCCCGAACTCTTGAATTCCAGTCACAACCTTCATCAACATATACAACTAAGGCTTTAGCAACAACCGTTTTTGCGGGAGCCGTTTAATGTGCTGCAACGACAGAAGCCGTAGCCTTTTCTTGCATAGAATTGTTCTATTTTTGTTGTTGGGTATGATTCGGCTGATGTGGTTTCTCATAACAAGCCCACGGATTACATCTGGACACAACCGGTAAATGCGGTTACGGTTTTGCTTGTGGTTGTTGGCTTGTCAAATCCCAATTGGATTGTGTCCGTAACCCTTGGTTGTTGTACTTGTTGTTGACTAGTCGGTTGTGGTTGAGAAAGATAAGCCCACAGGTTATTAACGTTAGCCTGAGGTGTTGGTTGCAGTTGACTAGCATAAGCCCACGGGTTCATCATTTCAGAAGTCTAGTTAAAAAGTCAACTAATCAACGAAAGTCAAACTTTTGGTCAATGAAAATAAAACTTGGTTAATGAAAGCCAACCTTGATCAACGAAAGTAAAACTTGATCAATGAAAGTCAACATTGATCAAAGAAAGCCGACTTTAGTAAAAAAAAAAAAAAAAGTCAACTTAGTCGAAGAATAGAGATTATGTGACTAGCATAGATCATGAGACCGGCAAAGATCTTGTGACTGACATAGATCATGAGACAAAGACCAAAAGGTTATTCTTGTCACCTAAATGTATCTCAATCCCTCAAAAATATCCTAGTCTTATAAACAAATTCACTATGTTTATTATAAAAAAGTAATTTAACATAAAAAGAATAAAAAGTATTTTTATTTTTATTCAGTCCTTTATATAGATTATGTTAAAGTAATTTTTATTTGATCCTTACAAAATGCAATAATACATCGATCCGACTGTTAATACTTTTAGGTGAATAAAAAGAGAAATGTTATTTGGATGTTTTGTCAAAGCATACAATTTGGAGAGGCGTTTTGGAATCCAAGGTGGCACAAAAAGTTCAGATATCTCTGTTGAAATCCTTGTTTGTAACGACCGGATTAGACGTTTGAAATTTTAAACTCTTTAACAAATTGAGGTTTGAAGGGGCCACTCTTCGCAGTCTCACATCACATATTAAAAAAAAATAAATTTAAATAATTAGAACTTTAAAAACATTAATAATAAAATATTTTAAAACATATATTAGCTTTAAAAAAAACCTTTTTTATGATATTTAAACGCCTATAAATTTTTCATGGGTTAATTTTTTTTTAAAGAAGTTACACCATAAAAAACATTTTATTCTATTTAATTTGAATACGGTATTTTTATAGTTTCTTGTTTAAAAAAAAAAGCCATTTTTACATAATTACAAGTGTTTATCTTTACCAACGCATAGCATGAGCACCTCTCTAGTGTGTGCAATAGATATTAAAAATGTCCAATATTGAGTTTTCTAGTTTTCTATAAAATAATTAGCTAGTTCAATTTTGATGTGGAAAAAATGGTAATTCAGTTATGTTTTAGATATTTGTTGAATAGCTTTGTTATCATATACACGAAAATGTCACTGCTCCTTTATTCTCATTTTGTATACTTTGGAGTTTGGACATGACAAAACTATTTGTACATGATCTCACATCCCTGTATATATAGGGCAAAGAGACTTTAAGAGACTCCCTCGAGTTATTAGAATTGCGAGAATTTCTTGGGAACTCCAACCTCCCATGCGATTTTTTTTAAAAAAAAAAATTACCAAACATATATATACTATATTATACCCTGGGAGCGTCCCGAGTTGATAAATTTAATATGATACATCAATTTTACATATGAAATACACTGATGTATAACTCTAATATTAATATCTAACCTAAAACAAATTAACAATGTACAACTCAAATGCTAACACCTAACCTAAAAGAATATAGAACTTTAATGTAACTTTAATATTAACACCTATCCTAAAGACTAAACAAATGTACAACTCTAACATACTAATATTGATACCTAACTTAAAACAACGTATAACTCTATTAACCTATTCGGCTCTGGTAGAAAAAAAAATTCATATTTACTGATTTAAATATAATTAGTGACTTGTTTATACTTGATTAATGATTTACCTGAACATTTTGTGTTTTTTTTCCTGTATGAACAAAACCCCACAAAAAAATTTCTCCGTTTTTTATATAGCACTATGGTATTCGTTGGAAAGATAATAAAACGCTCGTTAATTTGGTGTAATTTTTTTCTTTAAAAAATCTCGTATATTAAAGATATTAACGTTTAAAAATTACAGGAGGAAACATGAGGGTGAAAAATCTAATTTTGTTTTTAAATTATTTTTTTCCTAAAATATCTCAATGCCACATGGGATAA
This sequence comes from Ambrosia trifida, assembly GCA_028751855.1. Lineage (NCBI taxonomy): Eukaryota > Viridiplantae > Streptophyta > Magnoliopsida > Asterales > Asteraceae > Ambrosia > Ambrosia trifida. Next base: position 67,207,110 of record CM054122.1, read on the forward strand.
CATATGACACACTCAAAAAAAGAGAATATCTCTTTGAGTGTCATGTCATTAAAATGGCTTTGGTTTATTATATGTATAGATATAACTAACTAAGAGATGTAAATAAAAAAAATTTGGTAGGGAGTTTACACATATATAAGGAAAGAAAAAGGTAAACATATACTTAATAATTTTATCATATGTATGTATATATGTTAAATTTAATGTTGTAGCTAATGTGTAATGTGACAAAGTTGAAATGTCTAGCGTTAAAAATCTTCTTACATTGTCTATAACTATGGCAAAATATTGCTTAGTTTAATTGTATCTCATTTGTCTCGTTGAAATGTTGTCCTATAGCAAAATATTGCTTAATTTAATTGTATCTCATTTGTCTTGTTGAAATGTTGTCCATTCGAATTCCTATATATTGTAGTGATCTTGTTATGCTTCTTCATACACTTCCTTGCAAGTCATCAATAGATTATTAAACAAGGATATATGATGGTTTCTAAGCTTTTACTCTTGGCATTAGTTGGGTTTATAATTTGCACCACTAACATAGCTGGTGGTAGAAATCTTTCCAAAGATGAAAAGAAGACAATTAGTGAGCATGGTGTACCACATGATGGTTACGGTGGAGAAAAGTCTTTAGGTGGTGGAGCAGATGGTGCTTATAAAGAAAGTGAAGAAGGAGAAGGAGGCGGTGGAGAAATTGTAGGACCCCCTGGTAGTGGGGGAGGAGGAGATAGTGGTGGTGCATATAAAGAAAATGATGAAGGAGAAGGAGGTGGTGATGAAATTGTAGGAACCCCTGGTACCGTGGGAGGAGGAGGTAGTGGTGGTGCATATATAGAAAGTGGTGAAGGAGGTGGTGAAGGAACTGGCGGAGGAGGAAGCCCTCCTAGCGAAGGAGTAGGAGGAGGTGGTCGATGATGAAAGTGGTGGAAACTAAAACGGAACATGGCTTGTAATCATAAAAACCATTAGGAGCACAACTCTTTCTATAATCCATCTATTTATAACTAAACATGCATGGTACAACTTTATATGTGTTTAATAAGCATGTTTCCTATCTTTTTTCATATGTATTATATATGCATCGATGACATGAAATATAAAGGCATCTCTATCTGATCTTTCGCAAATGTTTCATCCAATCTCGTATTTTGTACCAATTTTACATCCTATGTACTTGAACTCCACACGAAGAGCACCATGTGAAGAGAACCTTAAACCATGGTTACTTACCCCACATACACATCTGGGTTACAAAAGAAAATTGTTAGATATTAAGTCAAAATCAAAGTCAAATAAAGTCAAACTGGTTAGTCAAGAGAAGTCAAAATTGGACATAAAGGTTTATAATAAGTCCAGGGGCCAGTTGTGACAAGTTACAACGCTTATTATTGTTTTATAAAGTTTCGGGTCAATAATAAAAGGTCTGTAAGATTGGAGGGTTGGGTCTGTCATGTCTGAAAGTCTTAACAGACTTAAACTGCCTAATTGGGGGTTTGTGTTATAAAATCAGGTTTAGGGCTTTGATCAGAGTTAATCTTTGTAATCTGTTTCTCTTTCCAATTCTTTGTAATTTCTCTTTCGTTTCATCAATAATAATAACCCGAAGCATTTGATTGTTAGTTCTTGATTCAATTTCATAGTGTTTTTTACGACAATTGGTATCAGAACCTCGTTGCTCGAATTCTGTGAAATTGGTTAGTGTTATCCGTGTGTAAAGATCAAGAATGGTGACAACTAAGTTCGAGTTGGAGAAATTTGATGGGAAAAACAATTTCAGCCTTTGGAGATTGAAGATGAGGGCACTGTTGGTCCATCAGGGTGTTGTTGATGCTTTGTTGGGTGAAAATAACATGCATGGTGGATTGACAGAGAAGGAGAAGAAAGATATGTTGGAAAAGGCCCATAGTGCTATTATTCTGAGTCTTGGTGATAGAGTTCTCAGGGAAGTGTCCAAAGAAATAAGTGCAGCAGGTATTTGGGCTAAACTTGAGTCATTGTACATGACTAAGTCCCTGGCTAATAGGTTGTACTTGAAGAAGAGACTGTATATATTTCAAATGGGCTATGGGAAGACAATGGAAGATCATACAGACGAGTTCAATAAGTTGGTATTGGATCTTAAGAATATTGAGGTTGAAATTGATGAAGAAGATCAGGCAATAATCTTTTTGACATCATTGCCTGAATCTTATGAACATTTTGTAGATACTTTGATGTATGGGAGAGAAACTCTCACCATGGATGAAGTTCTTGTAGCCCTGAACTCAAAAGGGTTGAAAAGAAAGGCAGAGCCTAAGGAAGAAGGTGGAGAAGGACTTTTGGTGAGGGGTAAAGGTGATCAAAGGGGTTCTAAGTTTAGGGGAGAATCAAGATTCAAGAGAAGGTGTTATGTGTGTCATTCAGAGAATCATTTGAAGAGAGATTGCCCTGAGTTGAAGAAGAGAAAGGGTGAATAGAGTAATATGTGTGATCATAGTCCACAAGATGATTCATCATAAGGTTATGATGATTCTGATGTTCTTGTTGTGACATGTGATGAATTCTGTTCAGAAAGTTGGGTGATGGATTCAGGAGGATCTTTTGGAATTACAAATGTTGAAGGGTATTTCAGTAATTTGAAATATGATAGTCTTAGGGTAGTCAAGATTGGTGATGGCAGGGCTCGTGAGATTAAAGGGATTGGGACTGTTACATTCATGATGGACAATGGTGTTATTGTTGATATACATGATGTAAGGTATGTTCCAGATCTGAATTGAAGTCTTTTGTCATTAGGTTGTTTTGAGAAAAAAAGGGTTACCATGTGATGTTAAAGGATGGTAAAGCAATGATTATGAATGAATCAATGGAAGTGGTTATTTTAGGAACTAGACAAAGGAATAATATCTATGTTCTTGATGGATTTGTGATAAAGCCTCAGGTGTCCATTTGTCACAATAATGGACAGTGGTTGATTGAATCCTGGAAACATAAAGGTTTTGATATGTTGCAGGATGGTATCTTAGAGTGTTGTGTGATTAAGGATTGTCACAATATTTCTAAGATGAAAGAATCATTTGTTCATAATGTTGTGTGTTGGGTGTCAAGGAATTGGATTCTAGGTGGAGGTGATGATAATCTTTTGGTTAGTAAAGATGTTTTCTCAAGAAGGGTATTTCTGGAAAAGTGTGAAAAATTGTTTGGCTTAGGGATATGTGATCATACTATTCAGGATAAGCATGATTTAAGAATAGGTGATTGGATGTTCTTAGTATATTCTGATGGTGTAGTGTTGTTCAGGATATATGGAATAGGTGATGAGAAGCCAAGAGTATAAGGTAGCAGGTTTATGCTATGGTTAAAAGGTGTTTTGACTGAGGTGGAGGTTGCACAAGGTAGTGTCCAGGTTAAGGTGGATGTGTCTGGTCGTTGTGCAGGAAAAGATGCTCAGGTTTGCAGTGATATGTTTTGTGCAAAAACAGGTCTATTGTGATAGGGACGGGACAAGGAAGAAAACAGCTATGAATTGTTTGACCTGTTGTGAAGAGTCTGAATTAACAGCTGAATTGGTCAAGTAGTTGAAAATAATAAATTGTGAAATATATTCATTATGGAATGGTTATGCTTGGGCAATGATGGATCAGCCTGAAATGGTGTTTAATAGCAAAATTGACTGCAGGGGCAGAAGCGGGTTGCAATAAATGGGTCAAATCTGGTTATGTATATCAGGTTTTGAATGATGTTAAGAGCTGGAAAGGGAAGCTGCAACACGGGTCAGACCTGGATAGTATTGAATCAGAAGCAACAGTTGTGGCTGATGGTTTAAGGAAAGGTAAAATGGTCCAAAGAGAATCTAGTGTGTATGTTGCTGTTTTGAGGTGTTCAAATCAGTAGTAAAATGGTGTTTGATTCATGTTTAGATGGGTGATAAGATGGATGGATGTTTGATTGTTGACTTAAGGTGGAGATTGTTAGATATTAAGTCAAAATCAAAGTCAAATGAAGTCAAACTGGTTAGTCAAGAGAAGTCAAAATTGGACAGAAAGGTTTATAATAAGTCCAGGGGCCAGTTGTGACAAGTTACAACGTTTATTACTGTTTTATTAAGTTTCGGGTCAATAATAAAAGGTCTGTAAGATTGGAGGGCTAGGTCTGTCATGTCTGAAAGTCTTAACAGACTTTAACTGCCTAATTGGGGGGGTTTGTGTTATAAAATCAGGTTTAGGGCTTTGATCAGAGTTAATCTTTGTAATCTGTTTCTCTTTCCAATTCTTTGTAATTTCTCTTTCGTTTCATCAACAATAATAACCCAAAGCATTTGATTGTTAGTTCTTGATTCAATTTCATAGTGTTTTTACGACAAAAATAAAGATTGAAAGACTAAACCACCACGGATCATGCAATTTGGACTTCAATCTATGAAATTAATGATCGGTTTTCCAAGTCCAAAGAAATAATTCTACGTTATCTATAATCTATAATACATTATAAAGGCGGAGTGATGTACCACATAGTCATTTTTATTTCCGTGCAACTTAAAAAGCAACATGTACAAAATATTTGAGCAAGAAATATAAGGGTATTATAGGCATAGTTGTGACAATTAAGACACTTTGGAGGTTATGATAGTAATTTTGTGTTTTGTTCTTAGTTAAAAACTAAAATCTCATCCCTATAATACCCTCCCACCTTTCACCTTCCAATAAATCAATGATCCATTGATGAAAAGTTATTGTTTCAATTTAATTTGATGACATTTCTTCATGTTCAAGTTCAATTCATTTCACATCTAAATTCCTTTCATGTGCAACTTCATTGTTAATGGTGACTGAAAAGCCGATTAGAACAAGATCCTCATGCACAAGAAGATTTTGTTAGTAAACATAGTGGTCATAAATCAGAGGTAACCTCAAAGGTTACCTTTTCTTAAACCCAATTCTACTCATGTGTTTATAGTCAATCACGTTGTTGGTGTTGTACATTATACACACATCTTAGATGACTAATCAAATCTTCATCTCCCTTTTTTTGCTTTTCTATTTTTTTCGTTTGTAATATGAATTTCTTCATGGTAGCCGCCGAAGCAATCATCTTTTAATTTTTTTTTAATAGAAAGATATTGAAAGAATGCATTAATCATTTATGTTTCATGTCTGCTTTATGCAAAATAAATTAACGGAGCCTAAAAATAACCCTTTCTTTATCAAACCAATGTAGGTTTTAAACCGGATCGGATTTTTAAAGAAGGATTAGAACCAGTTTTCGTTTTTGGCCAAACAGGTACAAGCTAGAAACCGGAGTGGGCAAAAATAAACCGAAACTCCGAGAACCGATTGGTTTACCCGCGTTTTGCCGCGGGATCCAAATACAAACTGCAATACAACAATGTGATTATTTACAAAACACAAAAATGCAGATTCAATAGTACACCTTGATACCTAATGTTATGGTTCGAATAAGCCATTCTGAAATAAATATTTATCTACTCACTTGCTTTCTCTTCTAACTCATTTTCAACTATTTGAATAAGCAATTTCTATCACTTTTCAATTTAATTTCCATTCAATTGCAATTATATCCACGATATTGATTACCATTAAATGTTGTACAAGAGGGCATAAAAGGAAGAAATTGGACAAAAATTATAGATTTATACTAACACTCTTGATATGCCATCTTAAAAAAGATGTAAATTTACCTTCTTATCCATTAAGCACCCATTATATAGTAGTATAGATATAGATATATAAATCAATTTTATACTCTATATGTGGTTTATTTCTTATTTTGAGAATTGTAGCTCTGTTGACTCAAATGGTCTTATGATATTCGTGAATTACATTAGGTGGAACTGATAACAAGGTAAGTAAATAATATACTTATCATATTGATCTCTTTTGTGTTAGTAACTAATTTCACTTATTTTCCTAATATTTCTTTGTGTTTATGTAGTTTCTTGTTTAGAACCAACATTTGGCTCAACCTGTTTTAAACTACTGTGAGAATACAAGTGTTGTGAAAGTAGTTGCTTGGTCTCCACATCTTCATGGACTTTTGGCTTCTGGTGATGGTACTGTAGATCGATGTATTCGACTATTCGGTTTCAACACACGATCATTCTCACCTGAGCTGCATGGATACCGGTAGTCTGGTAACTTTTCTCATAAAGATTTCTATGTTTTTTTTCAAAGTTTTCAAGATCATTATAATCATAATATTCACCTTTAATCCACCAACTCAAACATCATAATATCAGTTCTGAAATTCCACAAGCATTTTATGGTTTTGATTGTCAATCCTAGAAATCGCAGGCCTCAAATCCATGGTTAAGACCTAAAGCTACAAGATCAAACTCCAAAGAGATTATTTTATTTGCTATTGTTTGCATTAGTTTTTTTTTTTTTTTTTTTTTTGAACGGCTAATTTCTCCCCCCTTTAAATACACCCATTTTTGCCCCTTATGAGGCTTGAACTCCTAACCCCTTCTTTAAACACCAACACCTTTACCACCACACAACAAGGGGTTTATTGCACTATATTATCTAGATAATGACATGTTAACTACGTAATCACAATAATTATTGTAAAGTTTGTCATGTTGAATGTTTATTAATTTTGTATTTTATACATATCTAATGTGTTAAATGTATTGATTTATTTTATTTTTCTAATTAAATGTTGTTTATGATACACTAAATGTCTTATTACACGGACATTTAAACATCATAGTTTAGCGAAGTTCTTCTTACCCATCCCCTTAATATACAACACACATATTATTTTTATCTTTTTTTCAAGAAACACAAATTTGGTTTCTTTCTTTAAGAAAACACCTGTTGATAATAGATGCTTTACGGTTCGTTCTAACGAAAAAGTTTGGTTGATAACTATGGTTTTGAATAACGGCAGCGTCAGATCACGGAGTCAAGATACTTTGGTTTGAAGCAATTTTATATTTGGAAAGGTTTTTTTTTCAAGATCTTTAGCTTCAAATAATATGGATGACACTAGGGGTGAGCAAATTAACCGCCATAACCGATAATATAACCATAACCGAAATAATCGAACCGATTTTAACCAATAACCAATGGTTATCGTTATTAAATTTCTTTAACCGGCCGCTCGCTTATTGTTATGGTTATGAAACTTTGGTTAACTGTTATAACCGAACCGAACTTGTAATGTTAACTTTATGTAATAGATTTATGTTTTACATTAACTATGTAGAGGTTTTTACTATATAAAAAGTATGTTATTAACAAAATGATCTTGATGAAATGCTCATTTTTTGTGACGAATTATAATTATAATCAAAGGCTAAGTATGTTTTTTGTTAATATCTTATTAAAAGGGATCTGTGACACCCGGCATATTTGGCTTAAACATTTTAGTAACACCTAAGTCTACCTTAGCGGGAAACAATTATAAACGGACTTAACCAGGTTAGTTAAGTCGGGTCAGGATAGGATTGTCCAGTGTTCAATGATGTGGAGGATCATTGGGAGTCGTTTTGGGAATACACTAGTATCGGGTCCCGTTGTTGGTGAAATTACATGAAGTAATTAAGTGTTATGTGTAGATTAATTGTTATATGGTGGATTATATGCAAAGACGTGTTTAAACGATGTGTAGGTAATCATCCATGCTTAAATATGTTAAACATAGACTAAGGTTGCATGTTCATGTGTTAGGATGCGTTAAAATGCGTTAAACACGACAAACTGGAAAACTACAAAAACATAGGTCCAGGTTCGACCACAGCGTGGGGGCGAACCTGGAAAATAAACTTGGTTCGACCCTTATTAAAGGGGCGAACCTGGAATGTGGAAATGATAGAATTTCATTCGACCAAAACAAGGTACATTCGACCCTGTAAAAGGGGCGAATGTGGATTAGTATAAATACCAAACTTTGTCATTTTTCACCATTTCACAAACCCTAACCGTCTCAAAGCACTCTCAAACGATTTTAATCACTAAAGAAGGAGTTTTTGCTCTTATTTTTCATAATCTAACCTATCAACAACATCTAATCAAGAATCCAAGGTGTGTTCTTAATTCTAAACATTGTTCAAGTATTTTAATTCGTTTTTATCTAACCCTAAATGTCCAGATCTGTTCTAAGGATGTTTTTGTTAATAAAAACCTTTTAAACATCTTTCTAAACCTAAACCCTATCATTAAACATAGGTTTTCATATCAATAAACATATGTTAATTATGTGTTATGTGATATTATGTGTTGTTTAATGATTTGATGCTGTGCTAATGCAAGAAACATGATCTAGGGCTGCTATTGATGATAGTTTAGGATTATTGAAGGTTATAATTAGATAGATGATGATATCAAGTCTAATTTGGGGATTTTATTGAATCTAGGGCTTGTTGCATGTTAGTATTATCAATAGAACTATTGGGGGTTTTCAATTACATGATAAACTAGGCATTTTAAGATGATTATGGATTGATTTAGAGAAGTTTCCAAATTGGGTAAAGATTACATGCATGATGTGATACTTCCATAATCTTTGCCATTTTGGGAAAGGGCTAAAACGAATAGGTTTTGGGGCAAAATTGGTGGGGTTTTGTAGGGATAAGTTATTCATGCTTAACTGCAGTGTTTGATAATGTTTCGGGATGTTTTCGGTCCGGTTATCACCAGTTGCGCATCCTCTCCCTCGCATTGATGATCTCTTTGACCAGCTCCAGGTCTCTAGTTACTACTCGAAGATTGATTTGCGGTCCGGTTATCATCAGTTGCGCGTCCTCTCCCTCGCATTGATGATCTCTTTGACCAGCTCCAGGGCTCTAGTTACTACTCGAAGATTGATTTGCGGTCCGGTTATCACCAGTTGCCGGTCCAGGAAGCCGACATCCAGAAGACTGCTTTTCGCACTCGTTATGGCCATTTTGAGTTCTTGGTCATGCCTTTTGGTCTCACTAACGCACCGGCGGTGTTCATGGAATTGATGAACCGCGTTTGCAAACCTTACCTTGATAAATTCGTCATCGTGTTTATTGACGATATTCTGGTTTATTCTAAGAACAAGACGGATCATGAGGAACATTTACGGTTGGTCTTGGAACTGTTGAGACAGAAGCAGTTGTATGCTAAGTTCTCAAAGTGTGATTTCTGGTTACGTGAAGTTCAATTCCTAGGGCATGTGGTTAATGAACAGGGAATTCATGTCGATCCGGCTAAGATCGAAGCTATTAAAGACTGGGAAGCACCAAAGACGCCATCTAAGGTGCGGCAATTCCTAGGTCTTGCGGGTTACTATCGTCGTTTCATTGAGGGATTTTCAAAGATCGCTCAACCCCTCACCACTCTTACCCAGAAAGACCGAAAGTATGACTGGGGTGAACCACAGGAATCAACATTTCAAATGTTGAAGCTTAAACTTTGTTCTGCACCCATCTTGTCTTTACCTGAGGGTACGGATGACTTCGTTGTTGTGACATCCGTCACCTTTCATTTTATCTTTTGTCCGACTTTAGTCCCTCTCTTTTCATGAATTTACATCTACTCGAATCGTTGTCGTAATTGAGGAAATTTCTTTTCTTTTATAATAATAATAATAATAATAATGATGATGATGATGATGATGATGATGATGATGATGATAATGATAAAAAAAATAATAATGTTAGTTTTAAACATTATACTAAATAAACTATTTATCCTAATCCATTAACCATAACCCAACCTAAGACTAGCCCAACTATAGCCCAATACACGGATCCCAAACAGCGAATCCGGCCCATTCCACCTCTTCCCTTTCTGCATAGCTAAAAGAAAAAAAAAAGAATGCCTTGGACCAGTTTCGAACCCACAACCAACACCATAGCATTAAAGCAACCAACCACTACACCATGCTAGTGTTTTGTGCTATCTTTGGGAACAGTTTATATATATAAACAAACCGAATTAATGTTTCAATCAATCAAAAAGTCAAAACCCATTTGCCACACCACTTTGATTCAAAATCAACGCGCCTAAATCTGTTAATGGAAACTTTCTTGAATAATTCTTGGTCGAAATGTCCACCCTCATCAATTATAGCTTTCAGTTTCGCATAATCATTCCTAAATTAAACAAATTTTACGCATTCGTATTAACTATTTAGTCAAAATTTCCATTTCGATGATCTGAGACGTTATACTATAAATTGAAGCATCCTACACAAGCTAAAACAGCCGAAAATCAAAAGCCCTCACCTAATTATCCCTTTCGAAGTCCAGAGATCAAGAAATCGAGCATTCTTTGACTCGTTGGTGGACCAGCCGATTGGATAGCTTAGCGACTGGTATGGTTCGTTTTTTTTGGTCCTACAAATTATTAGCCACCTATTAATCAGTAACCCTATGATTAATTGGGTTGAAATTGTATATTGAATCAGATTAGAAAACTAGGGTTCTTAGCTATATTTGGGGAAGAAGATACAAGTCGCGAGTGTATAAAAACGATTCTGATACAATTTGAAATCAAAATCTGATCCAGATCAGTTGCTTATGTTCTGAGATGTTAAAACAGATGGTCTGGGTTCGAATCTGGGCGTCTCCACTTTTATTTTTACACGAATTCATGATTTAACTCAGTTTTCATATATATATATATATATATATATATATATATATTAACAGATCTGAAACAATTGTGTTCTCAGGGTCCAGACCAGATGGTCTGGACTTGTGAATTAAAACGTATGAACCGGCCAAGGACCCGGGTTCGATCCTTGGCAGCAACAACCATTTTTTTATATCCTTTATCTATATATTTAGCCTAATAATCTTTTAAAATAGTTTTAAAATACTAAAAGTGTCTTAAAAACTCTACAAAAATTATTTTAGGTAAATCTCATGACAAAGTTTACCATATAATTTTTAGATTTCCAAAAATAATTTATTTAATATATATTATAAATATTACAAGTTTATTTATTTATAATTTTAAAATTCTATAAAAATACATAAAAGATTTTATAAAATTCCACAAAAATTATTCTAAACTTGTAGATCAATAAGCATTTCAGAAATAAATGTTATTCCAGAAAAATCGTTCGTTTCATATTTTTAATTGATTTTTGTTATTTTATATCATAAATAAATCATAATAAATTCATTTTCAATATTTTTATCCCAAAATTTTACATAAATTATTTTTGTTCATTTAGAATACAAATATGAATTTTAATTTGAAATTTCTTTAATTTTAATATTTTTAGATATTAAAATTATATTTTTTTGACAAGTAGAAATAAATATACTTAATATTCAATTCTTGAGGAAAAAATTTATAAAAATTATTTTTATACTTAAAAACCCTATAATATGATCATCCTAAATCAAAAACCTACAACAGTCTTTTATTTAATTACTTACCAAATTTCTCTCATTCATTAACAATTTATCTAATTAATAATTAATCAATTACTTATCCCCAAATTAGGAACCCTATAAATACTTGTAGACTAGAAAGACTCAAACTTATTTACTACCTTAAACATAGGGTGATACTTGGCAACGTTGGATCACACTTATTCTATTCCACAAGACTTAACACTTTGCTAAGGTGAGTATTACTTATCCCCCTTTTCGTTTTTACACTTTTGGGGTGATTCATGCACAAGTATACAAAACTTGCACATTCACTTACACATACATTTTTCTTCATTTACAATTCATATACGTGTCTCGTTTATCTTTGTGCTTTATGTTTGAACATGAATGTAGCTTACGTACAAAATCATACATCTAGACATAACTTATGTTATGGTGCTCTTTACATATAGACGTAACTTATGTTACGGTGCTCATTTAGACATAACTTATGTTATGGTGCTCTTTTAGACTTGACACGTGTTAGGGTGCTCATTATCAATTTTATCTTACCAACTTTACATTTCATCTTTGTCTTGTTTGGTTACTTATGTGTTTACATAATGCCTTGGTGATGCTAGACACATGAATTGTACCACTTTTCAAACTTATACTATATGTACAAGCTAGGTAGTACTCACCAACATCATATGTTGACAAAATTTATTTTCGTGCGTGTTTCAGGATAAGCTGCTTGACGCTTCACATAGGACTTTGGACTTAGATTAAATAAATCAACTATCTCTATTTTTTGTTGTCGTGTATTTATTTTCACAAGTTGTAAACGATATTCAATTATCAAATATTTACATTTTAGTACCATGAGCTTTTGAACAATCGTCACTACGTGACACCTCGATGATTCCGCTATCGGTTGGGGTGTTACAGTTGTGTATTGTGACGCTTCTATTCGTGGTCTCGGTTGTGTGCTAATGCAACGCGGGAAGGTTATAGCTTACGCTTCTCGTCAACTCAAAGTTCATGAGAAGAACTACACCACTCATGACTTGGAATTGGGTGCGGTGATCTTTGCGTTGAAAATCTGGAGACATTACTTGTACGGTACCAAATGTGAAGTATACACCGATCACAAGAGTCTCCAGCATATTTTCGACCAGAAGGTGTTAAACATGCGGCAGCGTCGCTGGGTTAAACTCCTGAACGATTATGACTGTGCTATCAAGTACCATCCTGGCAAGGCGAACGTTGTGGCGGACGCCTTGAGCAGGAAGGAGTCTGTGAAACCTCGTCGTGTTCAAGCCTTACAGCTCAACATTCATTCCTCTTTGCCTAACCGAATCCGTTCTGCACAATTGGAAGCTTTGAAGGAGGAAAACCTTAAAGCTGAAACTATGCACAGTGCTGACAAGCATCTTGAACTCAGAAGCGATGGCTAACACTATTTCGCGGGACGTGTTTGGGTTCCCTTGTTCAGGGGATTACGCGAGCTTGTCTTGGATGAAGCTCACAAATCCCGGTATTCTATTCACCCTGGCTCCGATAAGATGTATCAGGATTTGAAGATACTATATTGGTGGCCAAACATGAAGGCTGATATAGCTTCTTACGTGGGCAAATGCTTGACTTGTGCTAAAGTCAAGGTGGAGTATCAGAAGCCGTCTGGTCTCCTACAACAACCAGAGGTTCCAGAATGGATGTGGGAGCGAATCACGATGGATTTTGTCACCAAGCTACCGAAGTCACCAAGTGGTTATGATATGATTTGGGTGATTGTCGACAGGTTGACAAAATCGGCGCGTTTCATACCTATTAAGGAACCCGATGGACATCAGCGGTTAGCTCGACTTTACGTTAAGGAGGTGGTTGCTCGGCACGGGGTGCCTGTTTCTATTATCTTTGATCGTGATTCTCGTTTTGCTTCGCGTTTCTGGAAGGATATGCACAAGGCTTTGGGTACTCAGTTGGATATGAGTACGGCTTATCATCCGTAAACTGATGGACAGAGTGAGCGGACGATTCAAACCTTGGAAGACATGCTCCGGGCATGTGTTATCGATTTTGGCAAAAGTTGGGAGATTCACCTACCGTTGGTGGAGTTCTCCTACAACAACAGCTATCACTCTAGTATCAAGGCAGCTCCGTTCGAAGCTCTCTAAGGACGGAAATGTCGATCACCTCTTTGTTGGGCCGAGGTGGGCGAGAGCCAGCTCACTGGTCCGGAACTGGTGTAAGAAACTTCAGAGATAATCGTACAAATTCGTAACCGTTTGGCTGCAGCGCGGGATCGTCAGAAGAGCTATGCCGATCGCCGTCGCAAACCTTTGGAGTTCCAGGTTGGGGACAGGGTACTTCTGAAAGTTTCACCATGGAAGGGTGTCATACGCTTTGGAAAGCGTGGCAAGCTTAACCCACGTTATGTCGGACCGTTCACAATCCTGGAACGAATTGGACCGGTGGCATAAAGAATTGACTTACCGACGGAGCTCGGTAGTGTTCACAACGTCTTCCATGTGTCTAACATAAAGAAGTGTTTGGCTAATGAATCTCTCATTATACCACTAGAAGAGATCAAGGTTGATGATCGTCTTCGCATTGTGGAGGAACCTGTTGAGATTCTCGACTACAAGATTCGTAGCCTTCGTCGTAGTAAAATCTGCATCGTCAAAGTTCGTTGGAACTCGAATCGTGGGCCGGAGTTCACGTCGGAACGGGAGGATCAGATGAAAGCTAAACATCCTCATCTTTTTCCGAAATGCGCATTCGAATCTAGGCATGTTACTGCCGAAGCTGAGTGAATCTCGGGTCGAGATTCCTTTCAACGCGGGGATGATGTGACACCCGGTAAATTTTCTTTTCGTTTCATTCTTTCCGTCTCTTTCATTTTTGGGCTTTGTGCAATTTTCGAGACGAAAATTCTTTCAACGTGGGGATGATGTGACAACCGGCATATTTGGCTTAAACATTTTAGTAACACCTAAGTCTACCTTAGCAGGAAACAATTATAAACGGACTTAACCAGGTTAGTTGAGTCGGGTCAGGATAGGATTGTCCAGGGTTCAATGATCTGGAAGATCATTGGGAATCGTTTTGGGAATACACTAGTATCGGGTCCCGTTGTTGGTGCAATTACATGAACTAATTAAGTGTTATGTTTAGATTAATTGTTATATGGTGGATTATATGCAAAGACGTGTTTAAACGATGTGTAGGTAATCATCCATGCTTAAATATGTTAAACATAGACTAAGGTTGCATGTTCATGTGTTATGATGCGTTAAAATGCGTTAAACACGACAAAATGTGAAGTATACACCGATCACAAGAGTCTCCAACATATTTTCGACCAGAAGGTGTTAAACATGCGGCAGAGTCGCTGGGTTGAACTCCTGAACGATTATGACTGTGCTATCAAGTACCATCCTAGCAAGGCAAACGTTGTGGCGGACGCCTTGAGCAGGAAGGAGTCTGTGAAACCTTGTCGTGTTCGAGCCTTACAGCTCACCATTCATTCCTCATTGCCTGACCGAATCCGTTCTGCACAATTGGAAGCTTTGAAGGAGGAAAACCTTAAAGCTGAAACTATGCACAGTGCTGACAAGCATCTTGAACTCAGAAGCGATGGCTTACACAATTTCGCGGGACGTGTTTGGGTTCCCTTGTTCAGGGGATTACGCGAGCTTGTCTTGGATGAAGCTCACAAATCCCGGTATTCTATTCACCCTGGCTCCGATAAGATGTATCAGGATTTGAAGATACTATATTGGTGGCCAAATATGAAAGCTGATATAGCTTCTTACGTGAGCAAATGCTTGACTTGTGCTAAAGTCAAGGTGGAGTATCAAAAGCCGTCTGGTCTCCTACAACAACCAGAGGTTCCAGAATGGAAGTGGGAGCGAATCACGATGGATTTTGTCACCAAGCTACCGAAGTCACCAAGTGGTTATGATATGATTTGGGTGATTGTCGACAGGTTGAAAAAATCGGCACGTTTCATACCTATTAAGGAACCCGATGGACTTCAGCGGTTAGCTCGACTTTACGTTAAGGAGGTGGTTGCTCGGCACGGGGTGCCTGTTTCTATTATCTCTGATCGTGATTCTCGTTTTGCTTCGCGTTTCTGGAAGGATCTGCACAAGGCTTTGGGTACTCAGTTGGATATGAGTACGGCTTATCATCCGCAAACTGATTGACAGAGTGAGCGGACGATTCAAACCTTGGAAGACATGCTCCGGGCATGTGTTATCGATTTTGGCAAAATTTGGGAGATTCACCTACCGTTGGTGGAGTTCTCCTACAACAACAGCTATCACTCTAGTATCAAGGTAGCTCCGTTCGAAGCTCTCTAAGGACGGAAATGTCGATCACCTCTTTGTTGAGCCGAGGTGGGCGAGAGTGTAACATCACACAATTTATATATATATATATATATATATATATATATATATATATATATAAATAGAACTCCCTCGTTTATTCATCCGATTCATGTTTACATTATCTTTCCCATGCATTTTATTAATTTTTTTTGTTTAAATAATGACTTATAATCAATATTAAATTGGATTTTATTAAAAATTCTAATTTAAAAACGTTAAAAAAAATGTTTGCCTGAGCCAGGATTCGAACCCGAGTCCCTGGCGGGCTAAACCTTAACCACACCACACAAACCACTACACCATTTGGTGTTTTGTGATGTTAATTAAAACCAATTAAACTTAAACCCTTTCAAGGTCCCTTAGTCAAACCTGAAAAGTCAAACGTAGTCTCCTAGTCAAGTCAAGTCAAAGTGTTAGTAAATATGGTCTCCTAGTCAAGTCAAAGTGTTAGTAAATATGGTCTTCTAGTCAAGTCAAAGTTGTTCCTAAATTCTAGCCTAGTCAAAGTAGCCCTAATTACAACTCCAAATTTTACACTATAAATACACTAGCCTACCATTCAACTCTTTGTACCATTCAAAAAAAAAAACATTATTATCCCATCTCCCATATACTAAAGTTTTCATCCGTCATTATCTCCTCTAGCTAGTTTCGAGTTTTCCAAGGCATTATTACTAAGTGTTTGCACGCTCAATAAGACGCACGAACTCATTATGCACCTAAGGTGAGTTTTACATAGCCCCTTTTCCATTCACTATTTTGGGGTGAAATATGTTACAACATTCAATTTACAATTCAATCATAAGTGTCTATGTGTTATTCTATGTTGCATTATGTCTTAAACATTACTAGGGTAAGCACATTATTCTAGCATAATCATTAACATTGATCAGCCGACGGTATACAATGATAGATCTATTGGACTGACAATCCCACCCGGATACGTGTACCTCCTACATAGGTAGCGTGGGTGATTGTTATCGAATTTATAACATAATCGAGTGAACCATGAGCGTATGGGATGGACCACAATATTCTAGTCACAAGGTTTGATTATGCACTCGATTTACCCGATTGTTTTGTTTTCACATATGGACTAGACTTGCCATGACACTCGAATTGTACAAGTTTTTTATTCAATATTCAAACCTATGTAATTCTCACCAACTTTTGTTAACCCAAAATATTTTCAACTTAACATGTTTCAGGTTATATTTGCTTGAAGATTTGAGTTAATGCTTGAAGATGTGTAGCTAGTATTTTTCATTTTCAGATGTACAAATTCTTAGAATAATTGTATGTAATTTATTTAAATCATTTAATGAAATTTATTATTCACGACATCCTGATTTTTCCGCCATCGGTTGGGGTGTTACAGATTGGTATCAGAGCCATGGTTATAGGGAATTAGGTTATTAGAAAAAAAATAATCTAGTCTATAACCATAGGATTTTAACCAGTACTTGCTCCTTTTACTTGCAACCTTACTTGTTTCTATTCTCTATCCTACTTTTTATCCTTACTTTAGTCCCTACAAGAAGAGTGCTCTCCATCACTGGATCTACTCTTAGACTAATAGGACAAATCCTCAGGTTTAGCCTGAACCACCTTGAAGATCTCGTCGAAGCTCTATATTCTAATAACAAACACGTGCAATCTGGAAGGGTGAACGCCTGTATTCTGAGTTTTCTGTCTAGGACTGGCATTGCGCATAAATCCCAATCAGACGAGGGACTCGGATGCCTACCTGGGAATTCTCGGGATGAGTGTTCACTTATAGGCTAAAGCATGTCTTCACTATGTTATTAGAATCTAGAAGCTTTGATAAGTCAACGTTTTCGTTTATTCGTTTTAATTAATGAATAAATGATTACACTCACTTTCCTTAAAACTAAGCTCTAAAATCTCAAATTTTTACAGCTTAAATCAATCCCATTTCCTAATCATATATGGATTTCACAATCACATTTCATCTTACCATCTTAGCCACATGTTTGATTATTTTCAACACCCTCCCCAAATCATATTATTTCATTTTTCAACATGTTACATATTTCTAAACTGTAACCTCATAACCTGGGTAGACCCTAGCCCAACACTAAAGATTTCTTAATATTGTCAAAATTTTCATCACCTATAAACCATGGAAAATACATATTTTTGTTATAAGATATCCTTAAACTTAATTTTAAATCTAAATGTTTATTCATTAGCATAACAAAGGATTTTTGATATAATGTCACCTTGATCTACAAAACCTAACGTCGTGTTTAAAATCTTCGACTAAACTAAAATATTCTGATCTAAAGCCACTTAGTTTGTACTATTTAGCAACTTTTGTTTTATATAAGAAACCAGTTTTAAAAAGAAAAATGATAAGATCTTTCCATCCTCATGAACAAAATTTAATCTCCATTGCCACCTAATTATTTTCAACTTGTTCGAACTTTTATAATTTTTGATATTTATCACAATCATGTTTTCTCATACGCTAGATTCTAACCTTTGATCCAAACCCCACGATTTACACTGCTACATAATCTCCTTACTATAAAATAAACCCCTTATTAACTATTTTCACGTTCACTATCTTTCATAACCTTGATGATGCTTTGAGTTCTTCATCATCCTTTCAAGAACTAAATTCATATTCTTCACCTTCTGGAACATGAACTTGATCCCTATGATAATCAGACTATTGAAAACTTGATTGTTCGTTGCATCAAACTTGATTCTTAGTTATACATGAGGATTTGATTATCTACTTGAACATTTGATTATTCATGATACTTGAAAGCATGGAATATAAACTATTTGCTATAAACACACCTAGAGTCATTAATCTTGTCTAGGACAACTCTATTACAACTCGCATGCTATACTTGATGCATTTACAAACTTACTTACATGTATATATTACGAACTTGCAACTTATGTGTTAAATAAAATACAATTGTTACACTTAATCAAACAACTGGTAGAGGATGAAGTACTTGCTCAACAGTTAGTAGAGTACCTAACAACCTGCTCAACTATTGGTAGAGGTCATCATGCCTGCTCAACAGTCGGTAGGGGTTCTAATAACCTGCTCGACGACTGGTAGAGGCTATCGCACCTGCTCAATAATCGGTAGAGGTTCCTACTCACTGACTGGTAGAGGTCTTTTCCTGCTCAACAGTTGGACTCATTTTTGGATACATCATACATGTAATTTGATACAAAGATTTATTAGACTCATTGATACAAAGATTCAATCACAAGGTTATTTTGCATTACTTACATATGTGTTTAGAGTCATAGAAGGACACAAAACCCTAATGTAAGGTAAATTGGTGATTGCGGTCCGGAACGTAATCATGAATTTACAGGTACGTTAAAGTAGTGTGGAATTCTATCAAGGTTTTCGGTAGATAATCAATTATAAACTCTAGTTACCTGGTAGTTCATTTAGTCTTTCTATAGTCAATCAATTCATGCATTTCTTTCCTAACACTTAAGTTTAGTGTTTTGCGAGATTCTTATTCTCCTTGCTATTTCAGACGAACCTAATCCAACCCTTAAAACTCACACATATCAAACCTTTTATCCAAATTATTCGAAACAGATTATTCTATTACCTATAAATTTATGTCGTGCCTTAACCCAAATTTTCCAAACCCCAGTTGACTTAATTTCTACCTAATCATCCTCAACCCTGTGTTTTTAATAAACTTCGAGACGAAGTTCCTAAAAGTAGGGGAGACTGTAACATCACACAATTTTTATATATATATATATTGTTGGGTCTGCTGACCTGGAGAAGAACAGATGATTGGAAAGCCAAAACATGTTATCTATTTGATTCTTGAATAAACAGTCTTTACAACTTGCTTCTCCCAAAAGACTGCTGACCCTAACTACTGTTCTATCCAAACAACTGCTCAACAACTACTGATATAAAGAACTGCTGAGGAAACAACTGATGAAGAACAACTGCTGACCAAAGGTCTGATGAAGAGCAACTGCTGATACAAGTACTGAAGACCAAAGCACTGCTGGAACCAACAGCACTTAGGCTCCAGCAGTGGATACAAGACTATCAGAGTTTATCTTCAACAGCTGTTTAATATCAGTGCTTTCAATATAACAGTAGTTTGTATAGCAGATGTTTAAGTTTGTTATTCTGTTAGAGGTCACTGTCTTAGGTGACGTCAGCCTAGGTCATCAGTGGTTTGAGTCTGTCTATAAATAGAACAGTGCTTGTACTGTTCTATTGCATCACACACAAAACATTCTCTCTGACTAACACTGTGTGATTAGGCTGAGGGGGAGTAACTTGTACGATTGTAATCTTTGAATTAATGAAAGCATTCGATCTAAAAACATTTACTCTCTTGTTTTGATTTACAGTTTATTATTCCGCTGCACTTTCATTCTATTTTCATTTCATTATTACCATCATTTAGTTAAACAATCAAAACAATCAAACTCAGATCCTAACAATTGGTATCAGAGCTTGGTCAATTAAATTCGATCTAACAAATCAATTTAATAATCAGCTCACAATTATTGATATCGTTTGTCAGTTTGATTGAAAACAGAGTAATAGTTTAATTTCGCTTCAACCGTTGTTAAACAGACTTTGTTTTTTGATAAATCAGAGAATGGCTTCTATCAATCACGATCCACATAACACTGGCACGAACAACAAGCCACCAATGCTTGTCAGATCTGAATACAATATCTGGCAACGTCGGATGAGCCATGTTCTAGCTCAACAAAACACTGGGTGTTGGAAGTCGGTTATCTTCGGACCACATGTTCCAACTGTGCCGAGTACTGAAGATCCCAAAGTGTTTGAGCAAAAGAAACTTGAAAACTACTCCGACCAGGATTTTCAGAAAATTGAGTTAGATGCTAAGGCCTTCAGTATTGTGGCCATGGCTCTACCCAATGATATATATGCTGGGTTGTTACACTGTAACAGTGCAAAGGAGTTGTGGGATGCACTGAAAGAACAGTTTGGTGGGACTGAGGAGGTTATTGAAAACAACCGTGAAATACTTAACCAACAATATGAAACATTCAGTCATGTCAAAGGAGAGTCATTAACTCAACAGTTTGAGAGATTTAATTGCTTAATTAGTGAACTAAAATTGGTTGGTCTTACTTACCCTCATTCAACTTTGAACCATAGGTTTTTAAGATCATTACCAGACAAATGGGACACTATTGCTATTGTAATGAGAAACTCAATAGGATTTAAAGACCTATCACTGACCCAGCTTCATGGTAAGCTCTTGACCTATGAAAGAGAGCTTAACCAGAAAAAGAAGCTCCAGGACTCTGGAAAAGTGTCTGATGACTATGTGTTTGGGAATACAGCACTTTTGGGTCATGCTGAGGTGCCTGGAAACACTAAGGATCAGAGTTATGATCATTTTATTGACATAACTTCAGGTTTTAACTCAGGTTTTAACTCTGATTCTTATTCACCAAACTATGCTTTCACAGCAAGTGGTGGTGATATACAGGCATCTGACAATATATCCTTTGAGTATGATGACCTGAAATACTTTGACCCTGATGATTTGGAAGAAATGGACATTATGCACCAATTGGCCCTTCTCAGTGTAAGAACTAATAATTTTTACAAGAAAACTGGGAGAAGGTTTCCAGGGTTGACAGGCAGATCTAAGGTTGGGTTGGATAAATCAAAGATCAAGTGTTATAAATGTCATAGGTTTGGTCATTTTGCTAGGGAATGTAGGGGTCAACATGGTACACCTATGATAACCTATCCAAATCAAAGACCACAGACCAACACTTATCAGAATTCCTATAATACCCCTGGACCTAATGTGCAAAACACTGCCCATTTTGCACAGTCCTCAAGCACTGTTCCTGTCCAGTATGTCCAAACCACTGTTCCTCAGATTCATTATGTGCAAACACCTGTTGCTCAAACACCTGTGCAAACGACTGTTGCTCCATCCTCTGCTCCTGCAGAGACCAGTCAACAGAGCTTCTTTACACAAGGCTTTGTTGATTGGAGCAGTCTACCTGATGAGCTAACAGATGAGAATTTTGCACTAGTTGCCAAAGTTGAAAATGAACCAGAAAATTTTTGTTTCATGGCTATGGTAGATGAGATTGAATCTGAGGAAGTGGTAACTGAATCTGATGTTGTGACTGATGATATTGTTAGTGAAGCTGTTGCAGGTGAAAAACCTGAAGAAGAGGTTGTGAATCTCTCAGATCCCTGGGGTGCATCTGATGATTGTGAGTGCAAGTGTGATTGTGCTTTGATGGCTGCTGCTAAGGTATCTCCTCAAATTCTTAAAGAGTTGTGTTCTGACAAATGTGTAATAGCATTTGCTAACATCAAAGAGGTGAATGAAAACCTTAGAAAGAAAATTTTGGATGATGAGGTTAAATTTGAAAAACTCACAAAAGATTTGAAAACAAGTTTAACTGCAAAAGAGTCTGAAATCAGCAGTTTAAAACATGAAGCAACTATAACCAAAGACCAGCTCCAAACTATGATAACAAAATATCAAAGTTGTAAAAGTGAGCTTGAGTCCACCCAAGTTGAATGTAAAAAATGGGTGGAATCATGTAGAGGTTTTGAGATGCTACTCAACAAACAAACCAAAAGTCATGTGAAGTTTGGCTTTGGTTTTGCAACCACTGCTCCAGCCTTTGAAAACACTGACACAAAGAGTCAAAAGTCTGTTGAGATAGTACCAACAAAACTGCAGGGTCAAGAGATTAAAATCACTGAACCAAATGGTAAGAAAATTGTTCTTGAAAAACCAGAAGGTTCCTCATCTTTTGCTGAACTTGAAAAGTATGAATTTAAACCTACTTGGTCTGATGAGTGTGATACTCTTGAGAATTATAAACCTGTAGATTTTAAAACTCCTGAGGGAAAGACAGCTCCTCAGGCAAGGGTCATTCCCTTGGCAAAAGTCATTCCCCTGAAAGATTCTCCAGCAGATGCTCAAACATCTGCTGAAAAGAAGTCTGAAAATGGGAAGAAGAAAGAAAAGACTGTTAACTTGTTTTGTGATTTCTGTGAAAAGAAGAACCATGTCACCAAAAACTGTTTTCTTCTAAAAGCATATGATATCAACAAAGGAACAAGTGAATGTGATTCCAAAGCCACATGCTCAATATGTGGGAAAAAGAATCACAAGACCAAAGAGTGCTTGTATCTCAAAAATTTTGATGTAAAAATACAAGAATACAAAGCAAAAACTCTTGCAAACCCTGTGGTCAGTACTCCAAAAGGAAAGCCCAAACAGACCTTCACCCCTGTCCAAACATCTGTTACAAAAAGGCTTGAAACATCTGCTTCTAGAGATGTCCAAGTAACAGATGCTCCACCCACAAGCAAATACCCAAGAGGTTATGGTCAACCTCCATGTCATAGTCTGCCACATGTTTATGAGGAGCCAAAAAGACCCTCTAAACCAAGAGTGAACAGAAATCCATATGGGTATTATCATTTGTCAGGAAGTGATCAAACAACTGCTGCCCCAAGTGTTGACATCCAAGCACTGGCAAATGGTCAGCAGCAGTTGTTGACCTTAATTCAGAAATTGGTCCAAACCACTGATCACCTTCCAAAGCTTGAGTCTGAAAGGTCTGAGGACCCATCCAAAGCCAATTTGGCTTTGGACACTCACCAAAACTAATCATTTACTGATGTGCAGGGAGCTTCTGCTTGTTTAGATAGTCTTTGGTATGTAGATAGTGGAGGTTCCAGGCACATGACAGGATGTAGAGCCCTACTTCTGGACTTCTTGGCTCATGGAGGGGGTGATATATCCTTTGGTAATGATTCTAAAGGTAAGGTGTTGGGTTTAGGGACTGTACAGGCTGGAAAACTCAAGTTTGAAAATGTCAATCTTATTGATAATCTCATGTTTAATCTTCTGAGTGTTTCACAAATGAGTGACAAAGGTTATGGCTCATTTTTCACAAAGAAAACTTGTAAGATTATTGGGCCAGAAGTGGTGAAAAAGATTGATACCATTATTGCTGAGAGCAAAGCACAGCTTGTTGCTCATAGAAGTGGCAATGTGTATGTTGTTGATATGTTAAAGGACAATCCTATGGCAAATGTCTGTCTGTTTTCTGCTGCCTCCACTAAGGAGACAGAATTGTGGCATAGGAGATTGGGTCACACCAACCTTAATACTATCAACACACTCTCAAAACAAAGCCTTGTCAGAGGTTTACCATCAAAAGTATTTAAATGTGATGAGCATTGTGTTTCTTGCTTAAAAGGGAAACAACATAAAAGCTCTTACAAATCCATTGATGAGTCCAAAACTAGTCAGTATTTACAACTGTTGCACATGGACTTGTTTGGCCCTGTTAAAATCATGAGTCTAAGAAGAAAGAGATTTTGTCTTGTCATAGTTGATGATTTTTCTAGGTTTACATGGACTTACTTTTTACACTCTAAGGATGAGACTGCAGGTATATTGAAGGACTTTGTCACCAAGGTTGAAAAGCAATATGACTTGCCAGTAAAAGTCTTCAAGAGTGACAATGGAATAGAGTTTAAAAATAAGGAGTTGGATGACTTCTGTGTGACAAAAGGGATTGTGAGGCAGTTCAGCATCCCAAGAACACCAGAACAAAATGGGGTAGTTGAGAGGAAAAATAGAACTCTTATAGAAGCTGCAAGAACCATGCTAGCAGATTCTGGTTTGCCACTGTCCTTTTGGGCAGAAGCTGTAAACACTGCTTGCTATGTTCAAAACAGAGTTTTGATCAACCCCAGACATCAAAAAACTGCTTATGAAATTTTGTTCAAAATCAAACCATTAATCTCATTTTTCAAAATCTTTGGCTGCCCATGTTTCATTTTAAATCTCAAAGATTCCATTTCAAAATTTGCAGCCAAAGTAGACTGTGGTTATTTTCTGGGATATTCTTCTACTGCTAAGGCCTACAAAGTGTTTAACACAAGGACTAAGACAATAGAAGAAACTTTGAATGGTATTCCACAGTCTCCACAGCAAGATTACAGAACAGATGTTGTGATCCCCAGTCACTACAAAGTCTATTCTGCCTCAGAGGAAGCAGCTGTTCAAAACAATTGTCAAAACTCTGCCACAGCTGTGTCAACCACTGTTGGCCAGTCCTATCCTCAAACCTCTGCCTCACCCCTCACAACCACTGACCTATCATCTGTTGACAAAAGTCAATCATCTGTTGACAAAAGTCAGTCAAGTTTCACATCACTTGGACCCATTCCTCCATTACCATTTCAAACATCTGATGGCACTACAGAAGTACCAACAGATGTTACACCAACAGAGTCACCAAACCTCTGTCCATCACCTCAAAATGCCATTGTTCCATATCAAGGAGATCTTATTTACTTAAGAGCTCATCCACCAGACCAGATCATTGGCAACATCAGAGAGGGTGTGCTCACAAGAAGCCAATCCTCAAATATCTGTCTTTTTGCAGGTTTCTTATCCCTCACACAACCTGTCAAGTACCAAGAGGCACTGAAAGACAACAGTTGGGTAGAAGCCATGCAAGAAGAACTCCTTCAATTCAAAAGACAACAAGTATGGGAGCTTGTACCACTTCCTAAGGATGTTTGTCCTATAGGAACAAAGTGGGTCTTCAAAAACAAGACTGATGAAAGGGGTATTGTTGTCAAAAATAAAGCCAGGCTTGTGGTTCAAGGCTTCAGACAAGAAGAAGGAATAGATTATGATGAGACCTTTGCTCCTGTAGCTAGACTAGAGGCCATCAGACTCTTTTTAGCCTTTGCTGTCAACCACAACATAAAGGTGTATCAGATGGACATCAAATGTGCTTTCCTTTATGGCAAAATTCAGGAGGAGGTCTATGTATGTCAGCCACCTGGTTTTGAAGACACATTCCATCCTGACTATGTCTACAAGCTCAACAAAGCTTTGTATGGACTCAAACAAGCACCAAGGGCCTGGTATGAAACTCTTTCCACATTTCTCTTATCCATTGGCTTCACAAGAGGTAAAATTGACAAAACTTTATTTCTTAAATGGAAAGGGAAACACTTAATGATTGTTCAAATATATGTGGATGACATCATTTTTGGATCCACATGTAACCAAATGTGTGAAGAGTTCAGAAAACTCATGACAGCAGAGTTTGAGATGAGTGCCATGGGTGAGCTTCAGTGTTTCCTTGGTCTTCAAGTGAAACAACTGCAAAATGGCACATTCATTCACCAAAACAAATATGTAAAGAACTTATTAACCAGATTTGAGATGAATGATTGTAAGCCATGTAGCACACCCATGAGTACAGTCAAGCTGCTCACTATTGATGACAAGGATGAACTGGTTGATCAAACACATTATAGATGTATGATTGGGTCTTTATTGTACCTAACTGCATCTAGGCCAGACATTATGTTTGCTACCTGTGTCTGTGCCAGATCCCAGGCTTCACCCAGAAAGTCAAACCTTATTGCTGTGAAAAGGATATTCAGATACCTCAAAGGTGCTCCCACACTTGGTATCTGGTATCCTGATAATGGAAACATTGAGCTTTCAGGTTATTCAGATAGTGACTTTGCTGGCTGTCACGCCACAAGAAAATCCACTTCAGGAGGGTGCCAATTTCTAGGGAATGCCTTAGTTTCATGGCAAAGCAAAAAGCAGGCAGCTGTTTCAACTTCAACAGCTGAAGCTGAATACATTGCTGCTGCAAGCTGTACAGCCCAACTTATGTGGCTTCAAAATCAACTACTGGATTTTGGGATAACTGCACTTAGGACTCCACTCATGTTGGACAGCCAAGCTGCTGAAAATATCATCAAGAATCCAGTCTCTCATTCCACTACCAAGCACATTGACATAAGACATCATTTTGTCAGAGACAGCTATGAAAAAGGTTTGATTTCTTTACACCATGTTCCAACAGAGGATCAGTTGGCAGATGTGTTAACAAAAGCTTTAGACACATCTACCTTTACAAATCTGATTTCCAGAATTGGTATGTTAAACATGGATTCAACAAATAAATTTTTTCTATAAATCATAATAAAATGGTTCAGAAATTCAATTTTTTTTAATAGCTGTTTGGTTGAAAAATCTGTTTATGACATCTGATCAGATAAAACAACCACTGTTTCATTCATATCCAGTGTTGGTTGAAAAGTCTGTTTCAAAACATCTGATCAGATAAAACAACTGTTAGTTGAAAAATCTGTTTCAGAACATCTGTTCAGATAAAACAACTGTCCGCCTATATATATATATATATATATATATATATATATATATATATATACAATATTAAAAAAAAAACCCAACAGTTGGATCCATCAGCTGTTTGTATCAGTTGTTTACCAAAAACAGCTGTTCTCCACCAGATGTTACATCCATCAGATGTTTGCCACGTCTGCTCATATAAGCAGAGGTTTGGCCACATCAGCGGTTTCATTGAGCCTATAAAAACCCTATTTTACCACAACAGATGTTACACTGTCTCATTGTATTCAAAATACTGTAAACCGCCTTCTTCACTCTCAAACCCTTCATCAATCTTCAATCATTTTCACCTTCGAAATCCATTACAATGGATCTTCAAGCCAAAGCTACACACAATTGTCTTCCCTATCTGATTAAAACAGATGACAACACTCCATTTCATTCCACCATCGACATTTTCCTTAACTCCAAATACTTACCCATCCTAACCGCCAACGCCCCCATTTATCTTGATACTCTCCAAGAATTTTGGTTGAATGCTGAGTTTCTACTACAAGACAAAAAGCCTACCTCCATTATTTCCAAAATTGGAGAAACCAGTATCGTCATTACCCCTGAAATCATATCCACAACCTTCACACTGAATGACCTGGCAGGTAAGGATTCCTTTACTAAAACAGAGCTTCACACTGAGTTCCAAGAAAGAGGGTATGATGGTTAGATGACTGGATCAACTCTTTTCAAAAAGTTTTTCCCTCCAGTCATGAAATTTTTCTTCCATACTCTTCTTCTTTGTGTCTCTGCTAAGTCCACATCCTTTAATGAAATTCCATTGAGGATGCAATATCTGGGTTATGCTATGTTGTCAAACTCTGACTTCAATCTTTCCCAGGGATTGTTCATGGACTTGGTATCAAATGTGAAAGCAGTCAAGTCTGGGTCAAACAATGCTTTTCTTATTTACCCAAGAATTCTTAGTGTAATCTTACAAAAAGTCCTACCAGAAAAAGTTTTCAAAAAGGGTGCTGCTATGCAAATGAAAAGCTTAACTGATGAAACTTTCACAAGAATGCTGGGTAGAAGCACCCAAGAAAAAGTGTCTAAAGTGTCAAAAGTTTCTAAAACACAAACAAAGAGGACAAAGGCAACAACTGTTGTCAAAACCTCTGTTGTTGAGCCCACTGCTCCTGGTGATCATGGCACTACATCCAGTGCTGTGAAACCCACACCAGCCACTTCCAAAAAGAAACATCCATCCACAACAACCACCACTCAACCACAAATGAGGCTTCTGGATGTTGAGGTACCAGAAGAAACCTCTGTTGCACAACAAAAGCAACCTGAAACCACTGTTGTTACTTCCTCACAACAGTTGGACATACCTCCACCTGACCAAACTCCTCATGAATCCTCTCAAAAGGATCATGTTGTAAGCCAAGGGGACACACATCATGATGCATTTGAGTCACTTGACCATATGTTCACAAGCCCCTCTCCCAGGGCTAACTCTCTTCTTACTCCTCCACTCTCACCATCACATGTCCCACAAACAATGCAACCTCTGTTTGAAGCAATTGACAAATCTCAGGAAGATCCCAGTTCCTCTCTTCCACCTGTCACTGAGAGTATACTCCAACAAGTGACTGGCCCTGAGAATATTCAATCTGCTATCCCACAAACAGAAGAGGAGGTTACACCACCTGGGTTCAATGAAACCCTAGGTGAGTTTTCAAGTGGAGCAGCCACTACTGATGTAGAGACCACTGTCTCACATCAGGACAGTGATTTCATAGCTAAGACTCCCTTGAAGGCAACAACTGTTGAAGCCACTATAGTGTCTCCAAAAACAGTTGGAAGTCCCCAGTACCAAGACAAAGGGGCATCTGATTCACCTATTAGGCCTGAATCAGGTAGAACTACCAGTGGTAGGGACTCAGATGATCCTATTAATTTAGGAGATGGGTCAAAATACCAAGAATTGACGGACAGAGTTTCTGTTATTGAAACCTCTGTTGCTGACATCAAATCTGATGTCAAGCTTCTACTGAGCTCAATTGCAGATCTCTCCAAGAGTCAACCATCCACAGCTGATATAGCCAATGAGTTATGGAAATCAGTTTCCCCCATCATCATAGCTCACAGAAAATTGGCTGATCAGACACATGAAACCTACATGGCTGAGATCAGGAATATGGTAGATGCAAGGTACAAAGATACACATGCTGATATCAAAGCCATTAAGGATCACCTGCTGAAGACTACTGGCTCTGCCCCTACCACCATCCCCAGGGATGAAAATGATGATGCTTTCACGGCTGATGATGCCCAAAAGGGGGAGAGTGGCAGAGATAGGCTACCAAAATTAGATCCTTTTGGTTGTCCTCCTTCTCAAAAAGGTCAAGCCAAGTCTGCCAAGAAACCAGAGTCTACCAAATCAGCTCCACAACAACAACAACAAGCAACACCAACAGCACCACCACAACAAACCACTGAAAAGAATAATGCAGTAGATGACTCTGCAAACATAGAAGCTGAAAAGGTAGCTCAGGCCAAACAAAAGAGGGCTGACACCTTGGAAGCTAAAGCAGAGTTACTGGTGAATCTCAAAAGAGAACAACAGCAGGAGAAAGAAGATGTGGGATCCTCTAAAAGGATGAAAAGACCTGCCAAGCATGTTAGAAAACCACCATCTAAGTTGAAAACCTCTGTTGATAAAACCACTGCTACTGAAACCACTGCCACCCAAAACACTGAAACTACCCAAAACACTGAAACCACTATACCCAAACCAACACACACACCTGAACAAACAACCACCAAACCTACATCACCAGCCAAAACCCCAACATCTGCTGGTTCTTCTAAAAGGCCAACAGATGTTAATCCAACCACTGCTACCAAATCACCTTCACCAAAAATCATGTACACAAGGAAGAGAAAATCAACCTTTGTTGTGCATGATGAAAATATACACACATCACCAACCACCATTTCAACTGCCCAATCCACTCCTCCCATCACAGCTATTCCACTCACTTCATTCTCACCACATACATCCAAATTCAAATCCCATAGACCACCACCAACCATTACACCATTGGTTGTTCAGTATCCCCTTGAACTTGATCTACTCAAGGGGGAATTACAATCCTTCTACAATACTGAACAACCATCTGAAAGATCCTTCCCATCTCTCCCAAACTTCCTTGTTCCCCTCAATATTGATACTTATCTGAAATACAAGGGTGAGCAGGTGGATGCCATCATCAGGGAGAAATGCAAAGGGAAGGATGACAGGACTGCTCAGGGCATCCATTCAGCAGAGCTTAGCAAACTCAGAAGGATTGAAGACTTTGCTAAGACCCTGAGCAATTCCATGTCCTCCATGCCTCTCAGTGTAGATTTGGAAAAAGAGGTAAGGGAATCCCTTCTTGAACAGATAATGGCAACCAAGCCTTACAAAGCAAACAAAAAGCAGTTCAATGGTTGGACTACTCATGCTTTGAGAGAAGAACTGATCAGAATTGAAGAAATGGCCAAAGACCCCAAAGCTAAAGTCTCCACTCCTAATTTTGGCAAAGGCAGAGACCCAGTCAGAGCCTTGAAATTCAAAAGGATGAGGCAGGAGATTGTAGCTGCCAACTATGGGGAGATGAGGTCTGTTTCTAGATGGTCTGAGTTAAGGCTGGTTGAAACCTACAAAAGTCTGGAAGAAAATAGAAAGAAGGATCCCAGCCTTCCAAGAAAACCAATTTACACTGATGAGCCAATGATGAAGAGACCCCAACAGACTTTTAATCTGGACAGCTTACTTGAAACCTCTGATCTCACAGCTGCTGCAAGTAGACAGTTCAAAAGGCAGAAGGAGATGTCAGAGGAAGATCAAAGAAAGTTTGCTGATACATTTATCAAGGAAGGGCTCTTCAATCAAATACATTACTTCTCTGATCCTACAACAGAGAAACTCAGAGAACTCATTGGAAGACCTCCTTCACCCAACTCATCAAGAATAAAGGTTCATCTCAGCAAATCCACTGACTCAAAAATTCTAAAGTGGAAGGTCAACAAAGACAACCACGAATTGACATTGCTCAGGTCAGATGGAAGGGTTCAGAAGATCAGCATGGATGATGCTTACAGCCTATGTGCAGAAGATCACCAAGCATTGCTAAATCTGGATCTAGAAAGAGATGAAGAAGACTTATTTGCTCTGAACTTTGAACTACAATTCAAAGGTCAAATCAGAGAAAGTCTGATGAGAAATAAAGATCAATAAATAAAGCTGAGTTTTGGCATCATCTGTTCTAGGGGGAGATTGTTGGGTCTGCTGACCTGGAGAAGAACAGATGATTGGAAAGCCAAAACATGTTATCTATTTGATCCTTGAATAAACAGTCTTTACAACTTGCTTCTCCCAAAAGACTGCTGACCCTAACTACTGTTCTATCCAAACAACTGCTCAACAACTGCTGATATAAAGAACTGCTGAGGAAACAACTGATGAAGAACAACTGCTGACCAAAGGTCTGATGAAGAGCAACTGCTGATACAAGTACTGAAGACCAAAGCACTGCTGGAACCAACAGCACTTAGGCTCCAGCAGTGGATACAAGACCATCAGAGTTTATCTTCAACAGCTGTTTAATATCAGTGCTTTCAATATAACAGTAGTTTGTATAGCAGATGTTTAAGTTTGTTATTCTGTTAGAGGTCACTGTCTTAGGTGACGTCAGCCTAGGTCATCAGTGGTTTGAGTCTGTCTATAAATAGAACAGTGCTTGTACTGTTCTATTGCATCACACACAAAACATTCTCTCTGACTAACACTGTGTGATCAGGCTGAGGGGGAGTAACTTGTACGATTGTAATCTTTGAATTAATGAAAGCATTCGATCTAAAAACATTTACTCTCTTGTTTTGATTTACAGTTTATTATTCCGCTGCACTTTCATTCTATTTTCATTTCATTATTACCATCATTTAGTTAAACAATCAAAACAAACAAACTCAGATCCTAACATATATATATAGAACTCTCTCGTTTATTCATCCGATTCATGTTTACATTATCTTTCCCATCCATTTTATTAATTTTTTTTGTTTAAATAATGACTTATAATCAATATTAAATTGGATTTTATTAAAAAATCTGATTTAAAAACGTTAAAAAAAATGTTTGCCTGAGCCAGGATTCGAACCCGAGTCCCTGGCGGGCTAAACCTTAACCACACCACACAAACCACTACACCATTTGGTGTTTTTTGATGTTAATTAAAACCTATTAAACTTAAACCCTTTCAAGATCCCTTAGTCAAACCTGAAAAGTCAAACGTAGTCTCCTAGTCAAGTCAAGTCAAAGTGTTAGTAAATATGGTCTCCTAGTCAAGTCAAAGTGTTAGTAAATATGGTCTTCTAGTCAAGTCAAAGTTGTTCTTAAATTCTAGCCTAGTCAAAGTAAGCCTTAATTACAACTCCAAATTTTACACTATAAATACACTAGCCTACCATTCAACTCTTTGTACCATTCAAAAAAAAAAACATTATTATCCCATCTCCCATATACTAAAGTTTTCATCCGTCATTATCTCCTCTAGCTAGTTTCGAGTTTTCCAAGGCATTATTACTAAGTGTTTGCACGCTCAATAAAACGCACGAACTCATTATGCACCTAAGGTGAGTTTTACATAGCCCCTTTTCTATTCACTATTTTGGGGTGAAACATGTTACAACATTCAATTTACAATTCAATCATAAGTGTCTATGTGTTATTCTATGTTGCATTATGTCTTAAACATTACTAGGGTAAGCACATTATTCTAGCATAATCATTAACATTGATCAGCCGACGGTATACAATGATAGATCTATTGGACTGACAATCCCACCCGGATACGTGTACCTCCTACATAGGTAGCGTGGGTGATTGTTATCGAATTTATAACATAATCGAGTGAACCATGAGCGTATGGGATGGACCACAATATTCTAGTCACAAGGTTTGATTATGCACTCGATTTACCCGATTGTTTTGTTTTCACATATGGACTAGACTTGCCATGACACTAGAATTGTACAAGTTTTTTATTCAATATTCAAACCCATGTAATTCTCACCAACTTTTGTTGACCCAAAATATTTTCAAACTTAACATGTTGCAGGTTATATTTGCTTGAAGATTTGAGTTAATGCTTGAAGATGTGTAACTAGTATTTTTCATTTTGAGATGTACAAATTCTTAGAATAATTGTATGTAATTTATTTAAATCATTTAATGAAATTTATTATTCACCATGAGCTACTGAACAATCATCAATACGTGACATCCCGATGTTTCCGCCATCGGTTGGGGTGTTACGGAGAGCCAGCTCACTGGTCCGGAACTGGTGTACGAAACTTCAGAGATAATCGTACCAATTTATAACCGTTTGGCTGCAGCGCGGGATCGTCAGAAGAGCTATGCCGATCGCCGTGGCAAACCTTTGGAGTTCCAGGTTGGGGAAAGGGTACTTCTGAAAGTTTCACCATGGAAGTGCGTCATACGCTTTGGAAAGCGTGGAAAGCTTAACCCTCGTTATGTCGGACCGTTCGCAATCCTGGAACGGATTGGACCGGTGGCATACAGACTTGACGTACCGGCGGATCTCGGTAGTGTTCACAACGTCTTCCATGTGTCTAACTTAAAGAAGTGTTTGGCTGATGAATCTCTCATTGTACCACTGGAAGAGATCAAGGTTGATGATCGTCTTCGCATTGTGGAGGAACCTGTCGAGATTCTCAACTACAAGATTCGTAGCCTTCGTCAGAGTAAAATCCGCATCGTCAAAGTTCGTTGGAACTCGAATCGTGGACCGGAGTTCACGTGGGAACCGGAGGATCAGATGAAAGCTAAACATCCTCATCTTTTTCCGAAACGCGCATTCGAATCTAGGCATGTTACTGCCGAAGTTGGGTGAATCTCGGGTCGAGATTCCTTTCAACGTGGGGATGATGTGACACCCGGTAAACTTTCTTTTCGTTTCATTATTTCCGTCTCTTTCATTTTTGGGCTTTGTGCAATTTTCGGGACGAAAATTCTTTCAACGTGGGGATGATGTGACACCCGGCATATTTGGCTTAAACATTTTAGTAACACCTAAGTCTACCTTAGCGGGAAACAATTATAAACGGACTTAACCAGGTTAGTTGAGTCGAGTCAGGATAGGATTGTCCAGGGTTCAATGATCTGAAGGATCATTGGGAGTCGTTTTGGGAATACACTAGTATTGGGTCCCGTTGTTGGTGAAATTATGTAACACCCCAACCGATGGCGGAAACATCGAGGTGTCACGTAGTGACGATTGATCAAAAGCACATGGTACTAAAATGTAAATATATTATTGAATAATTTAAATTGTCTTACATGGATGAAATGGGAAAAAAAAATACAAAAGTCTGAACAAAACAGGAAATTTGAAATAAATTATTAAAAGCAAGTACTAAAATCCAATGCTATGGAACTAAGATCAAACTGCACCTGAAACATGTACAAAATAAGTTTTTTCAACATATGAAATGTTGGTGAGCATTCCTAGTTTTAATACATATAGTAAGTTGGAAAATGTTATACAATTCAAGTGTAAAGCTACAGTGCATTTATGTAAACTATGTACCATACAAATGAGCGAAATCAATCCTGTGACTGTATAAATGTACTAAAATGAACGGCGGTGTACTTATCCAATAAATGGATAATAACTTAACTATGACCATGGATTCTCCGATGAAAAAGGGGGAGAATCACCTAGGCGGGTTGTCAATCCAATAGCCATATCCAATGTTAAGGTTGGCTTGTACATGGTTAATGATTTCACTAAGTACAAATGTATTCTACATGTTATGTCTAAGCATAAAGCACGTTCGTAAGCAAATGCACATAGTACTAGAATTGTATTGTAAAATTGTGAACTTGTATGTGAAATTTGTATAAGTGTACATGTAACATCCCAAAAATGAATAAAAACAAAAAGGGGATAGGACATACTCACTTTCGCCAAATGACTAGATGACTAAGCGAGCGTGAAAATGCGAGCAATCCAAAGATTCAACAACGAAACAAGTCCAATTTAGAAGAAAAGAAAACGAATAGGAAAAATATATATTAAGCTTCCAATTCACCAATTACAAGAGCTTATAATCAAAGCTTCAAATGTAGAAGTAATATACTCTAGAAGAAAGGTATGAGGGAGAGTTTAATCGAATTGAAACAATTGATTTAGAGGTGCAAAGTGTAATAGGTCATAGGTGGGTTTTTATACTAGTTTTGGATTCTATTAAGCTTTAAAATTGATCAACAAAATAAAGTAAGGTTTTAAGATGAATTGACTATTTGACTAGGACTTTGAATAGGATTTTGACTGAGACTTTGACTAGGACTTTGACTGTTTGACTGTCTCAGCGGACCGTGAGGGCTAAAAAATATTTTTTTTTTTTTTAATTTAATCAATTTTAAGTTCTAGACTTGTTTCCTTCTGTTTCTAAGTTGTTTTAGGACCGAAAATTAAGGGCTTTAAGTATCAAGGTCTGAAACATACGTGCTCGGGTGTAGATGTGAGTATAAAACGTGCATACTTTTACTTATAAAAATTATAAGTTTTATTAAATTGTGAATTTTGGTCCTATTAAAAATACGAGAGTTAAAAAAGAAAATTTTGAAATAGTTGAGGAACCAATTATGCACATTTATGAAAAGTGAAGGGTGCAGGTTGTCACAATCTCCCCTACTTTAGAAAATTTCGTCCCGAAATTACTTTCAAGTGAAGGTTTCCATGAAAGAAAAGACATTTGTAAAAAGGCAAGTAGATTTTAAGAAATGCATCAGCCATGATTTGACAATGTTTGAAGTAGTTGTTTAATACCAAAAATAAGAGTTTGAAAATCCTTAAAGTTTGACCCAAGGTTAGAGAATTAAGAGTTTATAATGAGCATGGTTTGGGAAAAGTATGTAATTGGTGAGGGCAGGGCAGTGTTATAGCAGCTTCCCTTACTTTAGAGAAGTTTCTGACCAAACTTTATTAAGGACATGCAACAGGATTTCGACTAACAAAGAGTGTAAGAGTATAGAAAGTTTGTGTTTTCTGTGTAGATGGTCCAGAGAAAGACTCTAGGAAGTCGTATTGAAGCTCGTGTAAGAACATTCTTATCGAAAATGCTAGCTTTTAGTCAACGATCTAATAAAGAGATAGTAATGGTTAGGTTCTTGGTCAGACTCCTAGTCCGCTCCCGCAGTATCGCTCGTGCTTATATATAGGGTGTACCGCAGCTAACCCACCACACTACTGATATTTTGGACTCGTACTGATTGTCTACCAATAGCCTAAGTAGAATCACACACCACCCCCATGTACCTGTAAATCCATGATTGCGTTCCGGACCGTAATCATCGATTTACCTTACACTAGGGTGCTATGCTTTTCCATAACACTAACATAAGTAATACAAGAAACAATGCGTGCAACCAAAATGTGTTAAGTAGTAGATACTGCTCAAGTATAAGATGCGGTTAGAAGTTCTTCCCCTTTCAGGTTCACCCTTTAACCGTAATGAGATTAATGTGTAAGTATAAGACATGATTAGGGGTTCTTCACCTTTCGGGTTCACCCTTAACCGGAAAATTTCTGTTCACATCATTGGGCTCTAAACAACCATATTGATAAACTTAAGGATTACACCGTTCCCCTCGGGTTAGAGGAATACTCTGAACCGAGTCGTACATGGGAACTGGCTTAGATCTCATACGAGCTATCAATTAGTATGTTTGTTGGCCATGATAATGAACAAAATAATGTAAAGTATAACAGGGTTTTGCTCACAACAAAAAAAATATGCATACCAAATATGCGTTCATGTAAGTATATAAGTATAGCATAAAATTTCGATTGAAAGAATAGCATAACGTAAATCGAGTAAATCGCACAATTTGCACAAAATTAAAGTAAACGAGTTAAATTAATGCTCAAAACTAGTGTTGTAAGAATGACTACTAATAACTAGTGCGAGAATAGTTGCGAATAACGCGTGAAAATAACTACCAACAAAAGAATAATACAAAAATAATAAGATAATGTACGAACGTAACTATAATAGAATGGTGTAAAAAATAATGAAATTTACTGTATATGAAAGTGCGCAGAACAGACGTATAGTCTACTGGTATGAGGATAACTTTTTGGAAACCGAAAAATGTTTTAAGTTCAAAACAGGTTCACTTGAAAAGATTTCGTAGGTACACATTTTCATGTGTTTACGAGAAGTCGAGTTTGAAAAGTGTTATAAGGTATATTATTAGTTGCAAATTCCTCCCAAAAATATATATTGGATACGTTATATGAAAACATGCAGATTTACATTTGATTTGTAAAATATGCAATGCAAGTTTATAAAATGCAAGATGAAACCATTTCATGAAATGTGTGTAAATCTAATGTGTTTCGAAAGACCAAGATTTAAATGATGTGAAGGTTGTGAATGATCCCAGATGCCTTGACGAATTTTAGAAAATAAAATTTTCTGTATTTAAACATTTCTTTAACTTGTGGGTTGAAAAGTCAGAAATTTTTAATTGTTATGAAATGTTGAGAAAATCGAAGTGTTACCCGTTAAGACTGGGTAAACTTGAAACCTTTTAAATTTTCAAACTTTTACGAAATTTATACATTGAAAGATCATTTATTTGCAGGATCGTTAAGGCATCTCTTTGGGCTCATAGCGGGCTATTTGTTTCAAGGCACAAGGTGTGTGAAAAGTGTGTTCTAATTTGGCGAATAGGCTTTGTGAAAAGACTTATAGAATAAGTTGTCAAATTAATCATTTTAGAGAGTAGTGTACTAGTGCGTATCG
This sequence comes from Ambrosia trifida, assembly GCA_028751855.1. Lineage (NCBI taxonomy): Eukaryota > Viridiplantae > Streptophyta > Magnoliopsida > Asterales > Asteraceae > Ambrosia > Ambrosia trifida. The sequence continues at coordinate 67,244,891 of CM054122.1, forward strand.
TGTAGGTAGGCATTTATGTATGAGTTTAGTCTGACTAAGAAGTTCTAACTAATGGTAGTTGGCTATGGCTTAGGAGAATGGGTGCAACAATATTAGTATTAGGTATATGAGGATATACTGTGACTTCAATCAAGTAAGTTTATAAACATGAAGGTATAAAACAGGTTGAAATAATAAGTTTGGAAAAACCATGTTCATTTTTAACTGTATGATGACACAACATTCCTAAAATCACGATGTGATCAAAGTTAAACACGGAGTTTAAAACTTAAGTCGTGGGTAAAAATGTTTTAACACAAAACGAGTAATACCTTATAGTGTAAAAATCATGAGCATAAGTGAAATAGTGTAAGCTTTAATGCGATAATATATCGAACAAAAGTTTTAGTAATGATGATAACGGATTCAAAAGCGAATGATCAATGAATAATGGCATATGAAACATCAAGTGATTAAATGGAATCTTCAAATAATAAACAAACATAAATATCAATGATATAAAACATTGGAATTATTTTCATAGGAAACTTTGACCAACTCAAGTATTTGAAATTTCCTAGTGACTTGTGGGGGTGTAATTTAGCCTATAAGTGAATGCTCATCCCAAAAGTTCCCAAGTAGGTATACGGGTCCCTCGTCTGATTGGGATTTATACGAAATACCAGGCCTAGACAGAAAACTTAGGATACAGGCGCTCACCCTTCTAGATTGCACGTGCCCCCATCACTAGTGAATTCCAAAACTTTAGCGAGATTAAAAACGAGATGCAAAAATAGATCCTTGAGATTTGGATTTTACTCCAAACTCAAAGATGTATTTCAAAATTGAAAACGATTGTGGAATGAAACCAATCACTAAGTTAAGGATATCACTCCCAGCTTAGTGGCTAAGTTCTTTTTTGAAATAAATACTCTTTGAGGTGTGGATGTCACTCCTATCTCAAAGATATATTCCTAAGATAAATAACATATAGAGGAGTGAAACTAATCACCAAGGTATGGATGTCACTCCTAACTTGGTGATATCGTTTCGTTTGTGAAATACGAGTGTCTTCTTCTATAAACAAAACACCGAAAGAATAACGAGAAAGAATCATAGCGAAAATATCTTGAAAGAAAATAATAGGATAAAGAGAAATAAACACGAGAGGACTCGTGAATGTAAGCTTAGTTATAGACTAGGCTAAAAGGCATTCTAACAACCTAATTCCCTATAACCATGGCTCTGATACCAATCTGTAACACCCCAACCGATGGCGGAAACATCGAGTTGTCACGTAGTGACGATTGTTCAAAAGCACATGGTACTAAAATGTAAATATATTATTGAATAATTTAAATTGTCTTACATGGATGAAATGGGAAAAAAATACAAAAGTCTGAACAAAACAGGAAATTTGAAATAAATTATTAAAAGCAAGTACTAAAATCCAATGCTATGGAACTAAGATCAAACTGCACCTGAAACATGTACAAAATAAGTTTTGTCAACATATGAAATGTTGGTGAGCATTCCTAGTTTTAATACATATAGTAAGTTGGAAAATGTTATACAATTCAAGTGCAAAGCTACAGTGCATTTATGTAAACTATATATCATATAAATGAGCGAAATCAATCCTGTGACTGTATAAATGTACTAAAATGAATGGCGGTGTACATATCCAATAAATGGATAATAACTTAACAATGACCATGGATTCTCCGATGAAAAAGGGGGAGAATCACCTAGGCGGGTTGTCAATCCAATAGCCATATCCAATGTTAAGGTTGGCTTGTACATGGTTAATGATTTCACTAAGTACAAATGTATTCTACATGTAATGTCTAAGTATAAAGCACGTTCGTAAGCAAATGCACATAGTACTAGAATTGTATTGTAAAATTGTGAACTTGTATGTGAAATTTGTATAAGTGTACATGTAACATCCCAAAAGTGAATAAAAACAAAAAGGGGATAGGAAATACTCACTTTCGCCAAATGACTAAATGACTAAACGAGCGTGAAAATGCGAGCAATCCAAAGATTCAACAACGAAACAAGTCCAATTTAGAAGAAAAGAAAACGAATAGGAAAAATATTAAGCTTCCAATTCACCAATTACAAGAGCTTATAATCAAAGCTTCAAATGTAGAAGTAATATACTCTAGAAGAAAGGTATGAAGGAGAGTTTAATCGAATTGAAACAATTGATTTAGAGGTGCAAAGTGTAATTGGTCATAGGTGGGTTTTTATACTAGTTTTGGATTCTATTAAGCTTTAAAATTGGTCAACAAAATAAAGTAAGGTTTTAAGATGAATTGACTATTTGACTAGGACTTTGACTAGGATTTTGACTGAGACTTTGACTAGGACTTTGACTGGAACTTTGACTGTTTGACTGTCTCAGCGGACCGCGAGGGCTAAAAAATATATTTTTTTTTTTAATTTAATCAATTTTAAGTTCTAAACTTGTTTCCTTCTGTTTCTAAGTTGTTTTATGACCGAAAATTAAAGGCTTTAAGTATCAAGGTCTGAAACATACGTGCTCGGGTGTAGATGTAGGTATAAAACGTGCATACTTTTACTTATAAAAATAATAAGTTTTATTAAATTGTGAATTTTGGTCCTATTAAAAATACGAGGGTTAAAAATGAAAATTTTGAAATAGTTGAGGAACCAATTATGCACAATTATGAAAAGTGAAGGGTGCAGGTTGTCACAAATTACATGAACTAATTAAGTGTTATGTGTAGATTAATTGTTATATGGTGGATTATATGCAAAGACGTGTTTAAACGATGTGTATGTAATCATCCATGCTTAAATATGTTAATCATAGACTAAGGTTGCATGTTCATGTGTTAGGATGCGTTAAAATGCGTTAAACACGACAAACTAGAAAACTACAAAAACATAGGTCCATGTTCAACCACAGCGTGGGGGCGAACATGGAAAATAATCTTGGTTCGACCCTTATTAAAGGGGCGAACCTGGAATGTGGAAATGATAGAATTTCATTCGACCAAAACAAGGTACATTCGACCCTGTAAAAGGGGCGAATGTGGGTACATTCGCCCAGGTGAAAGGGGCGAATATGGATTAGTATAAATACCAAACTTTGTCATTTTTCACCATTTCACAAACCCTAACCGTCTCAAAACACTCTCAAACGATTTTAATAACTAAGGAAAGATTTTTTGCTCTTATTTTTCATAATCTAACCTATCAACAACATCTAATCAAGAATCCAAGCTGTGTTCTTAATTCTAAACCTTGTTCAAGTATTTTAATTCGTTTTTATCTAACCCTAAATGTCCAGATCTATTTTAAGGATGTTTTTGTTAATAAAAACCTTTTAAACATCTTTCTAAACCAAAATCTATCATTAAACATAGGTTTTCATATCAATAAACATATGTTAATTATGTGTTATGTGATATTATGTGTTGTTTAATGATTTGCTGTTGTGCTAATGCTAGAAACATGATCTAGGGCTGCTATTGATGATAGTTTAGGATTATTGAAGGTTATAATTAGATAGATGATGATATCAAGTCTAATTTTGGGATTTTATTGAATCTAGGGCTTGTTGCATGTTATTATTATCAATAGAACTATTGGGGGTTTTCAATTACATGATAAACTAAGCATTTTAAGATGATTATGGATTGATTTCGAGAAGTTTCCAAATTGGGTAAAGATTACATGCATGATGTGACACTTCCATAATCTTTGCCATTTTGGGAAAGGGCTAAAACGAATAGGTTTTGGGGCAAAATTGGTGGGGTTTTGTAGGGATAAGTTATTCATGCTTAACTGCAGTGTTTGATAATGTTTCGGGATGTTTTCAGATGTTTTTGAAGCATTTTTGAAAAAGTATTCTGTCAGGGTCGAACCTGGGCACGTTCGACCGATCGGGTGGTCGAACGTGGAATTCCAGGGTCGAACCTGGACAGTTTCGTCGAATCTGATTTAAAAGGGTCAAAGGTGGCTTTCAAATGGTCGAATGTGGCATAAAAAGGGGCGAAGGTGGATTTATTTTCCTGGTTCGACCCTATTGATTCAAAAATTAGATTTTTGATACAAACTAAGTGTTTTATGCTTGAACCTTGTGTGTAATCTATGTGTACTTGATTAGTTAGGGTAATGAGTCACCAACGGGATGTCGGGTCGGTCTAGTGTGTCGGTTGAACACTTAAACACGTTTTAAAACATACTTGGTCATGATCTGGACAATAAGGGACTAGATAACCTTATGGTTATTAGTCGGAACACTTATGTGAACATTTTGATAGATATCCGGTAGTGGGATTATCAAGGGCTTGGCTTTCTATTATTTACTGAAGAACGCAACTTAAGGTGAGTTCACGGCCCCACTTTTACCTGCTTTAACTTTTGGGGGAGAAAACATGCGTTGAACTATTTTGGTAACATATGTCATACTAAGATTTTAACTTTGCATTGCTATATGGTCTTTTAAAGTCCCGGGGAAAACCATGAATGTGTGGGGATGCACAACGGGGGAAATGTGGATAGATCTATTGGGCGTGACCTGCCCCACTCGTCGGCTTGGAGGGCCGGGCGGGTGCATATTGTCTCGAACTGGTAACATTGGTAACATGCTGAACATTCGGGCTGAACATTGCTAAACATTGCTAAACGTGTCTTGTAATGATTTTCCAATCGTAGTAGTAATAAAACATGCGCCTAGCTAGCGTACTCGGTAACATTGGTATAGTATGGACATGGTAACGCTTTGGTAACTCTTGGTAACATATTGAACAAACCTGTGAACTCACCAGCATTATATATGTTGACGTCTTTTTGGCATGTTTTTCTCAGGTCGCTAAGGTAGCACCAGTTGGACTAGGCGCATGGGTCTGCATTGGCGTATAGGATTAGTAGCATGTTTTGTAATAAGTGTCTTGGATACTTGGGAACACTGTTTTGTATAGATTAAATTCTTTAAATGCTTCCGCTTATGAAATCTATGTTTTTGGGTTTACGTACTTCATATAGTGTCGTTTATTGTGACCGTTGACTTGAATCCTGGTTTGTCATGCGCCTCGCGGTAAAACCCCGCAGTAAAAATTTGAGGGTGTGACAGGATCCCACATTAGAAGTATAACTAGAAAGTGTATTCTTGATTGCCTTGTACAAAATAGCACAAATTAAGTCCAACATTGTAGGTTTCGGTTTTTTTATACCCATTGATTTTTAATTTTATACTTTACCCTAAAGTTAGTTTTAGTTTATTTTTTTGGTTAATAACCAAAATAACTATAACCGAATTCATAACCAAGTAACCATAACCGAAGTTTGGTTATGGATATGGTTACGATTTTTTGTAAAAACCGAACCAAACTAAACCGACCCATGCACACCCCTAGATGACACAAAACAAAAATACCCGCAACAACGTCCGGGCAATCCTACTAGTTGGTAAACAAAGACACACCATAACCCGCGAAAGCCCACTGACCAAAATCCTTTCAATGGTTAGTTTGTTGGTCAACATGGTTGTTTAAATGATTTTCCTAATGTTATAATGTTTAATTGACAAGGAGACCCTTCTATTAGAAAATCAAAAGTGTTGGCTGTATTATTTTAGTGGGATTCGTTGCTATCGGTCCAGTTCAACATTTAAAAAACATTTGAAATGTGGGCTGAATTTCTTTTGGGGGTTCATCAATCATATACGTTAAATGGGTTGTAACTCAGTTGTAAATCAACTGTTTTGGGCAGAAAGTCACCGTTAAAAAAAAAAACCTGCCTAGCACTATTCCTTCTGTTTGTCTATTAAGATTAGATTAGCTTACATATTACATTACGTTAATATTACATTACATTTATAAATGCATTTGAATTATTATATGTAATTGTGTAATTACGTAATAATGTAATGTAATAATGGTAGTGTTGGTGGTGGCGGCGGCGACGGCCTTATACAAAATATTTGCAAAAACTTAACATATTTATATAATTTTGGGTCCCGGTATTGACACACTCTCCGAGTATGATAAGTATAGAGCTATAAACGTCGTATAGTCTTTTCAATTTACAATAATAACAATAATAATATGGTGCCTTATGCAGCATATTTGCAAAAAAGTTAACATATTTATATATTATTGTCCTAGTATTGGCACACTCTTGAGTACGATAAGTACTAAGCTATACGTGTCATATAGCTTTTTCAATTTTCAAAAATACGGGCGGCGTCATATGATGTCATTTGTTTGTTTGAACGGATTTAGACTAGTTTATCCGGGTTTTTTAACGGGTTTTGGCAGGGTAAAGCTGGAACTGGTTCCAGTGATTTCGGGTCGATTCCTTTTTCTTAACCCAGGTCTGAGACTGCTATGTACTTGCAGTTCAGGTGGAAACCAGTTTCAGGTTGGGTCCGAAAACAAGCTTTTTATACACAACCATGGTGGAAATAAAATTCACGGCGTTGAGATATCCAACCCCATATTTTTTTTATTAGACTTTCTTACCTGTGGCCCATGGTTTCTTCGTTTCTTTGTGAGAAATTTCTAGAATTTCTTGAAATTGCGCCATTGTTGATCTTTAGATCTTGGTTGGGCATAAAATTTTCTTGTCAGTCTTCGAATCTTGGTTCTTTGTGAGATTTCTAGAGTTTCTTGAAATTACACCATTGTTGATCTTAATTTTCTTGTCGGTCTTCGAATCTTGGCGAGATTTCTCACTACATATGAGTCGATCTTCGGATGCCACACGTGGAACCCGACGTGCACAAAGAAGCTCGATGTTTGATCTTTGGATATGTGAATGTTGTTTGATCCGGCTTCGAGATTTGTAGTTGTTTGAGCACCACATTGTGAGCTCTTTGATTCAGATGTATGGTTGTTTAATCTTCAAATCTTGGATAGATTCGAGGCGAGTGTTAGTTTAATGATTTTCAAATGTGTTGTAGTCAGATGATTTTGAATAAGTCGGACCAAATCTATAGATCTGTGTGATGATTTTGGAAAAAAATCGGAACGTGTAGACACGATTTGTTTCTTGGTGAGGAAATCCAGATGACTACTATAGTTTGCAAATATGAATGCAGCAATGGCAGATTGAGATAATCCGACCAAAACTCTGAGCGTCTTGTTAATTGATTTATTTATTTGATATTTTTTTTATCGATTTTTAGATGTGTTGATATTTTGTATCTCTTCATGATTGTTTTCTTTTTAATTGATTCTATGTAATTTAGGTTTGTTGGGATATATAGAATGTAGGAAATGTTTGTGATGATGATGTGGAGGGTGATCGATTTAGAGGTTTGTAGAATATGGAAAAAGTATGTGTTTTTTTTACGACGGTTTGTGAGGTTGATGTGACGCTGAGATAACTATTTGTGATGTTTGTACATTTGTGGGTGCTCTACACATACAAATAATGGTACGTTTGGTAGGGAGTTTTTATGAGCTTCTATCTTCAAGATTAAAAAAAAAAAAAAAAAAAAAAAAAAAAAAAAAAAAAAAACCTTATTTGGTTGAAGGAGCTTAAAACTTTTAAGTTATGAGAAAAAAACTGAATTATATTTATTTAAGTCCATTTTAGTCATTTTATACATTTTATTTTAAACTTCAACTACTCTGTCAAACACCTAAATATATATAAAGAGCTACAGCTATATCTACCAGCTTTCAACCACCAGCTAGTTTTGCAAACACACCCAATATTTACTCTTAGAGCCTAGGTGGTATATGTAATTATGAAAAAAAAAATATATTTTTTTTTATAAATTCTCTTTAAGCTTTTATTTTATAATAACAATCAAAATTTATTTTCTAGTACAGCTTATAAAATAAATATTTTTGTAGGTAATTTATATATCTCTTTCTAAGCTTTTAAAATTACATGTTTTTTTTTTCAAATTTCACATATAAAGATTGTTGATTGTGCATTAAAAACTTGCGTTTTAAGAAAATATTTAGAGGGTGTTTGGGATTGATTTTTCAAAACAGCTTCTGCGTTTTGAAAAAGCAGGGGTGGAGCTGCTTTTAGATTATTGTGTTTTGGTAGCCTAAAAATTTATTTTAAAACTCAACCTCAAACATTAAAAATTGATTATTTGCGTTTTCAAAACGCAATTATTTAAAAATCTATTTCAAAACACAACCCCAAACACCCCTTAATTTTGTAAGCGTAGAGAGAAATATATGAAATTACCTCTATTTTTTAGTCATCGTGTATTCGTCCTCATGTTACTCTTTCAAAATACTTATATTTTATTCCCAACTACAACTAAGCATCACCTAAATATTGTTCCTGCAAAATATTGTGATTCTTGTATATGGGTCTTAGTGAAAATCATTTTAAAGTAAGACATTATACATTGTAATAGATGAAGAAGATGGTTGAACCACCTATATACGTCGCGTATGACATCATACGTCACATACAGAGATGTAAGGGTATATATTTACAAGTGAGGGGTGTGCTATTATAAGAATCCTATATTAAAAACACTAGGCAACTAGCCAAATACTGATCAAATAAGTCAAGCTTCCATGACGTGGAGGAAAATTTGTGAAATTAGTTGTACATCAAAGAAAGATTGAGACCGTCATAATTACTTGCGATATCTCGCAAACATATTCAATTAAGTACAACATCCATTAACTTTTTATCAGCAAATTACTAGTTTTTTCTATATCAATATCGTTTTTTAATTCAATATATTCAACTTGTTCGTGAACTAGTCAAGATTGTTTTGTTAACATTTCGAATTGAGTTAAGCTTAAATGATATTAAGTCAAGATAAACCTAAATTCTAGATGTTTTATAATCAACCTTGAGACGAACTTTATATTTCAATCTTTATTACGCACGTGAGCCTTATAGTAAGCTATTGCACACATGCATGTAACTATAATGAAAACGTATAATCATATATATATATATATATATTGTATATTGTATACTAGCAGGGTGTTCGCGCGATGCGATGGAGAACACATGCACTTCTAAAGGTGTGCATGGTTCGGTTCGGTTCAGTTCAGTTCGGTTATTACTCTCAACCTGACGGTTAAATGGTTCAGTTTATTTAGTTAGATTACCAGTTTTCAGTTCGGTTCAATTAAGTTTGATTAATAACCAAAACCAAACTTTGGCTAAAAGATATGATTAGAAGTATATGAAATGGATATATACATACATGAAATGGAGGTAGAAAAACTAAAAATGCATGCATACATTAAAGGTTCGTTTTGGTGTCGTCTGTTTTCGGTTTGACTTTGGTTAACGATTATTGCTCACCTTTAGTCATTGAAAATCGCATAAAATATCAATTCTTTTAATAAAAACCCATAGAAATACTATACTCAAATTAAGAGAATAAGATTCTCATTTTTATGGTGTATTTTTTAAGAAAACATTGACGCACGAAAAATTTCCCGTTTAAAAATCGTGGGGTAGTTTTTATGAGGGCATTAAAGTGTAATTACTAATTAATTATCAGAATTTGGTTAAATGTGAGAGAATTAAATGTAATTAGGATGAGAGGAATAAAGTGTAAAAGTGTTTAAAAAACTAATTTGTATCGTTTTAAGGGTGTACTTTTTGAATTAAAGGAAAATATGTTTTTAACTTTTTTAAATCTTAACCTACCCTTCAGAAATGCATTATATATAATACAGATATGTAGTTAGAAGGGGAGGGGCGCACCCTTAAACCCCCACGGGTAACGGGGGTCGGGTATGGTTCACAGCTTCTAAATGATGGCACACTACCCCTCCAATGGTTCTTTATTTGGCCGTTGGGTTATTTATAAAAAAAAAAAAAAAATCCTTTAATTAATATATATACACCCCATCTCTCACCTAATTCAAACATTTTATCTCTACCAATTCAAACACTTTATCGTAAGAAACTCAAATACAACTTTCAACCGGAGTTTTATTTTCAATGAATCCATGAAAACTAAAGTGGGGTTGAGAAAAATGCTACAAATCAAGATGACGTTGGTTCAAGTAGTAGAGGAGTGGGATCAAGTGATAGAAGACCAAGTTCAAGGGTTAGCAGGGCGGGTTTAAACACGGAAGAAGTGTATAGGTCGGTGATGAATTTTCCACCATCACAAACACAACCACTCCCATAATCGTAACCACTCCTACATCCACAATATTAGCAATACCAACAATACACATTTTCACCACAACCCCATATTTTTTTGACATAGTCACCACCCCAAGTACAATACGATATGGATGACTTTGATACGTTAGCAATGAGGAGTCCGAATTTTCGTTACCTGTGCATAAAAACTAATTGAATCCTCCTGATCTGCGAAGGCAAGGAAGATGACGAAGTTGTGCTAGTGACACAATATGAGGCACGTGATGAAGGATATAGCTTGGACGACGATATTGAAGAAATGCAAGTTGTAGAAGATGAATGAATAAGATGCAATTCAACAAACACAACACAAGGAAAAAAAATTCATCGAAACCATGGTCAATCGAGCAAGAGCTTGCTTTGGCTAAAGCGTGTTGTTATTGCTCTGAAAAACAAAGAAAAAGGTAATCAACGAACTAAATTGGGTTTTTGGAAGGGGATGCTTAAACATTACAATTTCCAACTCATTATTGGGAGGAAGCGATCAATCCATCAATTAAATAACTTCAAAATGGGGCTCTACAAACCCAAAAATTAAAAAAATCAATGAATTGTTGATTCAAGCGGTATTATTTTTTATTTAATTTATTTTTTTAGTGAAAATTTGTTTAATCTTATATTTACATTTATTGTAGAGTAAAATGTCATTTTTTTCCCCTTAGGTTTGGTCTCTTTTGCGAATTTTGTCCAAATAATTTTTTTTTTTTCACATCTGGGTCCTCGTAATTTCAAAATCTTTTCATTTTCATACGACTCATTAACTTTTTGTTAAAATACCAACATACCCTTGTTTTAAAATCATTATTTAATTTAAAATGAATGGATTACTAAAAAAATAAAATTTTAAATAAAAACCACCCACTCACACACACTCTCTAGATCACAAACACCATCATCTTCCGGCTACCTCTCTCCAGCCACCACCACTTTGTCAGTGTTGCCCACAAGAATCAGGTCAAGATCCAGCCACCACCACTTCGTCTGTCTATCTCTCTTTCTCTTTCTAACATGATTCACCCCCTCCCCTCTCTCTCTTTCTCTCTCTAACACCCACACAAAGATGTTAAGGAGAAAGGGGGCTAAGTTTCTTATGTGTCTCCAGACATTCCGGCTTCCCCGTCTATGGCAAACCACTTCAGAGGCTGTGGTGGTTTCGTAAGGGTATCCAATGTTTAGGTTGGTGATGATGGTTGATGGATGTTGCGAGTCTGATCGGTGACGAAGGTGATGATGAATGATGGTTCAGGTCGGTGATGATGGCAAGGGTAGATTGAGGATAACGAATATGGGTAGAAACCCTAGTCGCCGTCCTTGAAACGTAGTGATGCATATTCTATTTAACAAACAAAAAAAAAAGCAAAAAAAAAAAAAAAATTCAGGCTAGTGATGCCTCCAAATTTGTGTTTCAAGATAATGACGTGGCATACAGGATTGGAAGGATTCAAGGTGCCTATTGATGGTGCCCCCTGCCCTTATAAATTTAAATGTATGGAGACGTTTATTGGAAGACAAAAAAAAAAAGTAGGAGAACTAGAAAACCACTAGTTTTAATGTAAAAAAAAATATAAAAAAATTATTTCCGTATAATAAAATATTTTTTCATATTTGTCAGGGCTTTTGTATATAAACATATGTAGAAGTCGTCCAAAAAAATAACTGTAAATTCGTTTTTATACATTTTTGCATATCTAAATCTTTTTATTAAAACGTTTTTACACGTGTGTTTATATGCAAAAGCTCCAAAAAAACATTAGGTAAAAATGATTTTTTTTACATATAAAAATGAATTTATTATGATCTTTTATAGATTTTACGTATGGTTCTTTGGTTTCTCCAATGAACTCACCCTAGTAAAAGTATAAATAAATAAATTTTAGTAAAGTAATAAGCAATTTGAGCTCGATTTGCACCATATCTTAGGGGGAAAGGAGTACTTGCCAAAAAATACATTGGATTGCATCAACCGTGCATTGTCATCTAAGTGTTACCAAATACTATTTTAAAAACCTTAAGAGGTGGCACAGTTGCCCAATTTTTTTCTAATGTTTTTCACTCTTTTTAAAATAAATTAAGCATTTTATTTAAACTAAATTCGACATAAAATAAAGGAAAAGTTACGTAAGTTCAAACCATATTTGTCAGTTATTTCATGTTTTCGTTTAGGATGACGTCCAATATCCGACTGGACATTCGTTCGTTTGATTTTATAAACGTATCCACGTCTCGGTCATACATCTTTTACCTCGCAGTCGCGCATTGATCCGCCAACAACGCTCTAGCTTCTTCTCCTTGTTCCATTTTTAATTTACCCAATTTGTTCTTCTTCTCTTCTTTGATTGATTTGTACGCACCAGGTTCGTCAGCTAAACTGATAATATTTCTTTTGTTTCGATTTTGTTTTCTTGGTTGTGTATTGTCTTTGTTTTAGTCAGCATATGACTAGTAAAGGCATCGTCGGGTGTACTAAGTGGTAGTTGTTGGACTCCGATGACTTACTTCTATTGTCAAAATAACTATCGGACTCTTCTCCCTTCAACGGGATTTTGCCCATTTGTCGTGCGTTCATACAATCTCTTTTTCTTCATTTGACTATCTCATTTTTGTTGATTTCCTGCTCTCTAGTTTTCGAAGCAATACCACCATGATTTAGCCAAAGTTATTTCATGATCGTTTGTCCAAGGTTGACTTAAGACACATCCTGAGAATTTTGTTACATTTGATAAATTATTTAGGGGTTGTTTGGTTGATTAACTGCTGAATCATTAAGATGTCTGAATGGTTCAGCTCTTAATCATTCCAACATTCCATTCAGACTCTTTTTTAGGTTGAAACAAACAATCTGAATGCCGAATCATTCTAAACTGAATGGTTCAGAGCCTTATTAAGAAGCTACCAAACAGGCCCTCAATGTTTTTGAGACCGGATCGGGCCGGCCGGTCCGACTGGTTGAACCGGGAATCGGACCCCCGGCCGATCCGAGTCACATGGTTTGATAGGCTGTAGCTGAACCGGGTTTGTTTGCGCGAACCGGTGAGTTGAACCAGGATTCGGCCTGGTTGGGCCGGAATTCGGCAAGGTTGAATCGGATTTTATAGAATTTTTGAGATTTTTGTTGACTTTTTTGACCGGTTCATCGAACCGTCGTCGGGGTGTTTAAATCGGCGTCCAATCCATTCCTGAAAACATTACAGGCCCTTAAGGTCTATAGTTTTTTTTTTTTTTTTTTTTTTTTGAACGGAACAATATGAATTGATGATTATTTGTAAAGAAATGTTCATTTAAACTGTTTTGTGGAAGTGGTAGAGTTGATCAAGTTTTAATCATTACTCCACTATTAGCACTTACCTTGAATGGCGGAAGTGTATCTCATATGTCATGATGGCTACGAAATAAAAATTCATTTTTCTTTTTAAAAAGAATATCTTTTTTTTTTTTTTTTTTTTTTTTTTTTTTTTGAACGGCCAACGGTACCACCCATAACGAAGCCCCGCACCCTCAGGTCCGGTCCCCGGGCCCCCCCTAAGGTCCAGCCCCTCATTTCAGAATAACCTTACTCTGAGTGGGATTCGAACCTGTGACCTCCCAGGGCAGGAACCCCACAAAGTGGGTAAACCTTCCCACCTCCATTGCAACCACTAGGCTACAACATCATTGGCAAAAAAAAAAAAGAATATCTATTCAATCTTATAATACATTTCTAAAGAAACTATTAAAATTTAAGTTTTACAAGTATATTTTTTTAGAGTACAACACACAATGAACATGTTAACTACTTTTGAAGGGTAATAATAAAGTTGATCATGGAAGTCATTTTCTGCTACACATTTGATATTGTTAATTTATGAAAACCTCAAGTCACCAATATTAAACATGGAAGATTGAATCTAAAACTCGGATTTCTGGAAGATAATCTCTTTCTATTCTAACCTCTCCAGTAAAAACATCGTAGTACCAACTTCTAAAATTTTGCAGGCATGAAGAGGGTTATTTAGGTATCTTAATCCTTCTCACAACTTTTGTCGGTAGCTGTGCTATGGGTCGAAACAGAGGTGGTTGTGGTTTTGTTGCTGAACCTAGGTCTGCAGGAACGTGGTAAGAAACATAGAGGGTCGAGGGACACAAGTTTGGGTCGTGGGGTTTTGGTTCTTTAAACGAATGTGTTCCGGTCGGTTTCACTTTAATTGCTTTGATGATGATTGAATCACATAGAATGGGTTGAATTGAGTGGTTAATTAACAATTAGCCGACCATTTTACCCGTCCAGCACCCATTATATAGTAGTATAGATTAATAACTAAAAAAAAGATCTTTCCTATATAGACTTTTGTGAGTTTTCATATAATAAATTAAGACACACATGTCTTTATATAAAATTTTGTTTCAAATGACAGCTTCTGGAAGCAGGCATTGTCAAAGATGACTGAAATACTACATTATTGTTCTCCACAAGAGACAATAATCTATGCCTAATTTGATTTCGTTTTCTTTTATATAAGATTTGATCATGTTTGTTTATCATACATGTATATATGGCTTATGGGGATACAAACCTTGCTTACCTCTCTTGATTTAATGTGATGTGTTGACCTTGTGTTGTGGTTGTATTAATATCCTTTGTATTAATATCCTTGATTAGAACTTACATTTTCATATATATTATAATCGTTCAGTAGAATTAAAACAAGTTTAATACTATAATAGTAGTCTGGGGGAGAAAGCAAGAAGCATGATGGAGAGAAGTAAATATCACTAAGAATTGAAAGTGTATGTTTAAAAAGTTTACCATCCATTGATCTATTGTTTATTACATGATAATAATATAAGTTAAGAAGTTTGGAGTAAGGTTTTGAATATCGGATTAGAACAACCAGTAAGATACGGAGTATGACTATATAAGATATGGAGTCAACCACTTTGTTGATTTGGTTAGCATGTTATGGGTCGTCAAACGTTAAACTGCAACGCCCCAAACTCTAGGGTCTCAGATGTTGGGTTTACACATTGTGAAATTCATTTGAATTCAACAGAAATACGTTTAAACATAACCAGGGCCGGCCTTGAGGGGGTGCGGGGAGGACTCCCGGCCCGGGCCCAATTTCTAAAGGGGCACTTTGAGCGGCGACGAGTGTAGAGTGTATTTTTTCCGCAAGTATTTTCTTTCTGTTTTCAACCCAAAAAAAGATCTTATCTTAAACATCACTGGTTATAAACGCAAGAAGGTGAAGAGTAGATAAGGAAGAAGATGAGTTATACATGAAAAAATATATTTGAAGGATACGACAAAATTAAAAAAAAAAGTTGAAGTGTGTTACTTGAGATTTGTATTGTGGTACAGTAATTGTGCAGCCTTTGCAGTAAATTTTAATATATAGTAGTACTACAAAACAGTAATTGTCTCACGCTTATGCACATGATTCAAGTCAAATTCATTTCATTAAAAAACTTTTGAAGTCTAGACATAAATAATGGCCAGATTATGATGGAATTTTAAGAAATGGTGGTTTTTTTATGAGTCAATTAGTCAAACATATTAATTTTTATAATTATTACGACACTTTCAGTTCTATATCCAGTTCGACCGGTCCGACTAGGGAACCGGTAAGGACACCGGTTCAACGCCCGCTTCGGTTTTGAAAACATTGCTTAAAAGACATAAGACTAAGGGGCACATATTTCCCGGCTCGGCCCGGGCACCTGAATTTTCAGGGCCGGCCCTGAACATAACATCCAAGTGTATTGCATAATCTCAGCAAAAGTAAAAAAACATGAATAAGTGGGACCCCCCTCCCCCCCAAAAAAAAAACAAATTACATCGTGAAAACTTTATCGTGCATCACAACAACGTCACATATCAAAACATAGCATCATTTCGAACCGTTAGCCATTGTTAAGGTCCTTTAACCTATGACATGGTTGTGGAACCACTAACATGGCATGTAGTCACATCATTAGTCGTTGCTAACGCCTGTTCATAACATATTGATGTCCCTTTTATTTTATTTTACCTTTATCGCCACTGATTTGCGCCACATTTGCATTTCAGTTAAAACATTATACTTGAAACATTTTGTTGTGCGATTGAACATATTGCTTAGTGCATCCCGACTAGAAGTCAATACTTTCCCTTTCATAATATTGTTTGCTTTTGAAAGACCAAATTACAGAATACGTCATTTACGTTTATCCAAAATTGCAGGTTTCATCCTTAATGTTTAAAACTTGCAGGATTCATCCTTTAACGAAGTTTTTGTTGCAGGAAACGTCCTTTCTAACTAACGGGGTTAGTTTTTCTGGTTAACTTCTCCTCTATGGACCATTCTTTCCAATTTTCAAACTTTTCATCCCTCTCCTCTGTAATTTCCGACGAGTTCATTGCCGGATCCAGCCAACCAGTCGCCGGAGCTAGATAATAATAAATGTAATAATTAAACACACACACACACACACACACACACATATATATATATATATATACCCACGTCGAGTCGACAACCCTCGACTCAGCCCACAGTTACGTCTCCACCATCAGCCCACGAGATTCTTTGTAATTTTTATATAATAATGTTATTTCTTTAGTGCTTTCATATACATAATAATAATAATGTTCTTTCTTTTTTATAATTTTTATATATAAAAACAAATCTAGCTTTGTAATAATAAAGCTTAATAATTTTTACTCTGTAATAGTAGTAGGTTTATATATAAGTTTTGTTCAAAAAATATATCTATGTGACAGCATTCGACAGGCTTTATCTATGTGGAAAGATGGTTCCGGTTTTACAGACTTGGTTGCATTGTTTTTTTCAGATGAAGGGGGAAGGATCCTCCCGGCGAGGGCAACGTCAGTGGGGGGATCCGAGGAGGTCAACCCGAACGTCAGGCAGTGCCTTAGGAAGGTTAGTGATGGTCACTTCACTGCAGCGGTTAAAGTGTTGTGTTCCAATGGGATTGCCCCCTCAGGGGAATCTACCATGCAAGCTCTTATTGACAAGCACCCCATTGTCCCGCCTCCCAATCTCCCCTCCCTACCCTTGACCCAACCGGCCTTAACTGTGGAAGATGAGTGTGTTTACCGATGTGTGAAATCGTTCCCGAAAGGGACATCATGTGGGCGTGATGGCTTGCGCGCTCAACACTTGATGGACGCCCTTGGTGGCGAAGGGACAGCTACGGCATCTGGGTTATTAGCGGCCATCTCTGAATTAGTTAATCTGTGGCTGGGGGGGTTGTGCCCCAAGGTACTCGCAGAATATATTGCATCGGCTCCCCTAACTCCGTTGCTTAAGCCTGACAACGGAATCCGCCCTATTGCCGTAGGGGCCATATGGAGGAGACTAGTTTCTAAGGTGGCCATGAAAAAAGTGGGGAAAGAAGTTGTTCAATATTTAGGAGACTTTCAGTTTGGGGTTGGAATTCCAAATGGGGCGGAGGCTGTGCTTCATAGTGCTAACAGGTTTCTCGATTCGTTCCATGATGATGGCTCGCTTGCTATGCTTACGGTTGATTTTTCTAACGCTTTCAACGCTATTGATCGCACTACTCTGTTACGGGAAGTTCACTGTCACTGCCCTTCCATTTTCCCGTGGGTTCAGTTCCTATATGCTCAGCCAGCTAGGTTGTATGTGGGGAATGAGCGTATTGGGGCCTACGCGGGGGTTCAGCAAGGGGACCCTTTGGGGCCCTTGCTCTTTGCTCTAGCTTTACACCCCCTCGTGCTAAAGGTACATGATAACTGCGACCTTCCATTCCATGCTTGGTACTTAGATGACGGGACGATTATCGGGGATTCTGTTCAGGTCGCTAAAGCACTTGACATTATTAGCCTGGAGGGGCCATCTCTAGGGCTCCAGCTCAATATTAGCAAAACTGAGGTTTTCTGGCCGTCGTGTGATGGGGGGAAGATCCGGCCAGGTCTGTTTCCTAGTGACATTGGCAGACCGGAGCGGGGGGTCAAACTACTTGGTGGGGCAGTCAGCCGCGACGCCGGTTTCATAAGTGATCTATCTGCTAAAAGGGCGATGCGGGCTGTTGACCTCATGGGGCTCCTCCCTAGATTGCGGGATCCCCAAAGTGAGCTTCTATTGCTTAGATCATGTATGGGTGTGGCCAAGTTGCTCTTCTGTTTGCGTACCTGTCAGCCTCCCTTTGTGGAAAATGCTGTTTCCTGTTTCGACAAAGGCCTTCGGGAGGCCATAGAAGACATTGTTGTTTGTGGGGGGGGGGGGGGGGGGGGGGGTTTGGGGACCTCTAGTGGCGGGTTGCGACTTTACCGCTTCGACTTGGTGGGTTAGGCCTCTCCTCAGCCCGGGACGTGGCTGCCTATGCTTTTATAGCCTCCAGATCCCAGTCCTGGGGGCTGCAAGACCACATATTACGTAATAGTGGGGTTGCTCACGTTGACACGGACTATTCTGGCGCTATTGACCTTTTACAACGATCCCTTCCTGACTTTGATACTGGCGGTTTCTTTAATAAGGACACCGCCCCCAAAAAGCCACAGAAAACTCTGGCGAATGCTCTTTATAACCGAATCGCGCAGAGTTTGGAAGAGGATTTCCGTCTGTCCGTCCGTCAGATGGCCGTCTTAGAATGCCTACAAAAGCCTCACGCCCAGGACTTCCTTACTGTGTTATCTATCGAAGGCTTGGGGCAACGAATGTCGGCAGTAGAGTACAGGGCAATCCTTAAATACCGGCTGATGATACCCATTTTCCCCGATGATGAAAATTGCCCGGTCTGCCGCAAAGCATGCCTTGATAAGTATGGGGAACATGCGTTACATTGTAAGGAATTGCCAGGGTTTAAATATCGGCACGATTTTGTCCGGGATGCTTTGGCAGACATCCTTAGAAGAGCGGGGATCTCCGCAAGAAAAGAGGCGTCAGTTAATTTTCTCACAGACCCCGCGGAGGGAAGGTCCACCTTGCGCCCAGCAGACGTCTTAGTTTTTGGTTGGGAAGGTGGGAAACATGTGTGTGTTGATCTTACCGGGGTGTCCCCCCTTGTTGGGCTTCGGGATAGTGGGTTTGTGGCCGGACAAGCGGTCATGAGAGCTGAATCCAAAAAAGTGGAAAAGCATGCTAAAGCATGTGAGGATAATCAGCATGTTTTCGTTCCCTTGGCCTTCGACACGTTCGGGTCCTTGGCACCGGAGGCGGTGCGGTTTTTGGCTCGGGTTCAACGAGTAGTGCACAGCAACTTTTCCACCCCCCAAGGGCGGGGTTTTGTTTTTAGCAGATTAGGATTTTCTATTCAAAAAGGGGTGACGGCGCAACTTGTTGCCCGTCTACCTACCATCCTTATGTAATTTACCTTTTTTTTTATCAATGAATAAAAAATTATCTAAAAAAAAAAATATATATATATATATGTCAACATTGGGATGTTTTATGGGCTGCAAAAACGAAAAGGTACAAAACGGATCGAATAGCTTCTCATCAAATTGGATTATTATTATTATTATTATTATTATTATTATTATTATTATTATTATTATTATTATTATTATTATTATTATTATCATTATTATTATTATTATTATTATTATTAATGCACATATATTGCAGTTTTTTCCTCTCTCCTCTAGTAGTATTAATTTAATTCCTTTGAAGTATTGTGTTTTGTTTCTAGAACAGAACGTTTCATTTTGTTTGGATAATTGATTGAAGAAGGCCACAGAGATGCATAAGAATTCTTAAATAAAATCAAATTATAGTATTAACCTAGAACAGCTGGCAAGATTTGAGGATCTTGCAACACTCAACATGCTTTGAATTAGTTTAACCTAGAACAGGTGCAACACTTTGTTTAAAAAAAATTCAGAGGAAAAACAGAGTATGATCAAGATTTGGTTAACAAAACATAGAACAACAAGTTATGTAGTCGATTAGTATTATATGATTAAGGGAGAGGGTTTTAAACCATTAGTTCCACAATTCTTGATTAAGGTATGTTTATGTGGTCGCCGGAGTTTCGTTGTGGCAGAGATGTAGGAATCGAAGAATATGTTTCTTATTAACGATTTTCGTTATATATATATAGATAGTGTGTGTAATTATTACATTTATTATTATCCAGCTTCAGCGACTAGTTGGCCAGATCCGGCAATGAACTCACCGGAAATTACAGAGGAAAGGGATGAAAAGTTTGAAAATTGGCAAGAATGGTCCCTAAATGAGAAGTTAACCAGAAAAACTAACCCAGAATGGTCCCTAAATGAGAAGTTTGAAAATTGGCAAGAATGGTCCCTAAATGAGAAGTTTGAAAATTGGCAATGAACTCGCCAGAAATTACAGTAGAAAGGACGTTTCCTGCAATAAAACCTTCGTTAAGGGATGTTCCTGCAACAAAAACTTCGTTAAATGATGAATCCTGCAAGTTTTAAACATTAAGGATGAAACCTGCAATTTTGGGTGAACGTAAAGGACGTTTTCTGTAATTTTGTCCTTTTGAAAACACGCATTACTTAAAATACTGTAGTGAATATGCATAGCACTTCAGAATAGTCTAGAAAGAGGTTTAGAACTCACCCGAGAGAATTAGCTTCTATAATTCTCTATTCACTGTAAGTTGGATGATCCTGACCCTCGAAAAACTTAGTCTCTCTGGTCAAAGGTTCACATGTGAAAAGAAGTCAACTTTCACATGGGGCTTTTTTGTGAGAGTGCGAGAGGTGAAACTCTCTCATTCTCACTATTTATTTAAGAGTTGGAACTCTCTCATACCACTATTCATACCATTCAAATACGAAGTTACAACTTAATCAAATCATGATTAATATATGATACTAAGTGTCACACCCTCAAAATTCCACTGGCAAGGTTTTACCGCGAGGCGCATGACAAACCAGGATCCAAGTCAACGATCACAATAAACAACTCTATATGAAAACGTAAATAGACATAACCATTAATTTAATAAGCGGAAGCGTTTAAGTAGCATTTAATCAACTATGCTATCATCTCAAAAGTTGTTAAAAATACTTTTATTACAAAACGTGTAACTATGCCTAGACGCCAATGCAGACCCGTGCGCCTAGTTCCGTTCATTGCTACCTTAGCGACCTGAGAAAAACATGCCAAAAAGATGTCAACATATAATGCTGGTGAGTTCACAGGTTTGTTCAAATGTTACCAAAACGTTACCATGTCCATACTATATCAATGTTACCAAGTACGCTAGCTAGGCGTATGTTTCATTACTACTACGATTGGAAACCATTACTAGACACGTTTAGCAATGTTTAGCATGTTTAAGCAGCCCGTATGTTCAGCATGATGATGTTCCTGTTCGAGACAATATGCACCCGCCCGGCCCTCCAAGCCGACGAGTGGGGCAGGTCACGCCCAATAGATCTATCCACATTTCCCCCGTTGTGCATCCCCGCACATTCATGGTTTCCCCCGGGACTTCCAAAAGATCGTATAGCAATATAAAGTTAAAACCATAGTATGACATATGTTACCAAAACAGTTTAGCGCATGTTTTCTCCCCCAAAAGTGTAACATCGCAAAATTTTCCCCAAAATTTTAATACATAAAAAGCCCTTATATATATATATATATATATATATATATATATATATATATATATATATATATTTTATTACACCTTAATCATTAATATTATACAAATGTGCCTAAGTCTTTATTTATCCTAACTCACAACTTATATACATACATAAATGTATATAAATAATAATAATAATAATAATAATAATATGATTCTAAATTCTTTTTTTTTTTTCACATACAAGATTTTTTTTTTTTTTTTAAATAAAGCCTTGAGTCAAATAGTCAAAGTCCTAGTCAAAGTCTTAGTCAAACAGTCAAAGTCTTAGTCAAATAGTCAATTCATCATAAAACCTTACTTTATGGTGTTGACCAATTTTAATGGCTAATTGAATCCAAAACTAGTATAAAAACCCACCTATGACCCATTATACTTTGCACCTCTAATTGTTTCAATCCGATTAAACATTCTGTCATACCTTTCTTCTATAGTCTATTACTTCTACAATTGAAGCTTTGATTATAAGCTCTTGTAATTGGCAACTTTGGGGCTACACATAATCTATTTCTCGAGACTTAATACTTTGCTAAGGTGAGTTTTACATAGCCCCTTTTCTATTTATCACCATTTTTGGGGTGAAACATGTTACAACAATATTTATGCAATTCAATCATCAATGTGTCTATGTGTATTTCTATGTTGCATTATGTCTTGAACATGACTAGGGTAAGCACAATTCTAGCATAAACATTCATCAACCAAACGGTATACATTGATAGATCTATTGGACTGACAATCCCACCCGGATACGTGCCCCCTACAAAGGTTACGTGGGTGTTTGTTACTGCAATATAAACGAGTGAACCATGAGCGTATGGGATGTACCACAATACAACAGTCACAAGGTTGATTATGCACTCGATTTACTTCTAGTATGTTTTCGCATATGGACTAGATTGCCATGACACATGAATTGCACAACAATTTTATTCGATTATCAAAACCTATGTAATTCTCACCAACTTTTGTTGACCCAAAATATTTTCAACTTAACATGTTTCAGGTTCTACTTGCTTGAAGGTTTGAATTGATGCTTGAAGATGTTTGCATAGTTTTATTCAATTTGATGTACAAATTCTTAGAGCAATTGTATGTAACATACTTAAATTATTCAATGAAATTTATCATTCACCATGAGCTACTGAACAATCATCAATACGTGACATCCCGATGTTTCCGCCATCGGTTGGGGTGTTACAAAAAGTTAAAGCAGTAAAAGTGGGGCCGTGAACTCACCTTAGATAGCGTTCTTCAATTACAAGTAAAGATGTTTAGCCCTTGATAATCCCTCTACCGGAGATCTATCAAAATGTTCACATAAGTGTTCCGACTAATAACCATAAGGTTATCTAGTCCCCGATTGTCCAGATCGTAACCAAGTATGTTTTAAAACGTGTTTAAATGTTTAACCGACACACTAGACCGACCCGACATCCCGTTGGTGACCCATTACCCTAACTAATCAAGTGCACATAGATTACACACAAGGTTCATGCATAAAACACTTAGTTTGTATCAAAAATCTCATTTCTGCATCAGAACGGTCGAACCAGTCAGTTTTAAGTCTCCTTCGCCCGTTTTACATTTCGTTCGACCGTTTGATGCTTCCTTCGCCCGTTTTATCACATTCGCCCAATAAAAACCCAGGTTCGACCCTGGATCCCTCCTTCGCACCTTCGATTGGTCGAAGGAGGCCAGGTTCGCCCCTGTTGTGTAACTTTTCCTAAAAACGCTTCAAACACATTCAAAACGACTCGAAGCATCATCAAACACAGCAGTCAAGCATGGATAACTTATCCCTACAAAACCCCACCGATTTCCCCCGATAATACGTCTATTTCAGCCCTTTCCCAAAATGGTAAAGATTATGGAAACATCACTTTCATGCATGAATAATTTACCCAATTTACATATCTTATTCACCATGAAACCTATGTTAAATGATAATGTTTTGATTTAGAAAGATGTTTAAAAGGTTTTTAATCATCAAAACACCCTTAGAACAGATCTGGACAATTAGGGTTAGATGAAAACGAATTAAAATGCTTTAAAAAGGTTTAGGATTATGAACACACCTTAGATTCTTGTTTAGATGTTGTAGATAGGTTAGATTATGAAAAAGAAGAGCAAAAACTCCCTCCTTAGTGTTTTAGATCGTTTGAGAGCATTTTGGGACGGTTAGGGTTTGTGAAATGATGAAAAATGACAAAGGTTGGTATTTATACTAATCCTCCTTCGCACCATTTTAATGGTCGAAGGTGGTCTCCTTCGACCCTTTCACAGGGTCGAATGAGCCCTGTCCGGTCAAAGGGAATTCCTTCAATTCCACTTCCCTGGTTCGCCCATCTACAAAGGGTCGAACCAGGCAATTACTTCTCCTTTGACCACTCGAAGTGGTCGAACCAAGATCCCTTTTTAACTAGTTTTCCAGTTTGTCGTGTTTAACGCATTCTAACACATCTTAACCCATAAGCATGCACCCTTAGTCTATATTTAACATATTTAAGCATAGATAATCATTTGCACATCATTTAAACACATCTATGTACATAATCCACCACACGAACCATAATCTACACATATACTTAATTAGTTCATGTAATGTCACCAACAACGGAACCCGGTACTAGTGTGTTACCAAAACGACTCCCAATGATCCTCCAGATCATTGTACCCTGGACAATTCTAACTTGACCCGACTCAACTAACCCAGTTAAGTTTGATTATAAACGTTTCTCGCTAAGGTAGACTTAGATGTTGCTAATATGTTTAAGCCAAACATGCCGGGTGTCACTCTAAGTACAACAAAATTTCATCATCATCATACTCAGTTAATCCCACCAATAGAAAAGCTAAGGTAGGGTCTGAGGAGGGTAAGATGTAAACAGCCTTACCTCTATCCCGTGGGAATAGAGAGGCTGCTTCCAGTGAAACCCCGGGCTCAATAGTGGTTTTGTATCAAGCCTTAGACATAAGGCACATAACACTTAGCAATCGGAAAAAACCCGATTGGTGCATGTACCCCTTGTCTTTTGGCTATCAACGTAACCACCTGATGCATGATTTACCGTCCGTCATTTTTAACGTTATTTTCATGAAATTAATAAAATAACGTTAAAATTAGTACAACTTTACTTTTGCCCTCGAGGGCCGTATATACATTATATGTGCACAGCTGTCAGTGGGGCGTAAGTACAACAAAATTTAACTAATATAATATATATTATTACTAGCAGATTACCCCGAAAAGGTCCCGGGTTGAAAAATCTAATATGACTTAATAAAAAATGATAAAAGAAGAAAGCATACCAAACGTAAAACTCAGTCATACGCATTCAATCACGGGACATTCATGCAATGCAACACTATCAAAATAAAATGTTACAATTAGTTTTGAAATTATATAAGTTGGAATAAAATTTGTTGTTGGGGTAATAGAGTACTATAGGGTTGGTGTTCTAACTATTGATTTTGGTTGTGAATGTAGCACAGAAGACTGCAGTAGAGAATTTACATATGAGAAAAAAAGCTAGACTATGTGAAGTAAATTGTAGCTAACATTTAAGTAACCAAAATCACAAATATTCAATCTAGGAGCAAGGCTTCCATCTATCAATGTGTTTTCTAGTTTCAAGTCTCGGTGACAAACTTGCTGCAACCAACCGAGGTAATAGACATTGGCGGATGTAGTGTATTGGAAGGGTGGGCTTCTGCCCATCGTAAATCCAGCGGCTGGTCAGAGATAATCGGGGGCTAGTCGGATCGGTACCAGACGGTGTAGAATTTGTAAAGGGTGTATAGAAGGAAGAAAGAGAAGGTTAGGATGAGATAACTAAGGAGATTTTTAAAGGGGGAGATAGACATGATGAATTTGGTTCACTTAAATTTATTTATGTGATCTAATTTGGCAGGGAAGAAACAGAGGGATATTTAGGTGATGAAGATGATGAAGAATATTTGTAAATATTAGTAGATGGTGGGGCTTTTGGTAATTAAATAAGTCTAGTGTGTAACCGAAGTCAAAATAGTAATCCAATAATAATTTAGAATAATTCTTTAGTTTTATTTCTTTAAAAAGGCAATTCTTTTATTTTAGTAGAGTTTTTCTTTTATTTTATATATTTTTACTATCGTGTTTGATTTAATATAATAAAATATCTCATTGTTTAATTTGTTTTAATTCTTTTACTTGCTTATTTTTATCTTACAAGTAAAAAACTATTATAAACACTAATGAATACATACATATATTCACTCTCTGAGTAAAAGTTTCTGGTTTCGTCACTGAACATGAGTGGTGGTGTTGTTGATCATTGGTTGTGGATGTATATTGAATGTAGTAATTGTTGTTTAAATTATGTATACCGAACCCGACCTGACTCATTGGTATACTGTACCGGATCGTACCGAAATGAATCTACTCATCTCCCGAAAATTGCCCACCCTACAAAATTTTTCTGTATCCGCCCCTGGTAATAGAAATTGTTAAACACGTTCATGTCATTACATCTTTAAGTTCTATAAATAGCATACTACACATACCATAGCATGACAATAGCTGACTCCGGATATAAACTGTTGAAAGAAGAATCGGGCCTACACAAAAACTAAATTAGCAAGTCTTCAAAGCCGCTTTTGTTAGCTTTTCATGTTTTATATAATTACTTATTATTCAACATTAAAGAAAGCTATGCGTGACATGATAGAATTATATCATCCTCACTGAAAACGCTCTGCATTACAAATCATGTCGAATAGCTCCCCTCCAGCAATGTATTCCATAACAATAATTGCTAGATGAGTTGGGGTCAATATGACCTTTAAAGCATCAAAATATGAACATAATTAGTATTCAAATCCAAGTTTAAAGGATAATAATCAAATCCAGAAACGATGAATGATATTAAACCTTTTTAAATCGCACTATATTAGGATGTCTCAAAGGCATGTGATTGATGATTTCTCTTTGAACATTCTCGTATATCTGAAATTAAACAACAAAGATTATTTAACATGCTAAATAACATTATTAATTTCAATTTTTTTAATTCTGTACCGGAAGTTTGTTTCATGTTAAACACTTTATATCATCAACATATGAATATCAGTTCTTCTTAAATACATAATATAAACCTCTAATAAAAAACATTCATGATTTAATTATTATTATGTTTCTTTTTCTTATTCGTATAACAAATAAATACCAAACATGACACTAAAGCATGTAAGACGCAATCCGACCGAGTTGAAAAGTCGATAAAAAAACCAAAATCACATTATCTAATCCCTAAACTCCTGCAATGTTCTGTTATATAATTAGCATTTAAATATTCCTATCTTCTACCTCATTCATGTAAGAAAGCAATTTGATTGTAAGATATAAAAAAACCTTCGAAATTCAATCTACAGAATACTCATTCATTAAACTCACATATTCATAAATCATAACAAAATAAAGCCACACTGAAACAACAAAAAATAATAATAATAATAATAATAATAATAATAATAATAATAATAATAATAATAATAATAATAATAATAATAATAATAATAAAATGTGTGAAGAACTTACCCTAGTCTTACCGAGGATGATACAGTGCCAAATCATCAAATTAACCGTACCATCAGGTAAACTCTCAGGATTGGCCACAAAACCCTAATAAAACAAAAACCAAAAAAAAAAAAAACCATCAGCAATTATACATAAATCTCACTCTGTTCAACCCACAAAAACAAGGTATGTGTTTTTTTTGTTTTTTATAAATTTTAACATGTATTTGTGAATGAAGAATTGGGAATGAGATTCATTCAATTGTTGTTTCTTGATTGTCTTTTTGTTTAATTTAACCTCTGAGGCTCTGATTGGAAAGGGAAAAAGAAATAGGTAGAAGATTTGCGTACCAGGTTTAATCGATTGGACTACATAACCTTTAATCAGGTCAAAGAAGCATGAAGGAGAAGATGTATCTGGATGAGGATGGGAATGTATAAAAGGAGGAGACTTTAGCGGCAGGTGAAAAAGAGGATGGGAGGGGAAGTGTTTTTAGGGTTTGGGTGAGAAGAATAAGTTTTTATATATGTGATAGAATTTAAAAAAAAAATGAAAAATCTTATATGATACCACATGGCACATTAAAAGAGGGGTTGAGGTCACCATTGAATGTCACGTCATCAAACATAAATTTTTTTGATATATAGTTATTGATTATTATCTATATTTATCTTCACATGCTAGTGGTGAAAAAAGGGGATACGGGTCATTAATTTCCATTTGTGTTCACTGACCTGAACCATATAGAGGTGTTTTCTACTAAGATAAAGTATGCTAGTAACAAAACAATCTTGATGTAGGTGAACTTTATTTTAATAAAGAATTAAACTTAGGCTTATGTAAGTTTTTTTTATTGTCTAGAAATATCTTATTAACAAGGATCCTCCTTTGGTAGTTTAACAAAAAAAAAAAAGTAATCTTGTTAGTCTTATAAAAAAGCTTAAGCTAAGTCCACCAACATATGTTTCATTTTTTATTTTGTAGATTTTACTTTTTAAACTTTAGTCAAAAGTTAGTTTTAGTTGAAGTTTATGGTTAATAACTGAAATAACCATAACCGAACCATAACCGAGTTCATAACCAATTAACCATAACTGAGGTTTGGTTATGGTTATGGTTAAGAAAATCCCATAACCGAAATAACGGTTATGGTTATGATTAATGGTAAAAACCGAACCAAACCGACCCATGCACACCCCTACCTTAAACTACCCATGTCATTAATTATTTTTATTATTTTTTTTAAATTATAATCGTTAGTCTAGAGTTAGTTATATATTTACACTGTGTTTCCGAGTTTCATTAAAGGATGGAAGAGAAAGGATCTCCCTCCTCTTCCCTTCTCTCCAATTCCTTTCAAATTGGAAAGATTGAAAATCACACTAAAATCCTCTTTATTATCCCTGTCATTCCCTCCCTTTCCCTCCTATAAAAAAACTCTGGAACACATTTTTTCTCCACTTCCTTTTCAATCCTTTCTCTTCCATCTTTTAATAAACTCTGAAACAAAGTGTAAGGATAATAACAATTATAACAATTAACCTGGATAATAAATTAATAACAATAACAATTATATGTAGGTTGAAACTCACAATATATCTACAATTTAGTTGATACAAATTGTCAACTATGAGAATAAAAACATATTATGAATATTAATACTATAATACATACCTTTATTTAGAGTATTCAATAAAACTGTGTATATGATATTGATTGTTGAGAAAACGTTAAGTGATTCAACAATAAACTGATTGTGATTAACCTGGATAAGAATTGGTCACTAATCATTTCGCGCGAAGAAGCCCTAGTCAGACACTTTCATAAATAAATAAAAAATGGAAGAGAGAGATGATGAATACCTGGAACATATATAATAAGGTTTGGATTTATTAAAGGAAAATCGTATAGGTGGGGTTGCCTTCGTGTGAGTGTATGCATGGAGAAGATATGCAAGGAAGGAGAAGAATGGGGAGATGGGAGGCTAGGGTTTTAAAGAAGGGAATGAGGAGGAGAAGAGATAAGTTAGGGTAATATATTTAAAATTTTGATTAAAAAAACAAAAAATTAAAAAAAAAATACTTATACCACATTATGTCACGTGACACATTTAAAGGAGGGTTAAAGTTACCATTGGATGTCACGTTAGCAAACATCAATTTTTTATATATATATTTATAGATTATAGATATAGATTATAGATGTAATATCTATGGATAACACTTTTCAGCCATCATAGAATATTTTCTATCTTAATTTGACTTATGGAATATGGCCAATTAGATTTAAACAAGTGGACAAAGATTTCCCTTCGTATGAAGATGAAAGCTGAAACAACTTGAAAAAAAACAAAGAAACATTTTCGTTGTATATATGAAATTGTATGATTATTTAATTCTTTATTCGAATGCCTATTATAATTATTTTATGCAACGATGCTTGCTTTTTTTTAAACGGTTAATTGAAATCACTCATGGACTACTGGAGTATCATTGTGCCACCAGTGATACCACGCGATTATATTCCACCACCAAATCACGTATTCAGGAGGAAACTCATAATTATGAGAAAATCCCCTTTTGTGAGATTCGAACCCGCTGGGCTATAATGCTTTTGGCAGCAAGGATGCTTGCTAGTTCACTCACGAACATATATGTTGATTATATTAATAAGAATATAAGGTATAAACATAAGATTTGATCATGTGTACCTGATATGCTTAACCGTTCAGGAACCTCAGTAATGGAAGACTCCATCATCTTGATTGGGTTCCCTTTAGGGTATGCAGTTCTGATGGTTTTTGTGAACTTGAGTTATGAACACATTGAGAGAGAGAGAGAGAGAGAGAGAGAGATAGGGGATGGCTAATGGTGTTATGAATGTGTCAACCCTAATCTCATAATATCTCTCCCTATTTATACATACCCAGGGGACACCCTAATAAGGCCCATCTAATGATAGTCCGCCCATCAAAGACGTATCTGTTATTGGGCTTAGGATAATATTAATAATTGATCATCATTATATAAATGATTATAATGGCTATCGATAAATATACAAACGTTACGTATATTTATTCCAACATTCTCCCACTTAGCCGAATAATCATTTATTATGAGTATTGCATAAGTCTGCAGAGATTAATACTCATTTTAGTTCTAAACCCAAAATGTAGCAGAGAAATACAGCCGTTAAGTCTTTATTCGACTTAGGACCCCCATTAATCATACTACACCTAAATTTAAAACTTAACATTAGGATCAATTAACGTTATGCCCTTAGTTGATTTGTTATATTATTGTCTTTATGCCATTATGCTAGCTTAGCATACTAATAGACAAACAAATCATAATGAGGAAAATTAATCATTAGTCATTAGTAATAAGTCATTCATAGTACGATATGCAGTTGTACATTGTCATTAGTAATACCCTTTTCTCTTAGTTGGCCCTTAGTGAGACTTATGGGTAATAGACCTTTAGTTATTGGATCCATAAGCATATCATGAATGCATTCGATACAAAATTATGATTTCCTCTATTTGTTCTTAATCATAAGCGAACAATAATTTCGTATCGAACTCTAATGCAGCTCCTCTCAAACTGTTACTGTTCGAGAAATTAGGACAGCTGACTTTATCACAGTAAGTCTTCAACTTAGTATTTACATGGACTTAATAAGTTACGAGTCAACTGATAAATTGACCAACAACATTTAATGACCATTCTGTTGTGATCAGCAACACATTATGTCAGGATAACTTATGTTGTTGTCACAGTTCCTTATGACTCCTCCATAAAATAGTTATCTCTGCCGATGTTATAATATACCCCGAAATTGATACTTGATTTCCTTTTAATATAACAAAGTTAGAATATGAGTACTCCATCACTTTAAATTCTCACTTCTTCTTTAAATTATAGTCTCTTGTTTCTTAAAGATATTGTAATGTTCCATTAGATGCTTTTCATCAATCTAGACAAGTCTAGTATCAAGCAATACAAACAATATCATAAACAAGCATAGACTTAATTTTACATAAGTCTTCTAATTAGTGAAGCGTAAGGTAATAATCTCATTTATCCTGTTATCCTCTAAAGGAGAGCAATGTTGTATGTTACATACTTAAGGACGCGCTTAGAGTAAAACTTATAGGATGAAACTAATATCCCGTTGGGTCTATCTCGGTATATTTTGATTCCTATCACATAAGAGGAATCCCCGATATTCATCATGTCAAAATTATGCATGAACAATGCTTTGACTTAGGTAATATATGCTTGTCAAGAGAAACGTCATCTATGTAAGGACAATTTTTCATTAGTTGCTCCCACTCATCTTGAGGTAGGTTCTTTAATCCACTTCGTTCTTGATGAAGAGAATTTCATTATGATTCCAACACATTATATGCTTGCATCAACCCATACATGAATCTTATTAACTTACAGACGAAGTGTTCTTAACCTTCAGTTTAGAACATTCAGGTTGCCTAATGAACATGTAGGTCATTGTTATGGAAAGTTGTCTTAATGTCCATCTAATGTGGCTCTTAGTTATTATGAGCTACTAGGACGATAATGATCCTCAAAGAAATCTTTTGTAATACAGATAAGAAGATTCTTTGATAATCTAATCCCTCTTGAGTATAATCTTTTACAATCAATCTTATCTTACAACGTTCCCATTCGGATCTGGTTCAATTATGAATACCTTTAGGTTATTCAACCAAATCCTAAACGTAATTCTAATTTATGGAATTAAATTTTGCTAATAATAGCTTTATTCCATTTAGAAAATTGATTAATAGTAATGATTTAATTAGAAGAGGTAGGATCGGTAAACTTTCCAAACATCCATTTTGTATTAGTCAGGTAGGTTACATAATCATCAAAGTTAGTGGGCTTTTAGACCCAAATGACCTCCTGAGTTGAACATTGGGTTTATTATGATACAAACTTAACTTTAGTTAAGTGTTTTTATTTTCAGGTATATAAGGAGCAACATTAGTTTCTAAGTGTGTAAGAGTTGGTGCAGTAAGGTGTAAAAGAGGAATAATCGAAGTTAAATTTGGAATTAAACATAATGAGTCTCGAATTTTAACGAGTCTCTCCCCCGCATCTTGTACTTCCGAAAAGTCATAATAAGGACTTTTACTGCTCCCACTTACCTTAGAAATCTTAATGGATTCAGCATGCTTAAGGTTTAACATTTGGAAGATCCATAGATTTTAAAAGAGAAAAACAACCTAATGATGTTTATTGTCGTTTCTCTTGATGAGGATTACTTTAGTAAGAAATCTAACTTCGCCCATATTTAGGCATCCACAAAACTTTGTTAGGAGTACGTTAAGTGCTAAGGAGACAAGTTGTAATAGAGCGTTGTCCAGTGCAAGAGGTGTAATTTAAGGATAGATCAAATTGTCGTTCCTCCCACCTCTGTAATTTTTGCAAGTCATAAGTAGGACATCTTATGCTCCCACTAATCTTTTAGGTCTCTTAGTACCTCCACATAATAAGTTTTAACGATGCATGTGAACGAGAATATTTCATATATTTTATACTTGATTTCCCTTATCGTCCAGATTTCATAAGAAATTTTAAGAACATACTTAGAGGGAACCTTATTAAGTATATATGAATTGATTTCGATAATACTTTTGGTCTGTAGGAAACGGAATAGATTCAATTAGATATTTATCTAAGCTCCACTAATGTCAATTAGTTATGACTTATGATGGAAACCCATTTATTCCTTTCGCTATTTAATGTTTAGGGCGTTTAACACATGCTTTAAAGTCACTGAGAATGAGATTTGATAGCCAAGTATCCTTTAGTGACCTGGTCATGATTTCCCATGAAATTTTTTGGTCTTAGTGGATGAATTGCATGAGTCTATTTTCCTTTGTTAAATTCTCATTTTCATGATAACAAAGTTGTGAAAACATTATTGGAGCATCTAGTTTTTATTTCATAAGGTTTCTATTCAGATAATGACAACAAACAATATGAGAGTTTAACTTAATATTGGCTTTGGGTTGGTCATTAAAACCTTGTAACTGTCAAAATTGTAGCTTTTAGTATTGATACTAAATTCTGAGTAATCTCAAGAATATTGTAAGGTATCATAATGCTTCAACACTAAGATCAGTTATTAATGGTTAATAGACCCTTAATTTTGCCACCAACTCTCATCTTAAGTATTTGTTGAATTATGGCAAGGAAACGTATAAAACTAGACTCAACCATCATGTGTTAATTGTAATTCATTAGCATTTGTGGAGTTAAATATCCTTAATTAGTCACTACATATCTTAGCCAGCTGTTCTCTCTACTTATGGGTAATCTCATTGCTTATGCCTATTCTTAATGGAACAGTTTTGATTAGTAAGACTTTCCCTTTAGAGAAACTTATAGCTGAAAGTAGTACTTGTATTTTGTTTCCAGACCTTATAATTATCCTCTCTATGGTAATTATTCTTCCTCTTTTAGGTTTAATGGTAGTAAGGTGAATAACATCAACTTTTCTAGTTTAATGCGTTCCTTTTCCTGTACGTAATTTGCTATCAACACACTCATTTTACTTTGATATTTCTAAGTGTTATAGTTGATTCATTATGCATATAATCGTACTTATGGAAAAGTTATAATGCACTAGAAATTAATTGATTTCCATGTGTAACCCCTTAGCTTTATGGGTCATGTTATTCAAAGTTAAAAATGTATTCACAGAAGCCATTCAACAATAGAGTTAGATTTATTTATTTATTTCATGCTTCTTAGGAATTCGTTATATTCTTTCATTTCCATAGATAATACATTAGTCTTAGGAATTTCAGAATCTTTAATAGCTCACCTGATAGGAATCAGTAAAAAGCGTTCTTGATTACCATAAGAGACATTTTGTGTATCCCACTTTCTTATGCTCAATGTTATTCTGTAATACTTTACCAGATAGAGCGTAAGAATGTTATGTATTAAGAGGTAATTTAAGACTTAATAAGAACAAAGTTTAAGATAACTCTTCTTAGTTTTAATAGGTAGAGTGGATTACTTAGTTAAAATAGTAATCTATAGAAGAATGTGAGATTAGGAGTTACGGGTATTGATGTAAGGCAGACTTAGATTATGATCATTATATTAATGAAGGATCATTAATTGTGAGGATCAATTTTGTAATGAAGATGTGATAATATAATAACACCAACATAAGCTACTTAAATAACATGTTCTAGCTTTGGCTATACACTATTTATTTAAGTATTGAATTGCCGACAGTGAATGTAACCCATCACCTTTGGGCAGAAGTGAGACATTCAAAGTCCTAATGCAATACGCTCAGTTCATCAACATAATCTGTTACACATCACCTTTGGGCAGAAGTGAAACCTTATGGCACTTATGTGAACGAGCTACAATGCTTAACGAGATCTTTATATTAACGAACTAATGTGACACATCACCTTTGGGCAGAAGTGACACGTAAAATGTTAATTCAAGTTAAGCAAGGTTTTGGAAATAATGTTTTGAATACACTTGATACATTAGGTTTTATCAAAACTCCAAATTTTGTTAGAGATCCCGGAAACTAATGGGTTCTCAATGAACTAATGGGTTCTCGATAATCTTATGAGTTCCCGAAAAAATAATGAGTTCTCGAATTAATCTTATGAGTTCTCAACAAATGTTATGAGTTCTCGGAAAAATAATGAGTTCTCGAATAAGTAATGAGTTCTCGAATGACTAATGAGTTCTCAAATAAGTAACGAGTTCTCGAATTAATCTTAAGAGTTTTCGGAAAAAATACTTATTTTCTCGAATGCTTTTCTAGTTCTCGGATGGCATTAGTAGTTTTTGGTTTTTTTTTTCTTAATGGTTCTCGATTATGATATGCTTGTTCTCGAAAAATGATAGTTCTCAGAAAAAATATAATGAGTTCTCGGATATAACTACGGTGTCAAAAAAAAAAGAAATTAAGAACCATAACCGAGAACTCCTTTATCGGGAACCTAATAAAAAACTGCAAAATTCGAGAACCTAATAGACCGAAAACTTCATCCGTAAACTATTATATTATTACTGATAGATCCGAGAACTTAATTTATTAATATCATAAACCGAAAACATCATTAATATCGAAAACAGATAATCAAAATAATAAATTGGTTCAAAATTTTAGGGATTTACATAATATCTATTTCCAATTTTAAATGATGACTATCTCCAAAGATATCATAAGATTTCGAAATCTTTGACTTTATCATAATTGATTTCGAAAAATTTCTTGGAGATAAAGTTATGTCCTAAATTATCGGAAACAGAATTTCAATCCAATTTTAAACCAAAATCATAAGAATTTTCGGTTTTCTTATGATGTTCTTGAAGAACATCAACCGAAAAAAAAAACATAATCATATAATCTTTATCTTATGAATCCATAGTTATCTCCGATTGAATTTATGGAGCGAATTCTTAAAAGATTTTGATTATAATTTCCAAATATCTTAGGTGTATTTATATCTATCCAAGTCTATTAGTTCGAATAAAAATAAATAAATAATGTTTTATTCGAAACTTGGAGATAAAGTTACACAATTTTAGGAAAACACAATCAAATTCTAATGTTATCCCAAAAATAAGGGGATCGTTTGGATTTTTTTTTTCCCGATATCGTTAAAAATTCCATACGGCTGATTTGAAATTCCAATAATCAAGACAATAGAATTTCAAAACTAAGAAATTCCATACAACATTAACATGTAATAAAATAAAATTGCAACATCAATAATATTTTATGTTATGGCATCGAGAACTGGTGCCACGAGTTAGAACCATTCATAAGGTGAATTATATATGGATTTTTTTTTTAAGGTAATCCATCCATTACCGATTGGCAAAAGACTGCCGCAAATTATTGGAAAAAAAATTGTAATAATGATTTATGGCAATATTAATATTCCTTATGTTTAACAAACTAATATGTTAAACAAGAAATCGTCAACATCAGATTTTTTTTTTTTTTAATGAACAATATAATCAACATCGCTCTGATACCACATGTTGATTATATTAATAAGAACATAAGGTATAAACATAAGATTTGATCATGTGTACCTGATATGCTTAACCGTTCAGGAACCTCAGTAATGGAAGACACCATCATCTTGATTGGGTTCCCTTTAGGGTATGCAGTTCTGATGGTTTTTGTGAACTTGAGTTATGAACACATTGAGAGAGAGAGAGAGAGATAGGGGATGGCTAATGGTGTTATGAATGTGTCAACCCTAATCTCATAATATCTCTCCCTATTTATACATACCCAGGGGACACCCTAATAAGGCCCATCTAATGATAGTCCGCCCATCAAAGACGTATCTGTTATTGGGCTTAGGATAATATTAATAATTGATCATCATTATATAAATGATTATAATGGCTATCGATAAATATACAAACGTTACGTATATTTATTCCAACAATATATACTTTTTATAATGTATTTAAACGCTTTATTTAACTTTTTTTAGATCGCCATGCAGTACTAAAATTATTTGTAGGTCACTAGAAGATGTATTTTATTTATCATGTTAATTTTGAAAAAGTTTATTTATCTTCAAAAATAATCGCAAGGTGTTTTTTTCTAAAAGCATCTTAACTTACATTAAATAATACATTTTTAACAGATACTACTCAGATAGTATATAACAATCTAGGAAACATGTGTATTACACACGTTGATTCAAAAAATGTTAAATAGTTAGTAATGAAGATCTAAAAATTATAAGACAATATTCTAAGATAAGATATGGTTGAAATTTCATTTAAGAGAAACGGAGAAAAGAATTAGGAATGGGTGAATAAGAGAAATTAACAATAAAATGATTCTTGGACTTTTAGAATTGTGGTGCATGCTACAACCCGTTACTTATCTAAACTTAAGTAGGGCTGGCATAACAGGTTATACGAACCTGTTAAGATACGAAACAAAATTTGTAAACACGAACATGAAATCTAATCGTGTCATTTTTTTCAAACATGAACACGGACCTATGTATAACATGTTAACACGATAAGGAACACCTAGTAAAATAAGTTAACACGACAACTCGACAAGACACGACAAGACACGACAAGACACGACAAGACATGATAAGACCTGTTAAGACACGTACACGATAAGACACGAACACGAAACAGGTAAACACGAACATGAAATAAACAAGTCTTATCGTGTCGACCTGTTATACACACGAAACCTGTTAAAATTGTGTAGGTTCTTTTCATGTTATCGTGTTCGTATCTGAATTGTCAGCCCTAAACTTAAGTATATGTGTTAAAAAGAGGGTTTGTTGCGTTTCATTAATATTGCTACATGCTAGATCATTGTGTTGTATATTTTCTCATAAAGCATCCAAACATGTTAGAAAGAGCAACAGGGGTTGAATTGTTGAAATAAATTTTAATGGAGAGTTTTGTACGGTAGTTAGTTATAATGTCTGTTGGACTAAGGTTTAGTCACAACTTGTACCCACTGTGACTATAAAATCCGATAAAAATTTTAAAATTTTTGGGATGATTTGGGGACCAAATAAATAAATGGGATTATTTTTATAAAGGCTCCGTCTATTTCCACCCCCCTCCTTCTATTTTCACCCCTCCCCCAAGCGTCTCGCTTAGGCCTAAGCGGGGCGCTTGGGAGCTGAATTCGAGGAGGTCAGTACGAGGGACAGAAAAAACTGATTTTTAGGCCTAAGCGTCTCGCTTAGGCCTAAGCGAGGCGCTTAGGATCAATTTTTTTTTTTTTTTTGGACTTTTTAGTTAGTTTTTTGTTTTTTTTTTAATATAATTATTATAAAAAATGTTTTTATAATAATGACTTGCATGAAAAGTAAGTGTGAAGATCAAGATCAAGAAGAACAGTACGGTCAAACTCTGGGGGTTATGTTGTATGTGTAAAATAGTGAATAATTGTAGTGTGTTCGGTGAATTTTGACTTGCTTGCATAGGAATCTTGACTGCTACAACATAACTTGCACCGGCTTGAGATATGAGTTTAATTAGCTTAAATCTCTCTGATCCATGATATGAGAGCAATATAAAAAAATGTTTTTTTGACTTGACTTGCTTGCATGAAAAGGCAACATGGAATGAGATAATCTCGATTTTCGTACAAAGTAAAAGTCAGTTGTTATCGGAGAGATAGCTGTCAACGATCAAGGCAACATACTTGAAATCAATGGGAAGGTTAACAATTCCTGCTCATCTTGATGATATCTTCATCAATCTCCTTGATCTACGCATAAGTTTTAAAAGTATCAAGACTATGAAATTAGTAAAACAACTTTTCAGTTGTTATCAGCTAAGGAGGTATATGTACAATGATGTGGTTTCTTTTAGATAAGGAGGTATATGTACAACGATAAAGACAACCTGAAAGTGGATACCATGGATCAGAGAGATTCAAGCTAATTAAACTCATATCTCAAGCTAATTAAACGAAGCGAAACGGGGAGATATAATTTTCTTGGCTTGGAAACAACTTAAAAGAACCAAAAATGAATTAAAATTATTTTTTGGTGATTAACAGTCAAAATAACTGTAGCATCCTTGATCATCTTCTTGTAATTACTTTCTATTGTTTCGGGTTCCCTTCCATCGATGACAATTATCTCTCTGAGATGATAGCTTCTCTTCAGATTCTGATTGCACCGGTAGAATTGGAATTGGAATTGGAATTAATGAGACTACTTTTCAGTTGTTATCCGAGAGATAGCGGTCAACGATGAAGACAATCTGAAAGTGGATACCATGGATCAGAGAGTTTCAAGCTAATTAAACTCATATCTCAAGCCGGTGCAAGAGGGTCACTATTCGTATATAAAGAACATTAATTTATTCTGTTTCATCTTTGTTATTTTGATAATTATCGTATTTGCAACTTAGTTCCTTTGATTCATCATTGTTGTACAAAGCTGGATGTTCGTACGGGAAAACCAAAACGAGCAATAAACGAAGCGAAACGAGGAGATATAATTTTCTTGGCTTGGAAACAACTTAAAAGAACCAAAAATGAATTAAAATTATTTTTTGGTGATTAACAGATAATTTTAAAGAATTAAAAGAAATTCAATTTTTTTATAAAAAATGTCCACACGCCTCGCTTTGGTCAAAGCTAGCACATATGTTATGGTGCTCTTTACATATAGACGTAACTTATGTTACGGTGCTCATTAGACATAACGTATGTTATGGTGCTCTTTTAGACTTGACACGTGTTAGGGTGCTCATTATCAATTTCATCTTATCAACTTTACATTTGTCTTGCTTGGTTACTTGCGTGTTTACATAATGCCTTGGTGATGCTTGACACATGAATTGTACTACTTTTCAAACTTATACTATATGTACAAAGCTAGGTAGTACTCACCAACATCATATGTTGACAAAATTTATTTTCGTGCATGTGTCAGGATAAGCTGCTTGACGCTTCACATAGGACTTTGGACTTAGACTAAATAAATCAACTATCTCAATTTTTGTTGTGTATTTATTTTCACATGTTGTAAAACAATATTCATAATCAAATATTTACATTTTAGTACCATGAGCTTATGAACAATCGTCACTACGTGACACCTCGATGATTCCACCATCGGTTGGGGTGTTACAGATTGGTATCAGAGCCATGGTTATAGGGAACTAGGTTATTAGATAAAATGGCCTAGACTATAACCGAACTTCAACTTTCATGCATAATATTTCCTAAATTACCTTACCCCTCATTTCCCTTTTACTTTCCTTCCTCTATCTTCCCTTCTTCTCTATTTCTCCTCACCTTTCATCATGGTGCATAGAGATGGTGTCCTACAAGGAGTGGAAAGTCTACATCATCATGGAATGGGAGCAGTACCTTTCATGAAGACACTCTTAGGCATAATGCCTACTCTTATTTTGCTCCTTCAAAGTTGTTGAGCTTTAATGAGTGTGATGGAACACGTGCAATCTGGAAGGGTGGATGCCTGTACACTGGGTTTTCTGGCATAGGCAAGCATAGCGCATAAATCCAATAACGGACCTGTTATGCTTACCTGGAGATTCCTGGAGTGAGTGTCCACTTATAGGCTAAAGCATGTCTTCTTTGATCACCATTGGGTCCAATTCCTTTGAAAAGTCAACGTTCTTGTTGGGCTTTACAGCTAGACAAGGGCACTCCAAACATCTTATGCAAGTTTTTCAATAATGCCCTCTCGTTTCATATACAATATTTTATATTTCTAGATTTTCGTATATTGCTTACAAGTTCATACTTTCATAATCATCTGTACGATTATACACTTACATTTTCTAATCCCATGATTATTCATTGACTGCCTCATAGATGTCTGCTCGCCGCATGCTCCGTGATGCCAGCCAACGCACTGTTCGTGCTTCTGGACAACGTTCTGATTGTCGCCTTGCATCTTTAGTCGCTGAGCAAATTGCTGCAGTAATCCCAAACCTTGTCAGTGAGTTAACCCAGAATAGTAACAGTGCCAACACAGGGAGTACAACTCAATTTCGGTGCACTTTCAAACACTTTAACTCCTGCAACCCCACAAAATTCACTGGTGAGGAGGGTGCTACTGGCCTCCTCCAATGGTTTGAAAGTATGGAGAGCACCTTTGTGAACAGCGAGTGTCCTGATGAACTCCGCGTTCGCTATGCTACCAGTGTCCTTCAAAAGGGGGCGCTAACCTGGTGGAATGGCGAAAAGCGCAATCGGGACGCTGATGTTGCATTATCTTTGTCTTGGGCTGAGGTTAAGGAGCTCATGATCGCCAAATTCTGCCCTACGAATGAAATCAGGAAACTGGAGGATGAGTTTCGTAAGCTCAGACAAGACAGTGGTGAGAATCTTGCGTATAATACTCGATATCATGAACTCAGCATATTGGTTCCACACATGGTCACCCCGGTCTCTCGAGCAATCGAGAAATATATCGAGGGTTTACCTGACCTGATTCAAGACTTGTCACTGGAGGCAAATCCACTACGGTAGAAGAAGCCATCCAGCTTGCAGCCCCTTTAACAGACAAACACGTAAGGAAAGGAAACTTGGTTAGGAAGGGCACCAAGACGCCTGCTGAGAAAACCACCAATGCTGTTGAACGATCTAAGACCATTTTAGCAAAGGCCGCCACTACTTCTTCGAACTCTAAGAATCGAATGGGCGATAATCAGAACCACGCTGTTGTGGATCCGGTGACTCAACCCCCTATCAAGAAAGCCTACACGGGAATCCATCCTCAATGCAACACTTGCAAGTATCATCACCCTGCAAATCTTCCATGTCGTCAATGCACTCGATGTGGAAGGTTTGGACACTTTGCCACTACTTGTCGTGTAACGGTTAGGACACAAGATAACAATCAAACAGCTGCCCAGGAACCACTGCCGATTACTAACGGCCGGGCATGTTATAATTGTGGAGACCCTAACCACATGCGACATCGATGCCCTGAATTGAATAATGTAAACCAGGTGGCACATGGAAGAGCCTTCAATATCAATATCAATGAAGCAAACGGTCAGGATGACGTTAATCCCACTGGCTAAGCCATGGATGGAATCTTCTTAAGACTCGAGAATCCAATACTTGTGTTTTCATTTTCTTGATCCTATTATCATTTTGTATCCAATTGTGGCGTATTCATAAGCGTATAACAACTAGAAATTTCCTTGCATACTATTGTGTACGAACGCAGGTTGGAAATTTATCATATTTGGTTATGTTTATTTTAATTGTAGAAGTTTAAGACTCTACCTTACATTTTATTGAAACATTTGGACTTGATTTCTATGATAATCAAACTACTAAAAACTTGATACTTGATCCTACAGAGCTTTTCTAAAAACATCATTGTTTGTTATATGAAACTTGATTTTTCCCCTTAATTTGACTATTCATTGAACATTTAATTATTCATGATACTCGTAAACATGGCTTTCCAAATATGAGCTATTTCTATAGGCCACTAAGATAACACTTATACTTAATGGTTGCCGTACTTATAAACTTGCTTGCATGTGTGTATTATCAATTGGTATGTTGATCTATGAAAGACAATTTCTACATTATCCACTCAACTCAGACAAATATTTCACTTAAAGGGCTCCTCGGGTGAGTGGTAGCCCATACGTAAATTTTGTTATGCTTGCAAGTCGTTGCGAACCAATGTAATTGACCTCATTATTACATAGCCTCATTTCATTGATAACGTCTCATTGTAACCCAACGTGTTTGTTGTGTCATCCTCTTGTGAAACTTATTTGCTTTAATGTGTTGTTAGATTAGGATCATGGAAGGACATAAAACCCAAATGTAAGGTAAATTGATGATTCCGGTCCGGAACGTAATCATGAATTTACAGGTACGTTAGGGTAGTGTGAAATTCTATTGGGATTTTTGGTAGGCGTCAAGTACATTTTCGATGTATCAAAGGTGTGGTGGGTTAGCCGCGGTACACCCTATATATAAACACTAATGACGCATCGAAAGTGATACTGGAAGTCGAACCAGGAACAAACCCTACTTGCTTGGTAGTTCATTTGGTCCTTTTATAGTCAATCAACTCATACATTTATTTTAGGATTCCTAAAACTTGAAGTTTAGTGTTTTACTAGATTCTTATTCTCCTTATTATTCGAGACGAACTTAATCCAATTATTAATTCACGTCGTGCCTTAACTCAAATTTTCCAAACCACGGTTATCTTAATTTCTACCCAAACATCCACAACCTTATGTTTCTAATAACTTCGGGACGAAGTTTCTAAAAGTAGGGGATGTTGTGACATCCGTCACTTTTATCATTATTATTATATATATATATATATTTATTAATTTCGTATCTCCTATCTTGTACGTCGCATTTTATCCTTATCTATAATAATAATAATAATAATAATAATAATAATAATAATAATAATAATAATAATAATAATAATAATAATAATAATCAAACACAAAAAAAAAAAAAAAAAAAAAAACTAAATCTCTAAACCATACAAACCCAACCCAACCCAACCATCCCTTTACCCATCACATGAGCCCAAGGCCCGGACTCGAAGCCCAACCAAAGCAGCCCAACTTAGGAGCTGGCCCACACCTCTCCT
This sequence comes from Ambrosia trifida, assembly GCA_028751855.1. Classification (NCBI taxonomy): domain Eukaryota; kingdom Viridiplantae; phylum Streptophyta; class Magnoliopsida; order Asterales; family Asteraceae; genus Ambrosia; species Ambrosia trifida. The sequence continues at coordinate 67,288,282 of CM054122.1, forward strand.
TTGCTTCCCTCAGTTTAAAAAAAAAAAAAAAAAGGAATTGCAGCTGCCTGGACTCGAACCCGGGCCAGCTACCAAACCAGACATCAACACCACCACTACACCACATACTCGCTTTGTTGTTTAGATCTAGATCCTAATTGTTTTAACACGTCCTAAAAAAACCAAATGTTCTTTCTTTTTTCTTCCTGTTAATCGCTGCAAACAAGGTCACATTTGACCAATTGTTTTGACCAAACAATTAATCTAATTTTGGAAAACATAATCAATGGTGAGTGTGCAGTAATAAACGACACAATCAAACCATCCATATCTAGTCCTTAATTCGCGTGATTACAGCCCCTAATTGAGCCTTATGACTCGGTTTTGACCGAGCTTGAACCCAAATCTAATCCGTATAAATACACGTTGTTAGCTCGATTAAATCCACACACAGACTCCTAGAGGGCCGATTTGCATAACCCAGCTATCAAGAACACATCACAATTGATCTATATCGCGAATTGAAGAGTTATTGGTTCGTTTGACTTTTTCGTTGACTCGCGAATATGAAGCATATTGATCGGTAAGCCTTAATTCTTTGTCTCTGTGTGTTTATCGGCCCCTATCAATCAATAACCCCATGATTAATCGCTTGATAAAAACGTTTATAATTAGATTCAAGTTCTAGGGTTTGTTCTTATATTTTTGGGGAAGATGACCAAATCGTGTGTTGATAAGTATTTTCAATGCTAAAACATAAACAAACCTGATGTACAGACCAGTTGGTTGGGGTGTTTGGCTAAAATCATTGAACCGGCTGGTGCCCAGGTTCGATACCCACCAGCTACACCATTTTTTTAAACGTTTTTCTTTTATATTTTATCTTTTAAATTGATTTTTTAAATACCAAATATGATTTATAAACTCTATAAAAATTATCTTATGTTATTCAAATGTTAAACTTTATTATAAAATTTTTAGATTTTCGACCATTTATTTAATATATATAATAAATATTACAAATTTATTCAATTTTAATTATAAAATTCTATAAAAATATCAAAACGATTATATAAATTCCCACAAAAATTATTCCGAGTTTATAAAACATCAAACATTTCTGAAATGATTTTTATTTTTGAAAAATCATTTATTTAATATTTTTAAACGATTTTTGACTATTTTAATCATAAATAAATCATAATAAATTCATTTTTCAATGTTTTTGCACCAAATTTTTACATAAATTATTTCTATTCATTTGGAACAGAAATACAATTTTTAATTTAAAAATTCTTTAATTTTAATATTTTTTAATATTAAAGTTATATTTTTGACAAATTGAATAAAATAGGTTTAATATTCTATTTTTAAGAAAATAATTTTATAAAAATTATTTTCACACTTAAAACTTTATATTGTGACCATCTTTGATATAAAATTTACAAAAAAGACTTTTGTTTATTTATTTATCAAATTTCTCTTATTTATTAAACGTTTAATTTATTAATCAAACGAATACTTATCCCCAATTCGAAACCCTAGAAAATACTTATAGACTAGATAGACTTAAGACTTATTTGTTACCTTATACATAGGGTGATACTTGGCAACGTTGGATTACACTTATTCAATTCCACGAGACTTACCACCTTGCTAAGGTGAGTATTACTTATCCCCTTTTTCGTTTTACACTTTTGGGGTGATTCATGCACAAGTTTACAAAACTTGCACATTCATTTACATATACATTTTTTTTCTTCAATTACAATTCATATACGTGTCTTGTTTATCTTTGTGCTTTATGTTTGAACATGAACGTAGCTTGCATACAAAATCGTACATTTAGACATAACTTATGTTATGGTGCTCTTTACATATAGACGTAACTTATGTTACGGTGCTCATTAGACATAACGTATGTTATGGTGCTCTTTTAGACTTGACACGTGTTAGGGTGCTCATTATCAATTTCATCTTATCAACTTTACATTTGTCTTGCTTGGTTACTTGCGTGTTTACATAATGCCTTGGTGATGCTAGACACATGAATTGTACTACTTTTCAAACTTATACTATATGTACAAAGCTAGGTAGTACTCACCAACATCATATGTTGACAAAATTTATTTTCGTGCATGTTTCAGGATAAGCTGCTTGACGCTTCACATAGGACTTTGGACTTAGACTAAATAAATCAATTATCTCAATTTTTGTTGTGTATTTATTTTCACATGTTGTAAAACAATATTCATAATCAAATATTTACATTTTAGTACCATGAGATTTTAAACAATCGTCACTACGTGACACCTCGATGATTCCGCCATCGGTTGGGGTGTTACATATATCGATTAGAGATGTAAAATTTGAAATTTGGTAAAACATGGTATTGATTGCACACTTCATGTGTTACGTACATATATTTATGAAAGTTCATTCTCGGTTGTATGTTCTGAAAACTACAAACGAGCAATAAACGAACCGAAACACGCCAAACTAATTTTTCTTTGGTTGAAAACTAGTTAAAACAATTAAAAATGAATTAATATATTTTTTTAATTAAGTAAAACCTTTAAATTTAATTAAAACAATATATATATTTTTTTAAATAAAAGGGCCAAAGCACCTAGCTTTGGCTAAAGAGAGGTGCTTTGGGGGTGAAGCGCCTAGCTTAGGCCTAAGCGAGGCGCTTCGCTTTTAAAATTTTAAACACCAAAAAACTACCAAAAAATAAAGTTAGATTCGAAGCGCCTCGCTTAGGCCTAAGCGAGGCGCTTCGCTTTTAAAATTTCAGTTTTTTCTGACCTCGTACTGACCTCCTCGAAATGGGGGCAAAGCGCCTCGCTTAGGCCTAAGCGAGGCGCTTTGAGGGGGGTGAAAATAGAAGGTGGGGGGGGGGGGGGGTTGAAATAGACCGGGCCTTATAAAATTCGGGAGTCACAGATGTGATCGGTGACCATCAATAGTGTTTTCTCAACCATAATCCAGGTTTCAAATCCCCCCGGGTTAAAATGCCACTGAACGTGTAGAATTAATAAGGTGAATAAGGTGTGCGTAGGTTGATTTGGTTTGGTTTTTATCATTAATCATTCATAACTGTTACTTCGATTATGGGATTTCTTTAACTAAAATCATAATCAATAACCGTTGAGAATTTTATTGTAGTAAGTTATTTTCAGTAATCATGACCAAATGAGAAATCATAAGTAATATTAATTCGTGTTAAGAGGTATGGAGTACACACTCAATCAAGATTATTATAATTTTATGCATTATAAAACCTCAAAGGTTCTAAGGGAAAAAGCCCCCGGAGGGTTTCAAGAAGACAACCTTTGGCTGGGGTCACACTAAGGTAGCAACTGAGAAATAGTAGCATCATGTTCTTTGGTAGGAACTTAAAACTTTGGTAGCAACTGCATTACTACCGTTAGAGTTCTAGTTATAGTTATAGTGTCCTAGTGTTGTTATTGCAACAGCTACAGTACAACTGCCACACATCTAATTAATACGAATTCTCACTGGAATAAAACTTCTTGTTATTGTGAAACACTTTTTGTCTTAGAGGGTGTTTGGGATTGAGTTTGGAAATGCAAAAATGCTTTTAATCAGAAGTGTTTATTGCTTATGACTTTTTAAAAAAGAGTTTTAAAAAAAGTGTTTGAATTAGCTTTTGGGATGAGAAACGTTAAAAAGTCAATAAAGTGTTTTTTGCTTAACTTATTGTGAATATTGGTTGTATGGGTGGTAGATTTGTAATTTTTTTTTCCAAAAGACAAAAGTCAAAAGCCAGGATTTCTAACTTCTCAAAAACAACTTTTCCACCCTTAAAAGTCAAAACTCAAAACAGAAAGTGTTTTTAGGTTACACAAACAGCTTATTGACTTATTGGCTTCTTGAAAAAACTAATAAATATTGTTTTGAAACTCAATCCCAAACACCCTCTTATTTGATTATTGATTTTGTACACATAGAAAATACGTTAATCTAAAAGTGATCCATAAAATAAAATTATGAAATCCTTAAACCTACAACCACCTTTACAAACGGTTTCTTTTCCACGCATAGCATGTAAATTTTAAGAATTTATACACATGAATTGAATGATGTTTTAAAAGACTTATGCAATACACTAGATTCATTCAAATTCAACTTCTCCCTATATCAATTTATATCTTCGTTGCATTCGGTTAATTTGAGTCTGCAATTTTGTATATGAAATGGTAGGGCTCATAGGTGTAGGATTAGGTTGGGATTTTAATATGAAATATTGAAGAACGAATGTCTACAGCTACTACCAGAAATGTTGCTGGGTTAATTAAAATATTCAATATGAATGAAATAATAATATATAAAAAAAACAGCAGACTAAATTACAAAACAACATTTGGACTTATTAATAATATCAAATATAATGACCAACCGTTTTTATTAGATTAATTGCAAAATCAATAAATTATTAGTTTCGGGTTTACAAGTCATTTTTAACGTTAATAAACTATTAAGATTGATTATTACCTATGATTATAGCTTCTTTTTTTTTTTTTCCTAAAAGATATAATATATTATATATCCAATCATTTTAACAAATATGTTGGTATGGGGTAATGAAATGAGAGAGAGAATGGAATGGAAGAGGTAATGAAATGGGAGGGGTAATGGAATGGATCATTACCATTCCATGTCTTGTTTGATTATCATGTGGGAATGGAATTAATTCTTACTTTGTGTTATTTGGTATGTAAGAAAAAACGAAAATATAAAATCGATGGTGACTGGTGGGTGGCGGCAGTGACGGTGGTGGTGGGTGGCGGCGGCAACGGTGGTGGTGGCAGTGGGCGATGGCGGTGACGATGGTGGGTGGGCGACGACGGTAGTGGTGGGTTGCAGCGGTGACGGTGGGTGGTGGAGGCGATGACAGTGGTGGAGGCAGTGACGCAGGTGGTGGTGGTGGTGGTTGGACGGTGGTGACAATGGTAGCAATGGTTGTGGGTGGGGGCAATAGGCGGTGGTGGTTGGATGATGACAACGATGGTGGGTTGTAATAATAATAATAATAATAATAATAATAATAATAATAATAATAATAATAATAATAATAATAATAATAATAATAATAATAATAATATATTTGTTTCCATTCCTTGAAGGAACGAAAAAAAAAAACACCACCTTACCAGGAAATGAAAATTTTTAAAATAGAATGATCCATTACTACATGATAACTAAACATATTTAATTTCATTCCATGGGAATGATTCATTCCATTCCACCTTTAATTCTTTAATACCAAACGCTACATTAATTTAAACACCAGACATTGTTCCATCAGGGTTCCCCACTATTCAATCAAACTACAAAAAATCGACAGCAATTCAATCATCGACTCACGGTCAAACATTAAAAATTGAGATTTTATTAAAAAGAGCAAACATGTTACACATAGGGTTGCAACAAACCGAACTTAGCTGAGCCCGAGCATGACTAGACTCAAGCTTGGACTATGCCTATTTATAATTTATAATTTATTAATTATAATTATAATTCTTTTATACATAATCTATTTATTTTTCTAATTTTATAAATACAATTCAGAAAAGTCAATCTAACAAGTCCTGCATTTTCTCATTTCATGCATCTCTGTCCCTCACTTTCAAAGTCACACTTCCTATCATATTTGACAAATCTTCCCTTTGTTTATCCTCTAAATTCCACACCTCAACAATTGCAATACCACCAAACATGCTTCCTATTTCTTTCCTCTATTTTGCTCTAACATTATATTTTCTCCCATATCTTTGTTATGCAAATACAGAACTCAATGTTCTAATGGACCTCAAGGCTTCTCTAGACCCCGAAAACAAGCGTCTTATGACATGGACCGAGTCTGGCGACCCTTGTAGCGGTTTGTTTATCGGTGTGGCTTGCAATGAGCAACTAAAAGTGGCTAACATCTCGTTACCAGGCCGCGGCCTCACTGGGAAAGTACCCGGGTCAATCATGGGCCTAAAGCGCCTTTCGGGTTTGTACCTTCATTACAATTCATTGACTGGAGAGATACCGAAAGAGATTTCGGGTCTCACCGAGCTATCAGAATTGTATCTTAATGTCAACAATCTCACCGGAGAAATTCCCGCGGAAATTGGAAACATGAATGGTCTTCAAGGTTGGTTTATAAGGTTTATAAACTTGTTCATTTTAAATTTTGAATGAAATCTATGATGATCAATGGATGTTCTTTCGTTTTCGTTTTCGCAGTTGTCGAGTTGTCGAATAACCGGTTAACAGGTCATATTCCTCGGACCCTTGGCGGGTTAGCCATGTTACAAAGGCTTGATCTTAGCTTTAACCGGCTAGGTGGTCCGATTCCTGCAAGCATAGCCAAACTATCACAGTTGCAGTTTCTTAATGTTCAGAACAACATACTCTCCGGCTTCGTTCCCACCGGTAAGCCGACTTCAAATATAAAATACTCAAACTCATTGCTCATTAGACTGGACCAGCCACATCACATGATGCGCGCATCAACTGTTGCGATGTTATTTCATTATTGCATCATGTAAGGCGCGCATTATGCGCTCTGGGCGTTTTAAGACAGGGTTTTAGTTTTTCAAATTCTTGATCCTTTACATTTTCATTTGAAATGGTAGGCTTGAAGCAATTGAATGATGGGTTCAGTTACAAAAACAATCCTGATCTATGTGGCGTGGCGTTTTCTACACTGAGGCCATGTCACAACGTAGATGCATCAAAGATCGACCCAGTCGAACCATCTAGACCTGCACCAAACACCACCGTACCTCCAAGCATGCCCCAATCGGCTAACATTCCGCCTCATTGTCAGCAACCCCACTGCACAAATTCATTGAACCTCAAACGGGTTGGCATCATAGCAGCTATAGTCACAGTCATTTCAGCTTTAACCGTAACCGCATGTGTCACGATATTCATCAAATTCATCCACCGAAGGCGGAAACATAAAATCTGGAACAAATCCGACACTCCCGATCGCAGATTCAGCATGCAGGAATCATCCCCATCCCCATCTCCAAAAACCGGCGATTCCATTTGCGCATGGGACCCGACACAAAAATCACCAAAAGCTTGCGGGTTTTGTGTCGAGTTAGAATCAAACTCGTTACAGAGTTTCAATTTGGAGGAAATCGAATCCGCCACTCGATACTTTTCAGATGCTAACTTGCTGGGAAGAAGCAAGTTTTCCGCAGTGTACAAAGGCGTATTACGCGATAGATCAGTCGTCGCGATAAAGAGCGTGAGTTTCACGAGTTGTAAAGCCGATGAAGCCGAGTTCACAAAAGGGTTGAGCTTATTAACCTCTTTAAAACATGAGAATCTAGCAAGGCTTAGAGGGTTTTGTTGCTCAAAAAGCAGAGGTGAATGTTTTCTGGTGTATGATTTTGCATCAAAAGGTAATCTATCAGAGTATCTTGATGTTGAAGATATAAGAACCAGTCATGTTCTTGACTGGCCCAAAAGAGTTTCCATCATTAATGGCATAGCAAAAGGTTACTTATATTATTACTGTTTCAAGTTTTTTATTTTGTTCTTCATTTCATGAGATGAATAATAATTTTAAAAATTTTATCAGGTCTTGCATACCTGCACAGAACGGACCCGGAAAAACCCGGGATGATTCACCGAAACATATCGATGGAAAAGATTCTACTCGACGAACAGTACAATCCTTTGATCACGGATGCGGGCCTGCTGAAGCTCCTAGCTGATGATATTGTATACTCGGCGCTCAAAGTCAGTGCTGCTTTAGGCTACATGGCGCCCGAGTATATTACAACCGGCAAGTTCACTGAGAAAAGTGATGTTTACGCTTTCGGGGTTGTGGTTCTTCAAATACTTTCAGGGAAAAGTAATGTTGCTGGGTCGATACGGGCAGCTGCTGCAGATAGAAGGTTTGATGATTTCATAGATGAAAATCTTGAGGGGAAGTTTTCGGAATCTGAAGCTGATAAGCTGACTGAAATCGGGTTGATCTGCGTTGATGAGCTTCCTGAGAATAGGTTAACCATGGAGGATGTGATTCAAGAGCTAAGTAGTTCTGTTTAGTCGATTGATCTGTTCATGAATTTATTTATATTTAATTTTGAACGCAAATTCATAAAACTCGCGAATATATTTTTCATCGAAAAGATATGGGTCGTACTCAGGTCCAGCCCGAGTACAACTATGCATGATTGACATAAGTGATGCAACTCTTTTAACTTTATTTAGCTAAATTTTATTTATCTAAAGTATACAACAAAACATGGAAAGAAAAAAAAACAGTTTTTACAGGATAAGAAAAAGGTAGGATTACCCGACATATATTCTAACCAGCAGCTTGGTATGGCTCATGCTCGGAAAGCCACTGGGCTGGCCACCATTCTGGTCGGATAGGATTGACCTTCACGTCTTCTTGACCATTGATGACCAAATTTCCCGACCCTTTAAAGGCTTCCTCGAGCCTGAGCAGCCCCAGTCCGCGAGATCCAAGCGCAGTGGTCACTGTTCCGGCTTTCTTGCCGGACTTTAATGCTATTACTTCTGAACCGGGAGCAACCTTCTCCACCTCTGAGAAAAACATAGTTCAAAAGTAAAAACGATTGACCAAATAGTCGAACAAAGATTGTGTTTAAAGATGGCAAAACTCGAACCTTTTCCGGATTCGTTTAGGAACCGGAGAGGAAGCAAACGCTTGCGGATAACCCCACGATGATGGGACCGAGCGATTAGTTCTTGGCCCACATAACATCCTTTGTCGAAGCTTATGGCGTTTAAACCGGCGAGATTGTACTCGAGCGGGATTGCCTCACCTAAATGAGCATATAAACCAAATTTAATTACTATTGAGTAAATAATAAACCTAAAAAAGCGCATTAATGATTTAAACTAAATGTACCTTTGGGGATCTCAATAGACCCTTCAGCAACTCCCTTCTCTAACCTCCAAAGAAGGTAATTCTCTTCTTCGGTTTCAGTATTCGCCTCAACCATCGGTGCTGCAACAAACATTTTGAACAACAGTACGAGGTAGCGTAAAATCTTTCAATTATCAGCATGTAATATTAGTCTTACGAGTCACATTGGACGGGAAGATTCCTCGGAAACCTAGGCAATCCAACCGGGGATCTTTATGCCATTGCCAGCCCATGTTATTTCCTTGTGCAGATGAGCTGCCGGTTGGGTCAATCGTACCGCCCCACCCAACAGAATTGGCTACAGGGTCTTCTGCAGATGATGATGCCGGTGATCTTTTGTGGAGGTCGGCACCAAAACGCTGCCAACATGAGAACTCTTTCCCCACATTTTCGATATCGACCTTTGACCTTAATCTATATCTGTATCAACAAAAACAAAATGGGTAACTATACAGAATGCTAACCAAGTTTCTTCACTCAAAAGTCTTTTTTATTTCAATCTTGTTTATTTTTTTTTATAAATGTAAAAATAAAGGAAAATTAAGTGAAGCTAACGAAACATATATGAATATTGCCTCCTATATTTAATTGATTATTCTGTTTCAAGTTAATTAGAAAAAAAAAAAGAAAAAAAAACTATCAAGTATAACCACATGTCCACATTGCACATTCATACATGTCACATTTGCCTCACCTAATAAACATTTATAAAATATTATACAAGACTGATGAAGTCTTCCCTAATCTTGGTTTTAAAAAACGCGAAACACACAAAAGCGACAAAGTTTAAAGATTAAAATCAAAGCGCAAATGCGTAGGTGTTTCCCTATACGAAGCGCAAGGTGCTTATATAATTTATTTATATATCCAATCATAGTTGTTAAAAGCACTTGCCTCTTGCCCCTAGGCCCATTTTTTTTAGGTGAGGCGATGCATTTGTGTTATGAGTCGAGGAAAATGCGCTTTATGATGATTTAGGCGTAGATTTCGGCTAGATTCCCAAATTCCAAAGAGTTTCTAGCCAAATTCGTTAAATTATGGCTAGATTTAAGCTAGATTTCTACTTTTATCTAAGGAAAACTACTTCCATACACGAATAGATCAATATTTTAAAATTTTCGATACTAACTAGATGAAAAATAGTATTATTTTAATATATTTTTACTTTATTTTCTAGTTCGCTTTTTTTTTTTTATCTCGGGCCCTCGCTTTTTTTGCGCATCGTGCCTAGGTCCCAGGCAAGGCCTATGCGCCTTGAGTGCGCCTAGCGCCTTTGATAACTATGTATCCTATACGATTTTAGCACCCCCTACCCAAAATACCGGTATAAATATACGATCTAATGCATAAATCACTTACATGTATAACTTTTTTAGCTACATGTATAACACTTTGAAGCACAAAAACACCCTGTACAAGAAGAGCGCAATTCAGCATGATTTTTTTTCCAAAAAAGCCTGCTTTTTGTGCGCTTCATGTACCCAGTTCGCCTTATGTCACACAACTACACACCGCACACCTATTTGCGCTAGGTCGCCTAGCGTGCCTCTCCTTAAAACCAAGCCCCCAATAACACTAAAGTACACATTATATACATAGGCATAATATCTATAATTACAATGGAAACTACAACTAATATATTAAATTTAAATAAAAATAAATTCAATAATTTAAACAACAACAAACTTACTTCTTTAACGTCTCCACCACCTCATCCAACACAGAACAATCCACATCAGCAAGCAACGCCACCTCACCCGGGTCGGGTCCAGGACCCGACCCACTCAAATCAAGCTTCTTATCACCTCTAGGCGGCTCATACAAAAACATATCATATAAAAACCTCCCTTGAGGGGTCAACATAGCCGCATAAATTGACCGAGCCGACGAAACCGGCACATTGGGCGTGACCAGGCTCGACTTCTCATCACCAACCGGTTCATCAAACCGCCTAACGTCGTTTGTTAATAAACCCTGTAAGAATTTGATTGTGTCGGGGCCCCGGATTTGGATAACGGATCGGGTTTTGAGGAGGGAGGCCATTGGACCCGCATCGTGGAGGTGGGTTGAGAAGTGGATTGGTTTTGTTATTAAGGATTGGAGTGAGGGTTTTTTAAACAAGTAGTTCATGTTTGGTTTTTGTTGTTTTTGTTGTTGTGGTTGTTTTTTGTGTTGGGTGTGGTTTAAGGAAGGGGTTTAGGAAAGAAGAGGTGGGTTTGTGGGCTTTTGGGTTGATACGTGTAGTTGGGGGTTTGTTTGGTGGATAACACGTGTGGTGTTGTGAGGTAGTCTTGTGGAAGTTTAGGGTCTATGTTATTTTTTGGGCCGTTTCTTGTTTTTTTAACCGTGTAATTTTTTGTGATTTTCATTACCGGTTAAAGAAAATTACATTAAGATAACAGGCAGACGGGCAACAAGCTGCGCCGCCACTCATTTCTAAGCATTTGTTGATATAGACATTTCTAAGCATTTATGTTATGGAATCGGTATAGTATATTTTTTTATCGGTAAATGAATAAAAGTCTGACTATCGGGTAATTTAATGGTAAAAGACGACCTTATACACCTGTGATCGCAAGCAATGCTGGGTATGCCAAACCCACCATCTCTAGTTTTACGGAAAATCCGTCGCTCAAAGGCCCACTGCAGTAAAATTCGGTTGGGATCGGATTCTAACTTGAGGCCTCTAGCATCCAACTCGAATATTACTTCCCATACAATGTAAATCGAGTTGCAGCTCATTGATGAATTAGTATAATATTAGGGTTATTCATGCTTTTCATAATCTCCAAATAAGTTATGATAATAATCCCATGAAACAACTTTTTTAAGCCTCTCTAACCATACATAGTTATGAATATCCATCAAGTATTTAACCGAGAACGCAAAACTACGGGGAACCCTACACCATGATCTGTCGATTCGATATCCCCTCCACACAACACACAGCTTTGAGAAGTCATTTGAATGTTTCTTTTACTAAGAGCAACTCGTGTTAGTAATCCGTCCATCTTCACACGCCAAGCAAAGATATTGCATTTACTAGAAATTCATTTGCAATATATTTAAATGATTCTCATTCGTCAATCTTTTTTCTATTTAGAACCTATCCTATTTAATTAATTACATTTTAATTAGTTTTGACCATTAATAACCAACAAGTCATTCTCTTCCGTTTTAATCACAACCTGATTTGTTGATTCTCTCTCGTTACTCTTTAGACAATAAATATTGCTTAACCTACAATCATTCATTTATTGCTAGTTTATCTTTCAGGATAGACAAATTTGATATGAAGTGATAAAATGTGTGTACCGAAAAAGAAATATGTCATTTTTTAAGTAAAAGATTTTGTAAAGGATCAACATTCGATAACTCATAAAGCCTAGTTCTAATTCTATGTGTGCACCTGTCACACCCCAACCCGGCTAGGGCTGACGTGTCACTCTTACAGATATCAAAACGAAAAGCAATCTATAAAATTAACAAAAGGGTCCTATTTACCAATTTATTATGTTACAGGGCTAGATAACTGAATACTACTTGTTCAACTTCTTTTAACGCTCTTCACTGATTCCCCAATATCCCATATTACCTGCGAAACAAATAAGACAACACAACAAAAGAAAATACGGCTGAGCCAAAAATTGCCCAGTAACGGAGAAATCAACTATACATGTAAATTCAACGCAGCGGAAAAGCAAGATATAATAGAACTGAGACCGAAGTGAACATACAAAAGGGAATATGAAAACCAAACGAAATCTATTTCAAACTCGAAACCGAACTCATATCGAAACCATTTGTCGAAGACGATCTATGAAGTAACCCGACTCCCATTCGGGACAAATTCAAACGTAACGGAGCATATCGAAACAAAATCAGAAACATATCAGAGCATATACGGATATCAAACTGTGTGACTACACATAACAATAAATTAAGTCACATCAAATGGAAACCACCCATGAGCCTAAACAAACTTACAAACTGGTACACAGATAGCTAGTCTATGCACCTATGAGATGGTGAGTGTGGCGTCCACCCATTGATCCAATCTCCACAAAACAGAAACATATATCAGAAGTCAGAATCAGAATCTAGGATATATCCATACGCCTCTAAGGGACCATGTAAGAGACGCCGTGATTTTGATTACGCACTGTCACGGAAAGTGTTCATGTCGCTGACGCCCCAACGACAAGTCAAAACAAACTGCTCGGGTGACAGAGTACAAAAGCTAAGGCCATGTAAATAATTACAGGCAAACTAAAAATGACACTAACTGGAACATGCGGCCATGAGTACAAGTCAGAGGCATGGCATGCTATGACACACTAACAAACAAACTGACAAATACACACCGATCCAAATAACGAACCAAATACGAACCAATGATACGACTAACAAACCCGTACACATGGAAGGAAACGAAAGTTATACTATGATTAAAAGAAACAGAATCCGTACCTTATAAACAAAGCAAAGCCCAAGCAAAAATAAATCGTCGTCAACAAGTATGCGGACCTATATTTTCATTATTTTCCAGTTCAGCTTTATAATAGATTAACCTTACTAGTGGTTCGTTTGTTAAAATTTTCCCGGCGACCAACATCCAAATCTTAATGATACACCCACAACTAGGGCTGTTCACGAGCCGAGCCGATCCGAACGAAGCTTTGCTCGTGCTTGGCTCGTTTACAAACCGAACCGAGCGGAGCGGCTTGTTTACAATCGAGCCGAAAACCGAACGAGCATTCTTCGAGCGCAAATTTTCCGAGCGAGCGCCGAGCGAGAATCGAGCGGAGAATAATATGGACGATTATAAAATTGGGATGTTTCCTTCGATGTTTTCATTGTCGGGTGACAACTAAGGTCAAAATGTTTGATGCTAACACTAATATTGAGATCACAGTGTCCATGTTGGAATAAATATACGTGACGTTTGTATATTTATCAATAGCCTTTATTATCATTTGTATAATGTTGATCAATTATTAATTATCCTAAGCCCAATAACTAGATGAGTCTTTGATGGGCGGACTTGTCATTAGATGGGCCTTGTAGGGTGTCCCCTGGGTATGCATAAGAATGAGAGCTTACTAGGGAATAGGGGTTACACAACTTATTATCATAACACCTCCTAAAGAAATCCCCTCCCTCTCTCTCTAAATTGATTCTTCATCAAGAATCTTTAATCCATCATAACTGCATACCCTAAAGGGAACCCAATCATCTTGACAATCATGTCAACCTCCACTCTCTCAGGATCAATGGCAGGTCTCACTAATCTTTCAGGTATTATCATTATTATTATGTTTTCCTTTATTTACAATCAAAACTGATCAACATGTGGTATCAGAGCAATGTTGCTCTATCAGTTTTGATTGTTTTCCATTAAGATCTGGAATTAAAATCGGAAAACAGTTATGATTGAAACATTATAATGATTTTTTAAGGTTCCATATTATATATTTTTTTCTCTTCGGCCAAAAGAAAAGAAAAAAAATGTGTATCACTGACGTAAACGTACAATCACAGTTTTGATCAATTCACATTTGTTTTATGATAAGATTTATGTTTTGTGATAAGATCAATGTTCTTGTGATAATATATATTCACATTTTTTTATCGGTTATTTTTTTTAATTTTTTATATAGCCGATGATTTTTATTTTATGTTTTATTAATTTCGAAATCTGTTAATAAACATTAAAGTTTTTTGATTTCGATTCCAGATTATGCATGTTTTCTTACGTTTTTTGGAATTTTCGGTTGATGTTCTTGATGTTCTTCAAGAACATCATAATTTTTTCAAAAAATTCCCTTATGTTTTGGTTCAAGATTGAATCAAATCTTGTTTCTAGTATTTTAGGAAATTCAATCTCCATAAATTTTTTGAAATCTTGTTGATAAAATTCAAATTTCAAAATATTATGAAATTTATGAGATAATTAGTTCCTATCTAAAGATGTAAACAAGATTTAATTAAATCTCTAATTTTTGAACCACCTAACTTTATTACTTTTAGTTCTCGATAATAATAACTAGTTTTCGGTTTTAAAGATTAATAATTAAGTTCTCGGAGGATCCCTCAGTTCACGCATTCAGGTTCTCGGCTTTTAGTTCTCGGTTATAAAGTTTTTTGATCAGGTTCACGGACAGGAGTTCTCGGTCAAGGTCTTCTACTTTGAAAACCCATGATGTTTTCGAGATTCCATAATTTTTCCGAGAACCTATCTTATTTATCGAGAACTATTATGTATTCGAGAACCAGTATTTATTCGAGAACTATTAAAGAATCCGAGAACTATTAAAGTTATCCGAAAACTTAAGTTATTCGAGTACTCACAATATATTCGAGAACTCATCAGCATATCGAGAACTAATTCTGATATTCGGGAACTCATCATTTTAGAGAACCCCTTATGTTATTCGAGATCTCATAAGTTTTCCGGGAACTCATCATTTTCGAGAACTCATTAAGTCTTCGAGAACTCATAATTTCGAGAACCCCTCATGTTATTCGAGATCTCATAAGTTTTCCGGGAACTCACTATTTTTCCGAGAATTCCTTATGCTATTTGAGAACTCATCTAAATTTTTTGAGAACTCAATTACTGAGAACCCATCAATTTTCCGGGATCTCTAATAAAATTTATAGTTTTGATAAAACCTAATGTATCAAGTTTATTCAAAACATTATAAAACCTTGCTTAATTTGAAATAACATTTTACGTGTCACTTCTGCCCAAAGGTGATGTGCCACATTAGTTCGTTATCTCGTTAAGCATTGTAGCTCGGTTCACATAATTTCCATAAGGTTCCACTTCTGCCCAAAGGTGATGTGTAACAAATTATGTTGGTGAACTGAGCGTATTGCATTAAAACTTTGAATGTCTCACTTCTGCCCAAAGGTGATGTGTTACATTCACTGTTTGCAACTTAATACTTAAATAAATAGCGTATAGCCAAAGCTAGAGCATCTTATTTAAGTAGCTTATGTTTTGGTGTTATAATAAGTTATCACAGCTTCATTAAAATAATGGTCTTTGTTCTGCCTGCCTTAGATAATTACTTGCCCCCCTTAGATCACTATAAATTCTTCTCTAACTTAGTATCTTACTATTCTCATCCTTTTCCACTATTAGCTCCCAACTGCGGCATCACTACCTTAACTAGTGATAACTTTGCTGCCTGGAAAGATTCACTTATGTTGACCTTGGCATTGCTGGATTTCGATTACGCACTGAGAGAGGATGCTCCTCCCCAACTCACTGATAAAAGCACCGCTGCTGATAAAATGGTGCATGAGAAATGGGAAAGATGCAACCGTATGTCTCTCATGTTCATTAAGAACTCCATTAGCATGCCTATTAGAGGATCTATTCCAGATTCTACGATCGCTAAAGTCTATCTGGCTTCTGTGGAGGATCAGTTCAAAGGAACCTCAAAGGCACATGCTTCCACTCTGATTTTGAAACTTGTGACAACTAAATATGATGGGAGAAGCGGTATTCGTGAGCACATCATGTCCATGAACGATATGGCCCATAAGCTCAAGGGTTTAGAAATGGAGATTAGTGACGGTTTCCTGGTGCATTTCATCATGACTTCGATTCCTTCTGCTTATGATGCTTTCAAGATCAACTACAACACACAGAAAGAAAAGTGGACAATGCAGGAGTTGATCGCTATGTGCGTGCAAGAGGAGGAACGGATGAAGCTGGAGAAACCTGAAGTTGCTTACCTGACAACTGCTAATCCAAAGAAGAGGAAGAGGCAATCTAACAAGAATCATAACGCTAAATCTCCGAGGAATGATGCAAGTACCTCATCTAGCCATAAGAACTCCAAAGGCAAGTTCCTCTGCAAGTTCTGTAAGAAAGAAGGACATAAGCAGAAGGACTGCCATGAATTTAAGGAGTGGCTAACTAAGAAAGGTAATCATCTATTTATGATACTTGAGTCCTTTAACTTAAATGTTCCATCTAATACTTGGTGGTTTGACTCTGGTTCTATGGTCCATGTGACCAATTCTCTTCAGGGATTCCGTTCAATCCAGAAGCTGGCAAGAAACCAAAGAATACTTAATGTTGGGAATGGAAAGTCTCTTATTGTCGAAGCCGTGGGAACATTAGAATTAAAATTCAAAACTGGTTTATGTATTGTTCTTTATGATACCTTATATATTCCTGAGATTACTCGGAATCTTGTATCTGGACCTAAGTTAGACATGGATGGTTTTGACGTTTCTCACGGTCATGGCAAACTTATGATTACTTATGATTCCCAAGTGTATGGTTATGGTTTTCTGGATGGTGGTCTCTATAAGTTAGAACTAGATGATGATTTTTCCAAGTCTTTGTTATCATATAATGTTAATGAATTACTAACAAAGAAGAAACGCAAGAGAGACTTAGAAACTTCATCCATGTTGTGGCATCAACGTTTAGGCCACATTTCACGAGAAAGGTTAACCAGACTCGTGAAGGATGGGGTATTACCCTCTCTTGATTTCGATGATTTTGGAACATGTGTCAAATGCCTTAAGGGCAAAATGACATCAGCAAATAAGAAAGGTGCCACTAGGAGCTCTAATTTATTAGAACTCATTCATACTGACATTAGTGGCCCTTATAACATTGCTGGAATAACTGGACATACTTCATTTATCACTTTCATTGATGATTACTCTCGTTACATGTTCTTGTATCTCATTAAGGAAAAGTCTGAATCACTAACAACTTTTAAAGATTATAAAGCTGAAGTTGAAAAACAATTAGATCGTCAGATAAAAGTTGTTAGATCAGATAGAGGAGGTGAATATTATGGCAGACATACTGATGTGGGTCAAGCCCCTGGCCCATTTTATGAGTTTTGTAAGAGCCAGGGGATTGTGAACCAATACACCATGCCTGGTACTCCTCAGCAGAACGGTGTAGCTGAGCGAAGAAACAGAACCCTAATGGACATGGTGCGCAGTATGTTAGCCAACTCAGGTTTACCTTTGTTCCTCTGGACTGAGGCCTTAAAAGCAGCCGTTCATATACTCAATAGAGTTCCTACGAAGTCTGTCCCCAAAACTCCTTACGAACTTTGGACAGGTAGGAAACCGAGTCTTAGATATATGAAAGTATGGGGCTGTCTTGCCGAAGCTAAGTTATATAACCCTTTCTTACGAAAGCTTGACATGAAAACCGTCAGTTGTTTCTTCATCGGATATCCCGATCACTCTAAGGGTTATAGATTCTATTGTCCCTCCCATGTCACTCGTATTGTGGAAACCAAGCGTGCTGCATTCCTAGAGGACTTCAAGGTCAGTGGGAGTAATGAAAATCCTTATGAAGAATTGCAAGAAATACAAGATGCGGGGGAGACAGATTTGTCGCTTACTACAACTCCGATGATTCCTCTTGTACCCAATGCCAATTCTATTCCTAACGTCACTGCACCAACACCTTCACAGCCAGATCTTCATGAACCAACTAATGAAGGCCCATCAAACACTCAACACCATGAAAATGTTGAACCTGAAAACCAGCTTCGAAAGTCATCAAGGTCTAGAAGGCCTACTAATTTTGATGAGTATGTAACCTTCCTAACTGAAGCTGAAATGGATACCGGAAAGCTTACTGATCCTACCTCTTATAAGGAAGCCATTAGCAGTGATCAATCTTCTGAATGGACAAAAGCCATGATTGACGAGCTTGAATCCATGAAGAAAAATGACGTTTGGGATTTGGTTGAATTACCCAGCGGTGCAAAAGCCGTAGGATGTAAATGGGTCTTCAAAACAAAACTAGATCCGAATGGGAACGTTGAACGCTATAAAGCGAGATTGGTTGCAAAAGGCTACACTCAGAAAGAGGGAATTGATTATCAAGAGACATTTTCACCTGTCTCTAGAAAAGATTCCTTAAGGATCGTTATGGCCCTCGTAGCTCATTTTGATTTAGAGTTACATCAGATGGACGTTAAGACTGCTTTCCTTAATGGTGACTTGGAAGAAGAAGTGTTCATGAAGCAACCTGAAGGTTTCAAACCTGAAGGTCAAGAACATTTAGTCTGCAAGTTAAAGAAATCCATATACGGTTTGAAACAAGCCTCACGTCAATGGTACTTAAAGTTTGATGAAGTCGTTAAGAGTAATGGTTTCATGAAGAATCAAGTAGATCAATGCACCTACCTTAAGATGAGTGGGAGTAATTTTACTATTCTTGTCCTTTATGTTGATGATATCTTATTGGCAAGCAATAGCTTAGATATGTTGCATGAGTCGAAGCGATTACTTTCGTCTAATTTCGACATGAAGGATCTCGGAGAAGCCTCTTATGTTATTGGCATCGAAATACACCGAGATAGACGCAATGGGATTTTAGGTTTGTCCCAAAGGGCCTACATTGATCGTGTTCTCACACGTTATAACATGCAACATTGTAAACCTACTCCAGCTCCAGTAGCTAAGGGAGATGTATTCGGTTTATTCCAATGTCCGAAAACAGAAGTGGAAAAGGAACAGATGAGAATGATACCTTATGCCTCAGTAGTCGGTAGTCTTGCTTATGCTCAAGTCTGTACGCGTCCAGATATCGTTTATGTCACTGGAATGCTAGGCCGTTACTTGAATAATCCTGGCCATGATCATTGGAAAGCAGCTAAGAAAGTGTTAAGATATCTGCAAGGGACTAAAGACTATAAACTGACTTATAGAAGAAGTGATCATTTAGAAGTGGTAGGATACTCTGACTCTGACTTTGCTAAATGCAAGGATGATAACAAATCCACCTCGGGGTATATCTTTATGTTAGCAGGCGGACCCATTTCATGGAAGAGTCATAAACAGAGACTTACAGCAACATCCACAATGATGGCAGAATACATCGCTGTATATAACGCATCCTGCCATGGAATGTTGATTAGGAATCTCATTACTGGACTCAAAATTGTCAATTCCATCACTAGACCATTGAAGCTTTACTGTGATAACTCAGCCGCCGTTAGTTTCTCGAACAGTAACAGTTCGACTGGCGCTGGTCATTTCTTAGATACAAAGTATTTATTCGTACGTGAACAAGTTGAGGAAAACAATCTTTGTATCGAACATATAAGTACTAAGGATATGCTTGCGGATCCGATGACTAAAGGTCTCCCACCTAAAGTATTCGAAGATCACGTTTCGAAGATGGGACTTACTAATGACCTTGTTTAGAAGCATATGTACTTATTGACCACTTATGTTTACTTATGACTTATGTTTTATGAATAATGACTTATGTTTAATGAAATTTCCACATTATGATTTGTTTGTCTATTAGTATGTTAAGTCGGCATAATGACATAAAGACAATAATGTAACAAATCAACAACTAAGGGCATAACGTAAATTGATCCTAATGTTAAGTTTAAATTTGGATTGTAGTATGATTAATGGGGGTCCTAAGTCGAATATAGACTTAACGACTGTATTTCTCTGCTACAGTTTGGGTTTAGAACTAAAATGAGTATTAACCTCTCGAGACTAACGTAATGCTCATAACAAATGATTACTCGGCTAAGTGGGAGAATGTTGGAATAAATATACGTGACGTTTGTATATTTATCAATAGCCTTTATTATCATTTGTATAATGTTGATCAATTATTAATTATCCTAAGCCCAATAACTAGATGAGTCTTTGATGGGCGGACTTGTCATTAGATGGGCCTTGTAGGGTGTCCCCTGGGTATGCATAAGAATGAGAGCTTACTAGGGAATAGGGGTTACACAACTTATTATCATAACACCTCCTAAAGAAATCCCCTCCCTCTCTCTCTAAATTGATTCTTCATCAAGAATCTTTAATCCATCATAACTGCATACCCTAAAGGGAACCCAATCATCTTGACAATCATGTCAACCTCCACTCTCTCAGGATCAATGGCAGGTCTCACTAATCTTTCAGGTATTATCATTATTATTATGTTTTCCTTTATTTACAATCAAAACTGATCAACAGTCCAAGGATAAGGCTTAGATTGAGGCTAGTGAGGTGATGAGCATACGTTAGACAACAGTTGTTGCATTGTGACGTAGGTGTAATATCAAGTGAAAATTAGCGATGGACGACTATTAACATAAATAAGTCAAGACTATCACCTCATGACTTATTGTTTTACTATTAAATCTAGTGTTAATTTTTTATTGTGTTAAGTGGCCTGGTTATATTTTGTTTACATATACTGAGTCAAATCCAACAGAATCTTATATATAAAGCCATAAATTTATCTATAAATTATGTGTATATTTATTATTAAATAAATAAAAATATATTCGAGCCGAACCGATCCGAGCGTACCTTTGCTCGTGCTTGGCTCATTTACGAACCGAACCGAGCCGATCGGCTCATATACAACCGAGCGGAAGAACGAGCGAGCATTTTTCGAGCATTTTCCAAACGAGCGACGAGCGATTTGAACAGCCCTACCCACAACTTAAAAACAATTATTACAAAGTTTGTAGATAAACGCCATTTATCTACTAGAGTAAATTCTCTTTTTGTTTAATAAAATTCGTTGCTCGTTATTTATAGTTAATACCTTACTTGCCACTAAACTAGTGATAGTTATATATTTAACAATTTGTATAAACATTAGGATTACAACAGTTTCTAGGATAATATACCTATTGCATTTCAAAAATATGTACGTATTAAGAAATTCTATTTGTTGATAAAAGGAGTAGGAAACTTTGTTATCAAATAAAATGTTATTATAACCATTTAGATAAATATAAACTTGGATGTCAATTTCCTACATGTTAAAGATATTCGTGCGTGCATGTGATTTCCATCAAACATTTACCCAGCAGAGCACAAACCTCCCAAATAAAAATCAAGTTTCAGAACCGTATGATTTTAGCCAAAGAAGAAAACAACTAGATCTAAAAGCCAGTACCCCATATTTGCAAAACTTAAAAGCCAATTTGCCAATATAGTTCCTAGTCGCCGGAAATAAATGGGTGAATAACTTCAATCAAACGACAGAGGGCCAAATCAATACCTTCATCGACGAGCGGAATAGTTTTGCAGAGACAATAAGATTTGACAGCAATAGAAACGCTCGGTGGCGGGGGCCATGAACTCGCGTGTGGAGGCAGTACGCTTGTACGACGATGGTTCGGTGATTCACGGTGGCTGATCAGGTGACGCGCCGTGACTGGTCTGTCACAACGGTTCCGGTTCGCCGTGATTCATTTGGAAAATGTAGACGCTAACGCTATGTTCCAGAGTTTACTAACGGAAAGAAAAGAAGAGAAAAGAAATTTAGGAGAGAAAATAAAGGGTGGAAAAGAAAATACATGACTTTATTTCGTGTTCCCGAGTTTGAAGGAAAGGAAAAAAAATTAAATATTTTATGTGTTCCCGAGTTGAAGGGAAGAGAAAAGAAATGTTTAATTTTACAGTTATACCCCCATTGTGTATTATAATAACTTAAGTATAAGGGTAAAATAGTAAATGATAAACATTTTATTTGTTTTCCCTTCCCTTCCTTCTACTTCCTTCCATTTTGGGAGGAAAGTTTTGTTTAAAGATTTTCCTTTTGCTTCCCTCCCATTCCTTCTACTTCCTTCCTTTAATGAAACTCTGGAACACACATATTTTTTTACTTTCTCTCCACTTCCTTTCAGTTCTTTCCACTTCTTTCCTTTAATGAAACTCGGGAACATAGTGTAAGAAAGATGGAGATGGGTGTGAGTTTTGTTTTGCTGGATCGATGATTATGATTTGTGTGTCAATTTAAAACGCGTTTACAGCTTAGATGGGGTCGATTAGCAAGGATTATTTATTTCAAATTGTTAACTTCAGATAAAGTGCCACTAATTGAGCCCGAATTGTAGGAATTTAAATGATCAATGGGAGTTTTATTTGGTTGATCAGTTTGTTTCCAAAGGGATTAGGATTTAAATTGTGAGTTTGAAGTTGGTGACAAGGCTTTATACATAAGCTAATTTTAACTTAAGATAATAAATAAATAAATGGGTCAAAGTTCCATTGATAGGAAATGACGTGTTCGGCAATTTTCAAAGACAAAAAGAAAGAATAAAAAATATTTATTATTATTATCTATTATCTGAAAAAAAAAAAAAACATGTTTACTAAACTCTACCCAAATTAATTCATTTGGTTATCAGGATGCAAAATAATCAGATAATTATTTAGTTTATCATATATTATTATTATTATTATTTTTATTATTATTATTATTATTATTATTATTATTATTATTATTATTATTATTATTATTATTTCAATTTTGGATATTACAGCACCTCTTGCTCGAGTAAAGTCTCTGTACAACTTTGTCACTTCCTCAAAACATTCTAAAGTTGTGATGTGAACCTGAAAAAAAACAACCAAATTGGTATCAAATGATATGTCATCATAATGATAATGATAGTCGATTCTGATGTGTAAATTGAAGATATGTGAAAAATTGACGTACATGTTCAATCTTTATTATGGATATAGAATTGATCACCTTGGGTGACACTTAATAAAACAATCAGTGAGTAAGGAGTGAAGATCCATTACGAAGATAAATAAAAATGATCTAACTGCTATCGACTAAAACGATTGTAGGATGGTAACCACATGTTAGCCGATTTCAAAGTATATACATTAAAACGTTGAAGAGGCGTTCATGTGGGCTGATTAATTAGCTATAGATTTGCCTGGTATCTAAGAATCAAAGACTACATATAACCGTTTAACAACATTTGTAATCAATGTTCCTAGCAATACCAATCAAAATACAAAAAAATATAGATTCTTACAAAACTCACTACATCTATGAATATATATATATATATATGTGTGTGTGTGTGTGTGTGTGTGTATAATGTAAGTATATGGTGAAAACCTGATCGCGTGTCGAAGTGCTAATCAAAAGCTAAATAAAAACTACTCCTTAGCTACAACTGACTGCAGTATAGGAAGTAGGGTTGTCGAACCTCAGGGAGTTTGTGGTCAGTGTTAATAGCAATTTTTAATAATAATAATAATAGAAAAACCAATAAAATCATGAAGATTAAACTAAGGTGCTGCTTTGCTTGCAAGAAAAGATTGATTAAAGGTTGATTAAAAACAATAATATAAAGAAAACGGTCACTCCGGGTTTCTGATTCGGTAATTATTAAATGAATTCTGTTAATACCCTTTAGGAAATCACATAGACATGACTTTGTTTAAGTTGTTCGACCCAATTCAGCTATCATAACATTAATTGCAAAGTTAAATTAATCCTAGTGCAAGAAAACCAAGATACGATAACAAAATGCAATAATATTAATTAACCAAACTGTCTAGATTAGTCAAACATACAATCAGACGCAAAGAACTTTAAAGTGTTCACAAAATCTGATCCAAATAGCAAGTATCAAACAGAAAACAAATGATAAAATACCCAAATCGTTCACCTGGAGAGAACCGCGAAAGGATTAGCCGCACATATTCATGATTTCGGCTTCAAAACTTGTTCTGGATTGCTCTGGCATCAACCGGAATGAATGGAACTGCAAAAAGTCTTCAAAATCGTCCCTTAGAAGCTCTGGAAGTCGAAGATATCCTCCCCAAACGGCTGATGGGTTTTCAATTACGAAAATGGGCTTTTTATGGGCTGAAGGGTTATTCGCAATCCCATGAATAACTTACTGACTTATTCGCGTGGCATGAATAAGTCTTAACTTCGCGAGGGTAACAAGGGTAATTAACTGGACTCATTAAGGGCAGTATAGTCATTTTGCAACCCAATTCAGTTATTCGCGTGGCATGAATAATTCCTGAGGTTATTCATGGGGCATGAATAAGTGATCTGACATATTTTATTTTCTTTTTTATCCCTTATTCATCCGTGCACTCGTTTCACCTCCAATTAGACTCTTTTTCTCTCGTTTTAGCCCATGAACACCTGTTTAACACCAAGACACAAATAAGTATCTAAGACATGATATAAACGAACGTTAAATGATTAAAAACTATACAAAAATAATATCTAAATGTGATGCATTTGGCAACACATCACACCCCCACACTTACCTTTTGCTTGCCCTCAAGCAAATCTGCTCAAAACATTACCACGAACAAGTAACAAATACCTCAAACGCCCCCGCCATGCACTAGTTAGGGTCCAAAGTCATACCCCATTCATAGATCATCATTAGATGTGTTAATTCAATAGGAAACCATGATGCACAAATTTGAAAACAGAACTCACCCAACTAAGTCTAACATGCTTTCAGTTTTTATTCTCATGCAACACACCCCTCACAAATTTTCACTCCACTCGGTTTAATATCTGGACTAGCATGTAATGCGCTAGTATGAATCACTCAAAACCAAGTATGCAACTCTGTTATCATAGGCTTGTATAACAATCACATCTCAACTATAGACAATGCACATATCTAAAGGACTTACGGGTTTTGGGCTTCGGGTAAATGTAGGAGAGATTTGGCTAACAATTGGTTTAAAAACAAGGGTTTCAACACGCTTGAATGACCATCCTTATTCACTAAGCACCATAATACAATAATCACACAACTTTGGGCATATTTGACCCATAACACATACTTCTATTTTTTTTTTCTTTTTTTTCTCTTTTTTTTTCATATATATTTTTTCTTTTCTTTCACGACTTAAAACATATCGCAATCACTTGAACAAAACATAAACACAATGGATGTCATCAATTTATTACACAAAGGTAAACAAGTCAATTTGGGTAATAGGTTTAATCAAATGAAAGGGTATAGGCTCAACATGGGTTACTAAGGGTGATTTTAGGTAAACGGGTCAAACAAAACAAATAAGTGGGTATCAAAAGAAAAAGGGAAAACCTAAATTGCCTTTATCATCTATGTGCATATCTAGTCTACAACCTCGGCATGTATCAAATGACACAAGTTCTGCAACAGAGAAACATCTGGCCTACACTCAACAAATGAAAATATATATATATGTATCAATCTATCATCTAGTAGGCTCAAGATCTCACCAAAGTGTGGAATTGGGTTACCGATGTGTGCATGCATTTATTACCGACAGCTCGTTACACCTAATCGGGCAAATTCTAAACATTTTCTCTAAAACACCTGTTGAAAACGGTTCATATGTCTGTTCTAAAGAATTGGACCATGATTAAGGACCCACACACCACAAGCAGAGACAGAATGAAAGCATTGAAACAGTCGCTTTCATGCCTGATCAGACCGCTTTTTGGACATTTTTTAATTTTTAATTTTTTTTTTGACTCAAAACTAAATAAAACAAAAAATAAGTTTCTCCACCCCCACACTTGAATGACACATTGTCCTCAATGTGAGCTAGGAATAAAATAAAGCAGAATTAAAAATAAAATACAATAGAAGTAAAAGGAACAGACTCCCCTGGATAAGCAGTACTTGCATATGAGTCTGTTCAATTCCCTCCAATGTCGGCCGTATAGCATTTTATTCGCAGCCGTAAAACAAACCTGAAACAAAGAAACAAGAAAAAAAAACAAAACAAACAAATCGGGATACCTGCAACCATTAGTGGTTTTCAGATCGTCCCCGCTCGAATGGAGATTGAGTATGAGCAGGGCAATCTATTCTTGCAATTCAAATCATATCAAGCAATCCCATGACTCCAACAAAAATAAAACTGACTCAAACACACTCAAAATAAAAATAAAAATAAATAAAACAACTAAATATACAAAATATGCAACAATCATACCTGATGTTTGTTCATGGTGTCTCAAAGAACATTTGTCTACCGAATTCCCAATGTATGTTCGGTAGTTGACATGTCGAATCTTTATCTTCTTTCTTATCTTTGACATGTCTACAGGATCATTGCTGGGCCACTTCACTATACTTTGTCCAATGTCTTCAATGCTCACCTTCCTCTTTTGCCCACTCAAGCCATTATCTTCAACTTTGTCTATTTTGCTCATAAATATAGAAGGATGGTTAGGGTACACCATGGTTACCCGGTTCACTGATTCTTCAGTAGGTGTGTCTGCAAGTGGTTGTACGTACAAAGTCACGTCTACCTTAAGGCTTGTAGCTTCCTCTTCTAAGGCTTCCTCCATCACATCCTGCTCCACATATGCCTCCTTAACAACTTTTTCAGCCACATCAACATTAACCATATCTGGTTCAACTGTCAAATCTTCAAGTTCCAAATTTTCTGCCAATTGACACACTTGCTTAAACAATGCCTCAACGGTGTGGTCCTGAACTTCATTATCCTTTTGAATTCTCTTAAAGTCCTCCCGGATCGTCTTTACATCTTCGTGGACAGCCTTTATGGCCTCTAAGATCTCACTCAGTTGATCATTGCTTCCATCTTCATTATTTTGTTGCTGCTGATAACCGTAGTCAACACTCTGGCCTCCATTAACAACCGGATCAGTATACATGTAGTAATCTGAAGTTTGTTCCCTAGATTGATAAATGTTTGGCTTGTAGTATCTATGCTGACAATTCTGATATTGTGGCCAATAATATGAGGATGATACGTGTGAGTTTTCTGGTTTTTCTAGCCCAAAGATAATACGATCCTGTCGTGCCTTATATGCTTTAACTCTCTGGCGGGCAATTGGACAATCTTGCATCACATGATATGGGCTCTCGCAACACCCACATGCATCATAATCCACCCAATTCATCCTGAATTCAATTCGCCTGCAAAACTAACATACCCAACGTAATACTGAACAAAGTAGAGAAAAATACAAGACAAGAAAAAAAAATATTTTTTTTGGTTTTTTTTTTTTAATTTGAAAAAAAAAACTAAAAACACTAAGCGCACGAACTCCCCGGCAACGGCGCCATTTTGATCGCGTGTCGAAGTGCTAATCAAAAACTAAATAAAAACTATCTATCTATCTATCTATCTATCTATCTATCTACCTACCTACCTACCTACCCACCTACCTACCTACCTACCTACCTACCTACCTATCTATCTATCGATCTATCGATCGATCGATCCATCGATCCATCCATCCATCCTTTCCATAATAGGAGAAGCGTGAGTGACGTCAGAAAACTGATGTGTCAACCGGAGAGACTGGCCACCAATGCATGTATGATACAAAAACTGACGTCATTAGTCGCCTTAAAATATTCAAAAAAAAAGACGTGGGCCACGTGAAAGCACCGCTATTGTTCTCAACAGCGGTTCTGAATCGTTGGGTCTGCCAATCAACAACAGACGTTATGCACATATGTTTTCAGCTGTTTAGGCCTTAAGTTTGAATTTTAAGGGGAAAATTTTAAATCCACGTAGGGAAACGTGCCTCATTAGCTGCTTATATATAAGCACATAACCAATCCAGCCATTTCTAATATCAGCTTTGAATTTTTTAAAAAAAGATTTTCAAATTTCCCTCTGAAAATTTAAAACAATGTTGACGTCAATGGATAATGAAGAAAACCATTGTGATCTGAATCCAGCCAAAGACATGTGGCACATGAAGGCTCGAGTCATAAGAAAGTGGAAGAGAGCTTATCCATTGCGTAGTTTGATGTTGAAACAAGAAGAAGAGTCTGGTTGTACTTCTCAAACCGTTCTTTCTTCCCAGGCTTTAATTTATCCATTGTGTCAATAATTCATAGATGAAACACAGAAGAAGCGTGTTGATGAACTCATTGTTTCAAAAAATCAATAGGTTTCAATATTTTATACGTAACTTTTATATGTCTTCACTTTACTATATCTTTCTATTCTTTAAAATTGTATGTTGAATATACATTATGTTTGCAGCCGATGTCTTTTGTTGTGGTTGCTACCATAAAAAGTGTTGAAGAAAGCTATGGTTTGTTTTATGCTGCATGCCGCAAGTGTAACAAGAAAGTTTTAAGTAAATCGGTGTATTTGCAAAATGCTGAAGAAGTGTGTGAAGCAATTCTCAAATTGCCTGGTACTGCGTTGGTTTGTCGAAAATGCGAGTGGGAATGTACTTCCATTACTCCAAAGTATGTAAATCATTAGATGTATACACTTTTTTTGTTTCTAGATTTTTAATTTCATTTCATTCAGGTTTTTTAGATAAAGTATGTTTTATTTGTTTTAGGTTCAAGTTGCAGATAAGGGTACAAGATGAATCCGGTAGTGTATCATTTGTGATGTTTGATAAAGATGTTATGATGATCATTGGAGCTGCTGCATGGGATATTAGGGAAAGGCAGTTGAAGCAAAGCAACACAAAAAGTTTGTCGCTTCAGTTGTCTCGAGTTGTTGAAAACGAACTGACTTTTAAGATTGATGTATCTGATTACAATCTTACAAATGAATACCATGTGTACACTGTCGTTAAGATTTGTGATGATCCTGTTATATTTGAAGAGTTGGTTGACGGATATGAGAATGTACAGGATCATTCTGGCAAGGTATTTATTCTAATTATTTTGTAATAAGCATTTATTTTGAGTAGACGTTCAAATCTGTTATGTTTATTTGTATATGAGCACTTTTTAGGTCATTCATCAAATTTCTCAAAAAGTGTCTGTTAACCTTTCGATAATCTTCGCAACTTGGGTTTCAAGCTACTTCTAAGGTATTTATGCCATTGTGTAAGTATGTGTAAGTTGTTTCTATAGCTTGTATTGTTATGTAACGTTTTATTTGTTGTTTCGTCTTTTGTTTGAAGGATGTTGTATGTGTTGATGCCGTTGTGGATAGTCCCACAAGTCCCAATGGAAAAAGAAGTGTTGCTTATTGTGGTAATGTAGCTGATGAACTATATCAGCAAAAACAGCAAAACCAAGAAGTACTCACTTAAAGGGCTCTCAATTGAAGAACTTACACACAGAGCACAACTTGTATCTTATAGGCTTGCAGCTAAGAAAGATAGGAAGTTGAAGAGAGCTGAAAATAAACAAGAATTGGTAGACAATGACTATGGTTCAAAGATGCAACTGTCCAGATGGAAAGAAGATGTATTATATGACACTTACAAGAAGTTCAAGGCTGATAGACTTGCAAATCTAGAGATGTTTAAAACTTCTGAAGTTTCACAAACTTCTTGTGTTAAAACAAAACAACCAGCAAAGCCTACTACCAAGAAGAAGCCAGAGGAAACCATCAAAACATATTTCAAAATGGTATTGCTTGAAGGCAACACCATTGTACAAGATGATTTTGTTGTTGAAGAGAAACCTCTGCTCACACGATTCAGGGATCCTTCTACTTTTGCTTACCAACTACAACAAACCATAACTGACAAGAAACAAACCAAGGTAATCATTGAACATCATATTCCAACCTCTAGTGATGCACCTGGTGTTGTGAACATTGAACAAAGAAGGAGATCCTACCTGATGGTCACTGAAATAGAAGATACCTCAAAATCAGGAACAAACCAGGAGACAAGCATGGTCCCCTATACTCTAGACTTTGACCAGTCTAAAGTAAACATAGTGAAATGGTCATTCACTGATTCAAAGTAAGTTATGATCACAAGAAGATATCGTTCAAGCAAGGTCTTCACATCCATCAATGAACTGAAGAATCTGTCAACAAAAGACCTGCTCACCATTCAACATCTTGAACCTCAACAAGGATCTCTTACAGAACAACAAGCTCACCAACTCAAGATCTCCATGGTCAGAGAAATATGGAGGATTCTTGATTGTAGAAAGAAGGAATTAAGGATTAGATAAGGTTTTGGCTTCATCAATCCAGGGGGAGATTGTAAGGACAAAGAGGATTGAAGAAACCACTTTTGATACCTTAGTCTAATTCATGTTCTGCAAAATAATTCTAAGTATAGAAACTGCTGAAGAAGAAGATTGAAAGTGTTGAAGAAGAAGATATCAAGTGCTGAAGAGTAATGATCAGAAGTTATGAAGACGGACCAGACAAAGTCTCTGAGGAACTGCTGAAGACAAACTACTCATCAGTAGTTTGTCACTCATAAGATGTTTTGACAAAAGCTTCCCACCACCTTATACTTCAGTAGTTTAGTATAATATTACTTTTGTTAAAGTCTTTGTTCAAGTACCAATGCTACAGCCTGTTGTAGTATTTGTACATATTATATTGCTTCAATACTTC
Source organism: Ambrosia trifida (assembly GCA_028751855.1). Lineage (NCBI taxonomy): Eukaryota > Viridiplantae > Streptophyta > Magnoliopsida > Asterales > Asteraceae > Ambrosia > Ambrosia trifida. The sequence goes on from CM054122.1 coordinate 67,319,276, forward strand.
TCATGTACGTATACTCTTGGTCTATAAATAGATGGGTTCTTCCCACTATTTTAGATAGTCCTTGTATAGTTATAATTTTCATTATATTTGAGAATCATTTGAAGCATTTTCTGTTTTATTCATTTACTGTTTTGATTCTCATTAACTGCTTTAGTTCATACATCAAGGGGGAGTAATAACTCTTATTTAAAGTGAAGCTTTAACTTGAACACTTTACATTTAATCCGCTGTGCAAATTACTTTGATAGATCTTAAAACAAGTGTTCACAATAAGAACCTGTTTATAAACAAGAAACTGATCCAACAATTTTCACATCAGTGGCACACCCGCAAGCAAACGTTCAGGTGGAGAGAGCCAACTGCAGCATCGTTGAGGGAATCAAAACGCGGTTGCGCGAGAGAAGATCCGGATGGGTGGATGAGGTGCCGAATGTCTTAAAGGCACACCGCACGCTAACAAAGACAAGCAACGGGGAAACCCCGTTTAGCCTAACTTATTGCTCCAAAGCGGTGATCCCTGTCGAAATCGGATGTCCATCAAGACTCAGGCGTACAAAACACTTGGAAAATTTTCTATGTTTTTGGAATATAATCTTCACTCACTATGCCTAACCTAACCTAACCTAAGTGGACCAAACACTTAGAAAAATTTCTATGTTTTTGGAAAAAAAAACATTCTATCATTTTCACAAGGAAATCAAGCACATCAAACGCGGAGTAAAGACTAAATAAAATAAAGACTTCATTTCATTAAGGCAATGAGGCCGAATACTTACATATGCAAAATAAGACAAGTCGAACTACACTATTTCATTTCAAGCCTAGTCTTCACCATCGTAGTCAACTTTGTCGATGTTCTCATCCTCCCCATCTTCATGATGTGTACCAGAAGCACCCTCCCCGCGTTTCGCTGCCTCCTCCCGCTTCGCTTCTTCGAGTTTAGCCTTCTCAGCCTCCTCGAACGCTGCCTTAAGCTGCTTCGCACCATTGGGAAGCTGCGCACACTACGCCACCACCTCCATGACGGGGAAGGTTAGCTCATCATAGGCTGCCACTTCCGCATCATATTCCTCCTCCGCCTTGATGTTGCGGTAAGGATTGTCCTCTAAGGAATGGCTGCCCAAGCAGAACTTGAGACCTTGCTTAAAGCCAACAGTGGCGCCATATTGCTTGGACTTCTCGAGGAGGCGGGCTACACATTGAACCATTAGGGGCTTCTCCCATATACGCATGAAGACCGAAAACATACCCCTTTGAGGCCCTCGGTCATCAGCCATTCAAGGTTGTGCCACGTCTCCACTTGAGCTTCCTAAACCGCATGCATCAGCTGCTCAACAGTAATCTTAGCAGATTGAAGACCCTCCAAATCAGCGACGAGTGTGGTTTTCTTGTTCTTCAACTCGCCCACTTCACGCTGAAGCGCACTGACTTAAGTCTCAAGAGTCAACACCCGCGTGGACTGATGAACCACTTCAGAATCCTTTTGCACCGCTTCCGCAAGGGCAACAGCAGCCTTAGATCTCTCCTCTTCAAGCTCTTTATCCCTGGCTTCTTGGAGGGACTTAAGTTTTTCCACCTCATGCTCAAGCAATTGAACGCAGTTACGTTCCTTAGCAATCAAGGCATTGGTGGCCTCACAAGATGCCTTCCAGTCCTGAGCGGCTTTAGCATTTCGAGCCTCCAACGCCTTTACTTGCGCTTGGGCGTCGGCAAGGACCTTTGCCTGGACAACACACTCTTTGTTGTGACTGTCCATAACATTCTTGAAGGCGTGACGGTGTGCCTCTAGTTCCTTCTCAGCATCAACGAGGGATTGATAATCCCGTCGTACTTCACTCATTGTCGCCGCCGCCATCGCCAGTCCAGCAGCCCCATCTTGAAGTAGAGCAAGCCGATCCCGCTGAGCAACATATGCGCGTTCGGCAGGGGGGATAGAGCCTCTCTGTTGGAGATGTTGCCTTTAGCCCACCTATAGGCCCAACCGTTTGAAGCTCAGTATGTTTAACTTGTTGAGCAAGATTAGCATAAGGCTTAACCCTAATTTATGCCTATATAATAACCTCTTGTACTTGTAATCTTCGTATCACTCAATAAAAAGAATACCCCAGTTGCCCCCGTGGATGTAGGTTAGCTTAGACCGAACCACGTAAATCTTTGTGTTCGTGTGCGTGTGTGTTCTACGATCCTAACAACTGGTATCAGAGCCCAGGCTCTAGATCGAAGGAGAAGAACACGTACTTGCTCACACAACCTCACAGCCGCCACCCTTAGCCAACCGTCACCCTACCTCCACCCTTGTCCCTCTCGGTGCTGCCACCATCGCCATCCTTCTCTATACTGTTTAGGGTTCTGATTTGACCTTATTATCCCACCCACCGCACCAAACCCTAGTCAACTTTGGTTTTCTACCGGACACCAACCACCCTGCTGCGGCCTGCTAGGGCCTCGCCACTGCAACCCCGACCTACAACCGACTAGAACCAACGTGACGCCTCCACTCTTATCTGATTAAGGGTTCCGAATCAGCCGCTCCGTCAACGGATCTGCAGGGTTGTTTCGAGCTAGTTGCAGGTTCTGCTCCGTTTGAGCACATTTTGTTTTAAGTGGATTAGGTCTGGTTGTTTTTCTTTTGCTTGTTGATAAAAGAAGTGGGTGTTTGTTCGTTGGTTTATTTGTTTATTTGTTGGTGAAAGAATAGTGGGTTAATAAAAGAAGTTGGTCAAGAACTTCTTTTTGGTTGGGATATTTGACTTTTTTGGTCAAAGGAGCACTATTTTATTATATTGACTAGTTTCCTAGATAATTAGGCAAGATAATGTCTGAAAAAGGAAAAGTCAAGGTAGAGAAGTTTGATGGGAAGAATTTTGGATGGTGGAAGATGCAAATCAAGGATTTGCTTATACAGAAGGAGTTAGATGTTGCACTAGATCCTCCCCGTGAGACTATAACTACTGCATGGAGGAATCTTGACAAGAAAGCACAGTCAACGACTCGGCTTACTCTCTCCATGAATGTAGCTTATCACATTCTGGAGCAAACCACAACGCATGGCATTATGGAAGCTTTATCCAATATGTACTCCTGCAAAAAAAATATTTCTCATACGGGAGTTAGTCAACATCGGAATGAAAGAGGGAAGTTCTGTTACTGAGCATATTAATTTATTTAAATCACATTTGACACGTTTGTCTTCTGTGAATTTTAAGATAGATGATGAATTGCAGGCTTGTCTATTGTTATCCTCATTACCTGACAGTTGGTCAGGCACAATCACAGCAGTCACAGGGTCAGTTGAGACTCTTAGTTTTTGAAGAGTTCGTGATTTGTTATTGAATGAGGATTCCAGAAGAAGGAACAATGGAGAATCAAGCTCGTTGCTCAGTACTGAAGGAAGAGGGAGAAATAATAACAGAGGAGGAAACAGAGGTAGGTCAAAGTTAAAACGCAGGAGCAAGTCAAGACCTGGAAAGCCAAGGAAAGACATACAGTGTTGGAACTGTAAGGAGTTTGGGCATTTCAGAAGTCAGTGTTCTGAACCTGCGAGAAAGAAAAATGAGGTGAATGCTACTACATCCTCAGATTCAGAGGATGCTCTTATTTTTCTATATCGAGAGTTCTGTTGAAGACTGGATTATGGATTCAGGAGCGTCTTTCCATGCTACTTTTAGCATGAATAAGATGAAGAATCTGCGAACATGTAACTTTGGTAAAGTTCGTTTGGTTAATAATCAGAGTCTTGATATTACAGGAATTGAAGACATAGACCTTAAAACTCCATTGGGAACCATTTGGACCTTGAAGAATATTCAGGTCATTCCTAGTTTGAAGAGGATGCTTATATCCATCGGTCAGCTTGATGATCAGGGATATGATGTTCACTTTGGTAGAGGACAATGGAGATTTGTTAAGGGAAGCATGGTAGTTGCTAGAGGCAAGAAGAGAGGTAGTTTGTATATGGTGGAAACATCAACTGAAGGGGTGAATGCGGTATCAAGTGACCAGAGTCAGACAAAGTTATGGCATCAAAGACTCGGGCACATGAGTGAAAATGGGATGAAGATGCTTGTTGCCAGGGGAAAACTTTCAGAGTTGAAGAAAGTCGAGTCAGAATTTTGTGAAGCGTGCATCATAGGCAAGAAAAAGAAGGTGACTTTTGTGAAGACTGGGAAAGCACCGAAAGCTCAGAAATTGGAGCTTATTGTAACACCCCAACCGATGGCGGAAACATCGGGATGTCACGTATTGATGATTGTTCAGTAGCTCATGGTGAATAATAAATTTCATTAAATAATTTAAATGAATTACATACAATTGTTCTAGAATTTGTACATCAAATTGAATAAAACTATACACATATCTTCAAGCAAATAGAACCTGAAACATGTTAAGTTGAAAATGTTTTGGGTCAACAAAAGTTGGTGAGAATTACATAGGTTTTGATAATAGAATAAAATTGTTGTGCAATTCATGTGTCATGGCAATCTAGTTCATATGCAAAAACATACTAGAAGTAAATCGAGTGCATAATCAACCTTGTTGACTGTTGTAATTGTGGTACATCCCATACGCTCATGGTTCACTCGTTTATATTGCAGTAACAAACACCCACGTAACCTTTGTAGGAGGCACGTATCCGGGTGGGATTGTCAGTCCAATAGATCTATCAATGTATACCGTTTGGCTGATGAATGTTTATGCTAGAATTGTGCTTACCCTAGTCATGTTCAAGACATAATGCAACATAGAAATACACATAGACACATTGATGATTGAATTGCATAAATATTGTTGTAACATGTTTCACCCCAAAAATGGTGATAAATAGAAAAGGGGCTATATAAAACTCACCTTGGTAAAATGTTATATCTGTTAAGAAATTTGGATAATTATGTTGACCAAATGTATCAAGTATCACCCTAAAATGAGATAATAAATATGTCTAAGTCTATCAAGTCTACAAATGTATACGTTCTAGGGCTTCGAATTGGGGATAAATGCTTGTTTGCTTAATATGAAAATTGTTTAATAAATGAGAGAATATAACCAAAAATCTTTTTATGAAATTTAAATTTAGGATGGTCACAATAATGTGTTTAAAGTACAAAAATAATTTTTATAAAATTATTTCCTTTAAAATAGATTTTTAAATCTATTTATTACAAATTGTCAAAATTTAACTTTAATATTCAAAAATACTAAAATTAAAGAATTATTGTTTTAAAAGTCATATTTCTGTTCTAAATATTTAAAAATAAATTGTATAAAATTTTGGTGCAAAAATAATGAAAATTGAATTTATTATGATTTAATTATGATTAAATCTAACATAAATTGATTAAAAATATAAAATAAATGATTTTTCAGAATTAAAAATCATTTCTGTAAAGTTTCACTTTATACAAACTTAGGATAATTTTTGTAGAATTTAATAAAATTGTTTTGATATTTTAATGGATTTTTATAAATATAATAGTATAAAATTGATTTAATTATTATAAATATTAAATAAATGAATTTTAGAAAAATAAAAATTGTAAATAAAACTTTTATCTCATATTTAATAAATATAATTTTTTTAGAATTTATAAAAAGGTTTTGATATTTAAAAAGGAATTTACAAGGTTTAAATGTAATATATGTATTTTATTTGTTTTGTTTAAAAAAAACATGGAAATGAGTGGAAAAAGGGGCGTCCCAAGCAGGAATCGAACCCGGGTGCTCTGGGTTACAAGCAACAGTCACAACCACTTGGCCTAGGCCTGTGGTTGTGATTCATTTCAGTTTTAAAAACATAAATACAGTATACAGAAGCAGTTTCTTCCCCAATTTAACATATCGAAACCCTAGTTTTCCAATCAAGCAATCCACCCATTATTAACCCGATTAATGTTAGGGTTTTTGTTGTATGGACGCCGTTTAACAAAACCCACAAAGAAGATTGGACTTACAGTGTGGAATCGTGTATGATTGAGTGGTCAACCAAAAAGTCAACTGATGCTCGTAAAATGATACACAGAGTGAAAAGAAAGAGATTGAAGGTTGAGAAGAGATCATGAGCGAGTTGTGAAGGTTCGCAGCAGATCAATTTATACTGGGGGTCGATGGATTGTTTAATTGGAAGGTTTGACTAAACCTTAAGGTCTATACGCGTATGGAATCAAAATTAATCAATGATTGATGTTAATTGACGCGTATACAGGTCATACAAGGCCGGTAATCGCGTATCCTAAGTCATACCATAATTAACATGAGTTAATTAGGCCAATTATAGGGTCAAAAGAAGAAAAAAAAAAGTATAACATCGTTGCTGCTGTTGTTCGAACTGAGAAGAAGAAGAATCAATATATCAAGGTGTTAAATACATTTTATGTTGGGTTAAAAGCAATGAGAGTGTGTGGCCCAGATGGTGTGAATGTGTGTGTGGTTGTGAAAGGTCCCCGGTTCGAAACTCGGCACAAGCAGTCCATCCCCACATTTTTTTTTTTAAAACAGGTATAAGGTTGGGCCAAGGCTGTTGGGCTGACCCCTTGGGCTCAGCAGGCCCAGAATAAGGGTGGTTGGGTTTGGGCTTAGACTTAACAAAAATTAACTACTAATTTTTGTTGTTTATGTATTATTATTATTATTATTATTATTATTATTATTATTATTATAAACCTTTATATATATATATATATATATATATATATATATTTTTAAAAAATATAATTAGATGTAAACTATAATAGAACTTGTCGTATAATATTTAACGCGAAATGTTACACTTATTCACTCAGATGTATATGGACTGACATCAGTAGCTTCACTTGGAGGTTCTTGCTACTTTGTAACCTTCATAGATGATTCAACACACAAGGTATGGATTTACTTTCTTAAACATAAATCTGAAGTTTTCGATACTTTAAAGAAATGGAAATCTGCTGTTGAACATGAAACTGATTTGAAGGTGAAATGTTTGAAGTCGGATAACGGTGGTGAAAATATCAGCAAGGAGTTTACAGATTATTGTGCTGATAGAGGGATCAAGATGATAAATACAATTCTAGGAACTCCACAACAGAATGGAGTTGCAGAGAGGATGAACAGAACATTATGTGAAAGAGCCAGAAGTATGAGATTAAATGCAGGGCTCCCAAAGATGTTTTGGGCTGATGTAGTTAACACAGCAACGCATCTTATCAATCGTGGACCCTCACTATCGTTGGGATTCAAGCTTCCTCAAGAAGAATGGAAAGGCAAATCAGTTGAGTATGATCACCTGAGAATCTTCGGGTGTAGTGCTTGAGATATCAACCCTGAAGATGACAAGTTGGATGCTAAAGCAAAGAAGTATATCTTCATTGGATATGGGGGGGTGATCAAATGGGCTACAGGCTTTGAGATTCTGAAAGCAGAAAGGTAGTCAGAAGCAAGCATGCTGAATTCAATGAAGAAGAGTTATATAAAGACAGAAACTTGGATAAGTCAAAGGTTCAGAAAGAAACAGTTGAGTTTAGTGTTGAGAATCAGAAGAAAGAATCTGTCATAGAGCCCGTACCAGAATCAGAAGATGACACAGAATCGGGGACTGAAGATGGTGAGAATGAAGAGTCAGTGGGAGTTTCTGACAGTGGGAGTTCAGAGTCTGAGGACGAACAGTCTCCACAGCAGCCTGACCAATCTAATACTTCGGTAAGGAGATCCACCAGAGTTTCTAAAGCGTCGGACAGGTACAGTCCCAGTCGCATTGGCCCCTCAGTTAATTATATTCTCTTGACAGAAGATGGTGAACCAGAGAGCTACTCTGAAGCAGTCAAGATGAAGGACTCGTTCCAGTGGGAGCGAGCAATGAAAGAAGAAATGAGTTCACTAGACAAGAACAAGACTTGGGTTCTTGTAAAGCTTCTGCCAGACAAGAAAGGTCTTCAGAATAAATGGGGTTTCAGGGTCAAAGATGAGCATGATAGTTCTAAATGGTATAAAGCCCGTTTAGTGGTCAAGGGATTTCAGCAGAAGAAGGGAGTTGATTATGATGAGATCTTCTCTCCACTGGTGAAGATGACCACCATCAGGTTAGTTCTGAGTATTGTAGCAGTAGAAAATTTGCATCTAGAGCAACTAGATGTGAAAACAACATTCCTACATGGTGACTTTGATGAAGATATTTACATGGCACAGCCTGAGGGATTCCAAGTTATTGGAAAAGAGAATTGGGTGTGCAAGTTTAAGAAGAGTTTGTATGGTCTGAAACAAGCACCAAGGCAGTGGTACTTGATGTTTGATAATTTCATGGTGAAGACCGGTTACAAAAGATGTGAAGCCGATCACTATTGTTATCTAAAGAAGTTCAAGAGTTCGTATATCATTCTACTTCTGTATGTAGATGATATGTTGATTGCAGGATCAGATATGAATGAGATCAGCAAGTTGAAGAAGCAAATGTCCAAAGAATTCGAGATGAAGGATTTGGGTGTAGCTAAACAGATACTCGGGATGAGTATCACTAGGAGCAAGAAAGATGGATCTTTGACACTGTCCCAGGAGAAGTACATCGGCAAAGTGTTAGAGAAATTCAATATTAACAATGAGAAGACCAAGACAAGAAACACGCCCTTGGGAAGTCACCTCAAGCTTACCAAAGATCAGTGTCCCAAAACTGAAGAAGTAAAGGCTTATATGGCTAGATTTCCGTATGCATCTGCAGTTGGTAGTCTGATGTACGCTATGGTGTTTACAAGACCTGACATAGCACACGCAATCGGAGTTGTCAGTCGGTTTATGTCAAATCCGGGAAGAGAACATTGGGAAGCAGTTAAATGGGTGCTTCATTATTTGAAGGGAACGTCAAAGACGGGGTTATGTTTCAAAGGAAAGGATTCAGTTCACAGAGGTTATACAGATGCTGACCTGGGTAGATGCAGAGAGACATTTAAAAAAACAACGGGTTTTGTTTTCACAGTGGGAGGAACTGCAGTCAGCTGGATGTCCAAGCTCCAGAAAAGTATGGCTTTGTCCACAACAGAGGCAGAATACATGGCAATAGCTGAAGCCAGTAAGGAGCTAGTATTGTTGAAAGCTTTTCTGGAAGAATTAAGGAAGAAGCAGACTGAGTATTTGCTACACTGTGACAATGAAAGTGCAGTGAAACTTGCTAAGAATCCTGTGTATCATAAGAAGATGAAGCACATCGGGATAAGGTATCACTTTGTGAGAGGATTGGTTGCTGATGGCACAATCAACTTGAAGAATATCTAAGGTGCTAAGAATCCAGCAGACATGTTCACTAAATGTGTGACGTTGGATAAGCTGAAGCTATGTGGAGCTTTAGCTGGTCACCAGGAATAGTGTTGAGGAGATCGGGGTAACTAGAGGTGCATTGAAGATCAAGGGGAGATCTTATTTATAGAAGTACATAAGAGATGGTGCAGTTCGTGGTCCGAAGACACCAAGTGAGAGATTGTTGGAGATGTTGCCTTCAGCCCACATATAGGCCCAACCGTTTAAAGCCCAGTATGTTTAACTTGTTGAGAAAGATTACAATAGGGTTTAACCCTAATTTGTGCCTATATAATAACCTTTTGTATTTGTAATCTTCGTATCACTCAATAAAAAGAATACCTCAGTTGCCCCCGTGGACATAGGTCAGCTTAGAACAAACCACGTAAATCTTTGTGATCGTGTGCGTGTGTGTTCTACGATCCTAACACCTCTTAACCACTCTTCCCAAGTAGCCACTTGGAAGAAGCGACCATCTTCGCGAATAGCCCACTATGCGAAACCCGGTAGAAGTGATCCCCGGGTTCGAGGGCTGCTGGACATTCCCGCGAGTAGGCACTGGAGGGTCTTCGTTAGTCTTTTCTCCACAATCACCTCCGGACCCCTCTCCGGAGGAAGATAAAGTTATTACATTCGCAGGGTCGAACGTGCCCACAATAAAACCGGAACCTGTTGGGTCCCCACTACCAAATGGCGAAGTGAGGTGAGCCCTAGGCTCGGAAGTAGATATCTTTTCAAACATCAAATATACCCGCCCCGCCTCCTCGACCGCCGAGCAGGCTTTCTATTCGTCTTGTTTCCTTGTCAACACATCCTGAGCTACTATCTTTTGGGCCTCCTCCAGTCACGCCCTCTCCCTCGCCTCCTTCCAGGTGGCCTCGTCCTCCGCCTCCTTGCTGGCTTTTTCTTCAGCAGCTTGTAGCACCGCGAGGTCCGCCACCCTCTTCATGTCCGTCTCAGTCTCAATTGACATATCGAATGAGCTAAGTTTGACTGAGGCGGGTATGTGAGCCTCTGTAATTATTGGCCCACCAGGATGGATGCGGACATGACCTACAGAATAAAAATGCAAAAAATTTTCTAAGTATGGGGCACACAAACACAAATAAATTCCACACAAGTTCAAGAAGGAAACTTACCAGGCTGCACATCCTTGACAATCTTGGAGGCCAACTTTTGGCGCTTCTGAGTCGGCGCCAAACAGATCTTTATCACATTGGAGGGCGAGCTAGAATCATAAGCCTTGCGTTTGGAAGAGTTCAACGAAGCCACAACATCCTTGAGCTTGGCTGAGGGCTCTTCCGCTACCACCATCATCATCCTCTCCAGCTTTCTTCCCGCGTCAGTGGTCAGCGGTGGGGCAAAAAACACTTCCATGTAATCATCACAGCCCCCGCCAGACTTGCTACTCTTCTGGGTATTTGGCGGATTGGGGGCAGTCTTCGCCACAGACCTAGTGGACTTGGGGCGCTGGTTGGAAGAGCCTGTTCCGCTACCCTCACCTGCACGATTCTGAGGCCGGTGAGTTAAGGAGAAAGACTCATCTTTGGACTCCTCATCTGAAATAAACATAATGTTTGCCCCGCTAGCGGATACCGCATTCAGCGGGCGTGTGTTAATAGGAACTTCACCTGTGGGGCGGAAGTGGCCAGGAAAGTCCTTCACATTCACTGGCATGAAGTTTTTGAGCGTCAGCTCCACCAGCGGCTCCTTGCCTTCGCGGAGGGGCTCCCAAACAAACTGCCCCTCCATTCCATGAACAATGGATAGAAAGCAACTCTTCTCTGCGCCACATGATAATGAAATATTACAAGGTAACATTCAACAAAAAAAAACATGCATCGTTTAATAAAAAGGGAGTACCTTCTCCGCCAACATAAGAGTGCAGATTCTAATCCGCACGAGCTCCCAGACGGCTAACACCGACCATCAACAACCCCTCGGGCTCACCTCGAATAGGTCTATCGAGGTCACCTACCCAGTGATCTTGTTGTACCGATCAAAGTCCGTGTAGTTGATGATCGTGTAATCCCTCAACTTTAACTTGGTGGGAACAGTAGGCACTGCAGCGGAACAGGGACAACACCCTGCTTGCTGAAGAAGAACTTCCACTTCCAATCTTGCATACTCCAAGGCGCCTCATCGCCAACCAGTTTGATCCTGCTGCGGGTATTGAAGGAGTACCACTGAGGGCCACTCTGAGCAAACCGGTAAATGGAGTTAAACTTATCAAACATCGGTTCAACTTCCTTAGAGCGCCACACAAACTTGAAGTACACCATCCTCGTCATCCCAGCGGTGTCACCAGGGTTAAGTGACACCCATAACGGAGTAGCAGGCCACACACAAACCTGGTGGCCGGCAGCCGGAAACAGGCATATTGAAAGTGGGCGGCGTAGAGGGCCATCCTGCCCGAACCGGCGTCAAGTACGGTCTCACCGGAATCTTGTACAGTTCTCAGACCTGTTCATATGAGTCCCTCCTCCACTTGATGGTAGCATCGGCCATGGCTACCAGAGGATTCTTGCTCTTCGTCTCTATTTCTGACATGTTTAGGATTCAATGAAAAAGAGTAAACAACTTATAAGAAAGAAAGAAAGTCGATGGAGAGTGTTTGGAAACTTTGAATTTCGACAAAAAACTTGAAGATCCGTCGGAATCTTCAACAGAGTCACCGGAAAACTCAAAGAAGTGACCGGAATCTTCAAATGTTCAACGAAAAGTGCAAAGGAGGGAGAGACAGAGAGAAGTTTCACCAGTTAGAAAGACTTTTGAAATGGAGAAAAGGTGGTAGTCAAAGGCCATTTATACCCATCGCATTAATTGTGATGGGGAAACGTGCAGAAAAGTAGCCAATGAGTAGTCAACACGTCACAGGGGGAGGCAAAACAACGTCTTACGCGCGGCGCGTGCACCACGCGATTGACAAAAGCCGAAAAAACTGTCGTTCCACCTGACACAGACGTGTAGACTGCCAATCAATGGTCAAGTCATACCTTTTCGAATTCCATCCAATGATTTACATTGAACTCAAAATTCAATGCGGCGGACGCCACATCCGCCTTCACGTAGAACGTAACTTTCCACTTCCACACCTGCAAAGTGGAAACACTTCATCTACGTCCGCCTTGACGTAGAACGTAACTTCTCACCTCCGCACCCACAAAGTGGAAACAATTCATCTACGTCCGCCTTGACGTAGAACGTAACTTCCCACTTCCGCACCCACATAGTGGAAACAATTCATCTACGTCCGCCTTGACATAGAACGTAACTTCCCACTTCCGCACCCGCAAAGTGGAAACAATTCATCTACGTTTGCCTTGACGTAGAACGTAACTTCCCACTTCCGCACCCGCAAAGTGCAAACAATTCATCTACGTTTGCCTTCACGTAGAACATAACTTTCCACTTCCGCATCTGTAAAATGGAAACACATTATCTATGTCCGCCTTGACGTAGAAGGTACTTTTCCACTTCCTCATCCGCAAAGTGGAACACTTCATCTACATCCGCCTTGACGTAGAACGTATACTTGCATCTCCGCGTCCACATAAACGAGACACACCATCAACAAGGGAACAAGGAGATTCAACACGGAGGTTACAAACTGCTGATTCAAGAGTGCCCATCAACAACATGCTCTCAAATCTGCTAACGCACGAAGGATAACAGAATTTAACATACTCAATGAGTCCAACATCCCTCCCGCTCATCAACAAACTCTCGACAGGCACGCTAAACTACGGGGACTTGAAGGGGTAGGGCCCAAAACTCCACTAAAGACAACACAGGCCCATACCCCAAAAGAGGCCCAAACCAGGCTTGGCCCAAGTTTTAGACGGCTGACGGATGCAGGTTGGGCAAACACATGCCTGGCGGATGCAGGCTAGCGACTCACCTCCCAGGCGGCTACAAAGACAGGGCGGGTGTGCATCACATGCAACACCCGTCAGGTATTTCTAGAAGATCTGCTAACGAACACATGGCAGACAAGGGTACAACCGTAAAAGCCTGTACGGACCAATCACAGTAGCAGGACGTGTGGCAGAGATCATGCTACATGATCAACTAATCAGGATGCTACACCGCGTATCCGCCGAAGAGGACAACAAGCACACCTCCCATCCACGTCAGCCAATCAGACCACATGAGGCCACCTTAGCGATGATCTCCACTAACATGTAACCGCAAAGGGGACAATAGTACACTCGGTAAAGAGAATTGGCCAATCACTACGCACTATACCTGCATCCAGTAGGCGGATGACACGTGCTTCGTCCTCGAGCGTCCTCCAATAGCGTAATGCCATGTGGGATGAATGGTACGACTTCTCTCTATGATTATATAATATTTCATGTTATATTATATTGGGCTAATCTTGGGCCGATGTAGAGGCAAACCTTTAACTGGTCCTTGGCCCACTAGGTAAGTTAAGGGTGAATGTTGAGGCCCGTGTGGAACCTATTTAAGGAGGACTTCACCTCCTTGGATAGGCCATTCAAAAAAACCCTAAAGAACACACTAAGGCCGAACACATTTTTGTGTCTTCTAAGTAGAATATCTCGGGATTCGAGGCGGTCACCCCACATCGAATTATTGTGTTGTTTCAGGTTCACCACTTTCACCGTTTGACGTGTCATTCATTCTAGCGAAGGATTAAGCTTGTAGTGACATGGTTTAGCCTCATTAACCGAAGGTTAGACTATTGTTTCTTCACTTTCCAAACAGAAGTTCGTCTCTGTAATCTCATTAAAGGTATGTAGACTGCATACTAGTTTATTGCTATCCCTCTATATATATATATATATATATATATCTCTTGCGGCACACCTGTTTTTTTCTCTAACCGGTACTCACGTTGCCAAAGAAAGGTCAGTTTAATGGGATTCAGGTGCAGTTGTGTGACAACCAACAAATTCCGTACAACGATTAACGTGATTCTAATCATGTTTTCGAAGTAATTAACATGGCTTAAGGTTTTATTATGGTTAGTTGAGCTGTTACGAGTCGTACGATGTCCTTCTCAAAGTTCGTAGAAGCCTTGATGCCATTAAAGAAAGACTTCGCGTAATTAACGTTAACGAACTGACATCAGTAAAAATCCACCAAACTGGACTAACATAAGGTTATTCGATGTAAATACGACACGTATTTGCTATTGACGTGATCGAAGATCGGCCGCCACCACCATGGGTGGTGGCTGTGCGGTGGTTTTAGGTCTGATAATGGACAGAAACAGTGGCGGCGCGTAGGTTTTAGCCCAAAAACGGGCTGTAAAGCCAGTATAATGGTGGATCGGGCTCGTTTTGGAGGGATCTGACGAGTGGTGGTGGTTCTCGTGGGTCTAGAAGGGCCGGTGGTGGTTGGTTTAGGTCGGGTTTGGCGTTTGGAGGTGAAGGAGGGTTGTGGTAGGTGTTGATTGGGGTGGTTACGGCCGATGGTGGTGGTTTCGACGGCTGTGGTGTCTCGGCATAGGGGTTCACGTGGAGGTGGGTGCAGACAGGTAGTGGTTGTTTTGGTGGATTATGTCGGGTTGTGGAGGTGGCTTTCGGGGTGGCTATAACTGTTGGTGGTCTGTTAGCAGGTTGTCCGACAAGTGGGTATTGGTTACCGGTGGGTTGGGTCTCGGCCCGGGTCTTAGGATTTCAGATTATGGGTACCGGTCATTAGGGTTTCGTGGTGGTAGTGGTGACTGTTGGATTTTGAGGCTGTGATGGTTTTGATCGGCTCGGGTCAGGTTGACTTCGGGTCCATCTTAGAGTTTTGGGTTTGGTTGGAGCTGGTTTGAATGTGGTGACAAATAAGTTCGGTCCGAGTTTTGTTTAGGTCAGATCTGGTGCGGTCAAACCGAGTCAACTATGTAGATCTGGTCAACCCAGTCAAAGTTAGTCAACTCGGTCAAGCGATTCGGTCAATGCGACGTACGAGGCGGCCGCAGGATACGCGCGTGTAACTTCGGTATAAATAATTAATCTCGTATTTATTTTGCGTAACATTTATAAATATATATATTTATAAATTATAAATACGAACAGTGTTAACTCGCGAATGAACCGAAAATATATATGTGTGTATGTATGTAACGGCAAATATAAATCGTAGTTTTATAATGAAGCGTGACTTTGTGTTGTTGTGGGACTATATAGTTATATAAATATAAGTGTAAATTATATAATCGTCGAAACGTATAAGTCTCGTTGGTTTGAAATTGCGGATAAATAAAGTGTCGTCTTGTGTTGGAATTGATTTTTGGAAAATTTGTAGGCAACTTTAGTTGTCTGGTTTATGCAAAAACATAGGAAACTCTGCCAAAATTTTTATAAAATCCAAAGCGCGACAAATATGATGTTGTTGTGTGTTCTTATAAATAACTGTCCAAGTGTCTGACAAATGTAGTTTTATACAAAATCGCGACGTTTTTGACAAGGATTATTTGTAACAATAATAGTCTATTCCGGACAGTATTTCAAACAAATATATATAGTCTTTTTGTTACCAAGCGTCAAGTATGACCAGTTCTTAAAGGTTATTCGGTAACTAAAATATGTTTGTCGTTCGGATTCAATATGCATAAACATTCGATTTTTTACTTAGAAAACCTTTTATAAAAAGCGAGGTTTTGAAATTGGTAAAATACTCGGATTTGGGAAAAGATGTAACAATTGTTATTAATTGATTTTTGTAACTATATTATGGTTACTTAAGGTGTATTTTTCTAAAAGTAATTATATAAGGCAAATACATTTATCCAAGTTACGAGACGAGTTACGACTCGAGATGAGTTATACATTTCGTGGTATTAGTCCAACATAGTTTACACACGAATAGTGACAGGTGCGCGACTTGGGTACTATGTCATATGTGAACACATGAATTATGATAAGTCACGATCGGTTCGTCGAGTTAAAACACGTAAGACTCGAGTTCGTACACACGAGTCTAGATAGTTGAATAAACTATCTTTTAACCAGAAAATAAGCTAGGCTTATATGTGATAGACTTTTAAGGTGTCCGTTATTGGTAATTAGGGCACGAGGAAGTCAGTCGAAGCTTCGGGCTTTGTTTTCTAGCTAAGCAAGGAAATCAAGGTGAGTTTCACGGCCCCTTTTTACTATTTTTATTTGGAGGAAAGATATGTTTTGTCAAATCTTTTTACATGTCAAATGTTTTAAATGTCAAATGTTTTACATGACAAAATGTTTTCAAAAGTTAAAACGTGATAAGTGGCATGATGGGTACTTGGGTTTTGTGACACCCGACATGTTTAGGTCAACATTTTATAAACACATAAGTCTACCTTAGCGAAAAACGTTTATTAAACATACTTGACGGGGTCAGTCGAGTTGGAACACAGTCCGTATTGTCCAGGGTTCAATGATTCGGAGGATCATTGGGTTAGTCACACACACACACACGTTACGAGTCCCGTTGTTGGTGAATTACATAAACTAGGTCATGTGTTATGCGTAGATTGATTCTTGTGGTAGATTATATGCAAATACGTGTTTAAATGATGTGTAGATAATCATCCGTGCTTAAATATGTTAAACATAGACTAAGGTTGCATGCTCGTATGTTAAGGTGCGTTAAAATGCGTTAAACACGACAAACTGGAAAACTAGAAAAAAAACATAAGTCCTGGTTCGACCACATCGAGTGGGCGAACCTGGAAATTAATCTTGGTTCGACCCTTAGCAAAGGGGCAAACCTGGAATGTGGAAATGAAAAGGTTTCATTCGACCAGAACATGCACATTCGCCCAGGAAAAAGGGGCGAATGTGGACATAGTATAAATACCACACTTTGTCATTTTTCACCATTTCACAAACCCTAAACGCCTCTAAACACTCTCTAGCAACTTTAAACATTGGGGAAGGAGTTTTGCTCTTGTTTTCCTATAATCTAACCTACAAACATCCTCTACACAAAGATCTAAGGTGTGTTCTTCATTCTAAATCATTTTTAAAGCATTTTAATTCGTTTTCATTAAACCCCAAGAGTCCAGATCTGATTCAAACATGTTTTCATGGATAAAAACCTTCCTAATATCTTTCTAAACAAAACCTATTCATAAACAATGAGTTTTCATACAAATTAACATGTGTTAATGGTGTTTTATGTGGTGTTATGTATTGTTTGATGATTAATTGTTGTATAGATGTTATAACAATGATCTAGGACTGTTATTGATGATGATTTATGATTGATATAGGTTACAATTGATTATTGATGACTTTTTCTTATTTTGGGGATTTTAGGTTAGATCTAGGGCTTGTTCATGATGATAGTGATAAGGATATGATTGGGGGTTTCTTGTTCATGATAATCTGAGTATATTGAGTTGATTATCGATTGATTTCAGAAAGTTTCCTAATTGGGTAAAGATTGCATGAGTTTGATGTGACATCTCCATAATTTGCTATTTCGGGTAACTTGTAAAACGGACGGATTTCGGGATAAAATTGGTAGGGTTTTGTAGGAATATGTTAATGATAGTTGACTGCTGTGATTGGTGATGTTTTGTTGTAACACCCCAACCGATGGCGGAATCATCGAGGTGCCACGTAGTGACGATTGTTCAAAAGCTCATGGTACTAAAATGTAAATATTTGATTATTGAATATTGTTTTACAACATGTGAAATTAAATACAAGACAACAAAAACAAAGATAATTGATTGATTTAATCTAAGTCCAAAGTCCTATGTGAAGCGTCAAGCAGCTTATTCTGAAACATGCACGAAAATAATTTTGTCAACATATGATGTTGGTGAGTAGTACTTAGCTTTGTACATATAGTATAAGTTTGAAAAGTAGTACAATTCATGTGTCTAGTATCACCAAGGCATTATGTAAACACGCAAGTAAACAAACAAGACAAAGATCAAATGTAAAGTTGATAAGATGAACTTGATAATGAGCACCTCAACACGTGTCAAGTCTAAAAGAGCACCATAACATAAGTTATGTCTAAATGAGCATCGTAACATAAGTTACGTCTATATGTAAAGAGCACCATAACATAAGTTATGTCTAGATGTATGATTTTGTATGTAAGCTACGTTCATGTTCAAACATAAGCACAAAGATAATCAAGACACGTATATGAATTGTAAATGAATAAAAATGTATGTGTAAATGAATTTGCAAGTTTTGTATACTTGAGCATGAATCACCCCAAAAGTGTGAAAACGAAAAAAGGGGATAAGTAATACTCACCTTAGCAAGGTGGTAAGTCTTGTAAATTGAATATGTATAATCCAACGTTGCCAAATATCACCCTATGTATATGATAACAAATAAGTCTAAGTCTATCTAGTCTATAAGTATTTTCTAGGGTTTCGAATTGGGGATAAGTATTCGTTTGATTAATAAATTAAACGTTTAATAAATAAGAGAAATTTGATAAATAAATAAACAAAAGTCTTTTTTGTAAATTTTAAATCAATATGGTCACAATATAAAGTTTTAAGTGTGAAAATAATTTTTATAAAATTATTTTTCTCATAAATAGAATATTAAATCTATTTATTTCAAATTGTCAAAATATAACTTTAATATTTAAAAATATTAAACTTAAAGAATTTTAAAATCAAAAATTGTATTTCTGTTCCAAATGAATAGAAATAATTTTTATAAAATTTTGGTGCAAAAACATTGAAAAATGAATTTATTATGATTTATTTATGATCAAAACTAACAAAAATTAATTAAAAATATAAAATGAACGGTTTGTCTGAAATAAAAATTATTTCTGAAATGCCTATTGATATACAAGTTTATAATAATTTTTGTGGGATTTTATAAAATCGTTTAGGTATTTTTATAGAATTTTATAAATAAAATAGATTAAACTTGAAATATTTATTATATATATTAAATAAACAAATTTTGGAAAACTAAAAATTGTATGTTAAACTTTTCTACTAGATTAACATAAAATAATTTTTGTAGAATTTATAAAAGCGTTTTAGTATTTTATAACCATTTTTAAAGTACTAGTGAATATATATATAAATCTAAAAAGGAAAAAAAAAAGTTTTGTTCATTGTGGGACTCGAACCTGGCCTTATGGCCGGTTCAAGGATTTTAGCCAAACACCCCAACCAACTGGTCTGTATATCAGATCTGTATGTGTTTCATTTTTTAAAACATTTATTAGATACGTGGTTTGGTCATCATCCCCAAATAAAAATCGTATGAACCCTAGAAATTTCAATTGCACGAATTAATGATTGATACCCACAAAAAACATGGGGCTTTTGTTTAGTCGATTATGAAGAATGAAAAACAACATCTTAATTGAACTTACAAGGCGTTTTTAGATGCAGAGATGCGAGTCAACTCCAAAAGTTAAGACGCGAGTGATTTCTTTGATTTAGGAAATGAGAAAAGTCTGTGATGGTGAGGTTTTGATCATCGGTACTTATAGGTGGTTCGGAAGCTTTAAATTTACATAATTACTCGCGTATTGACCGGATTAGAGAATTGACCCATACCTTGATTACATACGCGTGATTTAGGCTTAGAATGGAAGGCTTTGATTGTGTAATACGCGTAATTACATGCCACGAATTAATTAGTTAATTGTTTCTATGTACAAGTTAAATCAAAAGTCAACAAGGCAAAAAAAAAGGAAAAAAAATAATAATAGTATGTTCGGCTGATACAACAGCGAACCAGGGAAGAAGGAACAATTCTGGTTCGTTTTTAGGAGGGGTTAAAAGAAATAAGATCTGGTTCTAAACAACAAAGCGAGTGTGTGGTGTAGTGGTTGTGTGGATGTCTGGTTTGGTAGCTGATCCGGGTTCGAGTCCAGGCAGCTACTAATCCTTTTTTTTTTTTAGTCAGGTAGGAGGGGAGAGGATTGGGCCAGACTAGGGGGAATGGGCCGATTCAGCTGGGCTTCAGACAAGGAATTATTGTGGGTTAAGTTTTAAAGGAATTAATTTGGGCTAAGATAGTAGGCTTTGGTTAAATTTTTTGTTATGGTTTCATGTATATATAAACTCCATAGCTTTTGAAAAATAATTTGATTTTTTTTTTATTATTATTATTATTATTATTATTATTATTATATACAAAAATAAAAGAAAAGTGACGGATGTCACATTCGTGATGTTTTCGGACCGTTTAGATGCGTTTTGGTGCGTTTTATGAAGTTCTGCTGCAAACGGTCGAACATGGAACTCATTCGACCCTTCGTGTGGTCGAACGTGGCTCAAACGGGCGAACGTGGCTCAAACGGGCGAACGTGGAACAAAACGTGGCTCAAACGGGCGAACGTGGAACAAAACGTGGCTCAAACGGGCGAACGTGGAAATAAGAAAAACCACATTCGACCATCTGATGTCCGGAATGAGATTTTTGATGCAAACTATGTGTTTTATACTTGAAACTTATGTGTTAGCTTTATGTGCATGACTAATTGATGTAATGGGTCGCCAACGGGATGTCGGGTCGGTCTGGGATGTCCGGTTAACGTTCAAATACACTTTAAACACATAGAGTCAAGATCTGGACAATCGGGGACTAGTTAGCCTTCGGGTTAGTAGTCATCACACTTATGTAAACTCATTAATAGGTTGTTATTTGTCGGGAGTATCATACACGGGTTGGATCTCTAGTTATCAAGAAGACGCACTCTAAGGTGTGTTTCACGACCCTTCTTTTATACACTTTTCTCTCGGGGGAGAAGCATGCCACACGTTTTAACAATGCAACGTTTATGATTTGAAAGCGCAACCATTATGAAACTTACCACTTTTGGAAGCGTAACACTTTTAGAAACATGACGCCTTTTGGAATGTAACTCTTTTAAGAAACGTGACACGTTTGGCACTCGACATATTTAACATTGGTACTTGACACTTTTAAACATTGACACTTGGCATTTGGCACTTGGCGCTTGGCACTTATTTGTGCGGGGCACAACGGGGGAAATGTGGATAGATCTATCGGGCGTGACGAACCCCACCCGACGACTGGGAGCCGGGCGGGTGCATATTGTCTCTACTTGACACTTGGCACATGGGCAGCAACTCGAGCAACGTTTGTCAGTAATGGTTTTAGCAACACAATCGTAGTAGTAAGGGAACGTTTGTTATTTACTTGGAACTTTTGCACACTTGGCACTTTATGAGGAATCGCTTTACACATGAAAACGTTTACGAACTTAAAACCTGTGAACTCACCAGCATTATATGTTGACATCTTTTTGGCATGTTTTCTCAGGTCGCTAAGGTAGCAGCATTGAGTTTAGGCGCACGGAGTCTCACGGCGTCTAGGGATCATATGCATGTTTTGTTAAACATTTCAGACTTTGAGTTTTACTTTTGGGTTGTAATAATACATTTTTCTTCCGCTGTGTTAGAACGGTTTTGAAACTCAATGGCAGTTTACGTTGTTTTCATATCATATAGATGTCGTTTATTGTGACCGTTGATTTGGATCCTGGTGTGTCACGCGCCTCGCGGTAAAACCCCGCATGTGGAAATTTGAGGGTGTGACAGGTTTTGTTGTTTATACACCACTCGAGGTGAGTCCTCGCTACTGTAACCATTTATTCGTCTGTTGTGTGTGTGTTGAAATCGAGAACCGAAGGAATATTTGGATAGCGCTATTGGTGCCTGACAAGGCCCACCCCTAATCGATAGCGTCGATTATGCAACTGTGTATGCCTGGGGTGCACGTATTCTGAACTAAGTTGTTATTTCCGAGAAACAACTACTGCTTGCAGGGCATTATTATTAGTCTTGGTTTGGTTATGGGCTCAAGGGATTGCTCGTCATAGTTTGTAGGAGTTAGCTACTTTTACAAAGGTCACTACTTGTGTTCGTTCTGCACATGTTTTTGTTGTTAAAATGATGTTGATAAATGTTGTTGTTATGAAACTAAAACCTGTGAACTCACCAATATTTTATATATTGACGTCTTTTTAAACATATCTTTTAGGTAAATAAGTGCTGAATAGATATGCGGCTAGTACGGTGGGATACGGGATGTCGGTCACTTGTCGGGGGTTCATCTATTTTTACCATTGGGTTGGGATATAGACGGAAACACCCCATGTTGGAATTTTATGTTTGTTGTTTTGTGGAATATTTGAAACAATGTACTTTTTGCGACATCTTAATATAATGATCTTTTCTAATTAAATATAGTTTGTGTTAATCTTGACTTTGATATGCTTTCGAGTGTTGCGCAACGTGTTTCCGCCATTGGCGTGGTGTGACAAGTTGTGGTGAGATGTTTTGTTCCGATCATTGGTACTCCGATCAACATTACTGTAGTTACAATTATAAAGCCACTGGAGGAGAGGCGATTGCTCATTAAATATGGTGGTTAGAGTTGCGAAGATCCTTAAAGTGTAAAACCGAATATTATTATTATATAAAACGTTTTAAAAAACGTCGCATCGCTCTTTCTATCCACCGGTCATGTAACGCCTGCACGTTTTCCATAATATATTATATTTACAATACTGGTCATTGTACTTTCATTGTTTTCGAATTTGAGTTTCCGTGGATCATTACATTTTTAATGGATATGCCTACATTTTAATTAAATGCGAATATTGAAACGTTATTTAAACTAATTATAATTTGATTTTTATAAAGTTACTAATTTTAAAGTTTGTTAAATATTGTTAAATGTAAACGTTTCAAAAATAAGTAAAAACATAATATAGTGAAAGCGAGTCGTCTCCACGGGAAATTGGTGGAAAGTATAGTTTTGTAGATTAACTAGTAAATTAAAAATCTAATTAATTTGTTGCTTGTTTCAGAATTCTAAGAAAACGAATTTAAGAAGTTGTAAACAATAATATAAAAGAAGTAATCCCCTCTAGGTTTCCGGTTAATGATCCACCCTAATCTTGTTTAAATGATTGGATACTAAATAGACGTAGTTTTGTTTGACGGTTCAAATCAAGTGATAACCGAACACAAGTTTTTAATAATAACCCGTACAATTCAAGTACCAACCCACAAGTATCACTTACCCTCCCAATTATCAAACTACTCACGATGCAAGAAAATCGAATGTGAATGATAAAAAGATAAGCAATTGAAAACAAATGATAAAAAACACAAATATTTTTCAACTAAATGAAAAAAAATCCATAAACCAAATCAAACAAGAGTTCAAGTTTCACAAATAAACCATATACCCGGAGGTGATTACAAGATGTTTAGCCACTCATAGTAACAAGAAACAACTCAAAAGTTTGAATAATAATACCGAACATGTTGATGCAAACCGAAAGTAAGGATGAATGATGATGAACAATGGTGTTTGTAGCTCCAAATTGCTCTAAAAGAAAGATTATTTTCGTCCCACAAGGCTTAGGAGCCAACTAGGGTCGATAAAAATCCTTTTATTATTAAAAAACAACCTTTCCTAATTTTTTTCTTAAGCCAGCCGTAAGGTACAGATCAGTGGCGTAGCTTACAGTTCCTTCAATCGACCAGCATGCTTCTTCCGGCCCATAAGCTACAGTGCAGATCCATAACTTACGGGACAGACCTACGGCCCTTCTTACTTTTTTCTTCATTTCACCAACCGTAAGCTAGTCTTCTGATCCATAGCTTACGCCAGGGACTTTTGGAAAAATCTTGTTTCAACATAACTTTTTTGTTATAACTCCGTTTTCTTCGATTCTTGCCGCCACGTCTTCGTTTTTCGACCCTCTTTCATGTCATCCGTTTTAATCTTCAGGTCCAATCCATAAATTTTCTCCAAAACACGTCCAATTTTCGTATTTAACCTGAAACATTCCGAACTTGCGTAGTTATCTTATTAAGCATATATAATCATCAAAACCACATAAAAAACACACAAATGGGCATATTATTAATCATTTATTAACCCTGTCATCATTTAACGTTTGACGAAAGTTTGGTGAATATCATGTTTTAAGATAAAAACTTATGAGAAATATAAATTTGAAAAGTTATCTGATACTAAAAGTCCAAAAGTATAAGTTTTAAAGTTAAAAAAAAACTGTGTTTAAGTTAAATCTTATTAGAATAGTTAGTTTATTATAAAGGAAAAACTTAACCAATCATGATAAAAACCTGCACAAATCGTCCCTTGAAGCATTCAAATTTTCGGCCTTTGGTTTTAATCATGCAGCCTCGTTTTCGGTTTGTTAAACACCTTGTAAGTCGAATTCTTTGTGCCGTTTTACTCCCTTGTAGTTGGTGATTAATAGCCCTATGAAATCCGGGTGTTAGTTAGTCGAATTAAATGTGCTAGAAATCTAGGGTTAGGGTTTCAATTTGGGGAAGAAGATGAAGTGTTAGAATTATATAAATACAATTTTTATTTACACATTTCAATATATGGTGCTTGTAGTGTAGTGGTAAAGGTGCATGTTTATGACCAGTGGGTCTGGGATTGAATCCTATTGCTACGTTTGTTCTGTTTTATTTATTTATTTAAACTATATTATAATTATTCATAATTCATATAAACTTATAATATTCATAATTAATTCAATTTTTGTCCAAAATTTTATGAAAATTTAGGTGTAGTATCTTAACATCAAATGGAAAATTATTATATTTTTAGTTTCTTGAAAATAAATTATTTTCGTACCTTTATTAATTTAAATTGTTTTAATCATATTTAAGTTTCACTATCTTACATCAGAAAGTAATCATGTTGTACAAAAATGTTATTCTCGGATCATATCTTGTGTTTTTAGTCTTATTTATTTTTAATTAGGCATAATAAATCATTTAATTATATATAATTTATAAAATTTGTTTTATAAATATCTTTCATATAGAACAGAAGTATTTTTGAGTTGGAAAACCATAAGTGTTAACATTGTATTCATTTTTAAAATTTATATTCATTTGCGTAATAAACTTTAATTATTATTATATATTTTAGTTAAAATAATTAACTAAAATCTTTGAATAAATTACTTAGAATACTTTTATTCAAAATATTCAAATAGTAATATTTATTTTTTTAGTTATATATTTGAACTTAATCATGTTATACTTTTCGAATACGAAACTATTATTTTCGATTTATCGTAAATCTTCATTTTCCCCCACATAAGTGTAGCAAACCCTAACACCTTAGATCCTAGATGGCTTAGACTTCTTAAGTCAATTCCCACATTAGTATTCTTTTACTATATGTTTAGTTCTTCGGAATTCCCAAGTTTTATATTGCGACGAGTTTTGTTGGATTTATCGCGCTTAGCAAAACTGTGAGTATACTTATCCCCTTTTTCATTTATACACTTTTGGGTGATTCATGTACACATATTAAACATACACGTGAACTTATTCATAAACGTTTTATATACAATTCATATACGTGTTATGCTTGAATTCGTGTGCTTTGTGCTTAAACATAAACATACTATACTTGCAATCATAAACAAAATCATTAACTCCGTACAAGCCGACTTTAACAATGGATAGCGCTATTTGGATTGACGCCTAGTGGAAAGTACCTATGTGTGTGGGAAG
Organism: Ambrosia trifida; assembly: GCA_028751855.1. Lineage (NCBI taxonomy): Eukaryota > Viridiplantae > Streptophyta > Magnoliopsida > Asterales > Asteraceae > Ambrosia > Ambrosia trifida. Next base: position 67,345,026 of record CM054122.1, read on the forward strand.
TCCTAGGTCATTGCTAATTACTTACTCTTTATCATCATAAGAGGTTTGATTTTGACCCACATTGTGTGGTTACGTGTTTACCATATTGCCTTGAATAAATCATGACACTTGAATTGTAAAACATTTTTATACCTATATTATACGTACACAAACTAAGTGTACTCACCAGCATTATTGTTGACGTCTTATTTTTGTAAATGTTTCAGGGAACGCTTGATAATTGTCACTTAGGCTTGGACTTGACTTAATAAACAAGCTTTATGTATCGTTTTGTTTTGAGACTTGATGTATTGGTTTGACTTTGATGTTTGACTCTTAATAATGAATATAATAATATTTATACTTTAGTACCATGAGCTTTTGAATAATCGTCATTACGTGGCACCTCGATGATTCTGCCATCGATTAAGGTGTTACAAGTCAAATCAATCAATAGATATGGCGCCAAGGTAGAGGGATGTATAACGGAGGAAGAAGCAGTGCCGGCTCGGGGCAAGGGCAGGGTGGGCGATCGCTGAGGGCCTATAGCCTCCAAAGGGCCCGGCAGATTTGCTTTCGGCAAAGTGACTTAGGTTTCTCCAGCGACGTTGACCTTCCGGCCAGTCAAGTTTTTGTTAATATATATATATATATATATATATATATATATATATATATATATATATATGCGACGGTGCTTTTTTTTGTAGTTTTGGCTTTTTACCCTTCAAACCTGGTAGAGAAGTTAAAGAATGAAGGATGAAAATAATACTTTCCGGTGGACGGAGATAATCTCTGTAAATATAGTAAATGAAGGAAAAGGAAGAAGCTGAAAGAAAGTACAGGATATTAGGATAAATGCATAAAATACTTAAACAAACCCTTTTATATATGGTTACTAGTAGGAAGGCCCGCACGTTGCGGCGGGTATTTATGTTTTTTTTCCCGCACGTTGTGTGACGGGTTTCACATTTTGCAACACTTTGTTTGTTTTTCAACGTTTCATTTTATGTTTGATTATGTGCCTTGTGTGGAATACCTACGTAATGAATTCCCGTGAGTAAGGAATGAAAAGAAGTAGCGTTTAGTAAAAGAATGGTTCCTATGCAAATCGTAACTGTAGGAAATAATGGGCATGATTTTGTCCATTTCAGGTGGGGCCATGTCTTCTTAAAGTTCCAACGGAAGGGTGATTATCGATGTACTACCATTGAGTGGTAACACTTAAATTTTGGCTCGTGCTTAGCAGCTTTGGTTGAAGCATAGTATTGTTACATTTATTTCATAGTGTAAGTGAGGCAGTTGGATTGGGTTGGTCTCTTTTTTATCCATTAGACATATGGGTAGATGGTTATGTTGTAACATGGAGAAAATATGGCATACCTAATCAATGTGTGTTACATTCTGGGTATAGTGTAAATATATCGTTTTAAACACTTGATACAAGTGCATTGTTAATCAATACAAATTAACAAGTATGAACTTCAATCCATTACAACGGGTGTTACATAACATTACACATAAAGTCAAAATTTGGAGAAGATGAACATTTTAGGATTTCTCCTTTAATCCACTACAACGGGTGTTGCAGCTTGTGGATGTTGTCCATAGGACACAAGGAGATTTGATTTATAAATATTAAAAATTTTGATTTATATTCTCAATCAAGAAACTTCTTACCTACCAAAAATTTCAATGATTGGGATCACATACATTGCCATGTCATATAGACATGTTCTATTTTTTCATCTTTATTTTTAAAAAAGAAATGCATACAAACATATTTTTTACTATATAGGAGTTTTAACAAAAAAAAGGGGCAAAGTCGGTGCCCAAGCTGAGCAAGCATGGTCTTGGGTTGTCGTTCCAATACAGGCATGATATGTGTATATTAAAATTTTAGATTAACTTCCAACAATTAAACCATTTGTTTTAGTTTCTCAATGGTATCAGCGGTTGGTGATAATACAACACAATATCAAGGTACACTATTTCTCATTTACTATACTTATACATCCAATCCATTTGTTGGCTGTATGTTTTTTACTAATATTATTAACAAGAACTAATTTGAATTTTAATTTTTAATTAGAAAAAAAAAAGACTAACAAAGAGAGGAAGACAACCTTATTGATGATCAAGGAACCATTTAACTTATATATTTTAATTGTGAATTTAGCTTTTAAAAGACCCGTTTTGACATTACTCAGTTATTTCTAACGTGGTCCATTTAGGCACCCACTGACAAAAAAACTTCTAAATCAGTCATGGACATTGCTCCAAGGTTCGCCCGAATATTAACTGAGTATGTTGGTAAGAAATAAACATCACTAATATCTCATTATTGCAAGAGTAATAGCAGATTAGCAGCACAGCATATGGAGTCGAATGCCTCAAATGAAAAGAATCTTGTACAGAGCAATAGTAACACATCTTAATAACTTGCCTAACATCATTTTAAAAATTCTTTTTCACAAAGAGACATGTTGACTGTTGGTGTCTTGATCTTTTCCATATATGTAGTCAATAAATTTGGTAAGTTTAGTGTATCAGCATCCATCTTTTGTCACACATTCATTCATTTTAATAATCAAACTATAATGATTCATAAATATAATAGAGAAAGAACAAAGAGAAACATAAAAAAAAAAAAAAAAATTTAACCCAAACTTACCTCTCTCCAGATTTTTTCCTCAAAAAGAAGCCGCCCGACTTGTATCTTGTAGTTGGAAGTGAATTAATAAGATCTTCAGAAAGACCCTGACTCTCAGTTCCAATAGCTTCGCCTAAATCAAGTAATTCCTGCACGAATTAAACAAGGGTATTTTAAATCCGTTCTTGCTGTAATTTATTAAGAAAACCTTAACATTAGCATTAACCAATGAACACTAAATAGCAAACCTCGTATGTCATATTGTCTGGATCGATATCATCCTGCTAAACAACCTGCAAAGCACACACATTGCTAAACAACCTGCAAAGCGCACACATTAACTTTTTGTTGCAATGAGTGTATCACAGACAAAATACGGTCAAACTGTCAACTAATAAAGCTAATTCTCAGATTGGATAATAAGCCTTATTATTAGGGCTGCAAACGAACAGAACTTTCAGCGAACAGTTCATGAACCGTTCGGCGGGAAGTTCGTTTGTGTTCGTTCGTTTAATAAATGAACGAACACGAACAAAAAATTTCATTCATTTAGTTAAACGAACGAACATGAACAGAGGCCGCGTTCGTTCGTTTATGTTCGTGAACGTTCGGTAACGTGTTCGTTTGTGTTCGATAATTTAATGGAGTTTTTAATTTTTATAATTTTATTTTATCTTCTTTAATTTTTATTTATTTTACTGAAATAAATAAAGAGTTTATGTCAAATACATAAGACTTCAAATTTAAATAAATGAAGAATTCAAGTTTAAGATGAAAGCTTTTTGAGACACTACTTTATTATGTTTTACCAATATTATGTTATGTACTAAGTATGTTTGTATAGTTAGGTTATATGTTGGGTGTTCTACTTATAATTTCTTAATATATGTGAATTTGATCTTATTTGAAAATTAATATATGTCCGTTTGTGTTTCTTTTCATTCATGAACAATTCCTTGTGTTCATGAACACTTGTTTGTGCTCATTAACATTCGTTTATGTTCGTGTGCGTTCATGAACAAAATTAACAAACAAACACGAACTAAAAATCTTGTTCGGAAAGTGTTCATGAACTGTTCATGAACACATAATTTCCTTAACAAACGAACACGAACAAGGCCTTGTTCGTGTTCGTTCGATTCGTTTGCAGCCCTACTTATTATGGACTCAAGGCATTCATAAAGGCCCATGAAAAAAACCAAACTAAAAAAGCATACTGGAGAACTTGAAGCACTGTTTGGACTATACTACATGCGACATTAAAAAAATGGCATAAGTAAATCTGATCATCAACTAAAGTTGATATGAATAATCAAATTAGCTACATAAGATATGAGTAAAGATTAAATTAACCACTACATGCAAATTCTAGCTTAACTTCCTAAAGGGCAGCTACTTTTGGTTTATATGTATAAACATACACACACACATAAATATAGAGGTTTGTTGTAACATAACCAACATTAAGTAGAGAAACTACGAGAAGCACATAAATGCTTTTTAATCATGGTGTTAAAACTTGTGGAACAAATAATAATAGAAATGTGATGGAATCAAGTATAGAAAAACTTGTCTCTATAAGTTCCAACATATGGGTCAAGTTTTTCTTCTTATTCAAGAATTCTTTTATGAATCATCTTCTTTATTTTTCTTGTATTTTTTTCTAGTCTTTCAAATGAGGCACAAAGTCTTCTATGTATACAAGACCTAAGGATGAGTGAAGAGACTAACTTAATTAGAGCCATAAACTCTAATAAAGTGAAATAAAGAACTCTACTCAAGAGTCTCCTTAATAATTTAACTATAATCAATTAAATTCCATTCATTATATTATTAACTAGGTTAGAGACCCGTAAACTTTACGGGTGAAGAAATTTTTAAATAAAACATATTATCGACTAAATAAAATTAAACAATTTTTATAAGGGCATTGTTAAACTAAAAGTTTAAAACATAACATGAAAGAAAATATAACATGACAAATTAATATTCTGTTAAAGTTTTTAATTTTAATTTTGTTGTGCTCATAAATTATGTAAGTTGAAAAAAAATCGATGAAAAAAAATCTCGTAATAAAAAAATTCTTCCACCAAACAAAATAATACGATAATTTCCAAAAGAAAACATAAGTCAAAATATAATGTTCACAAAACTTAATAGTGCATGACAAAAGGAATTAAATCAACTACGAAAAACAAACGAATTATGAATACGTTCATAACATCCATTGCAGCATGGTTATTTCCTAGCATTTTGACATCAAACGTTGCAAGCAAAACACATATCGACATCATCTTCTTCAAAGTATTTACCCATCATCATGCTTACGTGATGCTATCCTTTATTATGTATGCCGAAGGTTTTTGGAACTCATACAAAATACGTCGCACAATCAACAATAAAATACTACTTCGCCCCTTGCTGCAGCAACCTGAAAACAATAAGTTGTATGCATAAATTAGATATATAAACAAATTTTTAGAATGTAACATTGGCAAAATTCTAAAACTTTAAGGAGCATAAATGAATAGAAAATAACAACAAAAGTTAAAATGAGACTTACAAAAATTTGTCATAGTTATCCAAAAATCTCTTTGTAAACAACATTTAACGTACGATTCCTCAAGCTACCGTCTTTGTCTAATATTAATATCTTCAATCCATTCCTACTCTTGACTCTTGATAATGCAACATACAATTGTCCATGTTTGAAAACCGGATCTGTGACACCTGGCAAATTCGGGTTAACAACGTTGTCTAGATGAAAGTCTACCTTAGCGAGTCACGTGTATATTGTACTTAACTGGGTTAGTTAAGTCGGGTTATGGTTCGGGAACTATTGGTTAGTCTAGAAGATCATTGGATGTTGGTCTAGAGGTTCGGTAGATGTCAGTCCTTAACCAAGTGTACAAACGGTGACGATTTGTAGGATCGTCAGGGCATACGGAACGTACGAGTCTCGAGTCCCGGGAATTGGTGAACGAGTGTGAATATGTGTATTTACTTGTGTTATGTGTTTACAATCATTATGTGACTTGTCGGTACATTAATATGTGTTAACATATGTTAAAACGGGGTTTAACGCGCAAAACACACAAAGGGAACCCCTACAGGCGATTAGGAAGCCTAATCGCCCATAGGGGAGGCGAGTAGGGCACAGTAGACGCGAGTAGGAGGCTACTCGTGTGTTCTTAGGGGCGATTAGGCCCAATCTCATGCGATTAGCAGCCCTAATCGCATGTAGCTGCTGCACACTCGCCTATAACGTGCTGGACGACTAGAAACGCCTATAAATACAACACTTAACCTCCTAAACTTAATTAGACAAACCCTAGTCGTCCCATAACCGCCCCAAACACTGAAACAACCTCTGGAAGGCGATTTTGATCAAAAACACAAGATTTCAAGGTCTAATCATCATCCTTTTACAATTCCAAGGTTTGATTCTCATCACTAACACTTTGTAAACGTTTTTAATCAATCCCTAAAGGTCCAGACCTGTTCATAAACGAAAAAGCTTTCTGAAAATCGTCAATAAGAGTTATTAATCGGATTATAATTAATAAACATGTGTTATGGGTATGTATGATTAGAAAGATAGGATTTTTATGAATCTTGATGATGTGTTGATGTGTTATCATGCTAGGTCAGAAGTAATATTGTTATTATAATGATAGGAATCCCAGTAATTGGATGATAGGGTTATGATTACATGCGTTATTTGAATGTTGCATGCTATGTGTATGTGTTTGGATTGCTTTGGTTGCATGCAGGACTGATTTTACGAGGACGAACGAAGGGTTTTGGGTTGAACATGTTTAGGATAGTGTTTGGGATGATATTGGGTAGTTACACACGCTCTGGATCTGATTTGGAGCGTTAAACGCGCGAAAAACCGGAACAGCAAGGTTACAGGCGATTAGCCTTGCTAATCGCGTGTAGTAGGGGCGAGTAGCCCCCACTCGCGTGTAATCATGGGCGAGTAGGCCCACTCGCCTGGCTACAGGGGCGAGTAGCCCAATCGTGTGGTCCTAAGGGCGAGTAGCCCTAATCGCCTGCCTTAAGGGGCGATTAGCCCTAATCACGTGACATTTCATGCGATTAGCCTCCCTAATCGCGTGTACTGCTGCTGTAAGTGTATATTAGCATACCGAGACCTGGTTTGACATGTAGTAACATGCTAGGAACCCCGTAATATATCTAGTAACTTGGTAACATATATTTGGATGTATTTCGGTGATACGTGAACTATGTGCTATAACTTGTTGTGCGTTAACGTATGTTAAGTATACTTACGTTATTGTATGTTTTGGAGCGTAAACATAACACGGGGAGTCTCGGGTCACCAATGGGATGTCGAGTCTTGTACTTTGGGTCGGTTAAACAGTCACGGTGTTTTCAAACAAACTTGGTTATGGTCTGGACATCTAGGGACTAATTAACCTGCGGGTTATTAGTCTAAGTACTTGTAACTGTCGTATGTTAGGTCGCCACTGTACGGGACTAACATAGCAGCTGAGTTTACTCGGGATTAGGAGTAAAGCAATTTAAGGTGAGTTTACGGCCCCTCTTTTAAACTGGTTTTATACTTTCGGGGGAGAAAACATGTGTTAAAACAACTGTTTGGTAACTACTGTCATACTATGGGTTTATACTGTGTACTACACGATCTTTGGAAGTCCCGGGGGGAACCATGAATGTGCGGGTTTGCACAACGGGGAAATGTGAATAGCGCTATTGGGAGTGACCAACCCCGCTCGTCGGCTTGGAGGGCCGGGCGAGTGCATATTGTCTCAAACAGGAACAACAGGAACATTTGGAACTATTCGGGCACAACAACTGGTATTCGAGTTAGTAATGGTTTTCCAATCGTGGTAGTAACAAAACGTACGCCTAGCTAGCGTATACTGGTTTTCTATTTGTTATAGTATGGACAGGTGAACTTGGTACTTGAACTGCAAACCTGTAAACTCACCAGCATTTTTGTGCTGACGTAAACTTTTACATGTTTTCTCAGGTCGCTAAGGTAGCACGACTGGACTAGGGCGCACGCGTCTGCACGGCGTCTAGATAGAGTTGCACGATTTCATAAACATTGAACTTTGGTTATTTATGTTGAACTTTATTTTGAATAAGCTTCCGCTGTAAACGGGATTTTAAAACTATGTTTTGGTATTGCATTAATTACATTTAGACTTGTTTATTGTGATCGTTGGTTTGGATCCTGGTTTGTCATGCGCCTCGCGGTAAAACTCCGCATGTGGATTTTGAGGGTGTGACAGATTGGTATCAGAGCCAATGGTTATAGTGAACTAGGACTGCATGTAGAGTCTAGTCTATAGCCGAGTCGCACACACTAGACGATCACATGGTACTAAACGTTATAGTGGGTTACGTATGGTCTTGTCGGGGTGTCTCTAAATCGTTGGTCTTTCTACGTTACATCATCCGTTCTATCTTAGGTCGGGTTACGTACTTTCTAGGCGGGGTAGTATATTGGAGTGAATCGTGTACTCTTGAGATATGTCCAAGGCTCGGATATCTCCCTTTCGCACTCCAATAGAAACACTTGTCATGAACTACCGTAGTATTACGGTGTATAGCTAAGAGTCTATGTTCGGTGATTTGATCTTTGAACTAGGAGAACGCTTGGAGGACCATGTAGAGCGTTTTATCATTTTGGGTGCACACAAAATCATAAAACGAAATGCATGGAAGCACTAGTGAGCTCTGGGTTTGAGGGGATAGTCCTGGATTGGATCTGGCTTTAATCTTGTGCACATTAGTTGTTATCTTTAACTGCGCAACTAAATTTTCTCGTTCTTTCTGCCAGAATCATGTCTGGAGTGCGTGGAGGACGAGGAGGTGGACGCGGTGGTGGACGCGGTGGTGGTCGTGGTGGTGCTGGTGGTCGTGGTGGAGGTATTAACCTGTCACAGGCTGATCTAAATAACTTGCTCCAGGCTGCCTTTCAGTTAGGGCACAACGGTGGTGGTAAGTTGTTTTATCCATTTTCTTTGCCTCATTGGTGAGCCTTGTTTACGTATTTCGTGGTTTCTCATACGTTTCATTTCAGGTGGTCCTGTTGACCCACCCCCACCCATGTGCACCTATAAGATGTTCCGGGACTGCAAACCCCAGGAATTCTCTGGCACCGAGGGTGCGGTCAGTTTGCTTAGGTGGTTGGAGAAAGTGGAGTCGGTATTTCTGATGTGTAACTGTCTCCCAGAAGATCGGGTGAAGTATTCGGCTGCGTTATTTCAGGACGTGGCATTGACTTGGTGGAATGGTATCACCCAGAACATGGGGATTGGGGAGGCATATGCTATGCCATGGGAGAACTTTGTGCAGTTGTTGAAGCGGGAGTATTGCCCGAGGGAAGAGGTACAGAAGCTGGAGCATGAGGTGTGGAACCTCAAGATGACTGGATCGGAAATCGAGAAGTATACCGTGAGGAGAAATGAGTTGGCAGTGCTATGTCCCGATTTGCACGTGCCAGAGTATCGTAAGATTGAACATTATGTCTCAGGGTTAGTGCCGGAAATTGCAGGGTTAGTGGCTGCTGGGAATCATCCTACTTATGCGGAGGTAGTTCGATCTGCACATAGGATGACTAATTTAAAGGTGAATGAGGGGATTTTGCCGGCGAAAGGTTCGACTGCTAAGACTCCAGAGAACAATAAGCGCAAGTGGGAAAACGACGGGAAAGGGTCTGGGTCTGCACAGCAGGGTAAAAAGTTTGATAATGGGGGTTCATCGTCTTCGGGTAATAAGCAGGGTGGTTATGCGGGAAAACTGCCCAAATGTAACAAATGTGGACGCCATCACCAAGGGAACTGCGACAGTAACCGTTGTCACCGCTGCCAGCGAACAGGCCACTATGCTAAAGATTGTCGGGTTACACTACCATCGACTCAGGCTCCGACTAACAGTTCAGCTCCGACTACTCAGGGAACTACAGGGAAACAGGGATGCTACAACTGTGGTGACACTGGGCATTACAAGAAGGATTGCCCAAAACTGAAACAGGGTGGAAGCAACGGGAATGGTAACAACGGGGGCGGCGGCAGAAATGCACGTGCCTTCGTCATTGGAGCTGCTGAGGCTAGGCAGGACCCTGATACAGTCACCGGTACGTTTCTTCTCAATAATCATTCTGTTAGCGTGTTATTTGATTCTGGTGCCGACAAGAGTTTTGTATCCATGGGTGTTAGTCGACTGCTAGATGTAGTATCCGTACCATTAGAGACCAAGTATATTATTGAGTTGGCCGACGGTAAAACGATTGAAGCTACTAGTGTTCTTCGGGAGTGTCAATTAGAATTGTCGGGTATAACGTTTCCCATCGATCTTATGCCGGTACCTTTGGGTAGTTTTGACGTCGTGGTAGGAATGGATTGGTTATCTTTGTATCGCGCGGAGATCGTCTGTTACGATAAGGTTATTCGGATTCCTCTCCCTGATGGAGAATTTCTTTCTGTATACGGTATCAAGGGTGGTGTTTCGCTAAACATCATCTCTAGCATGAAAGCCCTTAAGTGTCTTCGAAAGGGTTATCCAGCCGTTTTGGCGCTCTTATCTGTTTCCACTAGTGATGAGAAGAAGATTGACGACATTCCGGTGGTACGCGAGTTTTCTGATGTTTTTCCCGATGATTTATCTGGTCTTCCTCCTCATCGTCAAGTCGAGTTCGGTATTGATCTTATACCAGGGGCTGCTCCTATTGCTCGGGCCCCCTATCGTCTTGCACCTCCCAAGATGCAGGAGTTGTCTAGTCAGTTACAGGAGCTCTTAGACAAGGGTTTCATCCGACCAAGTTCTTCCCCTTGGGGAGCCCCAATTTTATTTGTCAAGAAGAAGGATGGGAGTTTCCGATTGTGTGTAGACTACAGAGAGCTGAACAAGTTGACCGTCAAGAACCGTTATCCTCTTCCACGTATCGATGATCTATTCGACCAGCTTCAGGGTTCTAGTTATTATTCCAAGATCGACTTGAGGTCCGGTTATCACCAGCTGCGCGTCAGGGAGGCTGACGTTGCAAAGACTGCTTTTCGAACACGTTATGGCCATTTCGAATTCCTGGTCATGCCTTTCGGTCTCACGAACGCACCGGCGGTTTTCATGGACTTGATGAATCGCGTCTGTAAACCATATCTGGATAAGTTCGTCATTGTATTTATTGATGACATTCTGATCTACTCCAAGAACGAGACCGAACACGGGGAACATCTGCGATTGGTTTTGGAACTTTTACAACGGGAGCAACTTTACGCCAAGTTCTCAAAGTGTGACTTTTGGTTACGCGAAGTTCAATTCCTAGGACATGTGGTTAATGAACTAGGAATTCATGTCGATCCCGCTAAAATCGAAGCGATCAAGGACTGGGGAGCACCTAAGACGCCAACTGAGGTGCGGCAATTCCTAGGCCTTGCGGGCTATTATCGTCGTTTCATTCAGGGGTTCTCGAAGATTGCTCAACCCCTCACCACACTCACTCAGAAGGATAGGAAGTTCGACTGGGGTGAATCACAAGAGTCAGCGTTTGAAGAACTAAAGTCTAAACTGTGTTCTGCTCCTATTCTGTCTTTACCTGAGGGTCCTGATGATTTTGTCGTTTACTGTGATGCTTCCATTCATGGACTCGGTTGCGTGTTGATGCAACGCGAGAAAGTGATTGCGTATGCTTCTCGTCAACTCAAAGTGCACGAGAATAACTACACAACTCATGACTTGGAGTTGGGTGCCGTGGTATTCGCGTTGAAAATTTGGAGACATTACTTGTACGGTACCAAATGCACCATCTACACCGATCACAAGAGTCTCCAACACATTTTCGACCAACAACACTTGAACATACGGCAGCGTCGCTGGATTGAACTTTTGAACGATTATGATTGTGCTATTAAGTACCATCCTGGCAAGGCGAATGTTGTAGCAGACGCCTTGAGCAGGAAGGAATCTTCTAAACCTCGTCGCGTTCGGGCATTGCAGCTCACTATCCATTCGTCGTTACCTGATCAACTCCGTTCTGCCCAATTGGAAGCTTTGAAGGAGGAAAACCTTAAAGCTGAAACCATGCACGGTGCCGACAAGCACCTAGAGCGAAGGCCTGATGGCCTGCACTATTTCGCAGAACGCATATGGGTTCCTTTATTCGGGGGACTACGGGAGCTTGTTCTTGATGAGGCTCATAAGTCCCGGTACTCTATTCATCCTGGTTCGGATAAGATGTACCAAGATCTGAAGGTGCTTTACTGGTGGCCAAACATGAGGTCGGACATAGCCTCATACGTGAGTAAATGCTTGACTTGTGCTAAGGTCAAGGTGGAATACCAGAAACCGTCGGGTCTCCTGCAACAACCTGAAATTCCGGAATGGAAATGGGAACGGATTACTATGGATTTTGTCACACAACTTCCTAAGTCACCAAGCGGGAACGACAAGATATGGGTGATTGTCGATCGGTTAACGAAATCAGCCCATTTTCTTGCTATTAAGGAGACCGACACTATGGATCGTTTGGCTCGTCTTTACTTGAAAGAAGTTGTTTCTAAGCACGGGGTACCTGTTTCTATTATCTCGGATCGTGACTCCCATTTTACTTCTCATTTCTGGAAGTCTTTGCACAAGGCTTTGGGTACCCAACTAGACATGAGTACGGCTTACCATCCACAGACTGACGGACAGAGTGAGCGTACGATTCAAACTTTAGAAGACATGTTGCGGGCGTGTGTGATCGATTTTGGCAAGGGTTGGGAAGCTCATCTGCCGTTGGTAGAATTCTCGTACAACAACAGTTATCACACGAGCATCAAGGCTGCTCCGTTCGAGGCACTGTACGGACGGAAATGCCGCTCTCCTCTTTGTTGGGCTGAAGTGGGTGAGAGTCAACTCACTGGGCCTGAACTAGTGTACGAAACTTCGGAAAAGATCGTACAGATTCGTAATCGGTTGGCGGCGGCACGGGACCGGCAAAAGAGTTATGCTGATCAGCGTCGCAAACCACTGGAGTTCCAAGTCAATGACAAGGTACTTCTAAAAGTCTCACCGTGGAAGGGCGTCATACGCTTTGGAAAGCGTGGCAAACTCAATCCGCGATATGTCGGCCCATTTACGATCCTGGAACGGATTGGGCCGGTGGCATATCGACTTGATCTACCGACGGAGCTCGGTAACGTACATAACGTCTTTCACGTGTCAAACTTGAAGAAGTGTCTGGCTGACGAGTCTCTCATCGTTCCACTAGAAGAGATCAAGGTTGATGATCGTCTTCGGATTGTGGAAGAACCTGTGGAGATCCTTGATTACAAGATTCGTAGCCTACGTCACAGCAAGATTCGTATCGTTAAGGTTCGGTGGAACTCGAATCGGGGACCGGAATATACGTGGGAACGGGAGGATCAGATGAAGTCTAAGTATCCTCATCTCTTTCCTAAGGAAGCGTTCGAGTCAAGACACGTCTCTTCGGCAGCTGAATGAATCTCGGGTCGAGATTCCTTTTAACGTGGGGATGATGTGACAACTCGGGTAAATTCCTCTCTTTTGGTTTCTATCTTTTGCTTGTTTCCTTCGATTATTTCTTTTGTTCTTTCTGTACTTGTACAAATTTTCGGGACGAAAATTCTTTTAACGAGGGGATGATGTGACACCTGGCAAATTCGGGTTAACAACGTTGTCTAGATGAAAGTCTACCTTAGCGAGTCACGTGTATATTGTACTTAACTGGGTTAGTTAAGTCGGGTTATGGTTCGGGAACTATTGGTTAGTCTAGAAGATCATTGGATGTTGGTCTAGAGGTTCGGTAGATGTCAGTCCTTAACCAAGTGTACAAACGGTGACGATTTGTAGGATCGTCAGGGCATACGGAACGTACGAGTCTCGAGTCCCGGGAATTGGTGAACGAGTGTGAATATGTGTATTTACTTGTGTTATGTGTTTACAATCATTATGTGACTTGTCGGTACATTAATATGTGTTAACATATGTTAAAACGGGGTTTAACGCGCAAAACACACAAAGGGAACCCCTACAGGCGATTAGGAAGCCTAATCGCCCATAGGGGAGGCGAGTAGGGCACAGTAGACGCGAGTAGGAGGCTACTCGTGTGTTCTTAGGGGCGATTAGGCCCAATCTCATGCGATTAGCAGCCCTAATCGCATGTAGCTGCTGCACACTCGCCTATAACGTGCTGGACGACTAGAAACGCCTATAAATACAACACTTAACCTCCTAAACTTAATTAGACAAACCCTAGTCGTCCCATAACCGCCCCAAACACTGAAACAACCTCTGGAAGGCGATTTTGATCAAAAACACAAGATTTCAAGGTCTAATCATCATCCTTTTACAATTCCAAGGTTTGATTCTCATCACTAACACTTTGTAAACGTTTTTAATCAATCCCTAAAGGTCCAGACCTGTTCATAAACGAAAAAGCTTTCTGAAAATCGTCAATAAGAGTTATTAATCGGATTATAATTAATAAACATGTGTTATGGGTATGTATGATTAGAAAGATAGGATTTTTATGAATCTTGATGATGTGTTGATGTGTTATCATGCTAGGTCAGAAGTAATATTGTTATTATAATGATAGGAATCCCAGTAATTGGATGATAGGGTTATGATTACATGCGTTATTTGAATGTTGCATGCTATGTGTATGTGTTTGGATTGCTTTGGTTGCATGCAGGACTGATTTTACGAGGACGAACGAAGGGTTTTGGGTTGAACATGTTTAGGATAGTGTTTGGGATGATATTGGGTAGTTACACACGCTCTGGATCTGATTTGGAGCGTTAAACGCGCGAAAAACCGGAACAGCAAGGTTACAGGCGATTAGCCTTGCTAATCGCGTGTAGTAGGGGCGAGTAGCCCCCACTCGCGTGTAATCATGGGCGAGTAGGCCCACTCGCCTGGCTACAGGGGCGAGTAGCCCAATCGTGTGGTCCTAAGGGCGAGTAGCCCTAATCGCCTGCCTTAAGGGGCGATTAGCCCTAATCACGTGACATTTCATGCGATTAGCCTCCCTAATCGCGTGTACTGCTGCTGTAAGTGTATATTAGCATACCGAGACCTGGTTTGACATGTAGTAACATGCTAGGAACCCCGTAATATATCTAGTAACTTGGTAACATATATTTGGATGTATTTCGGTGATACGTGAACTATGTGCTATAACTTGTTGTGCGTTAACGTATGTTAAGTATACTTACGTTATTGTATGTTTTGGAGCGTAAACATAACACGGGGAGTCTCGGGTCACCAATGGGATGTCGAGTCTTGTACTTTGGGTCGGTTAAACAGTCACGGTGTTTTCAAACAAACTTGGTTATGGTCTGGACATCTAGGGACTAATTAACCTGCGGGTTATTAGTCTAAGTACTTGTAACTGTCGTATGTTAGGTCGCCACTGTACGGGACTAACATAGCAGCTGAGTTTACTCGGGATTAGGAGTAAAGCAATTTAAGGTGAGTTTACGGCCCCTCTTTTAAACTGGTTTTATACTTTCGGGGGAGAAAACATGTGTTAAAACAACTGTTTGGTAACTACTGTCATACTATGGGTTTATACTGTGTACTACACGATCTTTGGAAGTCCCGGGGGGAACCATGAATGTGCGGGTTTGCACAACGGGGAAATGTGAATAGCGCTATTGGGAGTGACCAACCCCGCTCGTCGGCTTGGAGGGCCGGGCGAGTGCATATTGTCTCAAACAGGAACAACAGGAACATTTGGAACTATTCGGGCACAACAACTGGTATTCGAGTTAGTAATGGTTTTCCAATCGTGGTAGTAACAAAACGTACGCCTAGCTAGCGTATACTGGTTTTCTATTTGTTATAGTATGGACAGGTGAACTTGGTACTTGAACTGCAAACCTGTAAACTCACCAGCATTTTTGTGCTGACGTAAACTTTTACATGTTTTCTCAGGTCGCTAAGGTAGCACGACTGGACTAGGGCGCACGCGTCTGCACGGCGTCTAGATAGAGTTGCACGATTTCATAAACATTGAACTTTGGTTATTTATGTTGAACTTTATTTTGAATAAGCTTCCGCTGTAAACGGGATTTTAAAACTATGTTTTGGTATTGCATTAATTACATTTAGACTTGTTTATTGTGATCGTTGGTTTGGATCCTGGTTTGTCATGCGCCTCGCGGTAAAACTCCGCATGTGGATTTTGAGGGTGTGACAGGATCTTTCAAATATAGCCCAACTCTAGATAGCGACTGTCCTTGACTCTTGTTTATTGTCATAGCGAAAGACACAGCAAGGGGAAACTGTCTTCTTTTAAATTTGAAAGGAATCTTCTTATCAGACGGTGTCAGGCTAATTCTGAGACAAGCTAATTCTGGGAATAAATGTCTGCATTCCAATGTTACTTCCTGAAATTATCTTGGCTTCTATAACACATTTTCCCATTTGAACAACTTGTAGTCTTGTTCCATTACACAAACCACTTTTTTTATCGATGTTTCTAAGTAACATGACTGGAACGCCAACTTTCAAAACCAATCTATGGTTTGGAATTCCCGAAAACTTAAGGCCATTAAGAACATCAGGTGAATATAAACTTTCATCGATTTGTTCATTAATATTTTCTGATTGACAAACAGTATCTAAACTTAGATATTCCATTTCCTCGCTAGGTCAAATGACAACCCATCTAACATTACATGACAGGTTATAACGTACATACAGTTTGACTTTATAAAAGTCAAACTTTGTTTTTTGTTTCGACCCGTTTGAAACTAAAATTTTCATGAATGCCTTTGTTTGCCATACGAACTCATTCTCAATTTTTTTATCACATCAAAATTAATATCATTGACAAACCAAACTTTGATCAATTTTCTTTTTAAATCATTTGTTAATAATTAAGAAACTACTATATCATGTTCACTTCATCTTATACATGCTTGATTGGTTGGTTCCGAGTGTTAGAATTTACAACTTACAGCATACCATCCAGCCGATACTGCGACTCAAAACAGAAGGTGGCACAGGAGCCACGCTCTTTTTATAAACAGTTGGCCAAATGGGTTCATAAAATGTCTAAAAGTATAAAAGAATTTATGTCTGAATCATTTTTAATCATATTTTGAACACTAATTTATCTATATAGTATAAATATTTGGATAAGAAATGGATTGGCTTTTCAGCCAACTTGCACAATGCTTCTCGTTGATGCTTTAAACTGTGATTCTTTTTTCTTTTTTTTAATGGACAACCAATTTTATTGCATATGCCTGACTAACAAACTGTTAGACAGAAACCCCAAATACAACATCCACCAATTACATCAGTTAAACAAAAGAAGCAAGATTAAAAGAGCACCAATTATCCTCCCAAGACAACCTCCTTAATTCTACCAATATTCAGTTGCTTATTGTTGAACATTAAATCATTTCGCCCTCTCTCCAAACCACCCAAACAACCGTCTGAACAAACAAAGCTTTCCGCCATTTCTTTGACCCGTTTAGACACTTGTGTATGGTGGCGAGGTCCTTGAGCTCCAGAATAAACAAATAGCGCAGCCTGCACCAATGTGAAATGAACTCCCATATCTGGTTCACAATCCGACATGAGGCAAATATATGCATACCGAACTCCTCCGCCTCGTTACAAAACCTGCATTGAGCATTCGGAATAAGAATGTTTCTTAATAGTAGTATACACATGCATTCTAATCTATAGTCTATACTTATAACTCTAAGTTAGAATTCGTAAAAAAGAAACTATTACAATGTACATATTTGCCACCATTCGGTAATTCATCCTGCATTATTTAGCTTTGCATTTAGCCTTGCAGCCACAAGAACACTACATAATGAAGACAGATTGCGTGAGTTAAAGCGGATTGTTTGTTGCTCAGGATTATGGCGTTGGGCAACTTCTTTTCACATCAAACACATTGGTTTTTAGCAAATTGAGTTCGAAGAAAGATAAGGTAATTGTTCTAGAACAAATGAAGGTGATCTTGCCTATACGATCAACATGCTCTCTATTAACATTAACAATTCAACAAAGCGTAGCTCTATAAACAGGCTACATATCATCATGATAACATGCAGTAACTTAATTAATGCATATTAAGGTAATGAAACTATGAATTAAATGTAATTCTTGTAAGACATAAATAATATTCGTAGGAACCTTTGTTAGTTATAAGCTTGAATATGCATAGAAGAGTCGAAAACATTCAAACTTATAAAAGTACTTGCAGCAAAAAAAACTTCTATTTTCGCAGTTATGCATATTCTTCTAAGCACAATGCAACTTCTTTAGGGCTTGAGGGGGCCCCGTCCCCCACCGATTTTTTGGCGTAGTGGTGAAATTTTGCAATTTTCGTAGGTAAATTGAGTCCGGCCCTCACCGATTTGATCTTCTGGCCACTACCGATCGAAAAAAACTGAGTCCGACCCCCCACCGATTCGAGAACCAAGCTTCACCACTACAATCAATCATCATAAATCAAACAACTAACATCAATAGAAAAGACAGAAACAATAGTTAGAGGTTGTGCTCATCATTCCATATATACAGATAATGAGAAGAAAATAAGAAATCAGTCTTCTATAATGAGAATGAAAAGATGCATAACCAAACCTTCACTGCAACGGTTAATTTTGTAGTCTGCAATAAAGTTATCCGTATGATGATTAGCAACCAAAACTACCATAATCTTCCAGATAGGTTTCATTTTAACTTATCAGAAATTAATACACTCAAGCTAGTAATAATTTAGGTTGTAACATCATATAACATGATATTAATTAGAAGCTTTGGTTTTCAAACATATAAGAAGTTCAAATTCTATAAATCTAAAAACGAATAAAAATATAGTTTCTCAATAACTTTGTTAAGCATTAGGGAATATACATATAATGTTAAAACTTACGATAATTACAATATGGATACAAAATGAATGACCAATGAAGAAATAAATTAAAGTAACAGACCAAATATCCTTGCTTACAAATCGAAAACATTAAGACTCAATTTTTACCAGTTCTTAAAAATTATATGAGAAAAAAATTAAAAAATAGCAAGTAGCAAATTTTCACTAAAAGCTTAAGAACCCATAATATAAAAGACATCAAAAAAGAATGTGCTTGGTTAAAAAAAAACTCACCCGCGACAATGTTTAACTCGATTCAGCGGAGCCAAGCATCATGGATTCATGATACATGAGAACTTTCTTTCGTTGCTTGCCCAATCTCCACCACCACCACCTTGCAGAAAACTGCTACCAATCTCCTACAATTGAACATTTGAACCCTAAATTTGACTCATTCGACCAAAGTAGAAATCACTTTATTGCAGAGACGGGACCTGTACTGCCAATGGAGAATAAATGAGTTTGGGCTTAAATTACTTGTTCATTTTAATTTTTTCACAATATGATGATTAACCTATAAGCGAAGTGATGCTTATTGGTGAGTTCTTTCATATCTTCCCCTTGATTTAGGAACAAAGAGTTAAGATATACATGTGCTATTATTGAATTCCAATAATGATCATTTTGCTACATGTACATGTTTAATTTGCTATGTTATTTATTATTATGTTCTAACTTCATTTCTTTAAGGCTATAATATGCAACAAAGGCTAAGCCACCCTCACTGAATGCTCAATAAAAAAAATGTGGTATCAGTTCCACCTTTTGAAGCCTTTATAAAAGTAGCTCTTTTTGCATGACCTCTAGCTTGAGTCATTGTCAAAGAAGCTCTTTTTGCAGTAACAACGGAAAAAGTGCAAGAAATTACAAAAACTTACTCCGTTTATCAGATTGAAACAACTGTCTTAACTTTTAACTCATTTGTACCACAGAAACCCAGATCAATAAGTGATAGTTATTCAGTTTAATATAAATCTGACTGTACTAATTGCGCGCTTAGGAATCTTATATGTATGAATGCATCCTTTTTTTCTAGTATCCCATATTTTCAGATTAGTATACATGGAACCTGATGCAAAGAACTCACCAAAAGAATGGAATTCCACTGCAGTGCAATAGGACCGGTGTCCATTAAGTGTCCTAACCACTGCACTTAATGAAAAAGAAACAGGAATTAAGCAAAAAAAACACCTCAGACTCAACTTCTAAAAGGTGAACAGATCTAAATTATACGTTTTAGACCGAATCAACTTACCCTTTGTCTCTTCAAGATCCCAGAGCTGGACCACACCAGATGAAGCTCCAGCAGCCACGATAACTTCAGTTGAATCAAAAGCTACAGATTCAATAGGGCTCGTATGGCCACTTAGGCTCTGCATCATATCACAAAGGGACCCACCATCAGGGAAGTCACTAAGAACATTATAGTTTAGAAGCATTTGTATGTTAGTTATCTTTTTGATTGGCAAGTAACATATTTATCTTAGGACCTGCGAATTCACACAACCTTAACAGCATGATAAGTTTCAACCAATAGTTTCAATGATGCAGAAAATTTCCTTCATGGAGACATTACTTGAAGATGTGAATGTAAAAAGCGAGCAATTCAAGAAACACAACGAAAATACATAAATGGAAACAGTAAATGTGATAGGCGTCGTACTTGTGCAAAGATCATCAAGTGACTGAGTTGAAGTGGACCTAAATGAAGGTCAGGAAAAATCATTGTCTTCTATTACACCAAGCACAGTCTGGGGAAAAAGTAAACTAAAATTAGATTAAAGACAATCAGTCCATTTTGAATCTTTGTCATCGTCAAGTATTAAAGGTGGTGCTACTATATTTACCAATTTGCATGTTTTTCAAGTTTGCTCCTTAATTAAGCAGTAGGCGATAGTAGCAGTAGTCGGGTTAGACACGTTTTAAACAGTCCTATTATTCAAAACTAATATAAAAAGAGGATTAAAAAATAGCCTATCGCCCATCAACGGTGGCATTTCAAATCGAGTGCAAGCTAAACATGCGACGCTAGCATGTGAAACATAAATAAATCTGATAAAATAAATAATGGCCGATACATATAAAAGAGTGAACATATGCCATTATTAAAATCTCTCGATGCTTCGTTTTGCAGGTCATGAAAACTTTTACTCTATATCATCTACTACCACCACTTTCTCCCTTAATCTTTGTGTTAATTTTCAGCCTGTTTACTTAAAAATGCATCGGTTTGGGTTGTGTTTAATCCTAAACTGGTCAAACGGGTGGAAATTCAGCCAAAGTCTAGTTCTGGGAAATTAATAAACAGCCAAATATGACACTTTCTCAATCGAACGGAACATACAGAAATCAAGATGAAAAAAAAAAAAAAAACAAAATACCTATAAAAGAGTGAACATATGAGCATTAAAATTGAGAAACGACTCGAAAAAAATAACATAAAAGATTTTAAACCTCTTAAACAATTAGTTCCGGGACAATAATCAAGATCTCATAAACGATTTTAAATTTCAGCAAGTATATGCAGATACTTGCTGGACAGCCATGCTAATTAGTGCAGTTTTTTTCCAGCAAGTATATGCAGAAAATACATCATTCATATCCTAATTTCGCGTCCCGGAAAGGTGCGGTTTCAGCTTTAATTAGTGCAGTTTTTTTTTCCAGCAAGTATCTGAAGAAAAAACATAATACATATCCTATGTTATTATTTCAGAAACGATTTTAAATTTCATAGACCATCAACAGTTCACATCAAAATTTGACCGACAAAATCAGAAACGATTCAACAGCAAAGATCAAGAAGAAAGGAATCAGATTGAACGATTAACATATTAAACATTCATTAAATCGAAAAATGAAAGGTGCATCAGATTGCAAGTTAAAAGATATCGAGAAGAAACATACCTGTTTGTTAGTTCCTGCGATTGAGATTAAGGATTTAAAAAGGAAAAGGGAAAGATACTGGATCAAATTGGACGCATCAGGTTGACCAAGTAACAGAGGCGGCGGCAACAAATCAGCCTCTAGATCTCTAACCTATTTCCAATGAATGAAACCATATAATCAAAATTAAACAAAACCACATAATCAAGGATTAAGTACATAATATTAGGAAAGCGATGATAGAAGAGGAAAGGGATACATGCGTATGGTTAAGGTCCTGGGATGTGTTTGAGATTGGAGTTGAGAAAATTTTGAAGATGTAAACAAAAAGACTGTAAAAACGCTAATCAACACAAAATCGATCGGAACCAAATCTAATACATATTACGGAGACGGAATGGTATAAAAAACCCATTCGACATTAAATTAAAATCAAAACAAAGCATTAGAAATCAGAAACGCAGAGGTTGTGCCCGGACATTAAAAGAAGGAGCAGAAGGTGGAGAAACTTGAACGCAAAAACCATAGATCTACAAAATAAACAAACGGCGAACATAAATATGAACCGTAAAGCAATAAACAACACACAAAAGCTAATACATATTACGAAATCGTATAAACAGCGAACATTACTTTGAAAGCCGTTGGATTCAGCGTTTCAACATTGATTTTCGGGATATGAAGAATTATTTAGGTTCATCAATTTGAAATCGTTAAACTCCCTATACTTCTTATTGGAGAAAAAGGGATAGAGACAACAAACAGCAGAACAACAATGCAAAAGCGACCGGATTTAGGGCGTTGAATCCTGTTCCATTTGCGCCTTCATTGGAGGAGACAAACAAATCTCGATTAGAAGATGGAATTATGCCAGAAGCAATTGGAACTAAGACGAGCTATCAAAGTTTCCATGATCAATTTTAGCGAGAGCAAAGTTGAAATTTTAGGGTTTCCAATGAGATGAAGAGGAATAGGCGTGAAACATTGAAACTGGTGGAGACACAAAGGAAACTGATGAAGTTATTGAAAAAAAAACGAAGAATGTAGGCGTGTAGGGTGTATATGTATGGCGGGTCAAGATACGGGTAACGGGTTGGATTGGAGCCCCGCGAGCTAACTTGAAGGATGACGTGTACACCCTAGAAAGGGGCCACCTCACCCCTAGCTAGTCTTTTATTAGAAGAAGAAGATTTTTTGTAATTTATAACATCTTCTTGAATGAAACATTCATTGGTAACATTGATAATGAAGAAGGAAAACCATAAAGCAAAGGATGTTTGTGAGGGTAGGGATGGAAGAAGGAGGGTAGTATTATAAAAGTGTTTTGATATTGTAAAGCATGAGGTGGGTAAAATGTCTACATTGCCCCTTTAAGTGTCTTAACTGTCACAACTATCCCCATAATACCCTTAAATTTCATGCTTTAATATGTTGTACATGTTGCATCTTAAGTTGTATGAAAATACAAATTACTAAATGGTACATTACCCCTCCTTTATAGAGTAGTATAGATAGATAGTAGACTTGGTATAATAACCTTACCTACTCTGTGCTTTTTTGTAGATCAAAATCACCACTCATTTTCTCATCTTTTAATGTTAATATAAAATAGAATTCGGTTTTAGAGTTTTTCACCTTTTATTATTTGATTAGTTTAATATAAATTATTTTAATTAGTTTATTATATATTTTTACTTTTATATTGTGATTAAAGGGTGGGGTTCGTGTAGAAAGTAGTGATTTCCTAAGAAGTCTAGGAAGTGTTTACAACCATTAGATTAGATTTTTAATGGTGTAGATTAAATGAATGACATTTATGTAATTAGTGTTTTATAATCATTAGTTAATTAGAACATGTAGGGGTATTCTTGTAAAGTCATTAAAGTTTTAAATGGAAAAAAATAAAAAAAATTGTTGCACAACACCCCTACATTCATGCTCGTTTCCTTTTTAAAAAAAATCACCATCATTTCCATCATTCAAATTCTTACGAAACATAACTGGAAACCCTTTTCATTGTTTATTCAATATGCATTCTTTCAAAGTTTAGCACCAATAAACTAAAAAAACCCTTTACAATAATCAACGCCAATGATGGATCAATTCAACTTTGTAGTGTTTTTGTATGAATATACAATGATCAAATGATGTTATATCATCTATTTTTTGTGTAAGGTTTACATACTAGTGTTTATTTCTTCGCATGGTGTTTTATCAAATGTTTATTTCTTCGTATAGTGTTTTACTGGTGCTTATTTCTTCGCATAGTGTTTTATCACAACTAACAGTGTCTTATCATTTTTTATGGTTGTTAGTTGATTTATTTCTTCGCATCGTGTTTTGTCAGTGATTATTTCTTTGCAAGGTGTTTTACCGGTGTTTATTTCTTCGCATCGTGTTTTATCAAATGCTCATTTCTTCGTATAGTGTTTTACCAGTTTTTATTTCTTCGCATATTGTTTTACCAGTTTTTATTTCTTCATGTAGTGTTTTATCACAACTAACAGTGTCTTATCGTTTTTAAGGGTTGTTAGTTGAAATCATGATGAATTATGATGAAGATGGTGATGATATTCGTT
Source organism: Ambrosia trifida (assembly GCA_028751855.1). Lineage (NCBI taxonomy): Eukaryota > Viridiplantae > Streptophyta > Magnoliopsida > Asterales > Asteraceae > Ambrosia > Ambrosia trifida. The sequence goes on from CM054122.1 coordinate 67,369,027, forward strand.
GAGATTGTATGATGAAGATGATTATCTAGTTATTATTATCTAGTTAAATTCAGTAGCATAAAAATAGGAAATTTAAAAACTGAAATCTATTCCATAATTATCTAGTTATTATTATTAATTGTTTTATTATTAAAAAAATTAATCTAATTTGTTAATTACCAAGATACCCTTTTCTATAGAAATTAGAAGTGACACATGTCATTAATGTGTGGCTTCCTAGACTTCTTAGGAAAACACCACTTTTTACACAATTCCTAACCTGTGATTAAAATATATTACTAAAAGTATATATTTATTCCTCAAGATATGTTAAGGAAGATAATTTGGTAAAAAAAACTTGTATAAGTATATTCATCACCTTGCTAAAAAAAAAAATTTATAGTAAAATTCTAGTTCCGCTATTGACCTGTATTATTCGCTTAAATAAGTAGGGTCGATGATTTTTCTATATGTGGTTGATGAGTTTATATTATATGATGGCGGGTAGGGCCTAAATTTTATCTCGCTGAGGGCCTAATTTTTTTTTAACATTCTCAAAAACGTGCCTAGGAAGAAGGTTGCTTACATCACAAGTTATCTGTTGCAGGTTGTTAGGTTTGGTTGTCTATTTATTTATATTCCGGTGAAGGGTATCGTGAGATGGGAGGTGAAGGGTATGATTTGTGAAAATTGTCGAATTGTTAAGGGGTATTGTTGTCAATTTAATTAGTTATGGAGGTGAAATTATTTCTTTTTTCTTTTTTGGTGTGCTTTGATGGTTATTAATTTTATATTTTAATATTGATTGATTATTTCGCTTTCATTTCCTTGCTGGCAAGTGAAAGAAAATTGAAAAAGATATAAAATATAAGGGAAAATCACTAAAATAGACATTGACCACCTTCAATTACCAAAATGAACATTGTAACCGGCTAAATTCTAGGGGGTTTCATAAAAAACAAAACAATTCACTTTGTTATATGTGTACAATCGCCTAACCTTTAGCCGTTTAGAAAATTTCGCCCAACCAACTAAAAATGTACACATGGCAAAAAAACACTGAAACACCTAGCCGTTTAGTTTAGAGCTGGCTAAAATTTTGACGTTTGGCTTGTTTGGCTCTGTTAAATTGCTTGGCACAGTTCAAGCTAGTTGAATTCTAAGATTAGCCATTTTCTTCAAGCCCCTAATATTTAGCCTGTTTAGTTTTGTAGCTTTTTTCCCCTCTTCTAGCCCCTAATATTTAGCCCGTTATATTATATTTTGTAATCGTTCTAATTTTCAATACCTTTGTCGTTTCACGTTTTAATTTTGATGGAGCCATTTTTTTGTTTTTCAATATCCCCATTTATTTACATGGATTTAAGTTAATATTTTAATAAAAAAAATCAACAGATATTTAACATTTTAGTACACGTCTAGTAAATGGCTAAATATTAGGGGGTTCAAAATGAAAATGGCTAAAAACCAAGGAAACAACTAAGGAAGTAGGACATGGCTAAAGAATAGAGGGTTGAAATTAAAACGGCTAAACTTAAAAGCTTGGTTCAGATGTGTGTCAGATGTGTTTTAGGAAGACGACTACATCTTACCTGGTTCAATTTGTTACGGCTAAATTTTAGCCGTTAATCTTTGGTTGGAAACTGGGCCAAAGATTCTAAACGACTAGAGGTTAGCCAAAGATTCAAAGTGCCGTATGTTTTGTGTTTTGATTATATCAAAGTTGGAAAACATGTTCCATTAAACACATATTTTCTTTTACTATAAGCGTTGATTATTTTCTATGTTGACTTCAATAGTCTACTCCATTCATCTTTCACTCCTTACGTACATAATCTGCTAAACTTTAAGACAGTGAATTAACTTTAATATTCTAATTTCCATGGATGCCATGTATTATTCCATTTCCATATTAACACAAAAACAGTGTATTATGGCTACGATTTTCTTGTTCTGTTCTTTCTCCTTGTTGCATTTCTCTATATCATCAGTATATTTCAAGATTGATCGTTTCTATGCGGATGCAACAAATATACTGTATTCCGGAGACGCTACACCTTCTGTAGGAATGATAGAGTTCACCAAAGACCATTATCTTACTCGTGTAGGCCAAGCCGTATACCAGGATACAGTCCCGATATGGGACAGTAAGTCTGGTAAGCTCACTGATTTCAACACTCATTTCACCTTCATGATAGATACTCAAGGCCAGACCGTATACGGTCATGGGCTCACATTCTTTCTTGCCCCAGTGACTTTCAAAATCCCACCTAACTCAGCTGGTGGCTTTTTAGGCCTGTTTAACACAACTTACATCAATTAACCCCGAAACCAAATGATTGTCATCGAGTTTGATTCTTTTGTGAACTCTGATTGGGATCCCCCATTTGAACATGTGGGTATCAACAAAAACTCTATTAGTTCCGCTACTTTCACTGCATGGAATGCTAGTTTACACAGTGGATACACTGCGGATGTATGGGTTACTTATAACGCCACCACTCAGCTTCTAAACATGCGATGCAGCTACGGTGATGGAAATGGCCCTCGAGCGAATGAGAATACTAGTCTTTCGTACCAAGTTGACCTTAGGGAAGTTCTTCCTGAGCGGGTAATGGTCGGGTTTTCAGCTGCCACCGGTGCTAATGTAGAACGAACTTTCCTGAAATCCTGGGAGTTCAATTCAAGTTTGAATTTGGTAGATCAAGATGAAGATAACTCAAGAGATTGGAAACTGGCAGTGGAGATAGGAGTCCCTCTTGTAGTTCTAGCTCTAGTAGCCATAGCAGCATGTGTTTTATTTAGGAGAAAACAAATAAAACTAGTAGAGGAACCGGTAGAAGAAGTCGCCTTGACATCTATGAATGAAGATCTTGAACGAGGGGCGGGCCCGAAAAGGTTTTCTTACAACGAGCTCGTTTCAGCAACCAATAATTTTTCGGATGACAGAAAACTAGGAAAGGGTGGATTTGGGTGCGTCTACAAGGGCTGCTTAACACGCGAAAACATTGTTGTTGCTGTAAAGAAAATTTCACAGGGTTCTAAACAGGGGAAGAAAGAATACATAACTGAAGTGAAGGTAATTAGCAGTTTAAGACATCGAAACTTGGTGCGTCTTATCGGTTGGTGCCATGATCAAACTAATTTCTTGCTAGTTTATGAGTTTATGCCAAATGGCAGCCTTGATTCTCACCTATTCGGTAAAAAGGCTCCCCTTGAGTGGTCTGTGAGGTATAAGATTGCTACAGGTTTAGCTTCTGCGTTGCTGTATTTGCACGAAGAATGGGAACAATGTGTGGTGCACCGTGATATCAAAGCAAGCAACGTTATGCTTGATTCAGGGTTCAACGTGAAGCTTGGAGACTTTGGTTTGGCTCGACTTATGGACCATGAGTTAGGCCCACAAACAACTGGTTTAGCCGGAACCCTTGGTTACCTGGCACCTGAGTGTGTAACAACAGGAAAGGCAAGCAAGGAGTCAGATGTGTATAGCTTCGGAGTGGTGGCAATAGAGATTGCTTCTGGGCGAAAGGCGATCGATAACGTTGACCCGGATTCTTATCTCGGGTTGGTGAATTGGGTTTGGGGTTTGCTGGGAAAAGGTGAGTTGCTTTTTGGTGTGGATCAAAGGTTGAATGGGGCCTTTGACTCTAAACAAGTTGAGTGTTTGATGATGGTTGGGTTATGGTGTGCACACCCTAACCGGAGTCTAAGGCCATCAATTCGGCAAGCACTTCAGGTGCTCAAGTTTGAGGGTGCACTCCCAAATCTTCGAATGAAGATGCCGATACCAATGTATTGCGCAAACCCGGATGTTCCTCAAGGTTCTGGAGGTGGTTCGATAACCTACACCGACATTGATCTAGTCCGTTGAACCAATGCAATATATCAACTATGGCGAGATAGAAAGACAAGTATAAGTTGTACTGGGTTATATCTCGGGATTTTTCCGGGTGAGACGAATCAAATATTAAGACAAAATATTTCTATACGAATACTATATAATCAAAACTTATGAGCGAAAATTCGGGGGGAGGGGGGGCACCACCCCTTAAGAGCTACGCCCCTGCTGATGGGTGATGCTAGGATGGGGGCTTTCAAAAATTAGGCATGTGAGATTGTGAGCATTTGGATCATTCAAAGAGACATGGCTTGGGCACTTGGGCCATTCATTATATAATTTGTCTATGGACACTTGGGCTTGATTAAGAGAAAAAAAATTACAAATAAAGGGTGAGATGGAGCTAGACATGCTACTGATGGAGTGATGGGTAGTATGGAGATTCATAAATGATTCGTGTTTAAGGATCAAAGCTAACCGGAGCAATTGATATTCGAATTTGTTGTTAATTTTTTTTTTTTTTTTTTTTTTTTTTTTTTTTTTTGCGGTTTTCTAGTAGGCACGTAGTTGTCCTTTGAAATGGGTCGACGGATGGTTGGAAAACCCGCTTATGTATCTATAAACTTCTTTGTCCGGTTAGTTTTTTTCCTAACCGGTTCATTTATATTTTGTTCCTCTTTGCTGGCCAAAAAAATGCCAAAGGGTGGCATGTTGCAAGTCAATTTACGGGTCAAGTGGGTCGATAATTGATTTGTTCCTAGTTTATTAACTTCATTTTATCAAAGTCCATGATCGTTGTACCTATATACGTACATGTTAAGATGTTGACCGGTTTCAATTGCCATATCTGCCTTTTGTTTGTCATTTATATATAGCAGTCTAAGCTCGAAGATCATATACATGACTCGCATGATCGGGTATTCAGGCTAGGTTTGGGTAGGTCAGGTTTCAGATAGAATAGAACCATACAATCATCAAGAACTCAAGAAGCATACCTTGCAGACATCATAGAAAAACACAGGCTTATTAATACCAAAAAAAAAAAAAAAAAAAACTAAATTAGTGAGCCAACTGACAGAAACATTTTAGGTATTTTTTTTAATTTACAAATAATTTCAAAGTGCCGTATATTTCGGGTTTTGATTATATTATTGAAGGTGGAAAATATGTTCCAAAAAACAGCGTTGAAAATAAAAAATGATACGGACAACATCAATTATTTTCTTTGACTATATGCGTTGATTATTTTGTAATGTTGACTTTAATAATCATTAGTCTACTCCATTCATTTTTCAATCCTTACATAATCTGGTAAACTTGTAAGACTATGAGTTAACTTTAATATGTTAATTTCCATTGATGCCATGTATTATTCCATATTAACACAAAATCAGTGTATTATGGCTATGATTTTCTTGTTCTGTTCTTTCTCCTTGTTGCATTTTTCAGAATCAGTAGATTTCAAGATCGATCGTTTCGATGCAGATGCAACAAATATACTGTATTCCGGAGACGCTACACCTTCTGTAGGAATGATAGAGTTCACCAAAGAACATTATGTTACTCGTGTAGGCCAAGCCATATACCACGACACAGTCCCGATATGGGACAGTAAGTCTGGTAAGCTCACTGATTTCAACACTCATTTCACCTTCATGATAGATACTCAAGGCCAGACCGTATACGGTCATGGGCTCACATTCTTTCTTGCCCCAGTGACTTTCGAAATCCCGCCTAACTCAGCTGGTGGCTTTTTAGGCCTGTTTAACACAACTTACATCGATTCACCCCAAAACCAAATGATTGTCATCGAGTTTGATTCTTATGTGAACTCTGATTGGGATCCCCCATTTGAACATGTGGGTATCAACAAAAACTCTATTAGTTCCGCTTCTTTCACTGCATGGAATGCTAGTTTACACAGTGGACACACTGCGGATGTCTGGGTGACTTACAACGCCACCACTCAGCTTCTAAACATGCGATGGAGCTACGGTGATGGAAATGGTCCTCAAGCGAATGAGAATACTAGTCTTTCGTACCAAGTTGACCTTAGGGAAGTTCTTCCTGAGCGGGTAATGGTCGGGTTTTCAGCTGCCACCGGTGTTAATGTAGAACGAACTTTCCTCAAATCCTGGGAGTTTAATTCAAGTTTGAATTTGGTAGATCAAGACGAAAACAATTCAAAGGATTGGAAAATGGCAGTGGGGATAGGAGTCCCTCTTGGAGTCCTAGTTCTAGTAGTCATGGCAGCATGTATTTTATTTTGGAGAAAACAAAGAAAAGCAGCAGAGGAACCGGTAGAAGTAGTCGCCTTGACATCTATGAATGAAGATCTCGAACGAGGGGCAGGCCCGAAAAGGTTTTCTTACAACGAGCTCGTTTCAGCAACCAATAATTTCTCGGATGACAGAAAACTAGGCAAGGGTGGCTTTGGGTGCGTCTACAAGGGCTACTTAACACGCGAAAACATGGTTGTTGCTGTAAAGAAAATTTCACAGGGTTCTAAACAGGGGAAGAAAGAATACATAACGGAAGTGAAGGTTATTAGCAGTTTAAGACATCGAAACTTGGTGCGTCTTATCGGTTGGTGCCATGATCAAACTAATTTCTTGCTTGTTTATGAGTTTATGCCAAATGGCAGCCTTGATTTCCACCTATTCGGTAAAAAGGCTCCCCTTGAGTGGTCTGTGAGGTATAAGATTGCTACAGGTTTAGCTTCGGCGTTGCTGTATTTGCACGAAGAATGGGAACAATGTGTGGTGCACCGTGATATCAAAACAAGCAACGTTATGCTTGATTCAGGGTTCAACGTGAAGCTTGGAGACTTTGGTTTGGCTCGACTTGCGGACCATGAGTTAGGTCCACAGACGACTGGTTTAGCCGGAACCCTTGGTTACTTGGCACCTGAGTGTGTAATAACAGGAAAGGCAAGCAAGGAGTCAGATGTGTATAGCTTTGGAGTGGTGGCAATAGAGATTGCTTCTGGGCGAAAAGTGATGGATAGTGTTGACCCGGATTCTGATCTCGGGTTGGTGCAGTGGGTATGGGATTTGTTGGGGAAAGGTGAATTGCTTTTGGGTGTGGACCAAAGGCTGAATGAGGCCTTCGACCCGAAACAAGTTGAGTGTTTGATGACGGTGGGGTTATGGTGCGCACACCCTGACCGGAGTCTAAGGCCATCAATCCGGCAAGTACTTCAGGTGCTGAAGTTTGAGGGCGCACTCCCAAATCTTCCGATGAAGATGCCGGAGCTAATGTACTACGCAAAACCAGATGCTCTAGAAATTAGCTCCGGTTCTGGAGGTGATTCAATAGCTTACACTAACGTTCGTTGAACCAATGCGATGTGCTGATTAAATCGAGTCAGTAATACAAATATAAGTTGTATAATTACATGATTCAGGTCTTTTCTTAAGCTATGATAATATTAATAGTTGTATGTTCTTTAAATTTTGAATGGATATTTGCTTCACAAGTGTTTGTTTTACCTTTGGCTTTAATCCTTGATTTTCTATAAACCTTCTATATGAATAATTATATATAGCATTAATGTATCTTATACCTAGTTTTTCATTTTTCAAGACTTTTGACAGAGGGCTGCCTAACCAGTTTGAAGGCGCAAAGCAAAGTAAAAATCAGGGAGCCTTTTTGAGAATATTGTGTTTTTTACTTGCCAATTTATCATGCCGCGATATGATGAAAACAGCTAAATGGGATTTTATGTAGGACGTTGTTTTAGCTACTATGACTCATGCGATTATAACGTGTCATATCTGGCGACTCATTTATCTAAACCAAATTAAAAGGGTAAAACAAAAAATTAGATTAAAGAAAAGTAAATGATCAAATGAAGGTGTCTAACCTGATTGGCAACAAATAGTATGATGACTTGAACTTAGATGCAGGCTTTCATTCTTCTCTGCAGCGCTTTCCTACAAAACGATGATATCATACAACCATAAACTCAACCAAATACCCATTATGGTGAAACTATCGAATAAATACCCCTCGTTGTGTATGCAAAATGGTTATGAGAATGATGCGTTGATATATTAAAGCATTATCAGTATGCAATAAATCGTAAGAGCATGGTTATGCACATTAGCATTAGTAACGTCGAACCAAGATTTTATCAAACAGTTATGTGAGAAAGTAACATATTTTTATGAAACAATAAATCAAAACTCTACAACAAATCCCAAATGGAATCTGTATTTCACTCAAACATTTTATCAAACAACTCATGTGCATAATAACCTACTATGTATATATCACAAGATTGCAAACCATAAAGCTGATAAAACCCTGAATCAATATTCATAATAATAATAATGAAACTGCAACCAAATGTTATTGCGTCTATCTACAATCATGATATGAAATTTAGTTAGGGTTCCTTCAACTAGACTTTATAAAGAAATGTCGAATAATAGTATAAAACCAGATAGCATTGCTTTTGTTGGTGTTCATTCTGATCTTTTGCCAATATAGTTTTGAACCTTATTAATGCTGCTAATGGTATGGCATTTGGCTACTACTTGTGGCTCTAAATGTTGTTTCATGATTCTAAATCTGTACCCTCAATAAATTCATTAGCATGTAGAACAGTAGAAATAAACATATTCATTGATCATTAGTGCAGTTTGATAAAATCAAATCATATGCAGTTCCATTTATGTTGTAGTTTGATCGAACATTTTTTAAGGGCTGTTCTATTCCTTGCATGATTGTTAATTGCAGCGGCTAATAGGTGAAAAGTTATTTTCCCTGTTCTCGAGGCTCACCCAAGCAAGCGTCGAGGCCCACTTTCTCAGGCCTTAGGCGCGTTTTTCAGGCCACGTTCCGACAATTCTGGCCAAATCACCAAAATCGTCTGAAGAGGTTTGCACAGGTCTGAAACGATTACACCAACCCTAATCAAGCCTGGAATCAACCTCGCCCAATTGTATTTTAATACTATACGCCTCACCCAAAGACTAGCCCTTTGTTCCTCGAGTACGCCCTGCGCCTTCAACAACTATGGTTTTGTTGCTTGGTCTTAATTTATTCAGGCAAAACCGAGAACTGCACAACCCTAGTCTAAACCTTCCTAAAATAGTTGCATATGTACAGAACAGATAACACAAAAATGTGAGTTCAGCAGATAATATTTCTTGTAGGGAATAATTAAGCATAAAGCCTACAAGTAACTAAAGTACTAAACAGCTACCATACCATTGGTGAGATGATCAGTTTCTACAAATTAAAAGACTCAAAGCAGTTTTAAATAATAATCCAAAGAAAATGTTCAGACATGTATTAATTTTAATAAAACTAAAATGTAATCAAACACGTATGACATAAGATTTCACTCACAATAGGGGATCAGCTAAAGAATTTAAATAGATTTTATAAAAACTTAGAGGGTGTTTGGGATTGCGTTTTGAATTTGATTTTAAATTATTGCGTTTTGAAAACACAGATAATCAGTTTTTAGTGTTTGGATTGTGTTTTAAAAACGCAGATAATCAGTTTTTTAGGCTATCAAAACGCAATAATCTATAAGCAGCTCCACCCCTACTTTCCAAAACGCATAATCTGTTTTGAATTATCAATCTCAAACACCCCGTTAATCAGGGAAGGACAATAATCATAAGTTGTTACCGGTTAGGTATTTTTTTAGAGATAACCGGTTAAGCGGGGAAAAATCAAAAATAAAAAAATAAAAACCGGCTAATTAACTAAAAATAACTGGTTATTAACTGAACCGGTTACAGTAATAATCGGTTAAAACAAAAACGAGAAAGTAACGGTTTGTTAGTTTAATCAAACAGGTCAAGAAAAATAACGGGTTTGTGCACCTCTACCTTGAAGCATGGTTGTTAAAATCTCGTCTAGCCTCCGATAAATCGCTAATCGGAGGTTCAATGAGTAATCACCGATTAATCGCTAGTCGATGACCGTATATCAGTTCAGGCCAAAATCTATATATTTTGGCGAGATTCCAACCAAAACCTGTAAATTTTGACGATTAATCCTATATAAGATATGAGTCGAGAAAGGGGTTAAAACATGCTTACTTTAAAAAACATATAAAACGTGTTATATATACAAAACTGAGAATTATAGATAAAATCCTTATCCAATTAATCCCTACTAATCCCGATTAATTGCTGTTCGGTACCTCACCAACCGACTAGCGCCTACCAGTTCTTACAACATTGTGTTGAAGGGAAGATAGCGCGCGAACAAACAAGACGAAGACACAAAAGCGAGTTAAATTAAACATATCAGCCCATTGGGCCGATAAGAAGTGATCCAGTTAAAAAAATACACATGTTAGTCAAAGACTTAAAGCCTAAAGGTGAGTTGCAGAACCCGAGTTGTCCTAGATCGATGATGTGATATTTTGATAACCTATAAAGTTTAAAAGAAAATGATCACGGAAGATTCAAAAGTTGGAAAATCATCAAAATAGTCTTCTGATCAAGGTAGTGTTTGGCATGATAGAATGAAAGGAGGAATGAAATGGACCATTACGAGGTAATGAAAAATAGTGTGTTTGGTTAGTTAAAGGAATGGAATCACCCATTCCACAAGGCATTCCATTCCCTCAAAACCATTCCATCCACCCCCCATGTTTTTTTTTCATTCCATCCCACATTTCCCCTTCATTAATAATACCATAACCAACCAACCACCATCGTTACCACCCACCACCGCTGCCACCACCGCCGCTACCACCCAACACCGCCGTCACCACCCACCATTGTCTTCGCCACCAATCACTGTCACCCACCATCATCACCCACCCACCACTGCCGCCATCCAACACCACCCAGTGTCACCGCCACCGCCCACCACTGTTACCCACCCACCGCCGCCTCCACCACCACCTGCCACCGTCACTCACCACAATTTCCTCTACCAACCACTACCGCCGCCACTACTCACCATCGTCACCCACACACCATTACCGCCACCCACCTCCACCCACCACCGCCACCACCACCGTCGTCGTCGCTACCCACAAACCTACTACCGCCACACACCACTACCTACCATCAACACACCAACCACCACCCACCGCCACTACTCACCATCGTCGCCCACCCACCATCACGGCCATCCACCTCCACCTTCCACTGTCGCCACCATCGCCTCCGATACCCACCACTGTCGCTACCCGCCACATATCACCACCCACCATCACCGCTACTAAGCACCACCTACCACCGCCAGTCACCACTGATTTTATTCTTTGTCTTTTCCTGCCTATCCATCAACACATAATAATGTTTTGTTTCCTTCCTGCATCGCAACCAAACAAGAGATGGAATGGTAATGATCCATTCCATTACCTTGTCCATTCCATTACATCGTCCATTCCATTCCCTCATCCATTCCATTACCCCATACCTAACATACCCCAAGTGTTTTACGAAAATAGCCCCTTGACCCGTCTTTGGAGAGACGGGTCACACATTTCAAGACGTCTCAGACGTCTTCAGATCTAACCAATCACTTACCGTCACGTCATCACCCACTATCTCTCCTTCTCTCCTCAGTCTCTCTCTCTATCTCCTCATTAATAACCCCTGAATCTCTCTCTCTCTCCTCCTCCTCTCCTCACCCCCAAGACGTCACAAACTACTGTTTCCGGTCACAGGAGATGTCACCGAAGAAATTGACGCGCCACTCAATTCTCCAGTCACATTTCCGCCAAACAAAACGACACGACCACATCGTTACCACTGCTACCACCATCTTTGTTCTTGTTGTCGCACATCACCCCACTATTTAGCTAGATTCAATGCCACTGGCTCAGATTACGATAGTCGTTACCGGTTCTGACCTAAAATACTTCCTCCTCCTCATCCCTTCCTAGTAAACGCCGGCCACTACTCATTTCTTTCCAGCAACCATCGCCTCTTTCTGACACCACCAGCAACCAACTATTCCAGATCTCGTTTCTTTTCACGTAACCGTCAGCAGCCCGCCGTCACATGTACTTTTTCCAATTTTCGTTGACCTTCAATTTGCTCCAGTTGAAATTTCATTACAAGAATTCTAATTTTCTTTGTTTATAATATGCAGAGGGTTGGTGAGAGAGGATGAGAGGGGAAGATAGAAAGAGTCATGGTAATAAATGAGGAGAGAGTGTGGGTGATGATGTGGCGGTAAGTGATTGGCTAGATCTGGAGACGTCTCGGGAGACGTCTAAGACGTCTTGAAATGTGTGACACGTCTCCTAAAGACGGGTCATTAGGCTATTTTCGTAAAACATTTGGTCAATGGGCTATTTTGGTGATTTTCCCTTCAAAATTTGGATGTTGAGCCCTATTCACGATTTGACTTTTAATAATTTGTGTTATGGCCCCCACCCTATGATGGAGTGGCATTGGAAATGATGGGTAGATCTTAGCCTCCTTAAGGTGACAAGTTCGATCATTAATCCCTCCGGGTTTAATGATTTTTCACTGTCATGCATTCGGAGGGGTGTGGGTCAGGTTTTCCCCGAAACTAGTGACTTGGTGGGTTTTGGCTACCCATTGCTACATGTGGGTAGGCACCTAAGACGTGTCTTCACTCAGTGGCGTATGGGTGCTTTTGTAACCAATTAGTGGGTACCCCGAGTAGTCAGGACATCGTTTGTTGACCGTTAAAAATAATAATAATAATTTTTGTTTTGATAATTCCTTCAAAATATAAAAACAAAAAAAAGTTTATTAAGATAATGAAAATATGTTTAGCTAATTTGAAATTATATATATATATATATATAGGCTATGTATCCATTGGAAACCATGTTGAGTTGGAGAAACCCTTGAAACTCATCCTAGGGTCACCATCTCTCCACATATACCATCTTACTTTTGGCATGAAGGGTAAGATGGTAACTTCAACCCACCCCACCCCACCCCAATCCCCAATAAAGAGAAACAAGATCTCACACACACTCCTCTCTCACTATCTCAAACAAACACTACTTTCTCTCTCTCTATCACACACTCATCTTTCTCTCTCTCTCGAGAGAGAGATTCAGATCTGAATATGGTGGGGGGTTTCAATAACTCTTCTCTCACTATCTCAAACATAATAATCTAAACTCAAACCAAGGTAGGTTTTTTGTTTGTGGGTTGGTTTTTTGTTGTGTTGGGTTTTTCGGCTCAAGAAGAAAGACGACGAGAGGGCGACGGTGGTGGTTTCAAACAGACGACGACAGGCGGCGGTGGTGGTTCGATGACGACAGAAGACGACGGTGAATGGTGGTGGGTTTTTGGGATCTGAAACAGATCTGAATGGGGTGGAGGTGGGATCTGAACGTGGTGTGGTTTTCGAAGGTTGGGGTTTTGAATGGTGGTGGTTTTCGTGGTTGTGGAGATAGGTGGGTGGAGGTGATGGGCGGTGGTTGACGGTTGTCTTGGTGGTGATGGTGACGGTGGGAATCAAGTATACAACCATAAACCTCATGGCAAGTTATTTCTATCCATTTGTTTGTATTATAAAATTATATAATAGTTTTCTTTTATTTTTTCTATTTTGTTTTTTTGATTGTTTTTTAATGTTTATTTTTTAGTGGCTTTTTAAGAATCTTGTGTTAAAAAAAAAAAGATGGATTTAGATCTTTGATCTTTGACTTTTGAGTTATTTTTGTAGGTGGGTTTGTCATTGAAGATGGGATGGAGAAGGATTAGACATAGTTTTTGGATTTTTTTTTTTTTATTATCATCATCATCATGCCTCCATTTTGGTATAATGACTTGTACCAATTGTATTAGAGATTGTACATTTTTATTTGACATATTTTTTGTAACAAGAACCCACATGTAATCAGGTCCCACCATTTTATTATTATTATTATTATTATTATTATTATTATTATTATTATTATTATTATTATTATTATTATTATGGATTTAGTTTTCAGATCTTAGATTTTTTGTGTTTGAATGAAAAAGATGTTTGAAAATATGTGTTGTTGAATATATGTCAAAGTTTGAAATTTTTTGGGTATGAATTCAAAACAGGTTACATAAGCACCATAAACTACGATACGTATGTAAATATATAAAATTGCTCTTTTTACAGTGTAACATGTCTCGGTTACATAAGCACCATAAACTACGATACGTATGTAAATATTTGAAACATACGAGTTACATATGTAACATTTCACTAGTTATATATCTAACATTTGTTTTTTCATTATACTAATATATGTAACATTTTTTTCTGCAGTTACATTCGTCGATTTTTGCACCTTTTATATGTAACATATTTTCTGCAGTTACATATTACATGTTATGGTATGATTTGATAAATTTAATAAAACATACAACTTGTGGTATGAGTTAATAAAATTAATTATCTTTTTAATAATTATGTGTGTGAAAAAGAGAAAGTAGGAAAGAGAAATGTGGGTAAGTGTGAAAAGAATGGAAAGTATGTGAGAGAAAGAAAAAAGGACAACTTTTTACAATGATGGAGACTTTTATGGTATTGTAATTTTACCCTTTTGCATCAAAAAAATAAAAAAGAGATATAGTTTATTAATATAATATAGCTGATCTAATCTCAGCCATTGATGAGTGTTGATCAATGGCCACAATTGGGTTTCTTGAGTTTCTCCAACTCAAGGGGGTTTCTAAATTATCCTTATCCTATATATATATATATATATATATATATATATATATATATATATATATTTAAATAGTGTTAATTTACAACATATTTGTGTATATTGGGGTTATACCTTATGCTTGATGGGTGTTTTATATATGAGAAGTTGTATTCTTATTTTTGGTTGGTTGTAACACCTTTTTTTTTTTTACTTTAAGTAGTATTCCCCCTGCATTGCGGCGGGAGAAAGAGGCGAAAAATCGTATTAAGTGGCACTAATGTTACACCACTACTACAGCGACCACCAATACTGAAGAATCTCATAAAATAAAAGGAGTAAAAAATGAAAAAACAAACCGACGAAGCTTGTACGTAAAAAGGTTGAACCATGCACGTGAATGTAAAACATAAAAAACAATAACTAAATCAATCTAGAACAACCCCCCCCCCCCCCCCCCCCCCCCGCGCATTGCGACATGACCATTAAACATGAAAAAACAAGTGTAAAAATGTTGAACAACATATGCATGTTGGGGCCTGTTACCTGGGAAAATTGTGGAACGAAACGGAAAAACGAAAAATTTGCAAAATATTAAAAGTATAGAAAACCAAAGTTGAATGTGTAAAAATGTTGGTGTTTAATTGAAAAGTAAAAGTATTTAAGTTAAAAGTTATAATACTACGGATTAAAAATAAAACAAAAGTAAGTGCAACCTACTAAAGCTAAAGTTACAACCATAATGCCCAACAAAGTTGTGAATTAGTATTATATAAATTTATTTAATTTTAACCCCAATATTTTTAATTTTTTACAATTTAACCCAAACATTTTTTCCACTTTCAACTTTGATCTCCTATACTCTTAATAGTTTACATTTTTTTTTGCGAGTTAGCACACCGCAATGTGAGTGTGTGGCTCAATGTTTTACGATCATTTTTCCCGTTAAACGGCCCGTCACAATGCATGGGTCTTAAATTGACTTAGCTATTGTTTTCAATGTTTAACGTTTTATAGTTAAACATTTTTACCTCTACTTTTCATCCGGTATTACTTTTTTTATTTCTTTTTTTACACAAGCATTTTCGGTGGTAGTGGTCGTTAGCAACGATGTTTTATTGGTGCTACTTGCCAGGGTTATTGATGTAGCTGTCGTGGGCTAATCAAAAACAAGTATTTATAACTTAAATACCTATACTAGTACGGGTAAGTAAGGTCGTCTTCACAGGGAACGCGTGGTCAGTATAAGTTTGAAAATTAAATTAATAAAATATTAATCTTGAGTTGGAATTTTTGGTTGATTAAAAATGAGTAAACAAATAAAAATTAAAGAGTTATCAAATTAAGGAAAAGTAACTTTCACCCGGGATCCAGGTATAGACTTTAACATAAACTTAGTTTAATTATTAGAACACCACATAGACATGGTCTTGGGATTTATGAGTTGAATTAACAACTAAGGACAGTTTTTAATAATAACCGTACAACCTAATTGTCCGCTCAAAAATATCAATTACCCACCAATTACCACCCCCGCTAACAATACAAGAAATTGCCAATACGTTTGGTAAAAGATAAATAATTCAAATATAAATAAACGTTTCAACAACTCAAACACAAGTGGTCAAGATATACCAATTCAAACATAAATAAACTTAGTCTAATGTAAAAGAAAACTAAAACCGTTCACCCGGGGAAAGTCACAAAGGATTTAGCCTTGCATCTTGGTCGCGTGCATGCCTCCTCTTCTTATTATCTCTTCGTGCGATAATATATATCCTCCAAAAAAAACTTCCGTGCGAGCTTCCTTTCGTGATGGCAGCGTCCCTCAAATATAATGTTGTTGTTCTTTTCGTAATTGCCGTCAAAATAATAATTGTCGTTCTTGTCGTGTCCTCCAAGCTATAATCCACCTCCAAACCCTTCAAAAATAATTTGTGACTTGGGCCATTGGGCCGGTCACGTTTCCATCTTTCATTCTTTCTTTTTATTACATTATTATTATTATTATTATTATTATTATTATTATTATTATTATTATTAGTAGTAGTAGTAGTAGTATACTCTAATCTCGCTCCGGTGTTCTTGGCTTGGCCAAAATTTCTCGTCTACGCCCCAACGTCCATGAACACCTATAAAACACATGTACGATATTAAATAACTAAGACCGACTAAAAGAACACAATAAAATATTAAAATATATACAAAACTAACATATTAACTAGGTGTTTTCCACAACACATCACACCCCCACACTTATCTTTTTTCGTCTCGAAAAAATCATATATATATATTCTGCTCAAGACATTATCACAGACTAGCACCACAGTCGCATCATCATACCTTAGCTAAGGTCCAAAGTCATACCCCATTTACAGATCAGCATTAGATGTGTTAATTCAGCAAGTCAAATTGATTTCCATTTATAAACAGAATTAACCCGACTAAGCCTAACATGCTTCCGGTTTTTATTTTCATGCAACACACCCCTCACAATGTTCACTCCACTCGGTTTAATATCTGGACTAGCATGTAATGCGCTAGTATTAGTCACTCAAAAACCAAGTATGTAACTCTGTTATCATAGGCTTGTATAACAATCACACTTCAACTATAGACAATGCACATATCTAAAGGACTTACGGGTTTTGGGCTTAGGGTAAAGGTAGGATAGATTTGGCTAGAAAGTGGCTCAAAAGAAAAGGTTCTACATGACTGACAATCCTTATTCTCACAATACACACAAATAAACACAACTTTGGTCATATTCTGACCATAATAATACTTCTAATTTCGTGTTTTTTTTTTCTCTCTCTTCTTTTTTTTTTTCTAGTTTCATTCTTTTTTTTTTCATATATATTTTTTCTTTTTTTTTCTTTCATAACTTAAACATAACTCAATCACTTGAACAAAACATAAACACAATGAATGTCATCAATTTTTTTTTTTTTTCAACGGCTAACGGGTCAATTTGGGTAACTTTATAGGTTTAACAATCGAAAGGGTGTAGGCTCAACATGGCTACTAAGGGCAATATTTGGTTAAACGGGTGAACACAAGACAATAAGTGGGTATCAAAAGAATAAGGGAAATCCTAGATTGCCTTTATCATGTACGTGCATATCTAGTCTACAACCTCAGCATGTATCAAATCACACAAGATCTGCAACAGAGAAACATCTGGCCTACTCTCAACAAATGAAAATGTATATGAATCAACCTATCATCTAGTAGGCTCAAGATCTCACAGAAGTGGGTAAATGGGTTGCCGATGTGTGCATGCATTTATTACCAATAGCTTCTTAAACCGAGTCAGGCAATTCTAAACTTTTTTCCTTAAAAATACCTGCTGAAAACGGTTCATATTACTTTTCCACAAATTAGACCATGACTAAGGATCTACTGCCAAAACAATCAAGAAACAACTGGTAGGTACCGATAGAGCCGCTTTATGTCTGATTAGAGTGCCTTTTAAAAACAATTTTCAAGACATTTTCATTTTTAATTTTTTTTTTTTTGACTTTTTTTTTTTTTGAATTTTTTCTGTTGATTTTTTTTTTTAAGACTCAAAAATAAATAAAAATGAAATTTCCCCCACCCCCACACTTGAACGACACATTGTCCTCAATGTGAGCTAGGAATAAAATAAAGTAGAAATAAAAAAAATGTACAACACTAATAAAAGGAACAGACTCCCCTGGATATAGGCAGTGCGCGTATGGGTCCCTGCAGTTCCTCCCAATCGAACCGTATAGCATTTCATTCGCGGCCGATAAACAAACCTGAAACTAAGACTCAAAAGAAAAATAAAAACATAAAATTCTGGGATGCCTGATACATCGATGATGTACAGATCTATCCCGCCTGAATGGAGATTGAGTACAGGCGAGGTTATCTGATTGAAAAGTTAAACTCCAAGCATTCCCAGAAAAAACAAAAACAGACTCAAACTCTAAAAATAAAATAAAAAAAACGTACCGGTAATACTCCACACAACTATACAAACTCTACAAGTAAACATACCCGACATATCTACTCATGGTGGTCTAGTAGGATGTTTGTGTCCCAATGCCTCAAGGTATGTGCTCCACCAGCACTCAGGTAGGTCATCCACAGTCCTCCAGATTGGTCCAAACAATGCCAGCCTATGCTTCTCTTTATCAAATTCAGGTGTCTTCTTGGCTTTCTTTTTCCTTCTCTTTCCTGTGTCGTCTTCATCTGCTACCTCGATCCTGTTAATCATAAAACACTCCTCCTCGGATTGATTAGTAGTTAGATTGGAAAACACATTAAAACACAACTCCTTTTTCCCAAACCTCATAGTAACCAATCCACTAGCACAATTAATGATAGCATGAACAGTGGCTAGGAATGGTCTACCCAAAATGACTGTAGACTTTGTATTTTTCTCATTCGGCTCACTATCTAAAACCAAGAAGTCAACTGGGTACTGGCAACCTTCCACCTTCACTGTGACATTAGTCAACATTCCCCTAGGCTGTATAGGCTTTTGATCAGCCAACACCATGGTGGTGTGGACTTTCTTTAAAGGACCAAAGTCAAACTGGTCATATAAGTGGCCCGGGAGGATGCTGACACAAGCTCCAAGATCTAGGAGTGCCCGATCAATGCTAATATCCCCAATTTGGATTGAAATAAGGGGCGCTCCCGGATCTTGGAGTTTAGGTGGACCTTGTTTACCTAAACCTGATGTTAAATTTGGCTTCACTAAAGCCAATGGGAAGGGGACAACCTTAACTCCCCCACACTTATCCTTGGACTCAGTGGGGTTTTCATTAAAATACTTTTCACAAAACCTCTTTTTAAGATTTTTCATTTCAGTTTTAGTTTGTGAAATTTTACCCTGGTCACCACCATTTTCTGACCCATCACTAACATCAGTAGAGAGAAGACTTACAGCATTAATTTGTGCAGTTCTAGTAGTTTTAGAACCTGCTTGCTGATGTTGTGGGTTGAGGTTGGTGTCACTAGGAAGCTTACCTGGGTCTCTCCTGTTCTGAGCCATCTCTGATGCTAGCTGAGTCACTTGTGTTTCCAAGGTCTGGTATGCTTTAGCCTGCAACTCTTGTTCCTTCCTGATCTACTTCAGCATCTCTAGAACTTCATTAGTTGACCCACTAGACTGATTACCCGCTCTGCCCTGATCAAAACCCTGCTGGTAATTTCTCTGATTTCCTCTATTATAACCCCCTTGGTTCTGATTATTGTACCCAAGCTGTCTGTTCTGGTATGACTGTCCCCCCTGACCATAGACCATGTTTACCTCTTCTTGAGCTGCTCTGTACATATCTGGACAATCCTGTGCAGAATGGCCCAGTTCACTGCACACCTTACATACTGGATAAGACTGAGCTGCATGTAACGTGTCCCTACCACCAATACCTTTTAAACTAGCCAACTGGCGCTCTAAAGCTTCTTTTTCTTTCTCTAACTGAGCTACCCTGGCACTTGTGACACTCGTACTGGCTGGTTTGGTTATTGAATGCTTTTTCTTCCGGTCAGACTGAGCTTGTCTCTTGGAGTCTGCAGCTACTGTCTCTAGATAATCCCAATCCACATCAACATGATTTCTTAAAAAGGTACCCCCAGTGGTAGCCTTAATATCCCTGATATCATCACTAGACAACCCATCATGAAACGCAGTAATTAACTCCCATCTTTGAATACCGTGATGAGGACAATTTCTAAGCAACTGATTAAATCTCTTCCACGCTTCATAAAATAACTCACCAGGTAATTGTTGGAACTCTCTAATGGCTGCTCTAGCCTCACTAGTCCTCTGAGGAGTGTAATATTCTTCAAGAAACTGTTGTTGTAACTCCTCCCAGTCATAGATACTTGCTTATGGTAAAGATGTAAACCAATTACGTACAGCATCCTTCAATGAGAACCGAAACAACACCAACTTTACCTGATCTGGTGTAAACCCATGACCCCCAATCATTCCACAAACTGCCTCAAAATCCGCAATATGCGCATATGGCTCCTCACTACCCTTCCCGTGAAAGGTGGGAAGCATGTTCAAAAGGTGAGGCTTAGCTTCAAATGTTCTACCTCCATGAGCTACCAGCATAACTATAGGTGACGAGCTCGGTGCTATCTGAGGCCTGAAATGACTGTCCACTCCTCTAACGTGATGATCCTGTACTCGTGGACGTCTTTGCCTGTGAGGAGGGTTCATTGGTGCCCTGTTCATCCTATGTGGGTTTTGATACCTAAGTCCACTTTGATCCCTGTTCAGTGGTAGATCATACTGACCTCTTTGATTCTCCCCATAATCTTCCTCATCAGTCCACTCCTGACCATTATCGTAACCTTCTTGATATTCCCCATCATCCCATTCATCTACTCTGGCCCGAATATTATCTTCATTGAAAATACTGCCCGCCCTATGTGGATGTGGCTCTCGGTTCAGGTGAGTGGATTGGGTTCCTGAACGATCTCTATGAACAACCCGAAGTGGGTTAGGCTGTGGTGGAATATTTTGTGGTGCTGGGTTAAATGGTTGAGCTGGTGGTTGATCTGGTGGAGGTTGGTTAAATTGTGGAAAGGGTGGTACTGGCATATTTGGTAAGGGATTTTGTTGTGGTGGTTGCTGGTTATCCTGGTTGGCAAGATTACTGTGATTACTCATATTTGTTGATGATGTCTCTATTTTTGCTAATTCACTTGGACCAATTTTTTTCTGATGCAGTGTCCGGTTCTTTCTAGCTGTTTTCTCAATTTCAGGATCAAAAATTAGCGGTGAAGTCTTTCCTGAACGACGTGTATGATGCATAAAATTTTAAGTCACCTGCACACAGACAAACAAAGATCTTTGCGTAATACCAAACTAAACAAGAAAAATAAAATAAAATACTAGAAAAGTAAAATATTTTTGGGTTTTTTTTTTTTTTTTGTGAGAAAAACGAAAGTAACAAGAAAACTAAACTAAGCGCACGTGTTCCCCGGCAACGGCGCCATTTTGATGTAGCTGTCGTGGGCTAATCAAAAACAAGTATTTATAACTTAAATACCTATACTAGTACGGGTAAGTAAGGTCGTCTCCACAGGGAACGCGTGGTCAGTATAAGTTTGAAAATTAAATTAATAAAATATTAATCTTGAGTTGGAATTTTTGGTTGATTAAAAATGAGTAAACAAATAAAAATTAAAGAGTTATCAAATTAAGGAAAAGTAACTTTCACCCGGGATCCAGGTATAGACTTTAACATAAACTTAGTTTAATTATTAGAACACCATATAGACATGGCCTTGGGATTTATGAGTTGAATTAACAACTAAGGACAGTTTTTAATAATAACCGTACAACCTAATTGTCCGCTCAAAAATATCAATTACCCACCAATTACCACCCCGCTAACAATGCAAGAAATTGCCAATACGTTTGGTAAAAGATAAATAATTCAAATATAAATAAACGTTTCAACAACTCAAACACAAGTGGTCAAGATATACCAATTCAAACATAAATAAACTTAGTCTAATGTAAAAGAAAACTAAAACCGTTCACCCGGGGAAAGTCACAAAGGATTTAGCCTTGCATCTTGGTCGCGTGCATGCCTCCTCTTCTTATTATCTCTTCGTGCGATAATATATACCCTCCAAAAAAAACTTCCGTGCGAGCTTCCTTTCGTGATGGCAGCGTCCCTCAAATATAATGTTGTTGTTCTTTTCGTAATTGCCGTCAAAATAATAATTGTCGTTCTTGTCGTGTCCTCCAAGTTATAATCCACCTCCAAACCCTTCAAAAATAATTTGTGACTTGGGCCATTGGGCCGGTCACGTTTCCATCTTTCATTCTTTCTTTTTATTACATTATTATTATTATTATTATTATTATTATTATTATTATTATTATTATTATTATTATTATTATTATTATTATTATTATTATTATTATTAGTAGTAGTATACTCTAATCTCGCTCCGGGTGTTCTTGGCTTGGCCAAAATTTCTCGTCTACGCCCCAACGTCTATGAACACCTATAAAACACATGTACGATATTAAATAACTAAGACCGACTAAAAGAACACAATAAAATATTAAAATATATACAAAACTAACATATTAACTAGGTGTTTTCCACAACACATCAGTTATATGTTTAGTATATGATTGATTTTTTTTAGTTTTTAATTAAAACAGTTGATATAAAGGATTGTCAAATACTCAATGTCAAAATAGCCTATTGGGTTACATGGGTTACTGTTTTAGAAACCCCATTATTTTGATATTTTCACTCTTTTCTCTCAATGAAAGATATACGAAGAATGTAGATCATCAGGAACAATAATTTACATAGAGCTGGATTACTTAGGGGGGTCGTCAGATGAAATCTTGTTCGTGATAAAATATCAGGCCTTCAGCCGGTGAGTTTCTTATGGAATTGTTGACGGGCCGTGTGACAAGCGTTGTCTATAATCGCTGACATATGTGGTATTTTGCCTATGAGTATTCCTGAGTGACTGAGTTTATTGGATGACGGTGTTATAAAAAAAAAAAGTTATAAAACCCTCATAGTTCCACATTTAATTTTTTATTTTGGTTATAAACAATCTCATACTATACGGATCTTAATATGTTATAAATGCTACCTTGTTCATGTATGCCTCTTTCTATGCTTCATGTGATAAATTGCATTATGCTCAACAAATCGTGGGAAGACGACGAACATAGCTTGGGACGCTTGGTATAGGTTTGCCATAAATAAGATGGGTTAGGCCGAATGTTTTTTCAGGCTTCGGATTGTTTCTTGTTAATGTGTTTGGTTGTTTTTGTTTTCGGATTGTATCTCCCAGGTTTTTTGCTATCACCTTGCTAGTGTTTTTTTGAATAAAAGTTGGTTTGCCGTTAAAAAAAAAAAAAATTGAAACTATCAAATTACTAAAGTTGTAGCTACTTAATTAACACATGACATATTTAATACATTTATACTTGGTCAAATGCCAAGTTGTAATCAAATTTAAAGATGCATCCTTAGGTTCGAACCACGTACATGTGGTCACGAGCAACAAAGTCAATTCGAATGGCAGCATGGAACGCAACAAATTTTCATATCAAAATGTGTTTAGTTAGTTTTCCATTATTGAAATACATATTTTTCTAATTTAATTCAATAATCAATTCCAACAAGTAAAGCTTGGAGAATATATTATGAGTGTTAATCGTGTCGGGTTGATGGGTTGAAATGTGTAACCCGAACCCGACCCATATTATTATTCGTGTCAAATATTTCAATCCTAACTCGACCCACATAAAATCCGGGTCAACTCGGAGACGACCTGTTTAACCCATATTTTTAAATGAGTCATACATGTTCATGAGTTATAAGCGGATTGTTGGGTTGTAAGCGGGTTATCAATAAAACTTTTAATAGTGAGTATATAAGTGTGACTAATAAATAATATAGTATGCTAAAAATAACAAAATTATAACTAACCATGTAAATAGAAATGAAAAAAGAAAAACAAAAATATAATAGATTTTTTTTCTAAATACTTAAACGGGTTAACGGGTCAACCCATTTTATATATGCGTCAACCCGAACCCGAACCCGACCCATTTTTAATACGGGTCGACCCGAACCGGCTCGTTTTTTTTAAGCGGGTCGTGTTATTTGACCCAAATTTGTTTTTTTTTTTCGTGTTGAGTTCGGGTCGGTTTTCAGGTCGTGTCAATAATTATCGCCTTTTTACGACTCGTTCGATGTGTTCCTTTCATAATTGAAGTTTAACGGGATCCTTTTATTCCATAATCTTTGTGATGATATTTTCTTTAATTGTTAATAATCAAGAAAGTTATGATAAACGAAAAACTCATAAACAATAAACTTATCTAAGTTGTAAGTTATAACCTTAATTCAAAAGCACCTTTAATACCAACATTATAATTTTACTAGCAGGGAACCCGCGCGATGCAACGAGGGACACAAATATTTCTAAGTGTATACATGGTTCGTTCAAATCGGCTATTAACCACAACCAAAACTGAAACCAAAGTCATAGGTTATCAATCATATTAACCAATTAACCGGTTAATTGGTCAGTTTTATTTGGTTAAGTTGTTTTAAGTTCGATTTAGTTAATTTTGGTAGATAACAAAAACCAAACTATTGCTAAAAAAATTTACTTAGAAGTAAATGAAATGAAGGTATAATAAATACATGAAATGGAAGTATAAAAGCTAAAAATATATGAATATGTGAATGGTCCGGTTTTAGTTTGGTTGATTACAGTGAACTAAGGGTACAAAAAACATACGAAACTAAACTGAAACCAATCAAACACTGAATTAACCAAAATCGAGTTAACCTAATATCAATTTTTTGTACCCTAAGTTAACCGAAACTGAACAATTCATATATTTATAAATTTTTGACTTTTATACATCCATTCCATGTATTTGTACCTCCGTTTCATGTACTTCTAAGCAAAAAAAATTTAGCCAAAGTTTGGTTTTGGTATTTAACCAAAATTAACTAAATCGAACTAAAAACAACAACCTAACCAAATAAAACTAACTAATTAACCAGTTGGTTAATAAGATCGATTAACCGATAATGTCAATTTCTGTTTCGTTTTAGGCTAATAACCAAACTGAACTAAACCCAACCATGCACCATTAAAAGTGTCTTTGGTTAATTCAGTTTTCAATTGATATTGGTTTAGATTTTTTTTTTGTTCAGCTTTAGTGAACGGTTTAGTTATTGCCCACTCTTAGATATTGTTAATCACGTAGCACATAATTTTTTTAAATTAAAAAAGACTAAACTACAAAAGTCGTCCTTTATGTTTATAGCGGATTGCAAATCATGTCCTTCAGAAACATAAATTACAGAAAACGCACTTTGTGTTTGAAAACCATTGCATGTTGTGTCCTTTACCACAAACCCAGTTTATTTTCATGGTTAAGTCTGACCAAATTGACCCAATGTGATGGAAAATTTGTCTTTCTACCCTTTAAA
The DNA here is from genome assembly GCA_028751855.1 of Ambrosia trifida. Taxonomy (NCBI): domain Eukaryota; kingdom Viridiplantae; phylum Streptophyta; class Magnoliopsida; order Asterales; family Asteraceae; genus Ambrosia; species Ambrosia trifida. The sequence continues at coordinate 67,394,441 of CM054122.1, forward strand.
TAAAAAACCAATACATAAAATAAAAAGAAAAAAAAATTAAAACTAAAAATCAGTCTCTCTCTTTCTCTCCTTACCACCGCCACGACCAGCCTCCATCATCCTGTTAACACCATCTCCGCCACTATAAGAAACCACCACCCTTCATCATCTACACCATTTCCACAAATGTAACGCCACCGTCACTCCAACCACAGTCGCTAAACTCCAACCATCACTACCATCACCACCTTGTCAACATCACCTCCACCACTGGTAACATCAAAATCATGTAATCCTAACTCCAAATCATCAAGTTTCAAACTTGTTACCTCTACCTCTTTCTACTTTCTCTCTCTACATACAAAACCCTGGATCTGGTCGAACCACCGTTTGTTACCGAAAACAGAGGCGAGCTTGCAACTGAGCTTCGATGATGGGGGTGTCGTTTACAGTGGTACGTGTCACACCCCGCCTAGGCGGAAACACGGGAGTGCAACGATCGAAAAGTTTTCAAGCACAAGGTTCAAGCAATACACATTTATTCAAAATAGTACCACCATAAAGATGGAAGTTGTCATGATCTTATTGAAAATTAAGCATAATGTAAGCACATGAACATTGTCTTATGGAAATTGAAAACATAACGTTTTGAAGCTGACAAAAGCTATCAAAGTGATACCACGGTGTGCATGCTCAAACCCTTTCCTCAATCCTCTATGGCCCTCCATTAGTTACCTGAAACACATGCATAAAGGATTTTGTCAACAATAATGTTGGTGAGTCTATGGGTTTTGAATGTACTGTGAAATGAACGTGTCATCCGTGTTTGACCAATCACAAGCTAGCTAAGCAAATGATCACTGTGAGAACCATGAGTCCTGTAACCAAACCTCTTGACTGTGGTGCTTCGTGCATTGTACACTAAAGACAATGTATGTATAGTAGAATACTAACACTCTTTTGCATGTGGCGGGTTAGAGCGACTAACCAAGAGTGGGGGTGTCAACCCAATAGATCTATTAAGGTGTTCCATGGCTAAATGTCTAGCTAATGGTTACAGTGAACGATGTATGAGGACTAGTGAGCTCATGAACCAAATGTCTCATGTTCCACATGGTAGTCATGCTAGAATGTACACACACTTGAAATTGACACAAGTACTGATGCATGTATTTCCCCCAAAATGTAAAATAGTAAAATGGGGCCATAGAAAACTCACCTGTTTGAGTCGTGTGGGGTCTAGTGAGCTAGTGGATGATCAATGGCCTGACAAATGATACCCTATGATCATTATGGACATGGTAAGTCATCCGGATGTTGTTTATCATACAAATTGTTCACCCGACACTTGTGGACCATTGTGTTTAGTGTGTTTCATTGTTCATGATACTTGTTAATGTTCTAACAAACATATAGTTTCCAAAACTTTGTTGTTTTGAAATGTAATGTACATGGTGAACTATATTGGGCCTTACATGGGGTATTTGGGCCGTATATTCGCACTTATTCATCATGTGTGGTTGGTTTTTGAGAAGATATTGCTTAACACATGTTTATTCCCTCTTTTGAAACCATTTGTGAGGTAACACATGTTTCGGCTCTTGTTAACACATGTACATTAGCTATAGCCGAAGCAATTTCATGTTATGTGCCTAGTAATCGATCCTTTAGTGGCTTCTGTTAGGCCGATCCATGTTTGTAAAAGGATAATGGATGTTTCGAAATCAACTTGGGTTCATTTTAAGTGAGACTCGATTGCCTTTATACTAAAAAGAAAGCTTATAATTTTACAAGTGTCTTAGTACTAGTTTTGATCATAAAACCGATAGCTAACATGTTTCATTACACCATGACTTTGCCTCAAAACATTATTTAGATAACAATGCTTAGATAGAACCGATTTGTTCTAGTTGTTAGATGATTTCAGCTACTAGGCTTAATATAGTATCGAACCATTACATAGTGATCATGCTTATGCCTTGTGAGTGTGTGAGTGTGCAAGCCGATCGTGATCAAGGCTTAGGGTCGGGTATAGAACCTTAAGATTGAATGGAATGGTGTCTAAAAGATTAGAAGGTTAAGATCTTACCTATTTGAAGTGAGATGAGGCTACTTGAGAGCTTGATCCTTGATCCTTCCTTCGATCTTCTTTCTCTTCGGGTGTGGCTTCAAAAGCCGATTGGAATAAGGGAGTAAAAGATGAGTGTTTGTGAGATGAGTGGTGCAAGATTTTTGGATGTTCTAAGGCTCCTTTTATAGGTAAATTCTAAGGTAAGTTGACATTGCTTTGCTATGGCTAGGTAAAGGTTAGTTTCCTAATCCATATAAGGCTCTTAGTTGTCATTGGAACCATTCATGCTTGGTTTTCGGCCGCTATACATGGGTCTAGAGATGATACACATGGCAAGCCTCCTTGTGTAAGTCCTATGGTGAAAGTCTACTCCTTCCATTTAGGTGTAACTTAGTGGCATCAATCTTGATGGTGACCTTTCATGAGACAAAGATCTTCTTGTCTTTTCTTGGTGGATTTCGAGCAAAAGGGTGAGGAAAACAAGGCCATGTGTTCAATGTAGGGTGGTAGTTTATAAGTGGAAAGGTTGACATTCCATGGTGTGTTCTAGTGTTAGCTATAAAGGTGTAAGTTGTTCCTTCCTAGCTTCCTTTGGCCGATTGTTTTCTAGTGAACTCTTAGGTTCATGTTCAATCACTATCATGTGTATATGTAGGAATGTAGGCGGCCAAGTGTGTGGGAAGAGGTAGGGTAGTGGAAGCTAAATGTTGTAGGCACATGGTGATGGTGATAGTTCTTACATTCTTCATTCTATGATTAGCTAACTCAAGAAGGGTAGAAAGTTGACTTTAGGAAGGTTGGAAAGCTTTTGTGGGATTACCATTTTGGTGCAAGCTTGTGACATACATTCTTACAAGTCAAGTGTGGCCTTGGGCCTTGTGTTTCGGCCGAGAAAGAGACAAGAATGGGGGTTCCTTGTTTGGTTAAACACTAGCTTATAAGAGTGGGTTTGTAGACTCCTAAGATGACGTAAATAGTATGACCATCTTGCTTATCTCTAGCTTCTAAGTTTGCGGCTCAAAGAGGACAAACAAATGGGGTATGTTGAGTGTGAAACATAGAGATTGGCAAGGCTTTGGAAGGTTGCTTGTTAGTGTAAAATGTTGTCTTTGGTTGCTTGTCTTTAGCCGTGTGATGTGTGAAGGTGTGTAGGCTAGCTTGTTAAGTAAGAGGTGTGTATGAGTTGTCGTGTTGAGTGTCCTAGGCCTCTGGTGTGCTTGTTACACTTCGGCCAAGTGTATAGGAGAAGATAAAAACATCTAAGGTTGTAGGATAGCTAGTCATGTGTATATGATGATATATATATATATGTGTGTGTGTGTGTGTGTGGTGTCGTGTGTCTATGTATATATATATATATATATAATGTCGTATGCTTGTGTGTATATGTGAGCATAACTGGTGTAGATCCTAAGACAATTAGCTTGGTTTATGATCCACTACTTAATGTGTTATGTTGAATAAATCGGGTTATTCATGTTAATAGTGATTTAGTTGTTTGTGATATAGCCTCTTGTATACCTCTGATATAGGAATATCATTCGGTTTCATAGTAGTAAGAGGTTGTTAAGTTCCATGCCTCTTGATGACGAATTTAACATGTATTTCTCATGATGATCTTTGTGTTCACAATCGTGTGTTAGAGGTGCTTTAGCATGTGTTATAGGGTATAGCCTCTTGTAATGCTTGTTTTGATGGTGTGTCCGGGTGTTGTATGACTAAACAGGTACATTATGTTGAGTTTTCTGTTTAACTCATGCTCTACTAGCCTGGGGGGGGGGGGGGTATAATGTATGCAAATTGTCTAAATATGCACACATAATGAAGTCATAACTGAAACATGTACGGACGTTGACCTGTTACGTTGACTGTTGTCACAGTACGACGATGGCGTCTAGGCTTTGGTTGTGGGTTATTGGTTTAAATAGGGTGGTGGCCAAGTGGTTTTTAGATTGATGAGATTTAGAAGGGTTGAAAGAGAGAAAGAGATAATGTATTTAGACAGAGAGTCGTCGTGGTAGTTAGGGTTAGGGTTTAAAGATAGCATCGGTGGTAGGGTTTATATTAGGCACTGATAGTGGTGGTTGTGGAGGTGCGGTGGGAGAGGAGAAGATGATGGTGGCAAGTAGTTGTGGTGGGTAAGAAAGAGAGAGGGACAAGGAGGAGGTCTGAACTTTGAAGTTGGTTTGTGATTTTGTGTTTTTATATATTGATTTAATTTTCTAAATTTATTTCTTTTCTTTTAAGATTGATGTAATGGGTAGAATGATGAATTTGCCCTCACATCAAGTCAACTTGGTCAGATTTAAGTATGAAAATAAATTGGGTTTATGATAAAGGACATAACATGAAATGGTTTTCAAACACAAAGTACGTTTCCTGTAATTTATATTTGTAGAGGACATGATTTGCAATCTGCTATAAACATAAATGATGACTTTTGTAATTTAGTCTTAAAAAATAGTAATACAATACTTAAAAAATAGTAATACTATACTACAATTAAAGATAATAAAATGTTCGTAATTATGATGTAACGTTTTTCAGAAAAATTATCAACGTATGAAAAAATATATGACTATTTCAAAATCATTGGGGTAGTTTGCTTAAAATAAAGAGAAAAATTTTAACTATAATTTAAATAAGCAAAAATTTGAATAAAGTTGGGGAGATTAAAGTGTAATTAACATGATGTGTGGTGTTAGATGATCACGTGTCGAAGTGCTAATCAAAAAATATTTTTTTAAAACAACTCCTTAGCTACAAGGACTGCAGTATAGGGAGTAGGGTTGTCGAACCACGAGGAGTTTGTGGTTAGTGTCAATAGCAATTTTATCAGTTAAACTAATTAATTAAAAATAATACTTTATGAAGTAAAATGTTGCGGTGCTTGCAAAAGTTGATTAGGAGATTTGAACAGAGAACAATAATAATAAAGAAGTAACTCCCTCTAAACTTTAGGTTCAAGGTTTCACACAGTTTTCAGTTTATAAATTGGGAACCACATAGACATAGTTCTGAAAATTAGTTAATTAACTGGTAGCACAAGTTCTTATCATCAAACTCTATTATCTACCCAATTGTAAGCGTCAAGTCAACCCTCTTTATGTCACCCAACCCGCTACTAAGTTTTGTCATCAACCGAACAAGTTGTAAAGAAAGGACTCAAAACACAAATCAATTGTTTGCTTAACTAATGCATCAATAATGTTTAAGATGTTTGTCATCACAAGCAAAAACAAAATCCAATACTTAAATAAACATAAAAAGTGTGAAACCTATCGAACCGTTCGTTTAGAGGAAGATACAAAACATTTAGCCCCGTATCTTATTCATCATGGCTGCTCCCTCTTTTTCTTTTTGTTGATGTCGTGCGTCTTCTCCTTCAATTCTGTTCCGTTCGTCCCTCCCCCAAATATGGGAGCCGTCCCAAGATAAATAATAATCAAAACCTACTTATGCGATCCCAAGGTTGCTCCTCAAAATGGGCCTTAGGCCATTTATGTTATACATTATTTTTTTTATTTTTTTTATTCGTTGTTGTTGTTGTTATTATTATTATTATTATTATTTTCAACTCGGGTGTTTTTCGCTTGACCAAAATTTCTTGTCTACGCCCCAACGTTCATGAACTCCTGCTCTCAAGTGTTTGTGTCTCGATTAAAATTCTTTTGTTTTGAGCTCATTATCCACGAACACCTACAAAACAGATGCGCACTAATAAATTACTAAGACCGACTACAAGTACACAATAAAAGACTAAAATATATACAAAACTAACATATTAATAAGGTGTTTTCACCAACACATCATTAGATTGACTGTTTTACTCCATTTCAAGGTTGTACAGTATGCATTAATGGAAAAAAGTTCTTAACTTTTGGATACACTCCTATTAAACTGGGTCAAGTTATCCTACAGTGTAATAAAAATGAGAAGGGTGAGAGGATACAAAAAACACAATGGATCACAAAATATAACACAATGTCAATAAATATAACACAATGCTGAGGAAAAATGACACAATAACGAAAAAAAATAAAAGACACAATGATATAACACAAATTCTAAAAACTACACGCTAAAAATCTAAAAAATCAAAAACCTAAAAACGAATATCGTAGAGTTCGATGAGACGCTTCTAATACCGCTTGAATAAGCTCAACAAGACTTCGTTTGATAGCCTTCCTACGAATTTCTATTTTTCTTTCATTGTGTATTTGATCTTAATTCATCTTAAACCACCCTTATCTTATCTATACTATATTATAATACATGAGAGAGGGGTATTTTAAGATACCCAAAAGTTAAGAACTAACTTTTCATTAACAACCCTAAAATAAGGGTAAAATAGTCATTCATACATTATTTACACTTTAATACCCTATCTTATTTACACTTTAATTCCCTAATTTTTAGTTAGTAATTACATTTTCCTCCCATCCCCTACAAAATTACAATTTCTTTTATTTAATTCTATCATAACTTTAAAACTATTATATTTTAAAAACATTCGAATATACCATGACGACCGGCTCATTTTTGTCGATATATCGGTGTTTGTCGTAGTCAATACCGATGTGTGGATTGAAATGTACAAGAAAGAATGCCTTATGTACAAGTGATTATTGCATTTTATGTTTTAAATACTAACTAGATGAAATATAATATGGATTTATTGTTAATATGGATGTTGAATCATAATACCATTTCATGATCAAGTAAAACTCAAAATTGTAAAATTGAATTTGGTGTTAAATACTATTCCGTCTAATAATGAAAAATTCACATAAATCAAATGCAACGATTTAAAAAAACAAACAGGGCACTCGAAATCTACATATCAGCTTTGGTGATTCTAAAAATATGATAATGTTGTTAAACATTATAGTTCATCCTTGCTTTGACAGACAAATAATTGATCACACGGTAACAAAACTGCAACACAAGACTGGGCTCTAAGAATGCTTTATCACGTTTGTTACTGGTAGCTTCAATTGTAATACCCTATTTAAATAATCAACATTAGCAATATGTATATGGGTATGCATGCATATATTAATAGGTATACACATAAATATAATTAACTAAAAGAAATCTCATTAAACTTTTAAATATACATAATTAGTTAAATATATAAAACTTTAAAATAATTAAGTTTAGAAAAAAATATAAAAATGCATTGTAGATATTAATTGTAGGTAAATTTCTTTTAAAAACCTCAGCTGCATCAATTTGGTAGAAAACACATGATGCATATTATATATCTAAGTGATATGAACATCTATGTTAATAACAACAAAACTCCCTAATTTGAAAGGGTTCTTTTTAACAAAGTTTAAAAAAAAAAGATAAATGCACTGAATTCGGAATTCACAGAAAACACAATATCTTTTTACACTTTAGTCAAAGATAAACAAAATTTTCTAATTTAAAGAGGTGGGAAAATCATTAATTTCAAAATTTAAACCATGTGTTAACCTACTAAAGTTTAACGAAATTTCATAATTTAAAGGGGTGGGAAAATCATGAATTTGAAAATTAAACCATGTGCTAACCTACTAAAGTTTATTCTATAAATACATACTAATGCACACCTATTTCACTTGCTAAAATACATAGGCATGGATACTAAATTCAAAAGTTGAAGCTTCTAATGTTGGTTATTTGTTAGTTTATGGTTTTCAATCGTCCCATTTTACTAATTATACCTTTTTATGCATATCTTAATCATTTAAGTGTTAACGTCTTGGTTTCGCATATTCAATTAGATGAAAAATATACGAAGATGAACAAACCAATAGCCATACAAGCGTCTAAAGTAGCGTCTAAGGTTGTATTTATTAATGTTTAATTTTTTTAATATTAACACGGTTGTAATTTTATGTGGTATATTGTATGTGTTTAATTGCAGGATAATGGTGATAATAGTGTTGAGATTATTTGATATGGTGCAATGTTTAGTCCTTACAAATCTGATCTTCAACATGAATTTAGTGAATAGGTAATATCAACATTTATTTCATCTTCTATTAACTTGTGTATTAAATATTTTTAATTTATTTGAAGGATCAGATGCATGAAATTAATAGGAAGAGATCCAAGAGGCTCTCTTAATGAAAATGTAGTCAAGTTATTGATCTAGACAGTTCTGATGAAAATGACAAAGAAGACATATTTGATGACAATTTAGATAGGAGAAAATGGAGGAAGCTCATCATAACCAAAAGATGTAATAATCAAACATGGAGATATTCAAGAAATTTCAGTGATCGTTCTTGATGACGAATGGTTGGCAGACAATATAGATGAGATCATGCAGACTTGAAACATGTATGACTAAATTGATCTCACGATTCAAGTAGTTCACTAGCTTTTATTTTTCTCAACTTTTATGTTTATTAAGACTTATTTTTCCTTTCGTATGTTACTTTATTTTATCAAATGTTTCTTAAAAGTACTTTACAATTTAAATGTTAAATCTTTTTAGTTACTAGACATGTGTAACGCTTATGACGTATATCCACCTGTCACACCACGACAATGGCGGAAACACGTGGCGCAACGGTTCAAAGCATAAAGTCAAGGTTATTGCTAAACACAAGTAATTTAAGAAAATGGGTCAATTATTAAGGCGTCAAATCTTGTTCCAAATATTACATAAAAGTAAATTGTTTTTAAGACAACATAGAGGTTTCTCAAATATATCCCAAAGCCTTGGGAAATAAAGGTGAAACCCCGCAAAACATTTGACGCCGCATTGGAGGATTCCACGACCCAGCTTGCCCCGGTTCGTCTTCATCTAATTACCTAAAAGATATGTTTAAAAGTTTCGTCAATATAATTATATTGGTGAGTTCACAGGTTTTTAGTTTCCAAAACTTGAATACTTGGGAAATACCATGTTATGACAATATATAGGAGTTGCAAATTCCTATAAATCTACTTGAGACTATAATCAAACCAAGACATATAATAATTGTGCCCCGCTCCAAGTCGTTACTCGGTTTCCCACGACTTAAGTTCAGAATATATGCACCCCAGGCATAACCTAATGCATAATCGACGCTATCGATTTGGGGTGGGCTTTGTCAGGCACCAATAGTACTATCCAATATTCCACCGGTTTCATTTCCCTGAACAAATGATTATAGAGGCGAGGACTCAACCCCGAGTGGCGGTCACACCTCAAGTAATAAACCTGTCAAACATTTTCCCTAACATATCTTTCCCCCGAAAAACGTAACAATAGTTTAAAATGGGGCCGTGAAACTCACCTGAAACTCTGTCTGGCTTACTAGGCAGATAGCAAAGAGGGTCTCGCATCTACAAACGTCCTAGACGTATAAGTCACTATTCCTATAATGCATGTGCCTTGGCAAGTTGTACACCCAACTCCCGACCACAAGTCATTCCAAATCCCGTTTAATTAAGCGCGTATCCTAGGTTTCGTTGGCGTTAGATTACCCTTTGCGTTACAAGTTATATATTACTCTTGTTAATATTTCCTTAACTTGTACCTTATTATCATCGACTCGACTTCACTTAACATATAATTATTTCCCCATTTAAATAATTATACTTAAGATCGCATCGCTCGATATAATATAATATATATTTCAACACTCGACCCGACTCACTTTGCCGTACATTTGTTTTCCCATTTAAACAAATATACTAAGATCTTGTCGTTCGATTGTATATTCTTAACGCCCGATTCAACTCACCATACCGTGTATTTATTTTTCCATTCAAATAAATATACTAGGTTCTTGTCGGTACGACATACACATATATATATCTTTGTCTACTCGTCGCGGCTTTCCTTCCCACATATCTACTTTCCCATTAAGTAGATATACTAGAATTTTGCCGAGGCGAGTGTACATATATATATAAATGTGTAATTTTTCTTGTTAAGTATATACGTTTGTTTAACGTCTTATTTGTTTATGTCATGTTTTTCTCCCACGAATATTTCCTTCAACACTTAGGAAAGTGTTTATTAGTTTTCACCCAAGATGTATATATATTTTACTTCTTAAAATATATATTTTCTTATCTTGCCGCAATGGCATTTTTCTCATGTTTTGTCCGTGTACGGTTCGTTAACGCGTCTTAGTTCGATATCTTAGCTCGAATAGTTAATTTCTCCAAGTTTTTCCCAACATGTGTTTTATAGAAATATTATCCCTATTTCTTCCTCTTAACTTAAGTTACTTGGAAGGTTTAAAATACTTATGTATTTTTAACCCAACTTAACTACAAAAATGTTTCCAATACTTTTATATTCCCATTTATATAAAAGTATTCATTTTTGTACAAGTTTTTCAAGTTTGTTTAATATTTTTATAAAATCTCTATTTTAAAACAATCCATATTTTTATAACTTTCACTTTTATAAAAATATACTTTTTATACAAAAATACCCAAGTATATCTACTAGTATTTACCAAAATCATCCTTAGAAATTTATTACTTACACTTTTGACACCAAACTTTCCATCCTTGCATTTTTGGACTAATAGTTTCTAAAATATCCATTTTAGTCCTCTAACTTTCAAAGTTACAATATTAGTCCCTTAACTTTCAAATGTTGCATTTTTCCATACTAACTTCCAAAGTTGGCATTTTTCACTCAAAATAGTAGACTTTGAAGATTCAACTTTTTATTGGTAAGTTATTTTTGTATCAAAACACTTTTATTAGTCTTATATTCCATATATAAGACTACTTGTATGTGTGTTTTATGTATTTGCCCATTTTAACAAAATATCATTCTTCTAAGTAAGTTAACTTTAATTTTTCATCTTCTTTATTCTTGAACTTCTAACATGTTCCACCATACATTATACCTTAGATGATCATAATAAGATGATTTAAAGTTACTTTTTAACATATTCAAGTTCATTCCACAAATCTTAACCAAATCATCATCCTACTTAGTTTAAGTGTAAACTATATATATATTTTCAAGATCATTACTTTATCATCATCAAATCCATGATTTATTTACATATCTTTAATCATTTATTTTACACAAGTAAAACCTATTAAAGATTATGTTCAAACCACATTTTAAACCCTTCATGTACAACTTGCTTCTAAGAACACATACATGAATAATAATAATCAAAAACAAGGTTAAGAAGCTTACTACTAGCACAAGGCTAGGGAAGACAAAACCTTTGATTTTGAGAGGGGTTTAGTGTGTTCTTCCTTAATGGTTAAGCTCCAAGCTTGAAACACACAATAGGGGTTTGGATGATGGATTGTTTTGAGTGATTTGGAGATGTAAAAACTTGAAAGAAGAATGTATATGGGAGGGGAAAACCTACGGCCAAAGAAGGAAGGAAAAAGAAGGGTTTTGCTTTGATTCTCCAAGTCTCTAACACATGTTTATATAGCCTTATCACATGTAATCATTCCAAAGATTCAAGTAATCTTATGGAGGATTGAGTTGTGTACTTGGGATTTTTGGAAAGATATGATAGGTGTGTGTGTGTATAATGCCGTGTATGTATGTATAGATGTGGGAGGTTTCTTGTAAATCTTGCTAATCCTTATGATCTCTCATAATCTTTCACTAGATATCATATATACACACAAGAGTGCACTAGTGTAATGATGGTTTAGGTTGTGTCTTGGATTATATGGCCTCTTGGCCGATTTTTCTTACAAGGGGAGACAAAAGCTTTGCATGCTTTGTACTTCCATCTTACATCTTTTGGCCTTTAGCTCATGCATGCTTAATACTAGCTTTTATAGATTATTATTATAACCACACATGCATGGACATACCAAGGCCTTCTAGGCCGGCCCTTGGAGGGGTTTGGGTGGGGTCCACAACTTCAAATATTTACCCAATATTTGTTATGTTTAATCCCCCGTCGTTCGGGTGTCGTTTGGGTATTTTTCGGGTTTTAATCACGCGTTATTCGGACATTAAAAATACCTTTAATAACCCTTAAATATAGTCTAATTTAAGCGTTGATTGGTTATTTAGGCCTTCGCCGGGTGAAATTATGAGTTACACGCGTATCGGGTGCGGTACACGCATTTTATTCGTTACCGGGAGATTTGTACAAGACGATTTCACTTATGGTTTTGGAGTTCCAAAACTCATTATCTTTTATGAAACTACCCTTTATTTTATATCCTGGGTGTCCGGGATCCTTTTCGTTTATTTAATTATTACCGGGTAATTGCCAACGTCCATACCGGATAGTTTATTCGCACATGATCCAATCATGTTTTTACCATTAAACGTATGCATTCCTATGCACTATTTGGAAATTGCTATCTCCTAAGGCCTCGATAATTAAATTACACATAATTGCATTTAATTACGTTAATCATATATTAATTAATTTGTACGGAATTACCTTATTTTTGCCGGTTGTTACATTCTCCCCCCGTTAAAAGAATTCCGTCCTGGAATTCACTTCGAGTTCTCCGGTACAGGTGTCTTCTCGAATAGGGCGGGGTATTTTTGCTTCATCCGGTCCAGCCTTTCCCACGTGAACTCCGGTCCACGCTTGGCATTCCAGCGCACTTTGACCAATCTGATCTTGCCGCGCCTAAGTTTTTGGACCTTCCAATCAGTTACCTCGATTGGTTCTTCAACAAAATGTAACTTGTCGTCAATCTGGATTTCGTCGGCTGGAATGATGAGAGTTTCGTCGGATAGGCACTTTTTGAAATTTGACACATGAAACGTGTCGTGTATTCCACTAAGCTCTTGAGGCAACTTGAGCTTGTATGCCACTGTGCCTACCCTGGACAAGACTTCGAACGGTCCAATATATCGTGGGTTCAGCTTTCCGCGCTTTCCAAAGCGCGCGACACCTTTCCAAGGTGACACTTTTAGTAGGACCCTGTCTCCGACTTAAAACTCTAAAGGCTTTCGCCTCATATCAGCATAGCTTTTCTGGCGGTCCCGGGCCGCTTTGAGGCGTTCCTTTATCAAAAAGACCTTGTCCGTGGTCTCTTGAACAATTTCGGGCCCGGTGAGTTGTTTTTCTCCAACTTCCGCCCAACATAACGGCGATCGACACTTGCGTCCATATAGAGCTTCAAACGGTGCGGCTTGAATGCTCGTATGATAACTGTTGTTGTAAGAAAATTCTACCAATGGCAAGTGTGTATCCCAATTACCACCGAAATCAATCGCGCATGCCCGTAACATATCCTCCAAGGTCTGGATGGTTCGTTCACTTTGACCATCCGTTTGGGGGTGATATGCGGTGCTCATGTCGAGGCGAGTACCGAGGGCTTCATTTAAACTTTCCCAAAATCTGGAAGTGAAACGACTATCCCGATCGGAGATGATAGAAACAGGTACACCGTGTTTAGACACCACTTCCTTTATGTACAACCGGGTCAGTTTCTCCCACCTGTCCGTTTCACGAATCGGAAGGAAGTGTGCAGATTTTGTCAATCGATCTACGATTACCCAGATCATGTCATGGCCGCTTGTCGTCTTGGGTAACTTGGTAATGAAATCCATGGTGATTCGTTCCCATTTCCATTCCGGTATTTCCGGTTGCTGGAGCAGACCGGAAGGTCTCTGGTGCTCAGCCTTGACCTTTGCGCAAGTCAAACATCGCGCAACATAGGCTGCTATATCTCTTTTGAAATTCGGCCACCAATAAAGTTCCTTCAAATCGTGGAACATCTTTTCTGCACCCGGGTGAACCGAATATCTAGAACTGTGAGCTTCGGCTAATACTAGCTCACGCAATCCACCATATACTGGGACCCAAATTCTATTCATGAAATACAGTGTCTGGTCCGCTTTTGGTTCCAGTGAATCAGCCATCTTTCATAACCTTTCACCTTTGACATTCTCGGGTTTGAGGGCGTTAACTTGAGCTTCACGAATTCGTTCAGTCAGATTCGTGTGGATAGTCAGACCCAAAGCTCGAACACGCAATGGTTTAACCCGTTCCTTGCGACTCAAGGCGTCGGCTACGACGTTCGCCTTACCGGGATGGTACTTTATCTCACAATCGTAATCGTTTAATAATTCGACCCATCGCCGTTGTCGCATGTTTAAATCCTTCTGATCAAAGATGTGTTGCAAACTCTTATGATCAGTGAAAATCGTGCACTTGGTTCCGTACAAATAGTGCCTCCATATCTTGAGAGCGAACACCACTGCACCTAATTCCAAATCGTGTATAGTGTAGTTCTTCTCATGGATTTTCAGTTGCCTGGAAGCGTATGCTATTACTTTTTCTCGCTGCATCAATACGCAACCCAAGCCTTGATGCGAGGCATCACAGTAAACCACAAAATCTTCCATACCGTCTGGAAGTGACAGTATCGGAGCGCCACATAACTTGTCTTTTAGTAATTGGAATGCTGCCTCTTGCTTTTCCGTCCACTCGAATTTCTTATCCTTTTGGGTTAGCATGGTTAAAGCTTGCGCTATCTTTGAAAAGTTCTCGATGAACCTTCTGTAATAACCCGCGAGGCCAAGAAATTGTCGTACTTCGGTAGGAGTTCGAGGGGCTTCCCAATTTTTAATTGCCTCGATCTTGGCGGGATCGACGTGTATGCCCTTCTCGTTTACCACGTGGCCTAAAAAGTGAACTTCCCGAATCCAAAAGTCACATTTTGAGAATTTAGCGTAAAGAATTAACCGAAGGTGATTCTCGTGGTCATCTTTGGTGCGCGAATAAATCAAAATATCGTCAATGAAAACAATGACGAATTTATCCAGGTATGGCTTACACACGCGGTTCATTAGGTCCATGAAGACCGCTGGTGCGTTGGTTAAGCCGAACGGCATTACCAAAAATTCATAGTGTCCATACCGGGTTCTGAAGGCCGTTTTTGGTACATCTTCTTCTTGTATACGCAACTGGTGATAGCCAGACCTCAAATCGATTTTGGAGTAATAGCTAGATCCTTGGAGCTGATCAAATAAATCGTCGATCCTGGGGAGAGGATAGCGATTCTTGATGGTTAGCTTGTTCAGCTCTCGATAGTCGATGCACATGCGAAACGTGCCATCCTTCTTCTTTACGAATAAGACGGGAGCTCCCCAAGGTGAGAAACTCGGTCTTATAAAACCTTTGTCCAATAATTCTTGTAGCTGGCTGGACAGTTCCTGCATCTCTGATGGAGCTAGGCGGTATGGCGATCGTGCCACAGGAGCAGCTCCAGGAACGAGGTCGATGCGGAACTCGACTTGTCGAGGTGGTGGCAACCCCGGCAAATCTTCTGGGAATACATCCGGAAAATCTCTAGCTACTGGAATGTCTTCCAACTTTCGCTCGTCGGCCTTCTTGTCCACTACGTGTGCCAAGAATGCGACAAGCCCTTTTCTTAGGCACTTACGAGCCTTCATGCTTGAAATAATTCTTAGTGGCGTCCCGTGTCTTTCCCCTTGAATCGAGAGAGTTTCACCGCTTGCGAGGGGGACTTGAATGACTTTATCGTTGCAAATCACGACGGCATGATGCGCGGACAACCAGTCCATGCCGACAACGATATCGAAACTTCCCAATACGACTGGCAAAAGATCAATTCCAAACTCGTGCCCACAGAGTTCTAATTTACAATCCCTCGCTACTTCTCTCGTTTCAATAGTTTTACCATTAGCCAGTTCTATGGAGTAGGGTGTATCTAGTTTACTAGTTTTTAATCCAAGTAGCCTTTTAAACTCAATGGATACGAAGCTAAAGTCAGCACTGGTATCAAATAATACAGAGGCACAATGACCATTAAGAGGAAACGTACCAGTGACCACGTTGGGGTCTTGTCGTGCATCACCGGCTCCAATCACAAATGCCCGCCTGCGGGCCTGGTTGTTGATCTTGGGGCAATCCCTTTTCCAATGGTCCAGTGACCCGCATGCGAAGCATGGTTTAGCTCCTCCGTTTTTCGGTGCTCCGGACCGACAGTCTTCAGTCTTGTGCCCTGTGCGGTGGCACTTTCCACAAGTTAACCCATTATTTCTTCCCTGATTACCCTGTTTATTACCATTACCACGTCCTGTGGCAACATATCCTTTTCCCTTCTTGTTTGAGCTACCCGACGCTCTGTCCCTCTTCCCTTCATCCCGTTTCCTTTTCCCAAATATTGGCTTGTTACCCTGGTCGTTCGACACAACAGCTGAGTTTGACCCCTGATTCTTGGCTTCTACACTGCTTGCCTCAGAAATTTTCAATCCCGATACTTGTCGGATCAGTGTACCCATGCGAATCGCATCTTCGGTGAGGCTTAGTGCAAGGTCGATAGCTGCGCGCATGGTCGTAGGTTTAGAAGCAGTGACCATGCTGCGTATTTGCGGTGCTAAGCCGAACAAATAACGCTCAATCTTGTTGTTTTCAGGGGTGACCAACCGTGGCACTAGTCTGGCGAGATCATGGAATCGAGACGTGTAACCAGTAACGTCCGCTCCCATCATAGTGAGGTTCCAGAATTCAGTTTCCAGTTTCTGTACCTCGCTCGCCGGGCGGTACTCAGCAATCATGAGTTCCTTCAGTTCTGTCCATGACAGGGAGTAAGCAGTGTCATCACCCAATGACTGTACTTGTCCATTCCACCATGTCAGTGCTTGGTCCAAGAACAAGTTGGTGGAGTACATAACCGACTGGCGAGGGGTACACCCACTGATACGAATGACTGCCTCGGTCTTTTCAAACCACTTGACCAATCCAACAGATCCTTCAGTGCCGTTGAAGTTGATCGGCTTGCAGTCTAGGAAGGCTTTGAATGTGCAGCCACGCTCTCGCGAGGCCGTTTCTGCATTAATAAAGTTGTATGTTATTATGGGATAGGAGTATTAGGATATTCTCCCATCGCTTTATCAATTATTTTTAAACCTTCTTACCATTGGGGGAGGTTTCTCGTCGGTCACTCCCAGTCAAGTCACGTGATCGTTCGGAGCGAGCAGCTTCGTGCTCCGCGATTGCGCGGGCTATGCGCTCCGAAATCATGGTCTCAAGTTCGGCTGGTGTTGCGGGCAGTCCGTCTGCACCGCTGTTGCTTCTGGTGGCTGGTGCCATTTTCTTCAATAATAATTATCAAAGGTTAATTTGGCAAACATTTATACAATATAAAGCATAAATAACAAACCAGAATATGAACACAATAATCAACACCATGTCATCACACAACATACCAACACATCATACAGAATAAATAGTAATCAACACAATATCACCACACAATCATACAAATCACAATATATGGAGTAAGCAATAATAATCGTAGACAACAACATATTTCACCACCATAATAATAAGATTTTTCATTAATTTCAATAATACTAGTACAATGCTTGTTCATAATAACAAAATGGAGAATACATCTCTCATACAATACATTGTTTTTGAAATAAATAAAACATCATATCATGTGCCGTCGTACCCGTACGGCTAGGCAAAATGCAGACGAGTGTCATAACCCGTGCTATACTACCATACTACTGCTACTATGTACATAAGCTGGTGATTCTTCCGTGCGTCCCTGATGCATCCTACTGTGGCGGTGGTGGCGGATACTGGTACTGTGGCGCATGCATACTGATCGTCATGCTGATCGTCATGATGCGCTCATATAAGAACTGTCGATGCGCAAAATGCGCATCCCCTGTAATACCACACTGAGCGTCCATGCTCAGTAACTCCTCCGCATAGTGCGCCAAAGCATCTCGTGCATCAATCATCCTCGTCCACATCAGACGGGTCTGCTGCTCTACCTGTGTCACGGTGCGCTGCACCGTGTCAGCGAGAGTCTGAAAGTCTCGCTCTAAGGAGATGGCAGTGGACCATGCTGGTCCAGACAAGGGTGTCATCCTAGGTGGCTGGGATGGTCCGGGTATATCTGGGTGAGCTGATGGGAATGGCCCAAAGGGGGCTGGTATCGGTATGTGTGGAAGCAACGGGGTAAAACCCTGTGGTCTGGTAAAGTGAGGTGGCAACATGTAAGGGTCCCCTGCACCTAGAGGATACGGTGCAGGTGTCATGCTGGGAAGGGTGGGGATCGGTAATGTCATGGCTACTGGGGGTGGTGGTATAGGCTCGGCCAATGGGGCTACTAGAGGCTCTGAAACAGTGGCCCACTCTGGAGTGGATACCACGACAGTGGGGGTGGGAGGGCTCGCAGTGGCGTGTGCCGTCACGCCCGCCCGGTGCAGCTCCGAGCTGCGGGCAGAGCTCCCCTCTAGGATGTGCCTAGTAGGAACTGGCCCATCCTGAGGTACGGGCTCAAGTGGTGCTGGTGGGGCTACGGGTATGGTGGGTAGAGTGGCTGGTGCAGTAGTGGCATGCTCGATAATCGGAGCGACGTGCTCCTCCTGGTCTGCTGGTGGGATCGGCACAGCAATGTGCTCCACCGATGCGGTCGACTCATCGTCTGAGTCATCAGAGATCCACCCGTTATGTCCACGGGGAACGGGCACGAGCATCATGCCCGGGGGTACGGGGATAAGTGGGGTAGGTAAGGGCTCACGATCGATCGGTGCGTGTCGATCATAGGGAGACTCAACGGTCTCTGACTGCGTGGGGACAGGCCTCGATGGACCTGCACAGCCCTGTGGGAAGTCTCTGATGGCCTGGAGGGGCAGTGCTGGCAGTGGTGCTGCCTGGACTGGCACTATAGGCAAGTCTGCCTGTGGTGCCTCGGCCATAGGTAGGTCGACCACGTCGTCCTCAGCGGGGGCCCACGCTGGGTCCTCGCTCGGGTCAGTTTCGTCCGAGCTGTCTCCTCCTGCGCCCTCCACGGTGGCGTCAATCTCCATCTCGTCATCCTCCGGATCGAGCACTACAAGCTCGATCGGCTCTGGTGGCGGCGCTGGGATAATCTGAATACTGCTATCGTAACTGGGCGCTATGCTACCAGCGTCCGACATCCTGGCAAAAGAACCGTACATGTATATATATGAATTAATTTAAATTAGACAGTTAAGGCGTACATTATCAGTATCCTTTCTAACCTCTAATACTACGTTAATGCATAACGATACCCCTGGCTAGCTCGGTCGGAATCTCCTCATGCCCAATGCTTCTTGAAAATTACTTTATTTGCATTTAGTAATTATGTATTTTTCTTTTGAAAACTTTATCATTTGAACCAAATCCGGTTATAGTCTAGTTTTTAAAGAAAATACTCTAGTTCGCTATAACCTTGGCTCTGATACCACCTTCTGTCACACCACGACAATGGCGGAAACACGTGGCGCAACGGTTCAAAGCATAAAGTCAAGGTTATTGCTAAACACAAGTAATTTAAGAAAATGGGTCAATTATTAAGGCGTCAAATCTTGTTCCAAATATTACATAAAAGTAAATTGTTTTTAAGACAACATAAAGGTTTCTCAAATATATCCCAAAGCCTTGGGAAATAAAGGTGAAACCCCGCAAAACATTTGACGCCGCATTGGAGGATTCCACGACCCAACTTGCCCCGGTTCGTCTTCATCTAATTACCTGAAAGATATGTTTAAAAGTTTCGTCAATATAATTATATTGGTGAGTTCACAGGTTTTTAGTTTCCAAAACTTGAATACTTGGGAAATACCATGTTATGACAATATATAGGAGTTGCAAATTCCTATAAATCTACTTGAGACTATAATCAAACCAAGACATATAATAATTGTGCCCCGCTCCAAGTCGTTACTCGGTTTCCCATGACTTAAGTTCAGAATATATGCACCCCAGGCATAACCTAATGCATAATCGACGCTATCGATTTGGGGTGGGCCTTGTCAGGCACCAATAGTACTATCCAATATTCCACCGGTTTCATTTCCCTGAACAAATGATTATAGAGGCGAGGACTCAACCCCGAGTGGCGGTCACACCTCAAGTAATAAACCCGTCAAACATTTTCCCTAACATATCTTTCCCCCGAAAAACGTAACAATAGTTTAAAATGGGGCCGTGAAACTCACCTGAAACTCTGTCTGGCTTACTAGGCAGATAGCAAAGAGGGTCTCGCACCTACAAACGTCCTAGACGTATAAGTCACTATTCCTATAGTGCATGTGCCTTGGCAAGTTGTACACCCAACTCCCGACCACAAGTTATTCCAAATCCCGTTTAATTAAGCGCGTATCCTAGGTTTCGTTGGCGTTAGATTACCCTTTGCGTTACAAGTTATATATTACTCTTGTTAATATTTCCTTAACTTGTACCTTATTATCATCGACTCGACTTCACTTAACATATAATTATTTCCCCATTTAAATAATTATACTTAAGATCGCATCGCTCGATATAATATAATATATATTTCAACACTCGACCCGACTCACTTTGCCGTACATTTGTTTTCCCATTTAAACAAATATACTAAGATCTTGTCGTTCGATTGTATATTCTTAACGCCCGATTCAACTCACCATACCGTGTATTTATTTTCCCATTCAAATAAATATACTAGGTTCTTGTCGGTACGGCATACATATATATATATATATCTTTGTCTACTCGTCGCGGCTTTCCTTCCCACATATCTACTTTCCCATTAAGTAGATATACTAGAATTTTGCCGAGGCGAGTGTACATATATATAAATGTGTAATTTTTCTTGTTAAGTATATACGTTTGTTTAACGTCTTATTTGTTTATGTCATGTTTTTCTCCCACGAATATTTCCTTCAACACTTAGGAAAGTGTTTATTAGTTTTCACCCAAGATGTATATATATTTTACTTCTTAAAATATATATTTTCTTATCTTGCCGCAATGGCATTTTTCTCATGTTTTGTCCGTGTACGGTTCGTTAACGCGTCTTAGTTCGATATCTTAGCTCGAATAGTTAATTTCTCCAAGTTTTTCCCAACATGTGTTTTATAGAAATATTATCCCTATTTCTTCCTCTTAACACAAGTTACTTGGAAGGTTTAATATACTTATGTATTTTTAACCCAACTTAACTACAAAAATGTTTCCAATACTTTTATATTCCCATTTATATAAAAGTATTCATTTTTGTACAAGTTTTTCAAGTTTGTTTAATATTTTTATAAAATCTCTATTTCAATACAATCCATATTTTTATAATTTTCACTTTTATAAAAATATACTTTTTATACAAAAATACCCAAGTATATCTAATAGTATTTACCAAAATCATCCTTAGAAATTTATTACTTACACTTTTGACACCAAACTTTCCATCCTTGCATTTTTGGACTAATAGTTTCTAAAATATCCATTTTAGTCCTCTAACTTTCAAAGTTACAATATTAGTCCCTTAACTTTCAAATGTTGCATTTTTCCATACTAACTTCCAAAGTTGGCATTTTTCACTCAAAATAGTAGACTTTGAAGATTCAACTTTTTATTGGTAAGTTATTTTTGTATCAAAACACTTTTATTAGTCTTATATTCCATATATAAGACTACTTGTATGTGTGTTTTATGTATTTGCCCATTTTAACAAAATATCATTCTTCTAAGTAAGTTAACTTTAATTTTTCATCTTCTTTATTCTTGAACTTCTAACATGTTCCACCATACATTATACCTTAGATGATCATAATAAGATGATTTAAAGTTACTTTTTAACATATTCAAGTTCATTCCACAAATCTTAACCAAATCATCATCCTACTTAGTTTAAGTGTAAACTATATATATATTTTCAAGATCATTACTTTATCATCATCAAATCCATGATTTATTTACATATCTTTAATCATTTATTTTACACAAGTAAAACCTATTAAAGATTATGTTCAAACCACATTTTAAACCCTTCATGTACAACTTGATTCTAAGAACACATACATGAATAATAATAATCAAAAACAAGGTTAAGAAGCTTACTACTAGCACAAGGCTAGGGAAGACAAAACCTTTGATTTTGAGAGGGGTTTAGTGTGTTCTTCCTTAATGGTTAAGCTCCAAGCTTGAAACACACAATAGGGGTTTGGATGATGGATTGTTTTGAGTGATTTGGAGATGTAAAAACTTGAAAGAAGAATGTATATGGGAGGGGAAAACCTACGGCCAAAGAAGGAAGGAAAAAGAAGGGTTTTGCTTTGATTCTCCAAGTCTCTAACACATGTTTATATAGCCTTATCACATGTAATCATTCCAAAGATTCAAGTAATCTTATGGAGGATTGAGTTGTGTACTTGGGATTTTTGGAACGATATGATAGGTGTGTGTGTGTGTATAATGCCGTGTATGTATGTATAGATGTGGGAGGTTTCTTGTAAATCTTGCTAATCCTTATGATCTCTCATAATCTTTCACTAGATATCATATATACACACAAGAGTGCACTAGTGTAATGATGGTTTAGGTTGTGTCTTGGATTATATGGCCTCTTGGCCGATTTTTCTTACAAGGGGAGACAAAAGCTTTGCATGCTTTGTACTTCCATCTTACATCTTTTGGCCTTTAGCTCATGCATGCTTAATACTAGCTTTTATAGATTATTATTATAACCACACATGCATGGACATACCAAGGCCTTCTAGGCCGGCCCTTGGAGGGGTTTGGGTGAGGTCCACAACTTCAAATATTTACCCAATATTTGTTATGTTTAATCCCCCGTCGTTCGGGTGTCGTTTGGGTATTTTTCGGATTTTAATCACGCGTTATTCGGACATTAAAAATACCTTTAATAACCCTTAAATATAGTCTAATTTAAGCGTTGATTGGTTATTTAGGCCTTCGCCGGGTGAAATTATGAGTTACACGCGTATCGGGTGCGGTACGCGCATTTTATTCGTTACCGGGAGATTTGTACAAGACGATTTCACTTATGGTTTTGGAGTTCCAAAACTCATTATCTTTTATGAAACTACCCTTTATTTTATATCCTGGGTGTCCGGGATCCATTTCGTTTATTTAATTATTACCGGGTAATTGCCAACGTCCATACCGGATAGTTTATTCGCACATGATCCAATCATGTTTTTACCATTAAACGTATGCATTCCTATGCACTATTTGGAAATTGCTATCTCCTAGGCCTCGATAATTAAATTACACATAATTGCATTTAATTACGTTAATCATATATTAATTAATTTGTACGGAATTACCTTATTTTTGCCGGTTGATACACCCCCGCAATGATGCTACAACAAATACTATACGAAATGAAATAAGTACCGAAATAAAAGGTGTCACTCCTGCCGCATCGCGCGGGTTTCCTACTAGTGTATTATAATATAGTATAGATTAGGGTAGTGTAAGGGTGGACGGGGCACTACCAACACGGTAACACCGCCGCCATCGGTGCTGGTAGTGGCTCCGTGGACCTTTTGCTAGTTCTATCTAACAGGAGGCTTTCATTGATTTCTCTCTCTCTCTCACTCTCTCTCTGTCTCTCTCTTTCTTGATCGTCGTTGACCACATGCAACATCACCTTATTTCAGTGACAGCACCTCGTGACCCTTGACGAGGTGATTCAAGAATACGTTATTCATTCCAAGTATTTGTTCCTTTTTACTAAACACCAGCCTGACTCTTCTTTACAGATGGTGGTGATGATATTTTTTATTTTTATTTTTTGAATAATGAACTTCATTCACACCACCTCGGCTAAGTCCTCAAAACGAGGACCGCTGAGAACACATTACAACAAGTACAATGGGTAATTAATCCACCTATCCCATCAGCCCAATCACACAAGGAGCATGTCACCGAACCCAAACACACGTTTCTTTTGACCGATTCCGTCTTGACTCGTAAACGACCCATCTCTGCCCTCCAAGCTAAGACGTTGCATTTGATCGGTACCCAGCTGACCCATTTGAAAATAAAAAAGTTTTGGTTGTGTCGACCTTTTTGAATCAGATCCTTTACCATTTGAGTGTTGAATTCTGTTTTGCCTTTATCCGACCAGTGCCAAGTGTCTTGGTTGCCACTACAAACAGCCGCAGCTACCTCCTGCTGTAATTCAACAAGTTGCCGACTGCAAACCTCATCCATCGGCCCCCAAAATTGACTTCTGATGATGTTCCACCGGCTGCCAGTACGTTCCAACCTGTCCGCAACCATGCTGAACATTTTCTTATCATGTTTAAACAAGTTTGGCCATCTAAGAAACAAAGGCGAGTCCCCCAACCAAGTGTCAAGCCAGAATCTAACCTTCTCCCCACTTCCCACAACAGCCCTCATGTTACCATATATGGGTCGATTGTCACATCTCAACGAATCCACTATTTTAGAGGCATGTTATTTACACAAGAAGAAAAAGTAAGTTTGCACAGCCCTCTACGGGCCGTAGAGGGCTCTACGGGCCGTATAAGGGGTCAGTGTAATAAATGCTCAACCCTCTACGGCCCGTAAAGCCCTCTACGGCCCGTAGAGGTGGTTTGGTGGAGTGCATTTAAACCCTACACGAGCCGTAGAGGTCTCTACGGCCCGTAGGCAGTACGAGGTACGAGGTCATTGAATGAAGTGTCTGACATTCAGTGTGTCAGTCTGAAAAAGCTAACCCTCTACGGGCCGTAGAGGGCTATACGGCCCGTAGAAAACCTGGTTGTTGGGAGCATTAAACCCTATACGGCCCGTATAGGCCTCTACGAGCCGTAGAGGGTCCAGATATATTCTTCTTCCTTGTCTTCTTTCTTCAGTTAACGAAAGAAAATTTAAAAACGCGGTGCACAAAAATCCGATCGATTCCAAGCTACCACGATGTCTTCGGGTCACTACGGTAATGTTTCGGATGAATGGGAGCATTCGTTTAGCCTATCTCACGTCTCGGAAAGCCTTTTCGGAGCCGTGGTGGAACGTGGTGAGGAGGAGGTTAGCTCCGTTGTTCGCTATGGTGACGGGAATGCACTACCCGATTTGAACCTGCTGCCCGATTTGAACCAGGAGTACGTAGAAGAACCGGGGTCATTTTACTTGCCTCCGCCAAGTCATCCACAGTACGAGGGAGGTGATAACGGTGGCGAGGAACCTGTCCCGGATGATTCGTACGAAACGAATCAGGTGTGTTTATGAATTTGCACTTGTTTATAATTTAGACCCGTGTATATTTAGACTCGTATATTTAGGGTTTGTGAGATATTTAGACCCGTGTAGCTTTTTAGACTCGTATATTTAGTCCCGTACCTAAATTTGTTTTAGGGTTTGTGAGATTTGAACTCGTATATATTAGTTGTTATTTGAACTTGTAGGGTTTGTGAGATTTGAACTCGTATATATTAGTTGTTATTTGAACTCGTAGGGTTTGTGAGATTTGAACTCGTATATATTAGTTGCTATTTGAAGTCGTAAGGTTTGTGAGATTTGAACTCGTAGGGTTTGTGAGATTTGAACTCGTATATATTAGTTGCTATTTGAAGTCGTATATAAATTTTGCAGGTATTCAGGTCTCTTAAAGACCTCGCAGAGTGGGTTTATTAAAGAGCAAAAGAAAATGGTTACATTACCGTATTCGGACGTACTGTTTCTGAAGGCAGGGGGCCGAATAGGAGGGTAACATCGGCATGGATACGATGTGACCGTAGTGGCGTACATCATAGTGTAGCCACGGTTCGAAAGACGGGCAGTAAAAAATGTAATTGCCCGTTTCAACTAATAGGGAGATACCACTCCGGCCACGATGGTTATATTTTGGAGGTCCAAAACCAAACACATAATCACAAACCTTTCCAACACATCGAGGGTCACGCGTATGCTAGGAGGCTGGGTCCGGCCGAGTTAAAATTGGTGGATACACTTTATTTTCAAAATGTTACGCCAGTAGACATACATTCGGCCGTTAGAAAACAAAACCCGGATAGTCCCTGCATCTTAAGAGACATACATAACACAATAACCAAGGTTAAGCATTTGTTATACGGCGGCAGGACTCAAATGCAGGTATTATTATTATTATTATTATTATTATTATTATTATTATTATTATTATTATTATTATTATTATTATTATTATTACTTCTTTATTATTATTATTATTATTACTTCTTTATTATTATTTTTTAATTATTATTATTGCTATGCAGGTACTCGAAGCCATATTGGTGGAAAAAAAATTTGTTTACTTCACCCGGAGGAATGACTCGACAAATGCGATCGAGGATATTTTGTTTGTCCATCCCACCTCGCACAGGTTATGGCGTGCGTTCCCGAATGTGCTGATGATTGATGCGACCTACAAAACGAACGAGTATAAACTTCCGTTTGTTCAAGTTGTGGGTATGACATCAACATCCAAGTCGTTTTGTGTCGCCCATGCATTCATCTCCCGTGAAAAAAAGGATAACTACCTATGGGTACTACAAAGGCTTAAAGAGTTGCTAGAAGATAGTACGGAGCCCCGTGCTATAATAACTGATTGTGAGAAAGCCTTGATGAATGCATGCGACATTGTATTTCCAGCAGCTTCGAAGTTGTTATGCAGGTATACATATTATTATTATTATTATTATTATTATTATTAATTATTTTTATTATTATTTATTATTATTATTATACATTCAGGTATCACATTCAACGAAATATATTGAAGCACTGCAGACAAGCCTTTAGAAATGCAGATTGGGAAATATTCGTGAAATCATTTAAGCGATTATGTAGATCTTCATCTCCGGAATTTTATAGTCTCTGGTTAGACCGATTCTACAAACGACTATGTCAGGACGAACGAGCTGGTACATATTTTATTAATTTAGTTTAAAACGCATACATACACACATTAACAAATATCTTTTTTCTATCTTTTACAGGTGTTTTTGAATATATAGACCGGGTCTGGCTCCGTGACTACAAAGAAAGGTTTGTTTCTGCATGGACAGACACAAACTACAACTTTGATCAGTATACGACCAACAGAGTTGAGAGCCAGCATTCAAGGTTTAAGATGCACATTAAGGGGGCTAACAACTCACTCCACAAACTTGTGATGATTGCAGACGATGTTGTAACGTCACAAGAGAGGGCAATAAACTACTCGTTTGAAGAGAGTTTATCTGTGAAAAAGGTGCACCATGACATACCTCTTTTTGAGGACCTACTCGGTAAAGTTTCCCATGCAGCGATCGAGAAGTTGATAAAAGAGATAAAAAAAATATAGAGAGGTTGAAGGAACGAAAAATGAGTTGTGGTCACCAGCTTTTCACGAGTTCTGGGTTGCCGTGTGCATGTCAATTAGATTCGTATATAAATAAAGGTAATACCATTACTTTATTATTATTACTATTATTATTATTATTATTATTATTATTATTATTATTATTATTATTATTATTATTATTATTATTATTATTACTACTACTACTACTACTACTACTACAACTATTATGTTTATGTTTATGTTTATGTTTATGTTTATTGAATACAGGAATAAAAATATAGCTGTCCGAAATAGACGTCTTCTGGACACGACTGAATTACGAACCGGAAGTAGTATGGGGGGAACGTGACCTTGCGAGTGAGTGGGAAATAGTCAAAGAGACACTGATGTCTCAATCACCACGCGTTCAAAGAAATATGTTGTCAAAAATAAAGTCGGTGGTAAATCCAAGTATGACTGACACTCAACCTCCTGAGGTACAAAAGAATACTCGCGGGCGCCCAACTACAAAATTAAAGAAAAAAAACAGCAGGAGGATGCGCAAGAAGATGTTAGTATTATTATTATTATTATTATTATTATTATTATTATTATTATTATTATTATTATTATTATTATTATTATTATTATTATTATTATCCATTGTAGGAAGACGAGCCTGTTAGAAGACGTAGGCCATCAGACCCAGGTAAAGATAAAATGAGAGTGTGTAGCAAAAAGTATCCACTCTTAGTAGGGGACAGGTACATAAATAACTATTTATACATACATACATATGTACACATCCCCTAATCATGATTTCCCAATGTTTGGCGGTGACAGGTATAAATTTGTGCTTAGACAATTTAAGCATCAGATTGATCCCCTTTTATCGACGGTTTGTCACGCATATTTAAAATGTTCAGCTAGACGGTAACTGTGGGTTCCGATCTGTAGCTTTGGCTTTGGATATGGAGGAGGAAGACTGGGATTTGATCCGCCACCTTCTTAAAGAAGAGATGATGGGTCAATACCATGAGGATTGGTACGAGATTTTGAACCGATTCGACGATAACGGTTTCGCCCGCATATACTCGTCCTTAGATTGGACGGGAGTCGGGAACACACCCAATTCAAAGTGGATGGAGATGCCTTTGACTGGATTAGTGATTGCTCAGGCATTTGGTGTGGTCCTTCAATTCTTCAGTCCTCTTGGAACGAGCACATTCTTCCCTATTCACAAGCATCCTCAAAGTGTGCCAGAACATCGGGTCATTTCGATGGCCTTCGTGAACGGCAACCACTTCATCATGCTAAAGCTAACAGACGGCGCTCCGATGCCTTATCCGAGTGGAGCATGGAGGCGTTGGGTAGATGTAAATCACAACCCATGGTTAGCACTATACAGAAATCGTCTTGATGAGGGGCGTAGGCTATCTCAAACAGATCCAGAGTGGTTTGACCTAACAGGCTGTCCTGATTCTTCTGATAGTTCGGTGTAAATTTGTTTTTATAATGTATAATGATTTATTAAATACATTTTTTTATTTTTTATTATTATTTTACATATACAATATGAAATGAAAACGTTATTTTATAAAAAAAAAAAACCTATACCACCTAATTAAAACTAACAAAATTTAAAAAAAAAAACAAAACTTCTACTGGGCCGTAGAGGGCTCTATGGGCCGTAGAAGAGATTTATCTACGGGTCGTAGAGCCCTCTACGACCCGTAGGCTTCTGGGACAAGCTCGTAGACACCATCTATGGCTCGTAGAGGCCATTGAGCCTACGGGCCATAGAGGCCTCTACAACCCGTAGGCAAAAGTTTTTTGATTTCTAAAAACTTTGTAAAGTTTATAAATATAATCATTAGTTTTTTAAAAAAAATATGAGTCTACGACCCGTATAGGTCCCTACGGGCCGTAGACGAGGATTTTTTTTAAAAAAAATTTGGGTTTTCAGTTATATGTTATATTAAATTTTTCTGGATAATATTCCAGCGAACTGGTAGCCCAGATGGTTTGTATGTGTGTGTATATAATGTGTGTTTGATAAAGTGCCCGGGTTCGATCCTTATCCCAACCAGTTTTTTTTTATATTTATCTACGGCCCGTATAGGTCTCCACGGGCCGTATGTAAGTTTTAAAACCCAAATTAGAACAGACGATCTGTTCATTTGCCACAAACCCACCAAAACCACCAACCCTAACCCCCCTCTGCCCCCTTTCATCAAAACCACCACCACCACCCTAAACCACCACCACCACTTCCTTCTCCACCACTGCAACCACCACCACCACCCGAATCCGACCACCAAAACCCTACTTTCAACCCGAATCCATCCCCATTTCGAAACAGGTATATATTTTTTTTTCAGTTAATTTTAATTAGTTTTTATGTTTTAATTAGTTAATTGTTGTAGATTATTGTTGATGGTTGTAGATAATTGTTGATTTTAGTTTTTTTTTTCATTTATTTTCAGTTTTTTTCAGATTTAGGGGTTTAGGGGTCGATTTTTTTCAGTTTTTTTTTCTGTTGTTGTTGATTGTTGTTGATTGGGTTTAGCGAGTATTGTAGATTATTGTTGATGGTTGTAGATAATTGTTGATTTTAGTTTTTTTTTTTCATTTTTTTTCAGTTTTTTTCAGATTTAGGGGTTTAGGGGTCGATTTTTTTCAGTTTTTTTTCTGTTGTTGTTGATTGTTGTTGATTGGGTTTAGCGAGTATAATGGGCTGAAACGGCGTTGAACGCGAGCGCGTTTTAGCGTATTTGTTACAGGATTGAGGCGTTTCTTTGGAATCGCCAAAAACTATATTAGTTTTGGCGATTCTTTTGAATCGCCAAAAACTATATAGTTTTGGCGATTCTTTTGAAACGCCAAAACTATATTAGTTTTGGCGTTTCTTTTGAATCGCCAAAACTAATATAGTTTTGGCGTTTCTTTTGAATCGCCAAAACTATATTAGTTTTGGCGATTCTTTTGAATCGCCAAAAACTATATAGTTTTGGCGATTCTTTTGAAACGCCAAAACTATATTAGTTTTGGCGTTTCTTTTGAATCGCCAAAACTAATATAGTTTTGGCGTTTCTTTTGAATCGCCAAAACTATATTAGTTTTGGCGATTCTTTTGAATCGCCAAAAACTATATAGTTTTGGCGATTCTTTTGAATCGCCAAAAACTATATAGTTTTGGCGTTTCTTTTGAAACACCTTAATTATAGAAACGCCCTAACTAACTATATATTCTTTGATTTTGTAGTTATGGCAGATTTTCTAGACGAGCAGTACATGGACGAGGAGGAGGAGGAGCAGCAGCAGGAAAATGAGCCCGTGGTGTAGGTGGGGGCTGCCATGGCAGGGGGTGACTTGTCAGGCTATGAGCATTGCAGTTTTCAGCGATTCGATTACCCGAGTCCCAGATTTCAGAGGTTGAGGAAGAAGAAGATTGGAAAGGCGCGTGGGATTTCTTGGGACGCGCTTCGGGAGTGTAGGGGGGGTGCTGAGGCGATTGCCCGAGAGTAGATCCCGGAAGGGAGCCCACTGGACAGGTTTTTCGACGACTTTTGCGCGCCGTCCCATCGGCCATTGGTGATAGAGTTTCTATCCACCTTTCGGTTTCGGCCGCCCACCGCCGGATCGTCGGACGCCGGATCATCGGGCGCCGGATCGTCAGGCCGCCCACCGAAGGATATTGAGTTTTCCATACTCGGCGTTGAGTATGGTTATTCTCTAGATGAGTGGGCTACGCACACCCAGTGGTACACTCGCGACGACCTTGTAGAGGTATTAATATTATTTTTATTTTTATTCTTATTATTTTTGTTTTTGTTCTTATTCGAAATGTTAATGTTAATGATAATGTTCAGGATGTCTACACTAGGGCGGTGACTACTGTCGCTGATGACGTCCTCTATGCGTGGTGGCCCACCATTGGCGGTCCCGAGTTCGGCAACCCGGCAGAGAAGTATTATTATTATTATTATTATCATCATCATTATTATTATTTTTCAATATCTTTGTTCTGATTAATATTACTATTATTATGCTGTGCAGGGAGAGGTGTGACAGGGCATCCAACATTCGTCACCCCGTAGTTCGTTACATTCACCGTTGCATTACTTATTCCCTAACGGCACGGGGGAATAGTAACGAGCGGGTGACGAAGACGGACCTGATGTACCTGCATTGCATACTCACCGGCACGCCGATTGCCTTGCATCGGGTCATGGCCGAGTATTTTGACTCCTTCCCCCATAAGCCGTTGAAGGGAGGCATCCCATGCGGGGGGCTCATCAGCAAGATTGCCGAGCGCTGCGATGCCGTGAAGTATTACGGTTATGTTAACCGTAATCGGTTTCCGTCACTACCGCCCAGGTATTTCGGTTATTATTATTATTATTATTATTATTATTATTATTATTATTATTATTATTATTATTATTATTATTATTATTATTATTATTAATGTTAATGTTTATGAGTTTCTTTCAGCCCAATAGGTCTACCCACGATGAAGGCTATGCTTTGTGCGGCGAAGAAGGCGAAGACGCCGGATCATGATGCCTTCCACTATCTGATTGGTCTCGGTGGCGTGGAGTTTGTGCATGAGCCGTTAGTACATCAGGGCCTTAGAGGTATTATTATTATTATTATTATTATTATTTGGGAAACTTGTAGACAACTTGTGTTGTCTGGTTTGCCTAAAAACAGGGGAAACTCTGCCCAATTTTTTTATAAAATCCTGGAATATTATTATTATTTATTAATTATTTATTGTTATCCATTGCAGGTGATGCTGTGGAGGTCGGGTTGCAGTTTGTGCATGAGCAGGAGGGGGGCGGTCTTAGGGACGTCGAGATGCCTCAGCAGCAGCCTGAGGACGTGCAGATACCGGCGCGCGTTTATCACTCTCTTAGGTTGCCTGCTGATGTTAGGGCGGACGTACGTGCGGCTGCCGAGGAGGCTGACGAGATGCGTGCGTGGCGTCAGCAGCAGGACATCTGGCGTGTGCAGCAGGACATCTGGCGTCAGCAGCAGGAGGTAGAGATGCGTCAGTGGCGTGATCGGCAGGATGAGGCGATGCGCTGGCTGATTGCTGGCCAGCAGGATATGTATCGCCAGCTGGGCATGCAGACTCGTCTCTCACCGACTTTAGGGCCCATCACGCAGCAGACCCAGCATGAGTCCGGTACCTCCTCGCAGCAGCCCGGGACCTCGCAGCCGCAGCCGACGCCGACGCCTGATCATGATGCTTTTGACTTATGATTTTCTGATTTGTGAATGTTTTAAACAATTTTTATTTTGAACGCTTGTGTAAATGTTTTAACGTTTAATTTTATCGTTTGGTTATATAAACGTTTGTGTTTATGTTTTACACGCTTATCGAGACGACATTAAAAAACTAAAAAAATTAAACAAATAAAATTTATTTTATAAATTTGTATTAATGTTTTACATGCTTGTGTTAATGTATTACACGCTCGGGATTAATTATTACATAATTAAAATGATTTAAAAAAAAACCCTCTCTACGGGTCGTATAGGCCTCTACGGGCCGTAGAGGCTGCCTAAGACTGGTTTATGTTATATTAAAACTTTCCAACTAAGAAACCAGCGAACTGGTAGCCCAGATGGTCCCCATATACGAAATAAGACTTTGTGTGTGTGTTTGTGTGATAATGTGCCTAAGATCGAACCTCGTCCCAAACGTTTTTGGTTTTTTTTTTGTCTACGACCCGTAGAGGCCTATACGGGCCGTAGGCATCATAAAACATCCATCTCGTCCTTCTTCATTCTCAAAATTAATAAGACTACTTCTACGAGCCGTAGAGGCCTCTACGGCTCGTAGAAGTCTGAAAAAATTGGCTCTACGACCCGTAGAGGGCTCTACGGGCCGTAGAGGGTTGTGTGAATAAAATTTATCCTTGTGCAAATAGTGGGAGCCCTATTTTAACTATGGACTTCCATGTTCCCCCAAGTTGTTGGTTCAAAGGGAGGAATTAATACCGACATTGCGACTTATGACAAGCAGAGATAACTTTCCGCCACAGACTACCCTCTTCTCTCTTGAATCGATATCCCCACTTAAACAATAACGCCTCATTCACCTCCTTCAATCTAGGGACGCCTAACCCACCCCATTTTTTGGGAAGCGTAACCCGATCCCACGAAACCCAATAGATCTTATGACCTTCCGAGTTCCCCGACCAAAGAAATCTCTTCATGAGCCTTTCCAATTTTTCGATAATAGTGGTCGAAGCTAGATGGTGGTGATGATGATAATGGTGATGGTTACAGACGGTGATGGTGATAGTAACTGAGGTGATGGAGTAGAGGGGAAACAGGCAGATGTGGTAGTGATGGTAATTTAGGTGGTGATGATGATTGTTTATATATTTATTTAATTTTTATATATAAAAAAACTTTAAATAATATATTATTTATTTAAATGAAAAATAAGTAAACGAATCAGTGGAGGGTTGTCTCCAAAAAATAGTTTCAGTAAAGTGAATTAGTAAAATGATATTACAGTTCAAGATTGATGTAAATCAGTAAAGTTGAAAAGAAAAAGGTTGTACCCCTCCCCTAACAGTGTTAGAAAAACAAAGATATATAACTTAAATGTTAGCACGTGACATTTTCAATGCGCAGTTAAACAATTAATCCTTTTTTTTTTTTTTTTGAACGGCTAAATTTTTACACTCATTTCTTTACATCTTTTACACCTTTTTACACCTTTTTTTGCACACCTTTGAAGTTGAACTCCTAACCTCACATAAGAGAGGATTTTCTCTCTACCACTAGGTTATAACCTTTTACATCTTTTACATTTTTTTTAACGGCTAATTAATCTTTTGCTTTAGTTCATGGATTGATTTTTAACGTTTTTTTTTTCTTTTTTGTAAAGTAAAATCTATTAACAAAATGCCACGGCAGACCTCAAAACAAGTATTTATGTTTTCTGTCATTTCTCATTAAAAGCAACAATAGGCATTAAAAAAATAGCTAATTAAATAAGAAAAGGGCCATGCGACGGCTAAAAGGGGTTCAGTTCTGGTCAATGGTGCTCCCACTAGTGAATTTGCTATAAAAAGGGGTCTTCGACAAGGTGACCCGTTATCTCCTTTCTTATTCATCATCGCTATGGAAGTGATCTCAATGTTGATGAACCGTGCGGTTGGGATGGGTTTATTTCATGGGGTTAAGCTCCCAAACAATGGCCCGGTGCTTTCTCACTTGTGCTATGCCGACGATGTATTGTTTTTTGGAGAATGGTCGGATTTTAATGCCTATAGTTTGAACCGCTTCCTCAGGTGGGTTGGATTGGTTTCCGGTTTGACTATAAATCGGCAAAAGTGTCAACTTTTTGGAGTGGGGGTTGACTTGGCAGAAGTGACCAGGTTATCCGAGGTACTCATGTGTAAACCGGGTTCACTTCCATTTAATTACCTTGGTGTCCCAATTGGTGCAAATATGAAGAGGGCTAAATATTGGTTGCCGATTATTAACAAATGTTCGATGAAGTTATCTTCTTGGAAGGCTAGGCATCTCTCTCTTGCGGGACGAGTCACCCTTGCTAAGTCGGTCTTGGGGAGCTTAGGTTCCTATTTTCTTTCCATTTTCGCAGCCCCGAAAGGTGTGGTGAAAAAACTTGAAGGGATTAGGAGGGATTTTGTTTGGGGATTCTCTAACAGGCACCAAAAAGTGAGGTGGGTTAAATGGGATACTATGATGCGTCCGAAAAAGCGGGGTGGTTTAGGAATGGGGAGCATATCCGACTTCAACCTGGCCATGCTTGCAAAATGGTGGTGGAGACTTAGAAGTGACCCGAATCAGCTTTGGGCTAGAGTTGTGCTTGCTATCCATGGGAAGTCTTTTAAATCGAAGCTTATTTCGGTTAAGAATTCGGTCACAGGGGTCTGGAAAGAGATCAGTAAAGTGGAGGGGGCTTTACTCTTTGAAGGTATCAATATTTCGGACAACTTAATGGTCACCGTGGGTAATGGAAATTTGACGAGTTTTTGGCATGACCGTTGGCTCTCTTCGGGACCGCTGATGACCCAGTTCCCTGATCTATACGTTTTGGCTACTGATAAAGATGCCACGGTGGCAGATTCTTTTACCAAGATCAATGCAAGTATCCAATGGCATGGTATATGGAAGCGTAAGTTTAATTCGGCAGGCGAGTGGTTGTCTTTTGCTGGTCTTTTGAAGAAAATTGGCAGCGTTTCTTTCAGCAAGAGACCTGACTCTTGGTCCTGGGCCAATAATGATGGTTTGGATTTCTCGGTTAGCGGCATCCGAAAACAGCTTGAGTTGGTCAGAAACGGGTCTCTTGAAGATTACAAAGGGTGGTGGGAGTCTTGGGTTCCGCCGAAATGTAATGTTCTGTTGTGGAGGGCTGTTCAAGGTAGGCTCGCTGTCAAAACAGAGTTGCTGAAAAGAGGCATTCGCCTAGACAACCAGATCTGTGCTCGTTGTGGTTTTGGAGTTGAAGACAATGACCATGCTCTTTGGAATTGTATTGTGGCTAAAGTTATTTGGTGGCAGGTGTTGACGTGGATCCGCATTCCCCTTCCTTTGGACGTGTCTTCCTTCGCTGATTTACTGTCTCGTATCAAGGGCTGCCCGGGTTCTTTGGTTTGGAAGCGTATGGTTCGTTCTATTGTCTGTGCTACGATTTGGCGAATATGGCTAGCTAGAAACACTAAGATCTTCGATGGGGTTTTCATACCGGTTAACAAGGTGGTGGATCTAGTCAAAGAAGACTCTTTTCTTTGGATTTGCAGCCGGGCAAATGTCCCGAAGCCGAGTTGGGAGAACTGGATCAATTTCGACATTTTGGGTAGTATGTAGGTCTGTTTTGGGGGCTGCCTTTTTGAGGCTTGTTGTCTGTTTTCGTTTTGTTTTTGTTTTGTTCTCTCAGCCGCTTGCTGGCTCTTTATATTAATATATAAAGTGTTTTCGCCGTTCAAAAAAAAAAATATTGCATAATTAGAATTAGAATTTTGTGGAAATTAAATATGCCCATTGCTGTTCTTGGTGATAAATAGGATAGTTAACCTCTGAATACACATGCTGAAGGATTTGTTTTTTACTTTTTCTTTTTTTTTTAGAACGACAATTTTTTTAAAAAGACTGCGATATTTTCAAAAAGACTGGGTGGCCACATGTCGACATGGGAGAGCGACCCCAGTTCAAGAACCCGCAAGGTTTCTTCATAAATGGCATAACACATTCTTAAGAGACTCAAACCTCGCTCTAGAGGAACTATAACCCCTGATATTTTTCTTGCTATCAGTTGCGTCACTACAACCTGAAAATCTAAAAATCATAAACCTAAAAACGAAGACCGTAGAGACGATTCAAATGTCGCTTGAATGAGTTCAATCGGACTCTGTTTGATACCCTTTCTATAACTTTTTATTTTTTTTTATTGTGTATTTAATCCTAATCTATTTTAAACTATCTTATTTCATGCATTATAATCTATTATTAATATATATAAAAGAATTGAACATTGCTGACGTGGCGTGCAATGGTGCCTTCAACCTCTCCATGAAACTGCCACGTGGCATCATAATTGAAAGATTTTAATGTTTTTGAATTATTTCTTTTTTTAATTAAAAAAAAAGATAAACATAAAACCCTAAATTTATTCTCAATTACTATAATTAAATTGAGTTATTTTAGGAAAAAAAATTTAAAAACAAATTTAAATTTTTCTCTTTTATGTTTCTTCCCATAATTTTTAAACGTTAATATCTTTTATATACGAGATTTTTTAAATAAAAAAATTACACCAAATTAACGAGCGTTTTATTATCTTTCCAACGAGTACCATAGTGCTATATAAAAAATGGAGAAAAAAACGACTATTTTTTGTGGGGTTTCGTTCATATAGGAAAAAAGACACAAAGTATTCAGGTTATTCATTAATCATGTTTTTTCTTTAAAAACCGGGTTCTTATCTACGATGTTGAAATTCAGCCCAATCTCCATGCTATCATTGGAATTATACATTGTTTTAGGTTATGTATTGAATATTGATATTAGAGTTGTGCATTTTTTTAGCATTTATGATAGGTGTTAATATTAGAGTTATACATTCTTTTAGGTTAGGTATCAATATTAGTATTGTGAGACTTGGTACATAGATGTGATAAGTTTTTTAATGGTTATAACTTCCAACTTAAGTGATTGTTTAGTTGATTAGGTTACGAATTATAGGAGTCATTAGAATGTGAGAGATTAGAGAGATGTGATGAGTTTGACTCTAATGAGAGATTAGAGAGATGCGATCAGTTTTTGAATAGTTGCAGCTTACATAAGTGATTCTTTAGATGATTACTGATTACGTTTTAGGTTAGGGAATATGAGTTATTACTGATTAGAATACTATGGACATGCAATGATTGAGACATTTTGTGGTTAGTTAACTTGAGCCATTTGCAATATGTTATCACGTCAAATTAGATTTTTAACCCCGGGACCCTCCCGGGGTAATCAGCTAGTATAGTATATAGATTATGGTAGTGTTAAAAATCAAAGAGTTATATATAACTTAAATGTTACCACGTGACATTTTCAATGCGCGTTACATTAAGGGGAAAACGACAGTAAAGTTGAACAATTAATCTATAGCTTTAGTGCATGGATTGATTTTTAACTTATATATTTATTTTTTCTGTCATTTCTCATTAAAAGCAACAATAGGCGTTAAAATAATAGCTAACTAGAGTCATATTTACTTGCGCGTTGCTGCGGGGCACGTCTTTCAATTTTGTGTTGCCGCCAAACGTGGTTTGAACTTCGTATGTACCGAAACAGAAAGACTAACGTTATCAAACAAATGTTTTGTTACTAATATAACTCCATTTTCAATGTATTTTATATTTTCATATTGATAAAACTATAAAAATGAATACGATACCGATATTAAAACGTTATTTATTCGGTTCTCCGTGATAAAGAAAAATATCACTTTTGGCACTGGTTTGCTACAAGTACCCAGCACCAAATGTTCATCCTTATAAAGGGAAAAAAAAAAAAAAAACACTACCTGATACCATAATTATCCCATAGAAATTTAGTATTTTAGTTTGGTAATTATCTAAATAAAACACTATATAACTTTCAAATATAATTTTAATTTGATTTGGTATCCATTATTCAGTAAAATTAAAAGCTTATATTAACTTTGATTCACTTAATCGTGACTCCTGAAAGAAATCCTAAGATTATTCTAAGTCCATTTACAAATCGGCGAGCTTAGATGATCCTAATCAATTTTTAATTTCTTACAAAAACTCATTGCGTGCTACACTTTGAAACTGACCTAGATAAAAAAAGTGTAAACCAATCAAATAACGTTACTGTTTAAGTGTTTCTTATTTAATATATAAAAGAATTACGTAAAAAAAGGGACATGGTAATTGGTATAGCTTAATGTTGCATAAATAGAATTAGAATTTTTGGAAATTAAATATGCCCATTGCTCTTCTTACTGATAAATAGGTTGGTTAATCCCAAAATACACATGCTGAAGGATTTTTTTTTTTTTTACCTTTTTTAGAACGATGATTTTTTTAAAATGACTGGTTGGCCACATTTGACTTTGGAGAGTGACCCAGATTGAGAACCCGCAAGGTTTCTTTATAAAGGGCATAACACATGTTTAACAGACTCAAACCTCGTCCTAAAGGAACTATAACCCCTGATATCACTTGATACCAGTTACGCCATCACAAGTAAAGCAGGTTGGATAAAACCCTCGTGCCGCTTGTAGTGAAAAAAAGCATATTCTAATTTTAATACTGTATAAATATTCAAATTCTTAAAACAAACCTTTAATATCTTTAGACATTTTATCTTGATATTAGTTACGCCATCACAAGTGTTAAAACTCTGCAGGTCGGAAAACCCTCGTACCGCTTGTAGTGAAAAAAAGCATATTCCAATTTTAATACTGTATAAATATTCAAATTCTTTTTTTTTTTTGAACGATCAACGAAAGATTTTATTACCATATGCTAGCGGGGTGCTAGCGTTTCACCAAATTACAAAGGCCACCAAGGGTTCTATAGATTACAAACAAAAGAAACGACAAAACTACCACCCAATATGAGACAAACTGAAATAACGCCATGATCTCCAATCCAATGACGGTTGTTTCGCCCTAGACGACACCCAAAGATAGCTTAAGGACTTGATATCACCGAGTACCTTCGTTAGATTAACCTGTTGATTGTTAAAGACCGCCTCGTTCCGATGCTTCCAAAGACACCAAATCGTCGTTAGACACACCACGTTAAACGCCTTTTTCCTCTTCATAGAGCCACCAATATACGAATGGAGCTGGAGTAAATCCTTGAAGTGAAACATGTAAACTGGACCTGTATTGCACCATTGAGCCACTAGATTCCACAGCGTTTGGGAGAAAGAGCATGAGATGAAAAGATGTTCCGTTGTTTCAGCGAAGTCACCACAGAAAGGACACCATTCCGAGCCTATGTTAATACCTCTACTTCTTAGAGCAGCGCGGGTCGGGATCCGATTTTGTTCCGCCCTCCACGCGAGAATAATCACTTTCTTGGGAGCCCAAATGTTCCATTGCACCACAAATTCTGACTGTACAAACCTGGACGCCTGCAGACACTCCTTCAGCGCAGCAACAGTGAAGCTGCAGTTTTGACCCAAACCCCAAACCCACCCATCCGGACAATCTGTGAGAACCGGGACAGTAAACGAGCTGCACAGAAGCTGTAATTCAGACGATTCAGCAGCATTCAGACTGTTTCTCCTCCATGCCCAACCCCACCCACCACCCATTTGATTAACCCGATCAGCGACGCGCGCGAACTTGTTACTATCCAACTCAAACAGCAAGGGAAAGGCTGCTGCAAGCGGGTAATCAGCCGCCCATGAATCCAGCCAAAAGGAAATACCCAACCCATTACCCACCACCCCTTTAATAGCCCAACCCACATCCACCCCGCCCCTTTTGACAATTTGCATCGACGAGTAGATTTGTTTCCATGAACCTGAAATAGAAAGCTTAGTCGGAATTGGGTTCCAATCCCGACTAGAACAGTGTATAGACCAAATAACCTTACGCCATAAAGTGGCGGGCTCGGTTTTAAACCTCCACCACCACTTTGCGAGCATAGCCGAATTAGAGTCAATATTTTATATAAATATTCAAATTCTGAAAACAAAACTTTAATATCTTTTGAAATTTATTACACCTGTCAAATTTTCTACTTTCAAAAGTGA
Organism: Ambrosia trifida; assembly: GCA_028751855.1. Lineage (NCBI taxonomy): Eukaryota > Viridiplantae > Streptophyta > Magnoliopsida > Asterales > Asteraceae > Ambrosia > Ambrosia trifida. Next base: position 67,434,762 of record CM054122.1, read on the forward strand.
TAAATTCAACCACTTATCTATTTAAAGAAATACGGTCTATTAAAAAATATCCCAAGTCTTTATTACACATTAATTTATTCATTTTATGTTCGTTGAAAAGACATATAAATGTTTTCTTCTCGTCACTAATGAGATATAAATAATCCAGCAAATCAACAATTTCCAAAACAGAAACCGGAAAAATAATTAGATTGATCGGACGAGATGAAGCTTATTTGGTCACCAGAAATCGCTGCAAAAGCTTTTACGGACACCGTTAAATCCGTAAGCACACTATCCCTTTGTTTTTGTTTTTTTTTTTTTTTTCAATTGTAGTTTGTGTTATTAATTCTACCGGGTTTCATTGGAGCGTGTGTTTTTTTTAATTGAAAGCAGTCTTTCTGTCCTCCGAGATAGAAGGTTTAGACGTTTAGTTTCCAAATTCGCCTAGACCTTTTAACATATAAACCACCAATAACTTGGTTATTTGTGGAATTTTACTAGGTAAGGCTGGTGTCATGTTACCAATATTTTTTTTTTCTTTTTGTGAGGCATGCTATGTATGGATATTTGTTGTTTTGATTTTCCAGTAAATTTTGTGAGATTTATCGATAACTTTGTTATTGGTGGAATTTTACTGTGTATGGTGGTTGTTTTAGTAATTCTAATGCGTTTTCAATTTCTCTACCAATAGTTTTATTATTTGTGAAATTTAATATCTTTGGTGTCATTAGTGTTATGATTTTCTTGTAAAGTTTGTGAGATTTATCAACAACTTTATTATTTGTGAGATTTCAATGGGTACGCTTGTTGTTGTATTTGTAATTCTAACGTGTTTTTTATTCTTTACCAATAGTTTTACTATCTATATGCGATTTACTATGTACGCTTGTTGTTGTTCTGATATTCTGTCAATTTTGTTTAAATAGTGTGCGCTTTTCGAAGGCTCAAGCGCGGCGGAGCTCATATCGGCTATGGCGGCCGGCTGGAACGCTAAGCTAATCGTCGAAACATGGTCGCGTGGCGGTGTGACATCAACAAGCATTGGTCTATCAGTAGCAAGCATTCACACGCGTGGCAGACACGTTTGCATAGCTCCGGACGAGGCTTCAAAAGCCGAGTACACCGCCGCCATGGAGAAAGCCGGAATGTCACCGGAAGTGATCATCGGCGAGCCGGAGGAGGCTGTTAAGGGGATGGTAATAGATTTCTTGGTTGTGGATTCCCGGAAGAATAATTTGGGTCGAATTATCAAAGAGGCAAAATTCGGCCACCGTGGGGCGGTCATAGTTTGCAAGAACGCGAAGGCGGTGGCCGCGGCGGAGCTACGGTTGAGGAGTTTGTTTGATGGTGGATCACGGCGGATAGTGAGGTCGGTTTTTTTGCCGGTGGGAAAAGGGTTGGATATTGCACACGTGGCAGCGGGTGAATCCGGGTCGGGTTCGGGTAAAATGAAGGGTAGGTGGATCTTGCGGGTCGATAAGCAATCGGGTGAAGAGTTTTTGACCCGGAAGTAATTAAGATGGTTGGTTTGGACTTTTTGGTAGTTAAAACATAAACTCTTTTACTTTTTTTTGTTTTTTTGGTGTTTCTTGTTATGCAAGTTAAGGTGTATCTATATTAAGTCATTTGTAGATATGGTAGCTAGTTTGATCACATTAGTTGATACTTGATAGTATAGCTTTAGTGATTGTGATTAGGTTGAATGTAGCTATCACTAGGGTTTCAAAAACCGTTAGAAACGGGTCAAATCGTTTAAAGTGAAACAAGTTAGCTGGTTTGTTTGGTTTGGCCAGTTTGAGATCTTGATAGTCGGTTTTCATGGTTTGGTTGGATCGGTTTGAAACTCGGAGTGTGCCGCTTATGCTACGATATTTATATAATTGTTTTTTTTTTTCATTTTTGAAATTTCAAGTCACATTTATGTATAATGATGAAATGTGTTTACTAATATAAAGTTTTACAGCGAACTAATAAATTTGAAAATAAAAGCAAAAACGAGTGATTCAAATGGTTAAACTGAACCATTAAACGGTCAAACCGTAAAAAAAAAAGTAAAGATCCCCTAAAAATGTATTATTAGACTTTTACAAGGCATGTGATTCGAAAACAAAACCTTATGCTAAGGGGTGTGGGAAACGTCCCCGACCTGACAACGGAAGGCCGGGACTGTCCACACCGCCCCATTGGCCTGTCCTCGTCCTTAACATCATTCACAAGACGGAGGCAAAAGACCACTTGCTCAAATGGAACCCATTAGGCTAATGTGGAGGACCATCCTCAAGGATAGGCCTCCTTCCAAACCCACAAGCCTTGATGATTTTCAAAAATTATAAAAAGAAATAAATTAATACAAATAATGTGTTAAGGTCAAAAAATACCTTGAAGTGTGGATGAGCGTGATACCGAACCGAAAGTACTTATCTGGAAAAACATAAAAAAACAGTGGGTACCGGTATGGTACCGATATTATTCTAAGTTAAATCAAACCAAAATACCTTACAATACCGAATCGATACTACCGATCCCCAAAACACAAATTGTGTGCCGAATTGGCACCAAAAATGGCTCGATACGATACAATTCAGTACCGATACTTGATACCAATGCTTATCCCTACCCTAAAAAAATAAGCTTAGTTCACAATGTTTCTTAACTTTAACTTGCATGCTATTGAACAATCTAGACAATAATATAACACCACACGTTCAATGCTTCAAATTTAATCTAGCTTCCAACCTTCTTTTTTAGTTCATCATCAATGGAGAAGCTAACCCATAGTATCTTCTAGGGATGCTCGAACTCAGCTCACTTAGCTAGAAGAGCTCTAGCACGATTCCTTTTGAACTTTGTGTTTAAAACTTGGTCTTAACTCATAAGACTCGTAAGACAAGTATTTTTTTAAACTCGAGTTTGAACTCATTTATTATTTGTTTGCTAATTAATTATTTCACTGATAAAAATATATAAAAATATACACTATGTACTTCTATTTGTTATTAAATATTATATCACTATTATATCGCTAAACTGAAAACAGTTAGACGATTAAATTATTATTGAGTTGGTAGTATATATTCGAGGACGGTGACAAAAGTACCAATTCGTTTTCAATTTACGTTACAGGACCGAATAAAAAACTTGGACGATAACAACCCTAACAAACCATGAAAACTATGTATATTATTTCTTTTTTCTTCTTGAAAGTGACTGCATACTAAGTTTAGTTGGATTTGTCTTACTTCCAATATTGTATAAAAACATAAAATATATAGAATTATCTAGAATATAATAAACCTAACAATTTTTCTAAACGATATCTTGTAGTCTTGTACGTCTTTTATTCTTATTATGTTGATTGCTTTTTAATTCATTTGTGTCGATTAAAAATGTGCGTCGCAACCACCGCCGCCACCATCTAGCTGCTGTTGTCGAATCCACATCTCAGTCACCATATCCGCTATAAAAACAAATACAACAATGGAATTTAAAAAAAAAAAATGGATTTGTTTAGCCATGTAGTCGATATGTAAGATAAATACCACTGTAGATATATGTGTCCTTTTGTTCTTATTTACATAAATTGGAATAAGAAAAAACAATTTCCACATTCTTTATCTTATTGACCAATGGTTTAGTCATTAGTGGACGATAGTCGCATAAAGAAATGGCCAACAAAGACCTACTTTGCCCATTTATACTTGCTTTAGCCTTCAAGTCTGTATGTTATGATTCCCTTCAAACTAATGAATAATATTCGTTAAATGAAAATAAATATAATATGCACTACCATGTTGTGAAAAGATTTAATGATACCTTAAAAGTTAAAGGATCATTTATGTATCTATTGCAGAGATTTGTTGATACCTTAAGAGTTAAAGGATCATTTGTGTATGTATTGTAGACATCATAATTGATCATCTTGAATATACAAGGCATGTATCTTGTATATAATGTTACGAACATTTTATAAAGCATCTTGATAATTGAAAATGCATTGATTGACAATTCTATAATTGTCATAGAGAATGTATCTCTTGAAGACTTTAATTTTAGCGATGGACGCATTTTTGAAAACTTGAAAGTTATGATTATTTTTTGTTTGTAAAACGTATATTAATTAATGCTTAAGGAGAGACTAAATAAATACTTTGAAGTAATTTAATAGCATAAAATAAAATAATACCTTTCTTTAATATCTAAACCGTAAATGATCCTGCAATGTACCAACCCAACCAGCATTTTCCTATGGCCTTCTGCCTAAACGGTACTCTTTCATGGCTCCACGGCTCCAAGTTTTACAAGATTGACATAAACAATTTAGGATATATAGGAAAGGAAAGTTTTATTTCATAACTGTTCTTCCCAAGGGAACAACACAACTCACTACCCTCACTACCCTACAAGAACCCTAGAGAGAGAGTGAAATCGAAGAGCTAGAGCGAGAGAATGAGGAGCCAGGGCTCTCGCCGCCGCTGCAGGCGGAGCTCCGGCCACCCCACGACAAACAACAACCACCATCACCCGACTATTATTATTCTTAGAGAGAGAGAGAGAGAGAGATCTGAGATGAAGAGAGAGAAAGCGTAGGAGAGAGAGAGAGACAGAAGGAAGAGGAGGAGACGCGGTGGCTCCGGCACCGACTCCGCCTTGTCGCACGATTCATCACTAACCCAAGGTAAAACCATATCCTATCTTCTTCTTGTGTTCAGATCTAAAGGTATATGGTTGATGGATTGGTAATCATTGTGTATAAGGTGGAAGTGGTGACTTAGTCTGTGGTGGTTATTGATGATAGCCGGCTGTGGTGGTGGTCGTACAGGGTGGATAGAAGCCAAGGTGTACAGAGGAACCGAAGGGTCCGGATGGGTGTCCAAGGGTGGACCGAAGGCTGGGAGTGATGTGGTGGTTGTCATGGTTGTTGCAGTGAAGGATGACGTTGGTTGATGATACGAGGTTCGGGTCAAGTATCGGGTTTTGAGGACGAGTCAAACCAAGGGTAAATAAAATCAACGTTGGTCAACCGAAGTTGACCAGGTCAACTGGTCAGTCAACACAGTCAACCGGTCAACACGAACCATAACCCGAGACATGAGGTATAGCCGAACTCGAGGACTCGATAATTATATTTATTATAAACTAATTATTTATAACTTGTGTGTGGGACTTGACGAGCGTATTAACAACCTTGGACATAGGAGTAGATTGAGTATCGCGACTATTGGTATGGACATTTGGACTTGACCGAGGAACCATTGACATTTGAGTCGATACTTGAAACATCGGATATAAGAATACATATTAAACCTAAGAACTCAACTTGACACATAGACATGGACAAAAGACGCTTAGGATACGGACCCGACAAATATAGTTTGGACATTAGATTGATACCTTGAACTTGTATGAGGAGTTGGACATTATGACATAGTATTCGGACTTGAAAACTGTAACGCCCCGAAAACCCGTTTCATTTAAAGACGTTGATAGACGGGATTAATAAAATGATTTTGAGTCAAGAGATTATAAGTTGGAGGGTGGAAATTGCCAAAGACCCAAAGTCTATACTATTATTATTATTAATAAGAGGCAAACACCAAAAACACACACACACACTTGTGTGTGTTTTGGTCGATCATCAGGAAGGAGAAAAAGGGGGTTTCAACCCCAACCCAACTACCAAGATCAATCTAGTAAGAAATCAAGGAGAAATCATTGCATGAGCCAGAAATGGATGATTTAAGGTCAATCAAACCCAAAGGTACCTTCTATTTGGTAGATTTTGATATTATGATTCATTTTGGGTTTGATGAAAATTTAGGGTGTATGTGAAAAACGTGAATCAAGGATGGATGAAGGTGTCTAGATGTTGATAGACACTAGGGGAACCATAATTCATGATACTACATAAGGCTATGCTTGATTCATGTGCTAATTAGATTGTTTTACACCTATGTTGGAAGTGGGTGTTGGTCTTGGTGTAATCCAAGACCATTCTTAATTAGTTATTGGATATTTTGAAAAGAAAGTGGTGAATTGCTATGTTTGATAACTATGGAATGAAGGATATGTGGTGTAGGTAAATAATATGATGATTGATGTTATGAGCTATGAAACTAAGCATGAAATAATTGTACATTGAGCTTAGAATGTTGTACGCACACCATGTGTTCGATGAAATGTTTAGATGAACTTGCGTGCAAGTAATTGATGAGAATGAATGGAATATGATGATTGTAGGAAATTAATATAAAGGATGTGTTTTGATGGAAACCATGTGTGAATTATAATGGATTGTATGTAGGTATGTGTGTATGCACATAAGTGATCTTATGGTTGTATGTGTGTTCTATAATGTGTGAATTTGTATGCAAGACTCGACAAGTATGAAAGTAATGTGATAGTTGGTGCAAGTGATAGTAGGTTAACATGGGGATTTCATCTTAGGAAGAAATCATGTGGGAATTAGTTGATTGTATGAATTGGTAAGAAGTATGCATTAGTAGTATGTACACTATGCTTAAATATTATGATGTACACGATGTGTTGATTGATTGGGGTAATGAATGATCTTGTATCTTAAATGAGATGTGAATATGATGTCTATGGTGAATCTTGTATGATCTAGTACATCAATATGGACATATGTTTCTAAGTAGGATGTTGGTATAGTTGGAAGTTGACTTTCTGGAAAGTCAACAATGTAGAATAACATGGTTAGGCTCCCAAACTTGATTGTGTGATTAGAACACTATGCGACTCATAATATGTTAGAAATATGAGACATATATGATAGTAAGTGGTATTACATGATGTGAGAATAAATGTGGTTGTGAATGTATGTTTTAGACATGATAGAAGTTGACTAATGAAAGTCAATGTAATATTTGGTTGAGGAGAGTTGTTAGTGTGATATGATCATGTATGCTAACAATGATGTGAACATGATGTTATGAAAGGATAGGAAGGATGGACTCAACCATGGGAAGCTAATGGGTCAAGAGGAGACAAATAAACAAGCATGAACTTGGAGGACTTGAGGTAAGTGATTCCCGAACTTAACTCGTATCTATGATCTTGAATTATGTTCACATAGAATGGGAATCTTAAAAGAGTACATGGTTTTGGTTATGGGTCAAGGATCCACATGGTAGTTAACTTGGACATTGTCCTTTAGTAAATGTAACTAGTGTAGACAAGGTTTGAGCGAATCAAGTATATTAGGCACTTGAACTCAAACCGAAAGCTCGTAGGGGCGTGTATTCGCTCTGAGGCTTGATCAAGGTATGTGTGGAATGATGGGTGGGAGGGTAGTAAATGAGTTGCTAGAATGTCGGAAAACGTGGGTAAGAATGGCGTGAAAGATATTGCGTTGAAAAAAGGAAAGCATTGAGCAAGATCTGCTGTTGGCGTAGGATACGCCAGTTTTGGCGTAGGATACGCCAAGTCTGGTTTGCCTACGCCAAACTCTGCTGCCCTACGCCACTCTGTCACTCCTTGCCTACGCAAGTGGCGTAGGCTACGCCACTTTTGGCGTACCCTACGCCAAAACCCCTTTCAGCCCCGGATGTTGATTTTTAAGCTTGTTTATGCTTCCGTACCTTGCCCGAGCAACTCCAAACCTCATTTATAGTACATATGTGTACTCATGCTCGGGTTTGAGAGAGAGCTTCATGTACGTAAGGGTCGGTAGTTATATGTAGATTGAGTAGAGGATTGGAGACGTCACATTTGTCTTAGAGATTGGCGAAGAAAGAGTAACATGGCGGGTAAAGTAGGTTATACGAGGGAATTGGATGCTTGTACGTAAAGTAAGCTATATGAAGGAATTGTATGCTTGTATGTAAAGTAGGTTATATGAGGGAATTGTATATTTGTATGAATTGTGGGGTTATTAACCTTGTTATGTGAATGGTAAGGAAGATGCAGGTATGTAAGTGTGAATGCATGAGACTTGTAGGATCAGCTCGGGGTACCACACCCGAACTTCCAAAAAGGCGTTGGAACGAGATCATGGAGCATCTATGGATATTATCTCCGCAGTTTGAGTAGTGTGTATTAAGTCAGTAAGTGAATTAACGAAATGGTTGTTTGGTGATTGCAGGTTGACTTGTCTACCTAATAGAGTAAGGAAAGGATGGAGATCGAGCAAGGAGGCGGATTGTACGAGGACACGACCCTATAACGTGATATAGATGGGTCATGTTTAATGTGATAGAACATATTTAAAAGATGTAATACCTAAATTGTTTAGTAGATTTGGGTTATAAACATCCAAGGTTGTTTTTAAAAGAAATAAATTTTTCAGTCGGTATTTCCGCTGCACGTTTTTCTGTAAATTGAATTAGGGTGTTATAAAAACATTAAGGTAGAAACTTGACACTTAATACTGTATAGAATAACGGACATACGAGTTATCGGACAATGATACCTAAACATTAGACACAACACCTAAACATAATAATGTGACATAAGTTTCGGGTCGAGACATAAGCTATGAACACTAAATATGAACATTTAAGGGAATAGTACCTTGACCACTTAGACATAAGAAATAAACTCGACACTATATATATATATATATATATATATATATATATGTTTACATGAGACGGATCTAGATAATAGAGGCGACATTAATATAAAGACTAGAAACCATACACTCGAGCTCATCCCCACACATAACCGTGTTATTGATAAAAACCAAGACTGATAATGTTGTCGACTTAGGATTCGACCAGGAGTATAGCTGTACGAGATGTCAGACGTTGTGGTTACTATAAACTATGCGTATGCATTGCTTCCAAGTGAGTCCCGTGTACCTTCCCCACTTTTCGTGTTTTACTGTTTTGGGGTGAATGCATGCTTCCTTTTGATAAACTGATTGATGTGACAAGATAGTAGCTGCCGAATAACCATACCGACACTCATTAACCCAGGGGATTGGGCCACTTAATATGTGGGTAGCGCTACTTAGGGAAACCCCCACACACAGTGGATCCGGAAGCCCGGAAAACCCTCCACTAAGGCATGCGGGCCGTTGTGACATGTATTTTGCCAGGAGAATCTATAATGGCAGTAGATAGATTCAGTGTTAGGTTTGAGGTGTCGCTTGTACATCACCTTGTGTTGAACCGTGTAAACTTTATGAACCTGCTTTTGAAAGGATAACCTTGTTAAAAACCATTTTAACTAACGCACGGACTCACCAACATTATTGTTGACCCAAAACCATTTTAAGCATGTGTTCAGGTACCTATCTGAGTTGGAAGGATGGAGCAGCTACGACTCTGAATATCCCTGGCGGACGAATCAGAATTCAAGCGAGAACCTTAGATATTACCCGAACTATTTGTATTAGAGAATGTACGGTAATTAGAGCTGTAAACAGTTATTTATAAAATATAGTAATATATACATTGCTTCCGCTGTTTGCTTGCATTGCGTGATGTTTTGGTAACCATCTGTATTCCGACCGGGCCCACCTGGGTCGGGTTGTGACAGTTTGATATGCCTTTACCAGAGCCGTTTGCTTATGGGCTAGATGAAGATTGTGCTTCTTCATGTGTTTTTCTTTTTTCCAAAGCAACAAGAGTCAATGGATTTGATTTTTCTTTACCCTTTGCCGTTTGCAAGGGAATAGATTCAGTTTGTAACCTTACGGTTTCCTATACTGAATTAACATTTGTTTCTTGACTTTCGTCATAGACTGCTATCTTTTCAAGAAGATTTTTTTAATGCTATAAGAAGAATTTTTTCTTGGAGGCGTAAGGCCTTTAGATCATCCATTTTTCAAATGTTGATATTTCTTTTTATTGTTGATGGTTTGTTTGAAAGATTTTTGCTTCAATATATAGACAATTTTATTAGCTAGGATACAAAATTGTTTATGTATTCTTGTAAAATTACCATATTCATTCTTGTAAAAAAATATTTCAAATAATTACTCATATATTCTAAAAAACTCGTGTCAGACAATCAGTAAGCACGTTTTTGGTTCCTTCAAGATGCTCAATGTTAAAAGAATATCTTGAAAACCACATTTGCCATCTGACAAGACGGCCCTGTTTGTTATCTCCCGAGATTTTTGTCTTTAGGAAATAAGTAAAGTTTTTATTATTAGTTCTTACCAAAATTTTTTCTGGGGTAAGATACATAGAAAACTTTGAAATCGTATTTTTTACCGCTAGTAATTCTTTTTCATTACTATGGTAATTTCTTTCTGCTTGTTTAAAACTGCCAGAAGTATATCTGCATATTTCTTCTTTTTTAGTTGTTTTAGCCTTCAAAACCCCTCCCCAAAAGTCATTTGAGGCATCTGTTTCTATTATAAGAAAGTCTTCTTCCTTTGGAAGATAAAGTTTAGGAAAAGTTGTTAAATTTTTCTTTATCCTTTTCATATAGTCAGTATCTGACTGTTTCCATTCCCATACATTTTCTTTCTTCAATTTTACCTGTAGGGGCTTCCTAATCTCTGCTAACTTTGGAATGTAGCTTTCTGCATAGGTTAGGATACCTAAAAATCTTTGAAGATGTTATTTTATCTTCAAGAGTATCTCGAAACTTATGTAAATTTTCCAAGATATGTTTTTGTGGACAATGAGTTCCTTGATCTATTTTAAGACCTAAAAAATTGATTTTTGTTTTAAAAAGATTTGCTTTCTTTTTTGATAGTATAATTCCATATTTTTCAATTAATTTTAAAACTGCCAGAATGTGGAAATAGTGTTTTTCTTCAGAATCTGAGAAAACTATTATATCGTCAACATAAACGGTACAAAAGTTTTCTAGTCCTCTTAAAGCATTTTGCATATGTCTCTGAAATATGCTAGGTGCCTGTTTTAATCCAAAAGGAACTACTTTCCATTGATAATGGCCATCTGGACATGTAAACGCCGTCAAGAGTTGAGACTTTTCATCTAACAGAACTTGCCAAAATCCACTTTTGCAGTCGAAACTGGAGAAAATGGTTTTTCCTCTCAAAAGAGTTAATAATTCTTGCATGCAAGGGAGATTATGACTATGTCCTTTGGTAGCTGCGTTAATTGCTTTGTAATTGACAACCATACGCTTTTTACCTCTTCTTTTTCAGCCTCATTTTCGACTAAAAATGTTGGTGACATGTGAGGTGATTTACTATGAATAATTAGCTTAAGATCAAGTAATTCCTTGATTTGCTTGCTAAATTCTTCTCTGTCTTGTGGACTATATTTCACAGGTTTTAACCTAACTATGGTTCTAGGATCTATTAATTCTATAGACGCTTTCATCCAATTTTTAGATTTTTGAGGGTCAATAGGATTTTCAGAGTAAATTTTTTCAAGTAAAGTTTCAATTTTTTGATATTTTTGTATTCCTAAAAAATATCTTTCTTCCGGTTTGATAACTTCATGAGTTATATTACTTCCCGGATTTTGTTTTATTTTTTAATCCTTTTTCATCGATTCAAGAAAACCAGGTTTTCCTACTCGAAGGGCCTTTGTAACCTTTTTAATTAAAATCATTTCTTTATCAAGATGAAATGAGATTCTATCCAGCCATTGGGTAATTGGACCGTATAACTGACATAAATTATTTCCTATGAGAATATCTATTCGTGTTTCTTGTTGGTAAATAGTAGGAATAGAGAATGGTTCTCCCGAGAAATAAACTATAAGGTTTCTACAAGCCTTGTCTAAATTAATAGTATCTTGGTTGGCAACTGTTACCGTGATTTCTTTAGGAGTGTTTTCCCATAGTTCTTCAGGGATAACATGTTTGCTTGCAAGACAAAGGCTTGCACCTGTATCTACGTAACAGTGTAGAGTTATAGTTTTATATCCCAAAAAGAATACCTTTCCTTTGATATAAATAGAATTTGGATTAGTTATATTTGAATAAACTAATTCATTATCCTTTTTTATTAAATTGTAACATACTAAATTGGTAGTATGATTGAAACTTGTTTTAATCATTCTGACGAACTTTCGGACGAGATATCAGAAGTTGATGGGTCATCTTTTATTTCTAATTAATAAACTTGTTTGTAATTGCTAAAAATGTTTTCTGAAGGAAAGTATCCTTCATTTTTGCCATAAGGATGAGTTTTACCTTTTCAGGAAAATTCCTATTTGGACATTTGTTGGCATAGTGCCCTTCTTCTGAGTATATCCAGCAACGACATTTCTTTTTACCTTGAGGACAAACCTTAGGTTTTTCTTTAAAAAAGTATTTTCCCGGAGTAAATTTTCTTTTTTTGGTTTTCCAAAACTTTCTTTTTGATGTATGTTTATATTTCTTTTTAGAATAAGTTTTGGTATCACAACCAAAAGATAACTGTGGAATTTCAGTGAGTTTTTCACAACAATTTTTGTTAAATTTCTTTAACTGTTTTTGTTTGTTAGAAAAAGTCACAATATACCGCAATTTCTTCTTTAACAATCCTTGTGGCAAATCCAAGAGAATGCATTATCATAGCATTCTTTTCTTTGTTTCATCTTTCTTTGGCTTTTTCACCAACGATAGGAATTTTCATGAGATAGGCTTCTATCCAAGAGTGGTATTCTCCATAACTTAGTTTTGGAACCCTTATACTATTATAATTATACATAATATATATATATATATATATATATATATATATATATATATATATTAAATGTAAAAAAAAATACATGCTTGGGCCGGGACTCGAACCCGCGCCCCAAGCCGGATCCTTAACACAAACTGTTTAACCATCTGGGCTACACACACTTTTGCTATTTTTCCCATCATGTTATAATTATATCGCGTATGTTTGTCCTTCACAGTTGACTTGGAAAGTCAACTGTGACCACGACTTACCATAAATCAAACCAATTAAGGCGTAATTAATCATGGTTTGGCATGTTATCGTGATCACCGGCCTATTACGAGTCAAACCCACATACAATCTTCATTAATTCGTACCAATTATACTTAATTAGACGAAACCCAATTAATTCGAAGTCAACCTTACCAATACGATCATCCAAGCCACCACACTATAAACTGGACATCTCTGGACAATCACAACTCGCCACTCATTCTTTCTCAACCTCCAATTTCTATAATCATTCCACTGTTTTAGGGTTTTGATCGTGTTTTTGACTTCGGGCATTGACTGACCAATTCTTATCCAAATCGTGTTTGTAAGTTTGATATTTTTGATGGGTTTTGTTGTTCGGCATACACACAACATTAACCCTAAGGTTAATTGGGTTAATGTTGTGTAATTTGTTCAATTGCAGAATCTAGGGCTCGTATGTACGATTTGGGGAAGAACACGATTTTGCATATGATATATATTTTAAACAAACTGAAACCAAACACAACCACTGGTCTAGACCAAGTGGTTGTGCCTGGTGTCTTTGAAACCGGCCACGCGGGTTCGACCCACAGCAGCCACATCTTTTTTTCTTTTTGTTTTGTTTTGATTAAAAACAATCAAGTTTTTAAATATATATTACTTGTATTTTAAAAATTCATTTTAAAATACTAAAACACTTTTAAAAATTCTACAAAAATTATTTTGTGTTAATCTAGTGAAAAAGCTTAACATACAATTTTTAGTTTTCAAAAATTTATTTATTTAATATATAAAATAAATAAATCAAATTTATTCTATTTAATTTATAAAATTCTATAAAAATATCAAAACGATCTTATAAATTTCCACAAAAATTATTCTGAGTTCTTATAACAATAAACTTTTCTGAAATGATTTTTATTTCTGAAAAATCATTTATTTAATATTTTTAATCAATTTTTGTTAGTTTTAATCATAATTAAATCATAATAAATTCATTTTTCAATATTTTTGCACCAAAATTTTATATAAATTATTTCTGATTATTTGGAACAGAAATATAATTTTTAATCTAATAAATCTTTAATTTTAGTATTTTTAAATATTAAAGTTAAATTTTGACAATTTGAAATAAATAGATTTAATATTCTATTTTTTAAGAAAATAATTTTATAAAAATTATTTTTATACTTTAAACACATTATTGTGACCATCTTAAATTCAAATTTTATAAAAAGACTTTCATTTATTTAATTATCAAATTTCTCTTATTTATTAAAACATTTTATTATTAATCCAACAAATGTTTATCCCCAAATCGAAACCCTAGAATATACTTGTAGACTAGAAAGACTTAGACTTATTTGTTACCTTATACATAGGGTAATACTTGGCAATCTTTTGGGCTACACTCATACTATTTCTCAAGACTTAATACTATACTAAGGTGAGTTTACGTAACCATGTTTATGCAATTCTTCATACTTGCAACATTATACTTAAGCAATTCTACATGCATGTCTAGTTGTAAACTTTAATGCCTCATGAATTAGACAACAACAACAGTTTCAACGAGTTTCAACATTACATAATCATTAGCTACGGCCAAGCCGGCGATACTCAATAATAGATCTATTGGATTGACAATCCCACCCGGATACGTGTACCTCCTACATAGGTAGCGTGGGTGATTGTTATCGTTCCAACATATTATTAAGGTGAACCGTGGATGACGGGATGGACCTAAACTAGTCGGAGGTTTGATTATGTCGATTCAACATATTATGTTTATTCATGTAGACTTAAACTTACGATAGACATATGAATTGCTAAACTTTTATACTTAAACTATTTGCTTGACATGGTTTATGTATTCTCACCAACTTCTAGTTGACCCCCCCCCCCCCCCCCCATTTTTCCAAACTCAACAGGAAATACTGATGCTTGAAGTCTAGAGCTAGCATGAGGAGATATTTGAAGCTTTGTTGATTACTTGATGTAGACTTTAATGTAATTCAATATTGTAATGTATTAAAGGATTATTTAAACTTGTGTACTACCATGAGCTACTGAACAATCATTCATACGTGGCACCTCGATGTTTCCGCCATCGGTTAGGGTGTTACAGATTGGTATCAGAGCCATGGTTATAGGGATTTAGGTTATTAGAAAAATAATCTAGTCTATAACCATAGGATTTAACCAGTACTTGCTTCTTTTACTTGCTATTCTCTATCTCCCTCCTACTTCTTATCCCTACAAGAAGATTGCTCTCCATCACAAGATCTACTCTTAGACTAGTAGGACAAATCCTCAGGTTTAGCCTGAATCACCTTGAGATCCCGTCGAAGTTCTAGATTTTAATAACGAACACGTGCAATCTGGAAGGGTGAACGCCTGTATTCTGAGTCTTCTGTCTAGGCTGGCATTGCGCATATATCCCAATCAGACGAGGGACCCAGATGCCTACCTGGGAATTCTCGGGATGAGTGTTCACTTATAGGCTAAAGCATGTCTTCATATGTTATTGGAATCTAGAATCTTTGATAAGTCAACGTTTTCGTTTATTCGTTTTAATTAATGAATAAATGATTACATTCCTTATATATAACCTCATTCAATTCATTATGTTTCTTACAGATCATGCCTCCACGTCGCAGCACACGCAATAACAATGGTGGTAATCATGAGGAAGGAAATAGCAACAATAACAACCACGACGCTAACCACAACAACAATAATAACAACAATGGTGTTGATGCCCAATTGGCTGCGATCATTTCTCAACAAATGGCACAGCAGATCGCGACTCTGGTTCCTAACTTACTGGCTCAAGTCATCCAAATGAACGGAAATGGCAACGGAAACGGTCATGGAAACGGGAACGGTAATGGAAACCACAACGAAAACGGGAATGGTCTCCCAGCTTGCACTCTTAAGCACTTTAATTCCTGTAATCCCCCTAAGTTCAGTGGAGAAGAAGGAGCTACGGGACTTCTACAATGGTTCGAGGGCATTGAGAATACCTTCATTAACAGTGAGTGTCCCGATAACTTAAAGGTCCGTTATGCCATGAGTGTTCTTCACAAACGAGCACTCACTTGGTGGAATGAAGAAAAGCGCACCCGCGGAGCTGAAGCTGCACTGGCCTTAACTTGGGATCAAGCTAAAGACATTATGAAGGCGGAGTTCTGCCCTCGTAATGAAATCAAGAAGCTGGAAGATGAGTTTCATGATCTTGCTCAAGATAGTGGTGAAAACCTTGCCTACAACACTCGTTTTCACGAACTTAGTCTACTGCTACCACACAAGGTCACCCCTTTGCCTATTGCGATTGAAAAATACATTGGTGGCTTACCGATGCAGATTCAAGACACGGTGTGGGGAAGGAACCCTACTACTTTGGAGGAAGCAAAACGTTTGGCGGCCACCCTAACAGATAACCATGTGAAGGCAGGAACCCTGACTCGGAAAGGGGAAAAGAAAACTGTTGCGAAGGATACTCCCCAACCTGCCGTTGAAATCAAAACTGAGGCCTCAACCAATGGAAGGCGCAAGGTCAGGAATTTTGCAATAGACGCCACTGTCCCACCCAACAAGAAACAATACAACGGGAACCAACCTAAGTGTGACACCTGCCAGTATCACCACCCAACCCAAGTGCCCTGCCGTCAGTGTACCAATTGTCAAAGGTATGGACATCTTGCGGATGCTTGTCGAATTCCTGCTACAAACGCCCTTGCTGCTCCAAATAACCCCGCTAGGGACCCTCCAGCTATTTAACAACAAGCCCCACTATTTGGATGATGTCTGCTTTTTAATTCTATGTATTGACACTTTTGATTCAAGTAATAAATTCTAGTATTATCATAACACCTGGATGCATGCTTGTTTTGAATGTGAACTAATTGCTATATCTATATTTAAATCATACTCATTATACATGCTTACTTGTACAACAGTTAGTTGACTACCAAACAACCTACTCAACGATTGGTAGAGGTCATCATTTCTTTCCAACAGTCGGGAGAGGCCCTACAACCTGCTCCACGACTGGTGGAGACTATCGAACCTGCTCAACAATCGGTAGAGTCATAGAAGGACACAAAACCCTAATGTAAGGTAAATTGGTGATTGCGGTCCGGAACGTAATCATGAATTTACAGGTACGTTAAGGTAGTGTGAAATTTTATCAAGGTTTTCGGTAGTTGACCAATTGTAAACCTGGTGTTTTTCTTTTAACTTCGGGACGAAGTTCCTAAAAGTAGGGGAGACTGTAACATTTCGCATTTAATAATTGTACGTTACGTATAATTTGAATGAAACGTCAGGTTTCTCATCATTATTGTCCTTTAAAAATTATTATTGTGGCATTTTTTGGAACCCTTATACTATTATAATTATACATAATAGATATATATATATATATATATATAAATAAATTAAATATAAAAAAAAATACATGCTTGGGCCGGGACTCGAACCCGCGCCCCAAGCCGGATCCTTAACACAAACTGTTTAACCATCTGGGCTACACACACTTTTATTATTTTTCCCATCATGTTATAATAATATCGCGTATGTTTGTCCTTCACAGTTGACTTGGAAAGTCAACTGTGACCACGACTTACCATAAATCAAACCAATTAACGCGTAATTAATCATGGTTTGGCATGTTATCGTGATCACCGGCCTATTACGAGTCAAACCCACATACAATCTTCATTAATTCGTACCAATTATACTTAATTAAACGAAACCCAATTAATTCGAAGTCAACCTTACCAATACAATCATCCAAGCCACCACACTATAAAGTGGACATCTCTGGACAATCACAACTCGCCACTCATTCTTTCTCAACCTCCAATTTCTATAATCATTCCACTGTTTTAGAGTTTTGATCGTGTTTTTGACTTCGGGCATTGACTGACCAATTCTTATCCAAATCGTGTTTGTAAGTTTGATATTTTTGATGGGTTTTGTTGTTCGGCATACACACAACATTAACCCTAAGGTTAATTGGGTTAATGTTGTGTAATTTGTTCAATTGCAGAATCTAGGGCTCGTATGTACGATTTGGGGAAGAACACGATTTTGCATATGATATATATTTTAAACAAACTGAAACCAAACACAACCACTGGTCTAGACCAAGTGGTTGTGCCTGGTGTCTTTGAAACCGGCCACGCGAGTTCGACCCACAGAAGCCACATCTTTTTTTCTTTTTGTTTTGTTTTGATTCAAAACAATCAAGTTTTTAAATATATATTACTTGTATTTTAAAAATTCATTTTAAAATACTAAAACACTTTTAAAAATTCTACAAAAATTATTTTGTGTTAATCTAGTGAAAAAGCTTAACATACAATTTTTAGTTTTCAAAAATTTATTTATTTAATATATAAAATAAATAAATCAAGTTTATTCTATTTAATTTATAAAATTCTATAAAAATATCAAAACGATCTTATAAATTTCCACAAAAATTATTCTGAGTTTTTATAACAATAAACTTTTCTGAAATGATTTTTATTTCTGAAAAATCATTTATTTAATATTTTTAATCAATTTTTGTTAGTTTTAATCATAATTAAATCATAATAAATTCATTTTTCAATATTTTTGCACCAAAATTTTATATAAATTATTTCTGATTATTTGGAACAGAAATATAATTTTTAATCTAATAAATCTTTAATTTTAGTATTTTTAAATATTAAAGTTAAATTTTGACAATTTGAAATAAATAGATTTAATATTCTATTTTTTAAGAAAATAATTTTATAAAAATTATTTTTATACTTTAAACACATTATTGTGACCATCTTAAATTCAAATTTTATAAAAAGACTTTCATTTATTTAATTATCAAATTTCTCTTATTTATTAAAACATTTTATTATTAATCCAACAAATGTTTATCCCCAAATCGAAACCCTAGAATATACTTGTAGACTAGATAGAGTTAGACTTATTTGTTACCTTATACATAGGGTAATACTTGGCAATCTTTTGGGCTACACTCATACTATTTCTCAAGACTTAATACTATACTAAGGTGAGTTTACGTAACCATGTTTATGCAATTCTTCATACTTGCAACATTATACTTAAGCAATTCTACATGCATGTCTAGTTGTAAACTTTAATGCCTCATGAATTAGACAACAACAACAGTTTCAACGAGTTTCAACATTACATAATCATTAGCTATGGCCAAGCCGGCGATACTCAATAATAGATCTATTGGATTGACAATCCCACCCGGATACGTGTACCTCCTACATAGGTAGCGTGGGTGATTGTTATCGTTCCAACATATTATTAAGGTGAACCGTGGATGACGTGATGGACCTAAACTAGTCGGAGGTTTGATTATGTCGATTCAACATATTATGTTTATTCATGTAGACTTAAACTTACGATAGACATATGAATTGCTAAACTTTTATACTTAAACTATTTGCTTGACATGGCTTATGTATTCTCACCAACTTCTAGTTGACCCCCCCCCCCCCCCCCCATTTTTCCAAACTCAACAGGAAATACTGATGCTTGAAGTCTAGAGCTAGCATGAGGAGATATTTGAAGCTTTGTTGATTACTTGATGTAGACTTTAATGTAATTCAATATTGTAATGTATTAAAGGATTATTTAAACTTGTGTACTACCATGAGCTACTGAACAATCATTCATACGTGCACCTCGATATTTCCGCCATCGGTTGGGGTGTTACATTGAGTCTCAATTGTATCAAGTTTTTCCGAAACGTCTTTAAGTTTTTCATAAACGTCTTTAATAATTTTTGCAGCAATGGCTTCTAAATTTTCATTTGTAGAGACACTTTCTATTTTGCTAGCTAAGTCTTTAATTAGCTCTTCTACCCTGACAAGAGACATATTAATTTTGTAAAAAAGTATTTTTTAAGGACTATGACTTCCTATGACTTCTTTTAGGAGTTCTCCATATTTTATTTATTCTATTTGACATAGACGATATGGTTCTCATTAGTTGAATTTCTAATGGACAAGTTTCTCTTGAAGTTAAGGAGTTTCCTGAGAAGCTATGTCTTGGTCTAGAATATGATTCTTTTGGTGTTAAAGAATCTCTTGAGAAACTATATCTAGGTCTAGAACTCATAATTTGTTTATCTCGAGCAATATTAATTGCCCAATTTTCTTGTATTTGTGAGGGTTCGGTAAACCTACTTACTTCAACAGTACCTATTTCTGAAAATATATCATCTAAGGATATTTTTTTCTTTTTCTTTATACTCAATAGAATGAGTACTATTAGTTAAAGCATACGAAATTAAATAATTAATCGTAAAAACTTTGTTCCCTGGTTCCATAAGATCAGTTCTTTCACACTGATGTATGAAACTTAAGGTTTTATCGAAATCTTTTGAATCTCGATGTAAGGCAAACTTATGATATACGGTGAACATGAATTTTCCGTAGGCTAAGTTTCCTTGAATTGCACCTAAAAGTGCATCTTGTCTGTTGATGATTCTGTTATCAACAAGTGCCATATTTATGGGAAAGTTAATCCCATCTCTAAGTTGAGCTTTTAAAAGGATTTTTATAGCTCCTATATGTACCATATTCATGGATTTTCTTAATTCAGGTTTAATAGCTAATAGTTGTTTAGCTATTTCTCCTTTAGTTAAGAGTGGTAAATAACATCTTTCTGAAGCTTCTTTTATGTCAACTGAAAGTTCTTCAGTATTATAGCAATAAAAGATTTTATTTGTTCTCGAGAATGCTTTAGAAACAAGACTTCGTAGGCTGATTAAAAATGTGCCTATTATCAAGCTTGAGCTTAAGCTTGTTAATTTTGTTTAAACAATCTGAATTAATCATATAGTCTAATTGAAAACCTTTTTCGTTTTCACTGAAGCTTATAATTTCAGTGATTTGATCAGATTCCTTAGAATCGGTTTTTATAATGTTAATATCTTCCATTTTTTTTAAAAAAATGTTTATCTAGAGCCATTGCCAATGGCTCTAAAACCATGTTGATATTTCATTAAATCTAAGAAGATAACACCATAAATAATTAAATTTTAGAAATTTAATAAATGAGTGTATTTTTTCAAGTATACATTTTCATTTCATGTTATCAAAAAAAAAAAAAAAAAAAAAAAAAAAAAAAAAAAAAAAACCATACCAAATTACAAGGGATGACAGGTAAACGAGCTAACAACCTTTTGCACCTGATCCAGGAATCAAATTGCCTCGAGGGCAAGGGATCCAAATGTATTAAATGCAAATGGCACAAACACATGTTTACTGTATTTATTTATTTTACTTAACTTTTCTATTCCATTTCAACAAAAGAGGCAAATTACATAAGAATAGCAGGTAGGCGGGCAACAAGCTGCGCCGCCACCCCCTTCTAGATAGAGAACCCTAATCTAGAGAAAACAAATCCTCGCCCCTGGGGAGTCGAGAAGTTGCTGTGGACCACCCGCTGGACTCTTGTCAGAAATTTGATCGCTTCCGGCGCCAATGAGCCAAAAGTGTCAAAGGCCAAAGGGACAAAAGCATGTTGGTTATCCTCGCATGCTTTAGCGTGCTTTGTCACCTTGTTCGACTCTGCTCTAAGTACGGCTTGGCCCGCCACGAACCCACTCTCCCTGAATCCCGCTAAGGGTGACACACCCGTAACGTCCACGCATGCGTGTTTCCCACCTTCCCAACCAAACACTAGCAGGTCAGCCGGACGTAAAGTGGACCTTCCTTCTGCCGGGTCTGTAAGAAAGTTAACCGGGGCCTCTTTCTTTGCTGAGATCTCTGCTCGTCTAAGAATATCCATTAAAACATCCCGAACGAAATCGTGCCTGTACTTAAACCCCGGTAACTCTCTACAATGGAGAGCATGCTCCCCATATTTATCCAAACACGCTTTACGGCAAACCGGGCATGTTTCGTCATCCGGAAAAATGGGAATCATTAAACGATATTTAAGGATTGCTCTATATTCCACCGCTGACATTCGTTGCCCCAGTCCTTCAATAGGGATAACTGTTAGGAAATCTTGGGCGTGGGGACTCTGTAAGCATTCCATGACGGCTTTCTGGCGTGGGGTCAAGCGAAAATCTTCCCCAAGACTTCGTGCGATTCGACAATAAAGTGCATTCGCCAAGGTTTTCTGTGGCTTTTTGGGGGCGGTGTCTTTATTGGAGAAACCGCCAAGATCAAAGTCAGGGAGATATTCATGCAGGCGTTCCAAAGCGCAGACATAATCCGGATCCGTGTTATGAACCCCGCTGTTGCGTAAAATATGGTCTTGCAACTCCCAGGATTGAGATCTGGACGCCGCAAAGGCATAAGTGGCTACATCCCGGGCCGAGAGAAGGCCCCCAACTTGCGACCCGCCACTGGAGGTCCCCAAAATATGGCCCCCCACAAACTGCATGAATATCTCGTTGTAACATTTCATTAAATTATGTAACAAATTAATCGTTGTATTGTTTGTAAATATGTTTTTGCTTTCAACAACTACCACACTATTGACTAGTAAAACAAGACTTGACTTTTGGGAAGTCCACACTTAAAAGAATTATGACCCATCTCCCAACTTGTTTCACTTTTATAAATATCCACCTGCAATATATAATAAGAATTAACTAAGATAACAACTAACTATTAATTTTAGTCGACAAATAAATGCGAATATACAATATACAAGAAGTGGACTTGCTTAAATTTCCAACATAAGTGCATGGATTGATTTAGAAATAAGATCGATAGAAAAAATAGTTGGGCAAACCTAGTGCACGAGGTTCTCGTACATGACTACGGAGGATGTTAAGCTACCATGATGATGCGAGGGAACTAAAAGTCAAAAGGATGCTTTTCTTTAACGGCAAATGTTACACTTACTCTATTATTACACCAATAATTCATAATTACAATATTGTGAGGTTGAAGCTTGAATCTCCTC
The DNA here is from genome assembly GCA_028751855.1 of Ambrosia trifida. Lineage (NCBI taxonomy): Eukaryota > Viridiplantae > Streptophyta > Magnoliopsida > Asterales > Asteraceae > Ambrosia > Ambrosia trifida. Next base: position 67,457,497 of record CM054122.1, read on the forward strand.
TCTAACAAGCATATGCCTCTACCAAAGGGGGCAGTCCCACATTCGGAGTCAAAAGATACTAAAAAGCAAATTCAAGTAGTGTATGAACATGAATGATTGTGCTTATAAAAGATGATGAGAAAGTTAGGTCATGAAAAATGCAGGAATACTAAAATATCAATAATTAAAGTTTTATAGCTTTAGTAGCCATGATTGCTATAATCTTGGACTACAAAATGAACAAACACATTTATTAGCAAGTGGAAAAAAAGACATTAAGCTAAGTTAAATGTTTAACAATTATATTGATTCTACATTTCTACCCAGTGACAATCACAACCCTTTTTTCATAAATAAGTTGATTTATGTAAAAAAATAGTATTGTATATAGATTCATAATTGGCCACTCAAATTGGACAATGGGACAAAATATGTCACTATTATAAAATGTGTTAACTTAAAATGGGTCAGAATAGGTTAGCACCATTGTTTGTCTCCACCATCGAATCGTTGTCACCCGCACTACGGCCACCGCTGCCGCGACTAAAGCCTTTCTCCACCACCTCCACGGCTCCACCAACAGCCAACGCCACTACCGTTGTCGTCGCCTCCACTTACCGCTACCATTGTCATCACCTCCGCTTGTTGCCACTAGCCGCCATAAAAAATATAGCTAGTGAAGGTATTTTGATATTCTTTACTAAAATGAAGCATTTTAACCCCGTCTATTTTGGTCTGAACCCATATTAACCTAAACCCATTCCGATGTGTCACCTAACCCACTCGGTTTGCGAGGCTTAGTGATCATGTATAATAAGTTTAAGGAAGATGTCTGCTATAGATGGAGCGGTTTCGCAAAATAAATTGAGTTGTGGATAACTAATTAATGCGGTAAAAATCGGATATTGGTCAAGAACCGAGATATAGGTTATTGCGATGAGATATCAGTGGGATATCGGTAATTTTTATATCATGCAGAATTTATAATATATATGCCAAGCGCTAACCGAGATATATGTCTATGATACTAATACAGCAAAAGTTTTTTTTTTGTTAAATGTTAAATTTAGAGCATAATAAAGATTAAACAAATTGAATATTTTACGGATTGAAAAAGTAATTATTCTCAATTTACTTTAAACATTTAATTAAAAATTCTGAGTTAATAAAAAGCTAAAAAATAAACTTAAAACAAAAATAAAAGATCAATGCTAAAAAATAAACTTAAAACAAAAAGGCCCTGTTTTCAAAAGCAAAAATAAATTTTAGTACAGCAAAGATTAATCAAATTGAATATTTCATGCATTGAGAAACTATTATTAATCAAAACCATTTTATTAGATTTAACTGAAAACTTTGAATTAAAAGAGCTAGAAAAATTAAACTTTAAACAAAAAAAAGAAAATATTAATACCAATATTGTTAATCAGAAAGGCCTTATTTTCAAAGTTCGTTACACCCTAAAGATGTTAAACTGTCCCTGTAAATATGAGGTCGTTAACTAAGTCTGCCGAATTTTATATTTATCTACTTCAAAGCCAATTGGGTAACTTTCTAGGAAATGTTGAGCTTTAGATGATTACTAGTTCTAATCGTTTAACCGAACAAGCAATGTATGAAATCACATAGTTTTAAACAGAAACAAAAACAGAAAACGATTTTATTTAGTTTAAATGTGATCTTACATGATCTATGATCGGTTGAGCTGTTGAACCTAACTGCTGTTGGAGGTCAGTCATAACTGTCTCTGCTTCTTCTAAATTGTTTCTTCTGAGACAGGACCTTCTTGTTCTGCAGTCTTTTATGCTCTGCTGCAGCAGCTCTGTATAACAAAAATTAATAAATTGATTTTCGAGGTGTCTGCACTCTGCAATATAGCGAAAAAAAGGGGGATGACGTTAGAAGAAAGACTTACATTTTGGTAATTTTCTTTACTTGTTCTTCTGATGGAGGAGGCGGGACGTATGAAGCAGCATCAATGATTGCCTAAATGTATTCATTTCAGTGAAATTATATCATTTTATAATATGCCAATAGTGTTAGAATACATTAGCGGTTAGGCCATTTAATTCAGATCATTATAGTTAGAGATCTTCCGTTCGTGGTTCTCTGTTTATATATGGTTGTACACTATATCATGCAAAATATCTCTTTTGCCTAATGACGAAATCGTATCATTTTTAGAAAAAAATAATGGTGAAATGGTATCATTCTACTGCATCGTGTAACAAGATTTATGATATTATTGGTACCTGTAGTTTCTCCAAGGCGTCTTCAATGTTACCCCTGAAGATTAAGTTACTTAAGGATGTAAGATATGAATTTGAAAACACAGTAACAAAATATAGCAGCGAATGGATTTAACTTTTGTGTTCTGGTCTTTGTGGAGGAAATCACGAGCTCGCCATCTTTGTTGATTCTATTCTTTTCCTGTTTAAAGAACAAAAATTGTCTAAAAATGTGGATTTCATTATACTTACATATATATATATATATATATATATATATATATATATACAAACATGTTACGATGTTACGATGTTAATGATAGTAATGAACTAAACTAACCATTTGTAGAATTTTCTCTCTGACCCTGTCACTTAACCAATATGCATCTTTAACGTTAAACCGCATATCAACCTTGGTGTTCACTGCAAACAAAATGAACAAGGTAAATCTTGGTACAGGAATAATAACAACTTTTTTCAAGTGTGAACGAATTGAAATTCTATCAAACCTTTGTTGACATTTTGACCTCCGGGTCCACCACTCCTAGCAAAGCTCACAGTAACATTATCTAAATCACAAAATGAAACTCCTTGAAGAAATAGTTAACCCAAAAAAACATTAACTTAAACTCTTTCAAGCAATCTACTTTTGTTACAGATTCTTCCTTGTCAAGAAGCTGGTTTCACTAAAACCAGACAATGAGAATCCCTTCAAAGTTTATAAAAAAATATATAAATAAAAATCTTTCCAAGAAGACCTATGGATCATGGCCCAACAAATTGGCACGACGGTCTGCTTAATGGAACATGATACCTGATTGGTTTCCTTTAAGATAAATGCAAGTTAACAGTGTACAACAACAACAACCATACCCAGTAAATCCCACAAATAGTAAACTATTGGTAGGGTCTGGGGAGGGTGGGATGTAGACAGACCTTACGTCTATCCCTGAGAATAGAGAGGCTGCTTCCAAAGAGACCCTCAGCTCAAAAAAAAAAAAAAAAAAAAAAAAAAAAAAAAAAAAAATTAGATGATGATAATAATTTAAACTACCAATATCACATAAATGGCGGAAAAACTACATGGCAAAAGTAAAAGATAAGCAACGAGAAATAACATATAAAGAACCCCTAAAGCATAAGAAGACAATCACGTGTAAAGACCAACAAAAAAGTGAGGGTGAAATCTAATTTCCTATGCCACATCTAAAAGCTCTTATGAACCTATCCTAACAGTCTTTAACCTTAATCCTAAGTCTCCACAAACTCCTATCCTGGACCATGTCCTCAGAGAGGTGTAACTCTTGTAGATCTTTCCTAATCCTCTCATCCCAAGTCAACCTGGGCCTACCCCTACCCCTACCCCTACCCCTCCTCCCCTCCACAGTAAGGTTTTCCACCGCCCTAACTGGCTCCGTCATCTGTCTCCTCTTCACATGCCCGAACCACCTTAGTCTCCTACTAATGTGATGACAGTTAAATTCTTGCAGTTACCTACTAATGCGTAAAGAAACTTCCATCATGGATCTGTCATAACTCTGTTTTAAAGGTTCAGCTTCATTCATTGACTTGGGAAACAACAATAAATCATAAGATTGATGCTTATGTCGCAATTGTTCAAAATATGGCATAGTAGATCAATGGACTTGCAGAAGGTACGTTAATCAGACAATTTGGTACCTCCTCTATATGAAATAATATTCTAACAAGGATCTGTAGCAGGTAATACTCGCTTATACTATGGTAGACGAAAACACACTTGGTTAACTCTATCAAAAGCTGGCACTTACCCTGATAACTGTCAACAAATATCATCTAACAAAGTAACCAGTTACATATGACCTGGTGATATCAACTAAGTTTAAAGATTCTGAGTTCAAGCCTCACTGCTAACAAGATTTTTGTATTTTGCTTAGTATATACCTCAACACTTAAAAATCATTCTTTATAGCCGTAACATGATCACTTTCTTGTATGATTCTTCATCTCCCGTCTTGCCTCATTTTGCTCTACAACTAACCAAATACTTCGTCTGTCACACGGCACTAACCAAGTTGGAAAACTATAACCACGAAACATCAATAAAAAGGCACAAACCTTCTATTTACATTATGCAAGAAAAAAAAACTATTCTTTTTTCGGTGTTTAGCAGTCAAGACATATCAATATACAGATCAAAATAACAATGTTGAGTATATTATTGCTTTAAAGGTTCAGCTGCAACTTCATTCAGTATAAGAACGGTCAGAAAGCTAGAAATTACAATCACTTCTGTATTAAACAACAAAACTTTATACAAAATAATAACAGATTTCCATTTACAAACCCTAAAAATATTTAAGTTTGTAATATAACAGTTTTTGTCCACAGTCCAGACATCTCAAGCTAAGATATTTCATCACTATACAAAACATAAACAGCACATAATAATAATAATAACAATAATAATAATAATAATAATAATAATAATAATAACAATAAACGCTTAATAATAAAAGTAGTTACCTAGGGTAATCTTGGGAATAGGTTCATTGCCTCCAGCAGCTCGCTCCATGGCTTCGTGCAATTGTTGTTGAACCTGAGACATCCGAGCCGACGTCTTCTTATTGGAGCCGGAATCTGGAGCCGCTGCGCATCGGACCGGAGTGTAAGTGATTGGACGGGAAATGAAGCGAACTGGAGTAGGGACGGTCCAAAGGAGGGTGCGAATAGAAGGTCGTGATGCCTGTGGACGGAATATTTCCCTAACGAGAACTATTCCGGTGGTTCTGATTGCCGCCATTGATGGTGGTTGACTGGTTGTGTTGAACCTTAGTCAGTTATTTGTTCCCCCTTCTCCCCGGAGTCTATATCAGCGCCTAGGGCCAATGTTTTAAAAACAGGATTTTTAATTATACCAGATTTGTCTAAAAACAGTTGAACCGTCTTGTATCGGACGATTCAACCGGTTTAATTAGTGAGCTATATAATTTCATAAATTTCAATACTAACATAAAAAATATCTAAAATACATAATTACATCTAAAATACTATAAAAAATTAATCAATAGTTAAAAAATAATCCAAAATATAATCTAAAGTTTTTTAATTTTCTTAAAAGTTATTCCTTAACAAAAAAAAATAATCTAAAAATAACCCAAACCTAACCTATGCCGGTACCGGTATAGCGGTTTAAACCGATATACCGGATTTTACTTCGGTATAAAATCGATACTGTTTCTCATATTTACCGGAGTGTCTCGTACCGGATTTCCATCTGAAAACAGTAATGCCGGTATAACCGGCCGGTATTTACCTGTTTTTAAAACATTGCCTAGGGTTGCTCACGAGCCGAAAAGCGGGCAAGCATTTTTCTAGCGCAATTTTTTTTCGAGCGAACGCCGAGCGAGAAACGAGCGGAGAGTAATTTGGACAACCATAAAATTCGGATGTTTTTTTCAATGTTTTTGTTGTCGAGTGACGACTAAGGTTGAATTGTCCGATGAATAGACTAATATTGAGGTCCGAGTGTCTGAGAATGAGGCTGAATAGGCCATATACGCTTTAACGCCTCTATGGGTCGATGTTTAGCATCCCCAATTGCGATAGGCCATGAGCACCAACCCATTATACAGTCTAAATTTTTTTTTTTTTTTTTTTTTGAACAATAACTTTCATTAAAAAACAAGGCGAGAACTCAAACCGAGGACCGCCAATTACATACAAATATACATGGGATATTTCAACCAATCATTCCAAACAAGCGATTTAAATTTCGACCTATTTTGAAGCCAAAAAAACGCTCTCGATTTAACTTCCATCACTATTTCGTTCGTATTTCTCTTTTTATCTTGGAAAATCATAGCATTACGCGCCTTCCAAATCACCCAAACTGTTATCATCACTAATCCACGAATAATCTTTTTGCGCAACTTCCCCCCATGGACTGTTTTATACAACCCCAGCAAATCTAAAAGATTAGTATTTTTTTTATTTAAATAAAAGCCCTCTGTTATATGATTTTGTTTTATACAGTCTAAATAATCAAACATATTAAAAGATTAGTATTTTTTTTATTTAAATAAAAGCCCTCCGTTATATGATTTTGTTTTTACCTAAAAGAACACATAAATTATGAATTTTATTAATTAAAGCGTTTATTTAGCTGTTTAATTTCAATTATATATGTAAAAGCTGTTTCTTTATGATTCATCATCTTCTCCTTATGAAATATTGAAATTAATAAGAATCTTTTTTGTTAAAATTATCATACACCATAACTGATTGTCATGCTCTATAACAATCACACATAAAGTTGCTCAACTGTACCCAAACAGGTAAGAAACATGGACTAGGTAAGAAACATGATCAATACAAGCTTCAAACACATATCTAAGTAGTACCATAATTCATAACCATGGTCCGCCGATCATTCATCCTGCATATCTATCGGTCTAATATACCAACCCGAAACAACCTAATGTTTTGAACTTACTGATCCCTCCTAACTTTTGATGATTGACCATGCTCGGCTGCAGCCAGTCGCCTTCTCCCACCTGCATGTGTGTTCTCAGTTGAAGGCAGTGCCCAACCACCAAACCCTTCAATACCGGTTGTAAAAGGTCAAAAAGCGAGACAATCACAAATTTTACTATAAATTTCAGAAACAAAATAAAGCGAAATAAAGGTCTCAACGTTTTATGATATAAGTTTGGTTATACTACCGTCATTAGGCGCACCAGTCCAGCCAGGCAGACGGTTTCTAGCTTTTCCTTTCCAAGCCTCTTCAAAGCCAGTTAGCTCATCTGATGAGTACATTAATTAGTAATCACCCTCAATTAATCACCATATGAAATGCATTACAAGACACGAAATTCACATACCTTCATTGATGTTATGCAACGTTTGCATTGCATCCACCTGCCCGTCTGATTTGAGATGCCTTGAAAGAGTGTGACCCTGCCATGTTAAACGTTTACTTCATTAAAGTGGCGTGTACAAAAGATATAAGCTTTTCACTTATGCTATTAAGAGGGTGTTTGGGATTGCGTTTTGAATCTAATTTTTAGATTATTGCGTTTTGAAAACGCAGATAATCAGTTTTTAGTGTTTGGATTGCGTTTTGAAAACGTAGATAATCAGTTTTTTAGGCTACCAAAACGCAATAATCTATAAGCAGCTCCACCCCTGTTTTTTCAAAACGCATAATCTGTTTTGAATAATCAATCCCAAACACCCCCTAAAAATCATAAGCAACAATTAAACACCTTATTATGGATTCCCCTTGAGATCCTATGAGCGGCCTGACCTGTCACTGAATCAGCTTCTTTATGTTCTTCGAATCTCAGCTGAAACACCCATATTAGACGCCGTAAAAATAACAAAGATATAAATATTCTAAATAAATGTTTACAGTTACTTACACCGTCACTGTCAGCCCTTCGAGTAGTAGATGAAGTATAATATGCACCGTTAGAACCCCCACATGTAACAGTAGAACTCTGAAATGTGAAGCTACGAGCTTCGGGGCGTGAGCGTGCATCATGCATGAGGCTGAATTGGTTCCCATGCTGTGTCTGATTCAGCTCTCTTCCTACAAAAAAAGAAAAGAAAAGAAATTGCATTCAATCGCATTTATATCGACGACATGCAATTCCCATTGCATAAAATGGAATGGCCATCATAAACGCATTTATTGATGCGTTGCAACTATGTTACTAATTTTAGTTTATTTTCATTTAGTTCAAACGCTCAACCCTTTTGAAATATCTGATATTCCAACGTTTCTATCCGCCTCTATATAGCAAGGGTTCTTTGCGTTTTCTTTTTTTAACTTAATCACGCAAAATAGATCAAATATAATTTTAACCCAATGCGTATACTACCTAATACCTATTCAGGTTATGTAACAGATAGAACAACATCAATGCATAAAACCACGACATTATATTTAAACAACATAAGCTATAACTTCAGTTTCATTATAAGGCTGCTCAAAATAAGGTTGTCTTGCAGGCCTACTATACATACGAGAATTATCTTTCTTACCGTGCCCAGCTCCTTCTGGTTCATCCTTTTCATCATCAGAGTTAAGCTCTTCAATAATTAGGCCCGTTGAACTATTAGGCAGGGATTGCCTGTGCTCATGCATTATAGGCACATGTGTATCCATGAAAGGACTTCCATTTGGACCAAATACGCTCGATCCAAAAGGACTTCCATTTGGACCAAATAAGCTCGATCCAAAAGGACTTGCACCCATGAATGGACCTCCACCATGGCCAAATGGACCTGGCTGCAACATCCCACCCAGCGGGTTCGTGAAAAAAGGGTCATCAAATGGGTCCCTGTCTCCAAATAGACTTGGCATACGGCTAAAACCAGCAAATGGATCACCGAAACCCGTAAAAGGATCACCTCTTCCTCTCCCACCTTGCATTTTCTTCAAATATTATACCTGAAAAATGCTATACAATTCAAAAAAGTTATTGATATTCATTCCAATAGCAACATTCCTCAAAATTCTCATCAAACGATACAAAAATCTACAATGCAAGTTAAATATATAGCGCACAACGGTTCTTCTTACTATCTATTTCACAATAATTAATTGGGTAAAGAAACAAGTAACCATTAGGTTCATAGTTATTAAAAGCCATCGCTTCATGCGCATAAGCCAAGTTTCCAAACTAGGCCTTTCAATTGCGTTTCTGATTCCTAGGTCCTCGCTTCAGCTCTCCACGCACATTAAATACCAATTTATTATTTTTTTAATTTTTATTTAATGCAAATTCTAAAATCTGAATAATTCTTCATTTCATGATTGTCAAATTAAATTAAAATAGGCAGACGGGCAACAAGTTGCGCCGCCACGCCTTTCTGAATCGCAAACCCCAATCTACTAAACACAAACCCCTGCCCCCTCCCCCTTGAGTCGAAACATTGCTATGAGCCTATGAATAACCCGTTGGACCCTTGTTAGTAAATGGATAGCTTCCGGTGCCAAGGAGCCAAAGGTATCAAAAGCCAAGGGGACGAAAACATGTTGGTCCAGTTTATTGCGCCTAGGCCCCAAGCGAGGCAAGCGTGCCTAACGCCTTTGATAACTATGATTAGGATATGTAAAATTAAAATCAAATCAAAATTTGCCTGAATAGAATTGGTAGGTGATATCAATAACAGCTAAAACACAAAAATCACAACAAAAACCAATAAAGTAATTCATTAATAAGCATACGTGCATAATATTCGTCTAAAATTGATCATCATAAGATATAAAAACTCATAACTAAGACCGATTATCGAAGGAAAATTAAAGGTGAAAGATAGGAAAGGATCGTTAGGGATAACAATAATAATAATAATAATAATAATAATAATAATAATAATACCTGTGGAATGAAGTCAAAACCGAAATTCGGTGATCGTTGCGAAATTCGGTGATCGTTATGAGTGATATGTGTTGGAGAATGGATGAAGATGAACGCCAACGAACCTGATTATGGGTTACCGGCTGATTTGACACCAAGTTATTCGGTTATTCGACCCGGCTTTCCAATTCATTGAACCGTCATTCCAATTTTTCTTCTATTTGTGTATTTTTTTAGTGCGAATTTCAATTTTAGCATGTTGTCTTAATCGGACACGCACTGACATCAGAGTTTGGTATGACGTACACTGAGAAAACCTTACAGAGACCGACCCACGTAAGAGGAGGGCATGCGAGTTGCTCCTTGTTGAAGTCAAACTTAGATCTCATTGGTAAAATCAGAATGTCTCAACCATGTTGTCTTCACATCATTTGCTTTTTTTATTAGGGTATTTCTATTTTTATTTCTTTTCTTTTCTTTGATTTCCTCCTAAAGATACTTGGCCTTCAAATATTTTTATTTCCTTTTAGTTTTTTTCTATTTTCTTAAAAAAAAAAAAATCCTTGAACACAAATGAACTTTTATTTCAGTCTACTTTTCTTCTTTTCGTGAGTGAACTCGACAATACAAGGTTGGGGTTGTGTCACTACTAATTAAAGAGAGAGTAATCATTTCAACTACCCTAGTATTATACCAATCTTATATGTGCACCTCTTTTTGAGTTTGTGTGATCCGTGAATGATACCTAGAAATGGAACCTGCCATCCCTACACGAAGGACTGGCGACGATGTACCCACGAATGAATTAGGTTGGACCGACCAAGGTTGGCTTGTCCACCATTAGTCTACTTTAGGTTGGATTGGTGAAAGATGAGAAGGTTGTACCTCACGGGGTAAAAGCGTTAAGAGGCATTGAGGTACTTAGGGTAGTGTTCCTATTACCGTATGTGGAACTGTTGACAAACCTATTCGGTAATTATTTTGTTTAATGATATTACTTTATGGTTCAATTATGGTTATTTATGTACAAGTAACTGAGTTAACTGAACCGGCATTAAAACAAACCATTATATTTCAAAGTTTTTAATATGTTTGAGTTAGAAATTGAAATGAATGCCAACTTTTTATATGCCTTATCATCTAATTACGCCTGTTACTAAAATTAGCTTGATTACACATACGTCCGAGTTGGTTGTTCACCGATAATCAGCGACGGATCCAAGATTTTATTTCTATGATGTCACTGTTTTTAAATGTTTCAATTTCATACCAGGCATGCAAGAGTATAAAAAAAATTTCATGTTGGATTGGCTTAGGTTAAGTCAAGAAATAATAATATAATATCAAAATTATGTTTTATAATCGATTTTATTTTTGATTCCTGAGCTTTATTCAAACGTCTATAAAGAAAATAATGATGTAACGAACCCTCTTTACCACCAAAATGTCCATTATAAACTTATGATTAATATTAGTATAACAAAAGAAGATGTTAACTGTATAGTTGTTTGAAAGTTTAAACAAACTTAAATTTTTTTATTTTTTTTCTCAAAGAAAGTTTTTTTACTTAAAAATACTATGATGAAATTATATTATATAATATTTTAAAAGGTAAATTACAAAAACATCAAAACTTAAAACAAATAAACACTAAATTGTAAATATAACAATAAATTAAAAATTGCATATAAATAAAATACCAAAATTTAACATTAAACATTTACTTCATCTTGAAAAATATAGTGCAGGTTGGAAAAATCAAAAGCAAAGCAGGCTTCTTTGTTTTGTCCTTTTTGTTGTTCTATCACGTACAAGAAAGAACAATAAAATATTAGGTTTGTATAATTGTAACTTGGGCCTAATAAAAAGACTTTATCTAAAAAAAAAAAAGCCATGTTTTATCTAAATTTTACTGCCTTCTTCTCCAACTTTTAAAAATACAACAATGAAGAGATAGGTACCCGCACACGCGCAGGAAAGAAACCCACGCACACGTCAACACAATAGTATGACGTGGCGTTCTGGAAGACGGCGCATGCAACCACAAAAAAGGACAAGTGTCACCCGACAGGAGCAGAGCCAGCAGCCAATCACAGGCCAGGACACCCTGCTCCACGATCACCTGCCAGTACGAGGTACAGAAAAGGACGAAAAGGACGACGCCAGGACACGTGGACCAATCAAGGGAAGACAGCGCAGAAAATGACAACGGCCATAATCGTACAAGACAGCTGCCATGCTCCTCACAGCCAATCACAGGCTACCTAAGCAGCCTATAAATACCTCCCTTCGTCATCAGAAGAAGGGATCGAAAACAGAAGAAAGAATTCATATAGCAAGCTGTGAGAGATAGATTATAGTCGAAACTCTGTAATAATCGTATAACAGCGTCTTGTAACTTGTCTTGATAAATATAAGAAGCTCATCCCTTTGCATTGTTAGTTCATTATCGTTGTTATATTCTGATTATTAGATTGGTGTTTCTTCATTGGCGTCATCCGTCTATTGAGTTATCAAGAACAGCAACCTAAAAACTTTTATCTCTCAAAAAACCAGCAATGAGTTCTTTACCGATGACAGCAAACTCTCCAACAGGCACGTCTGGCACTGGCGCTGCTCCGGCAACCACCAGCCAGCCTGACAGCCACACGGAGGAGCAAGTTCACGGCACAGACGTGGGTCACACCCCGTCTTCCGGAACGAGGCAAACCCCATCATTCCATTTTGCCACTGACAATCTTCAAACTTCGCCTGCTGGTCACACTACGCCGATGGTTAGCCCGGAGTTGTGGTATGCGCAGCAGAAAGAAGCTCTGAAACAAGCATTTATGAACAAACTTAAAGAACAACAGCTGAGAGAAGCATCCCGCGCCCTGTCTTTCAGCGAAGGAAGGCCCGTCACCATCTCCGAGGGGCCATCCAGAGCTGCCGGACACGCCGGCGGAAGCCATCATGTCACTGACCCAACATGGAGGGAGGACTCCGACGAGTCACAAAGTCGTTTTCAACGTGACGAAAGCCAGTACTTGACCAACACTGTTGATCGAGCACACTTGCTGTCCGGAGAAGACGACCTAACAAAACCATACTACCCTCCCTCATTCAGCGAAAAGTCAAAATTTACACCGCGCATCGCGCTTGCCACACTACCCGCTGGGACAAAAATGCCGAGCACCTTGGGAAAGTTTGACGGCACCGGTGATCCCGACGATCACCTACGAAGTTTCGAGGTCGCCGGAAAATGCGCGCGGTGGACCCTCCCAGCATGGTGTCACATGTTCGCGCAGACGCTTACAGGCGCAGCGCGAGTATGGTTTGACAGCCTACCGAATGGAAAGATAGATAACCTGAAAGAGTTAACTGACAAATTCTCAGACCACTTCAGTCAAAACAAAAGAATCGAGCGTGATTCCACTGATATTCTGCAAGTTAAAAGGCGCGATAACGAATCCATTGAGGATTATATCACCAGATTCAATCGCGAAGCTTTACAAATTGGTCCAATCGGATTCGAACTTATGAAAGCAGCATTTACGCAAGGCGTAAGATGCGACTCGCTGATCCGCACACTGGCTGGGTGCACAGGTATGCCAAACACATGGGAAGAAATCATGCGCGGAGCTAAGAATTATGCGAAGACCGAAAGAGAGCTGTCCGTCTGGAGCAGAATTCAAGCACCACAGTACACAGATACACAGGCACAAGCAGTGCGCAACCGGAACAACAGACATGACAGGAAGGTGAGGGGAAATGTCTGGACGAGGCTTCAAGGAGCCGACCAGACAACCCCAAAGCCTCCTGCATCACAAGACTATCAGCGCAACACCTCACTTGTGCACAAACCCAACAGAAGGAGTCACAACAACTGGACACCTTTGACTAAAACACCAGCGCAGGTTCTAGCAACGGAAAACGTTGACTTCCCTGAACCTAAGGTCATCAAACGGCGCGAGGGATTGGACCACAACAAGTTTTGCGCATACCATCAAGACATCGGTCATGACACCGATAAATGCTATCAGCTAAGGCAAGCCATTGAAGACGCACTAAAGTCCGGCAAGCTCGGCCACCTGCTACAAAACGTCGAACGCAAACAAGCAGGGGGTCCTCCGCCAAAAAAGATAAAGAACATAAGCATGATGATACATAGCAGCGGACACCGGACCCAGAAGAGGAAACCAGAATCAACAGCAGAATGGAGGGAACAGCAAGTGTGTTTCCCCATAGTCAAAGGCGGCCCATCGGCCACAAAAGCAATCATTGTCACAGCCATTTTTGACCACTACAGAACCACTAGAGCATTCATGGACACGGGCAGTAATTCAGACATCATGTATGGTCAATGCTTTGACCTCCTAGACGAAGAGGACAAGCAGCGCCTGCGCCCCATCAATTCTCCGATTATGGGATTCTCCAACGAGATTGTAACACCCCTCGGAGAAATATCCTTCCCTCTCACTCTAGGCGCGCAGGGGCGGTCGCGAACAGAAGAAGTCACCTTTCTCGTCATTCCATCCAAGTCCAAATATGATATCATCCTGGGCAGGGACTCTATGGCCTCCTACAACATGGTCACCTCCACCGTGCATAGCGCGATTAGTTTCCCCACCCCAAACGGGGTAGCCATTGTATGGGCCAACAGAGAGTGCGCCATGACCACAGAGCCCCACCCAGCTAAAATGTTGAAGCCCTGCCCGCGCACAGAACCAGAAAAATGGATCTTAAACCCAAAGTTCCCTGAGCAGCCCATAACGATAGGGCCAGAAATCTCCGAAAACATCAGGGACCATTTAAAACAGCTCCTCCGCAAAAACATCGATGTTTTCGCATGGCAACCGTCAGACATGATCGGTGTTCCACGCGAACTCGCTCAACACAAGCTTAACACATACCGCTCCGTCGAACCCATCGCGCAGAAGCGCAGAAGTATGGGTGCTGAAAAAACTCAAGCGATGAATGAGCAAGTCGGAGAACTGTTAAAGGTAGGAATCTTGAGGGAAACACGATATCAAACCTGGGTTGCGAACCCAGTCATGGTAAAGAAAAGCAATGGCGGATGGAGGATGTGTGTAGATTACACCGACCTCAACAAAGCATGCCCGAAAGACTGTTATCCTCTACCAGAAATTGATTTGAAAATAGACTCTCTAGCCCCATTCCGCTTCAAGTGCTTTCTGGACGCCTACAAAGGCTACCACCAAATACAGATGGCACTTGAAGATGAAGACAAAACTGCTTTCCGCACAGATAAGGGAGTTTTCTGCTACACAAAGATGCCATTTGGCCTAAAAAATGCCGGGGCCACGTATCAACGACTGATGGACCGCGCATTCGCCAAGCAGATCGGGAGAAACCTAGAAGTCTATGTGGATGACCTAGTCATTAAAAGCAAAGAAGAGGATCAGATGCTAAAAGACATTGAAGAAACCTTCAAGCATTTAAAAGCAATCTGCATGAAGCTGAACCCAAGCAAGTGCGCTTTTAGGATGGAAGAAGGCAAGTTTCTTGGGGTCGTGGTCACCAAAGATGGGTTCAGACCAAATCCCGAAAAAATACAGGCCATCGCGCAAATGCCCTCCCCATCCACCCTAAAAGAAGTTCAAACGCTAAACGGACGCCTTGTAGCAATCAACCGCTTTCTGTCACATCACGCAAGCAAATCCATTCCTTTCATTGAAACACTGAAAAGCTGTTTGAAAAAGAACCATTTTAAATGGACATCGGAGGCAGAAAAGGCCTTCCAAGAAATGAAAGAATGCTTGATGGACTTACCAACGCTCACCGCTCCACTCCCTAGGGAACCCTTAACGATGTATCTTTGCGCCACAGAGCAGGTGGTGAGCGCAGTACTGATGGTAGACAGAAAGCTGGTCCAAACGCCTATCTACTACGTCAGCAGAGTACTAACAGATGCAGAGTCCAGATACACCATCATGGAGAAGCTGGTTTTAGCCCTCGTTCATGCATCAAGACGGCTGCGCCGCTATTTCCAAGGCCATCCCATCAACGTGCTGAGCGATTACAAGCTAAACAATGTCTTATCAAAGCCAGAAGTTTCTGGGAGGTTAGCAAAATGGGCAATTGAGCTGGGTGAACACACCATCCATTACAAGACGCGCCCGGCAATTAAAGGACAAGTACTGGCTGATTTCATAGCGGAGGTACCAAAAGAAAAAATAGAAGAATGCAAAGCTGAACAAGACCCGCAGCCATCGAGTGACGAGAAGGCCATCTGGAACCTCTACACAGATGGGGCCTCAAACGAAGATGGCGTCGGTGCGGGGATACGCCTGGTCAGTCCAGAGGGAGCAGAATTCACCTACGCGATAAGGCTCGAATTCAAAGCCACCAACAATGAGGCTGAATATGAAGCATTCCTCGCTGGACTACGCATCGCGCACAAGCTGGGCGCCAAGCACATCTTCGCGCACGTCGACTCAATGTTGGTCGCCGGTCAGATCAGTGGGAAATATGAGGCAAAGGAGGCCTCAATGATTTTGTACCTCCAGCGCGCCAAGGAACTCATGGCTACCTTCCCCAGCTGCACCATCGACCAAATCAAACGCAGTCAGAACAAGCCGGCGGACGCTCTAAGCAAAATGGCCTCTACAACCTTCAGCCATCTAGCAAAAGAGGTCCGAATCGAAACGTTGAGCGAACCGTCTATGCCACCCAAGGAGGTCAACGTCATCCAAACGGGTGCTGACAGCTGGATGACTCCGATAACATCCTATCTGACCACCGGCGCCCTGCCAGAACAACGCGCCGAGGCCAGAAAGATACAGCACAAGGCCCTACAATACCAAATACAAGACGGAGTGCTCTATCGGAAGTCATACCTAGGGCCATTGCTGCGGTGCGTGGATGCAGTTGACGCGGACTATTTGGTGCGAGAAATACACGAAGGGATATGTGGGATACACGCGGGGCCACGCATGGTGGTCGCGAAGATTATGAACGCGGGATACTATTGGCCGGGCATGCACCTAGATGCCTTAAAAATCATCCGCAAATGCGACTCGTGCCAGCGCCACGCCCCCAACACCCTGCGTCCCAAGAACGAACTCATACCAGTGACTTCGGCATGGCCATTCCAGAAATGGGCGATTGATCTGGTGGGACCCTTCCCAATGACGACAGGCAAAAGGAAATTCCTAATAGTCGCCATTGACTACTTCACCAAATGGGTGGAAGCCAAGCCGCTTGCTGAAATCACGGCTAACCATGTGAAGAAGTTCATTTGGGAATTCATCATTTGTCGTTTCGGGCTGCCCATGTCAATCGTCACAGACAACGGGACTCAATTTGCGGACAAGGGGTTACTAAAATGGTACGCGGATTTGCACATCCAACCAATCTTTACCTCGGTCGCGCACCCACAGGGCAACGGCCAGGTTGAGCGTGCAAACCGCAGCATCGTAGAAGGCATCAAAGCCAGGTTGGGAACAAAAGGTAAGGCTTGGGCAGAGGAACTACCGAGCGTGCTATGGGCTAATCGCACACTAACCAAAACGAGCACCGGTGAAACCCCGTTCAGCCTCACATATGGCTCTGAAGCCATGATACCTGCGGAGATTGGATGCCCATCCCCGAGAGTACTCTCCGCAACCACAACAGATAATGATCAAGAGCTGCGCACAAACCTTAACCTGGCAGAAATACGCCGCGATGAAGCAGCAATAAGAGAGGCAAATTACAAGCAACAGCTCGAGCGCTACTACAATGCCAAAGTCAAACCCCAAACGTTCAAAGCCGGAGATTTTGTCTTAAGAAACAACGAGGCCAGCGGCGCCCTCCCCAAAGGAAAGTTAACCCCAACTTGGGAAGGACCATACCGCATGCAAGAAGTCCTTGGTAAAGGGGCCTACAAGCTATCAACGTTGGAAGACAAACCGGTTCCCCGAACATGGAACGCGGCGCAATTAAGAAAATGTTATATGTAACTGCAAACCACAATGTAATGAAGGCCGTTGCGCCACTTAAATGAAATGAAAAATAGCAGTTCCTTTACTTTACATGTGCTCACACCCTAAACCTAGAAATTGCATCGAGAAAATCTGCAATTTTCTTAAAATTGCGCGTTGCATGGTTAAGATGCAACGCGCACTCTAAACTTAGAAATTGCATCGAGAAAATCTGCAATTTCCTTAAAATTGCGCGTTGCATGGTTAAGATGCAACGCGCACTCTAAACTTAGAAATTGCATCGAGAAAATCTGCAATTTCCTTAAAATTGCGCGTTGCATGGCTAAGATGTAACGCGCACTCTAAACTTAGAAATTGCATCGAGAAAATTTGCAATTTCCTTAAAATTGCGCGTTGCATGGTTAAGATGCAACGCGCACCCTAAACTTAGAAATTGCATCGAGAAAATCTGCAATTTCCTTAAAATTGCGCGTTGCATGGTTAAGATGCAACGCGCACTCTAAACTTAGAAATTGCATCGAGAAAATCTGCAATTTCCTTAAAATTGCGCGTTGCATGGTTAAGATGCAACGCGCACCCTAAACTTAGAAAATGCATCGAGAAAATCTGCAATTTCCTTAAAATTGCGCGTTGCATGGCTAAGATGTAACGCGCACTCTAAACTTAGAAATTGCATCGAGAAAATCTGCAATTTCCTTAAAATTGCGTGTTGCATGGTTAAGATGCAACGCGCACCCTAAACTTAGAAATTGCATCGAGAAAATCTGCAATTTCCTTAAAATTGCGCGTTGCATGGCTAAGATGTAACGCGCACTCTAAACTTAGAAATTGCATCGAGAAAATCTGCAATTTCCTTAAAATTGCGCGTTGCATGGTTAAGATACAACGCGCACCCAAAACTTAGAAAATTGCATCGAGAAAATCTGCAATTTCCTTAAAATTGCGCGTTGCATGGTTAAGATACAACGCGCACTCTAAACTTAGAAATTGCATCGAAAATCTGCAATTTCCTTAAAATGCGCGTTGCACAGTTAAGATACAACGCGCACCATACACGTTGTATAGTTAAGATAGACGCGCGTTTGCTTATACGTAGCATATCTACAATACAGTGTCGTAAATCGAACATACAACACTAAACGTGATATGCTCAAAATCCTATGTCTAATGAATTCCTGCGCGGACGCTCAGATAAAGATGTGACGCGCAGAGTAAAAGCTATGAAATAGTAACAAGACATATGAACACTAACACAAGGTCAAACGCGGAGCTACAAATACAACCAAGATTAAACATAAAGACATAATATTCAGCTTCACTTCTTGGACGTTGAAGATGTATCACTAAAATCATCATCGTTTGACCCAGACAGGCTCAACCGCTCATCACCCTCCGCCTGAGTCTCAGCCGCCAAATCAATCGCCTTCAGCTTAGCATATTCATGACGCGTATGCACCAAGCCGGCCTTGTCAAATGATTCCTTGAGCTCAAAGCAGCTGGGACGGTCACGGTGACCTACAACGAAGTCCACCAGCTCATACTTCAGCTCGTCAAATTCAGCGGCCTTCTTAGCAAACACAGCGTCCAAGTCTTGTTTATACAAGGGGAACTGTTCCAAAGGTTTCCCATCCTGTGCGTGCTGGTACCCTTCAATGAAGCCAGCCTTACGACCCACAAGCTTTGCAGCTGCATTCACTGCGGCCACAGCCTGACTCGTCTGCGCGCAGTTCTTTACATGATGGGCAACCTGCACGATACTCAAGAAACAAAATTAGTACACGCAAACACAAAATAGTGAGAAGACATAAATGCAAAAAGGGGGAACATACCTCAGGGACGCAACATCCAAGGACCCAGGCGCGATCCTCCTCTGCCACATCTTTCTCATTCTGGGCCTCCAACAACTGCCCCTCAAGCTCAAGAATTTTTCGGTGAAGGGACAAGTTTTCCTTGTCTAACCCGTCATGCCCCTCGCGCAAATCGGCGATCAACTGATCCTTCTCCTTGAAAAGCTCGCGGGCCTCAATTAGTTTATCTTTGTGCTGCTGCACCAGCCGCCGCTGCACGTCCAACTCCTTACAAAACTTATCCCTCTGAGCTTCAATCTCGCTGATACGCTTCTTGGTCGCCTCCATCTTTGCATTATCTTTCGTGCAAGCAACCCTCCATTGCTCTTCTCTCTCAGAGATGTGCTCACGGAGTTTGTCACGCTCATCGCGAAACGTAACGGCGTCCCACTTAGCGCGCTTCAGCTCCGCATGCATGCGGTCACGCTCCTCCGTCACACGCTGCAAATCTTGATGAAATTTGTGACGATCATGCGCCATGGACCCCCACTCCCGCACTATCTCAGCAGAAGTGGATAACATGTTGGCCACACTTAAAATGTGGTCATCCATGAGGTCCCCGCGAGGACGCGTAGCCTGGTGCTCGCGCTCACCAGGAGGGATAGCATTCGCCAAAAATTGGCGACACTCCTCCACACCTAAGAAACGGGCGGCCGGCGTCAACGTCCAGTTAGGCACAAAAATGCCGCTAGACGACTCCCCGCCCCCAACCGGGTGTGTACCTGAAGAACTGAGATTCGGCTCCGTCGTCACCCGTTTCTCGTTCTCATCGTCATCGTCAATAGTCATATCGACGCCATGGCCATATCCCTCGCTGACATCCGGCGGCGACACCCTCCCTTCATCATTTTCCGGATCATTCCGCGGAGGAGTAGGGAGTTGCACAGGCGTCGGCGACCGCGGTGGCGTTGGCAGGCGCGGTGGCGTTGATCCCTGCACAGGGGAAGGCTGGCGAAGAGGCGATGGCGGGTTCGCCAACAAAGAAGTGGCTAACACGTTGTCCTGCACATCAGTATGCGCAGGCTCCTCAACCCGCTCATCAGGAGACGTCGGCCTGATGGGCCCAATGTCAAACTCCTTGTTGATAGGAGCAGCAGTTACATCCTCGGGCGCAGTGGTGCCCAGCAACGAAGCTGCAAAAAACACAAGGCCATTAGCCAATAAAAAGGGAAAGGAAGGGGAAAAAACTAGCAAACTCACCTAACAAATCTTCCTCCGCAGACTGGACAAGCGTGTCCAGCTTCACTCTCTTCTCAGCAGGCGATGTCAACTCCCCGCTGGCTTTTCTCTCTTTACTTGACCGCCTAGATCGCTTCTTATGACGGGGCACGTCAACGGGAACAGATCCACCCTCAGATGGCCCTGCGGTGACAGGTTTCGTCAGCATAGCGCCTTGAACTTCTTCAGTCAGTTTCATCACGGACTCCCCTTGAACGAACGCATCTGAAAGTTCAACGTAGCTTCGTTCAAAAGGCTGGTAATTTTCAAAGTATCTGTTAACCACTTCGTGGTTTAAAACAAAAAAATAGTCTTCACCTCTGGTCACATTCGCCCGCGGATTGGAGATGCGATGCACAAGGGGGTCTTCGTCAATAGTCTCCTCGCTGTCGTCATCCGCACGCGCAGGCGTTTGTTGCGCATCTCGCCTCCCCGTAGATGACGCAATTGGCGAAAGCAAAGACGAGTCAGAAGACTCATCACTAGATATCACAAGTAAGGGTAAGCCTGTCCGCACAAACATGTTGACGGGCGAAGGATTCTCATAAGGTGGCAAGGACTCACCGGCTTCAGTAATGAGTAACTGCGAAGTCGCAGCCTCCTGCGGCACATCATCTAATTTGGGACGGACGAGCGTGTCCCAAGCTTTCTCCAAAATGTAAAGCTCGTTGTCCGCCAGCTTCTTAAAAGCGAATCCCATGTTGTCCCCGCCTAACAGCATGCTATAAAGGCAATCTACATCTGCGAACAACAACGTATAGAGAAATAAATAAATCAATAACGACACAATAAACCCCGCGCAGGCGCAGAGGGAAAAAGACAATCAATTACTGACCTTTGCCATCTTCAGTCAGGTGCGGATTGCGACCCTCTACATCATACTTTATGCTCATGCCCGCCATCACAAGAGCGGTCTCAGGGATCTCGCACAAGTCAACAGGATGGCTGGTCAAGGTGTTAAACCACGCCTGATCCTTATACTGAATCAGCTCCATCTTACCCAATCCCTCCGCTGGGTCTAACCTACCCATCTCAATAGGAATAACTCCCTGATTGATCCAAAAAAATTTGGGTTTCCACTCCCGGAAACTCTTCACCCCGGCCCCAGCGCAGGCAGAGACCCCAGGGCGCGGCCTACATGATAGCCAGCTCTCCACAAAGCTTAAACTATAAAACACCAGGAACATGTCCACCAAAGGCTCGATCTTGTTGGCACGGCAACAAAACTCGAAGAACATCAGCCTAGACATCAGACCAGGATGGATCTGGTTAATGTGCACGCCAATCGCCCGAATAAAGGTACCGAGAAACTGGGTAATCGGAACCCTAAAATTGCAATCTCGGAAGTAGCAAGCATATAATCCCACCTTCCCAACAGGAGGTTCCAGTATAGTTTTATCTGGAGCAGGAATCTCCACCCCATATGAAGACGGGAAACCAACTCCCTTCCTGAACTTCTTAAATTCCCCTTTACTCCAAACCGCCGTCACTTCCCCAGCATGGGGCGGTTTCTTTTTTGAACCATCATCTCCCCTCTTCGATCCACGCTTATTTTTGGGAATGTTGACAATGTGATCCATGACTCAAAAACACGAAAGATTGTCTGGAAAATAATAAAGGAAAACGAAATCGCCAGAGAGAAAAACCGGAAGATTTGAGAAAAACTTATGAGGAAAGTGAAAAGATTAAGGGAGAGAGAAGGTTTAAATAAGGAGGCCACACGTGGAAGACACGTGGCCTGACGGCTTTTCGAAATTCAAAAAGCCCACCAACCAGTGGAGGACACGTCACAACGTAAGGGAGACAAAACGACCGGGCCCACCACGTCTCTGACGTTTGTACAACCGTCAGAGACTTTTCGGCTACCAACCAGTCGCGTCACTCACGCGGACTGACAGAACTGATGTGCACATTAATTAGGGGGCGTCCACACCTACCCCACTTGCACAATACCGCGCAGGAGCTCCCCCCGCCTAATCAACGCGCAATTTTTAAGGATGGCCTACGTCACAAAACTGAGTCTAGCGTCTCGCATGCTACACAAACAACACACTGGACTAGGGGGACTTGAAGAGATAGGTACCCGCACACGCGCAGGAAAGAAACCCACGCACACGTCAACACAATAGTATGACGTGGCGTTCTGGAAGACGGCGCATGCAACCACAAAAAAGGACAAGTGTCACCCGACAGGAGCAGAGCCAGCAGCCAATCACAGGCCAGGACACCCTGCTCCACGATCACCTGCCAGTACGAGGTACAGAAAAGGACGACGCCAGGACACGTGGACCAATCAAGGGAAGACAGCGCAGAAAATGACAACGGCCATAATCGTACAAGACAGCTGCCATGCTCCTCACAGCCAATCACAGGCTACCTAAGCAGCCTATAAATACCTCCCTTCGTCATCAGAAGAAGGGATCGAAAACAGAAGAAAGAATTCATATAGCAAGCTGTGAGAGATAGATTATAGTCGAAACTCTGTAATAATCGTATAACAGCGTCTTGTAACTTTTCTTGATAAATATAAGAAGCTCATCCCTTTGCATTGTTAGTTCATTATCGTTGTTATATTCTGATTATTAGATTGGTGTTTCTTCAAACAACAAACACATCATTTGGCCATCTGGGTTTAAACCATCATTGCTGAAGCACCATATCTATCTTCCTTTCTGCTTTCAATTTATCCTTCAAACTATTAAATTTTCTTTTCAATCTCTATGATATTCAAGAATGGGTCACTATTCAAGAAACAATGATGTCACTCAAAAAAAGCCATGTATACATCTCTACATACGGTCAAAAAATCAATGTTGTCCCGTGACTACGGTGTCATCTAAATAGATCCGCCCCTACCGATAATTAACCAAATTAATCGAGCCATTTTTTTCATTAACTAAATTAACAAAACTATCTATAACCAAAACCGAATGTTTATAAAATCTAAAAAACAAAACATCAGTTATAGGTCTAGTTTTAGTTCGTAACCAAATCGACCTATACTGACCTCACCTTATGTTTAAGTAAACCCTAGTAAAAGAAAGAACTAAACTCAAAATCGTCAATCCTCATAACATAGGATTATTCATAATTATAATTACAGTCAAATATAGTCTTGACTCTTGATTGATTGACGGAAGAATTTATAAATGAATATCAACAAAGTCAAATTGAATTAAATAGATGTTTTGTATTGTTCTATATGTGCCCTCAAGAATTGGGAAGGCCAACAAGACGACCATCTTCATGAACTACTAAGATTTGATATTGAGTGATGCTAGCTTCTAGGCACTAGCTTTCAACATCGATATTTATTTCTTATGGCATATGATTAGGTGATAACACAAGCTTCACATTTAATTTAAAGGGATGTTACAAATTTTACTAAGGCCATGACACTATATTTGATTTCATGAATTTACGAAGAGAGCAAACGAAAACATTTAGTTTTGGAAGTCATGGGGTGTGTGTGTGTGTATGTAATGTCGTAAACTAATACATTTATAGTTTTAGAAGTCATAATGTGTTTATCGAATTTATGGACGTATCATATCTCATATTAAAAAAAAAAAAAAAAAAAAAAAAAAAAAAAAAAAAAAAAAAAACTACGGTTATATGACAATTCATTAGACAAATGAAGAAGCAGATTTAGGAATTGAGTTTCTCAAATAGTGTAAGCCAATGTGGTTGCTAATTGAAATAATTACTTGGTCTAGCATAAGTTTTGGGTCGTGATTATAACTTGTTATAAAACAAAATATAAGTAAATAAATGTCTTATCTAAATATATATAAGACCGTGCGGTGTGGTAACGGTGAAGTGTTAAATCGGTATGTCCTTGTCGTGAACATCCCCCTGATTGCATTTCGGTGAGCACGACGGATTCTCCCCTCCCTCCCCGTTCAAGTTTTCACACATTTCAAAAATATTTTACCGTTTATTTGAACGTTGTGGTGTGTGTATGGTTTTTGAGAGAGAGAGAGAGAGAGAGAGAGAGTATGGTACTCCACCGGAGAAAGGATGAAGATGGGTGAGTGTGTGGTTTGTGGTGTGTGCGACGTGTGGTTTTAGAGAGAAAAAGAGAGTGGTTTGAGAGAGAGAGAGAGAGATTTAGAGAAGATGGGTACGAGGAAGATGGGTATGTGTGTATGGGTGTCAGGTGTGTGTGGTTGGTTATGAAACGTTTTTTTTACACCTAAAAAATGAAAAGAGAAAATGACGTGACACTGATATAGACAATGGGGAGGAATGGGGAAGCACGCCCCTTAGCCTAATAAAGCGATTAGGGTGAGGACACATTAGGCCAACCCCACCCTTTGATTCCCACAAAAAAAATTTAGGTTATAAATAACATAATTAACTCAATATTTATGGGTAAGGTTTGCGTACATCTCACCCTCTCCAGACCTTACTCTTAGCTTCGCTAATTGTGGAGTTTACTGGGTAAGGTGGTTGTTGTTGTTGTTGTTGTTGTTGTATATAATAAATAAAAATTTTATGATTATCTTATTTTTGTCTCATTTGAAATAATATTATTAAATCATAATTTCATGGTTTTCTCTTATTTATTTAATATTTATTTTTTGTAACTAATTCTTTTTATATTTTTACTTATTAAAAATCATTTAATATTTTATTAATTCACCTCATGTATATTAAATTTCTAACCTCGTAATAAATACAAAAAATGTTATAGCCCGTGTGATATGCAAGTTTCTAATGAATTTTTTACACTAAATGAAAGTGTAAATGAGAGTTAATTTTCATCCATAGCGGAATATGTCAAAACCAGTCGTTTCTAAAAAAATTACACCTTCAAGACCATCACCTCAATCACGCCCTGCAACGGTTGTTTATTCATCTGCTCCTCATCCAAACATACATCTTCTCTTTTATATAAATTTTCATTTTTATTCACATGATTAAAAATGTTTTTTTCTCATATTAGAGTACATTAATTTATATGATACATCGTAACACACATTTTGTCAATTCGTATTATATTTGTCTATATCAGGAAGCTTCCGGGATATAACCTAGTATGTTTGATAAAGAGTTTACGTTAATCAATTCAACCTATCAACTAACGTTGTTAACGCCACTCCTAAACGAAGATCATATCATATAATCGTCATGCAACAAATAAATAAATTATTTATGTAAACACTAAACACGATTTTTGAACCTTTTTGATAACTTTACATAACCATTTAGTAATGTCACATGGATTACTCTGCATATGTCGTTCATAGTTTTGAGGTTCAAGTAGTTGGTAGCTTTAAAGTTGCAACATCCACATCGATTAGACCTATGTGTGAAATAAATATGATTTGAGGGAGGGTAGTTGGACCAAGCTATAAATGAGGGTTACGGTCCACAGTTTTGTGTAAATTCTGAAAGCGAAAGGATCAATCACCAACAGCCCTCATTAATGCTATCTATCTCTTCCTTGTTCGACTCAACAATCACATTCCATTGTTCATATGTGCCCCATGTTTGGTCCTTTAAAACTCCAATATTACACATTTTACCCCCAAAGTAAATGAATGATTGTTAAGCTCACATCTATAGTTACATTTTTTTTTTTTGAAAGATAACTTCATTCACACAAGGCGAGGGCCCTCAACAAAAGAGCCACACACCAAAACCATTACAACATATACATGGGATATTTAACCCACTCGTTCCAATCAAGCCTATTACAATTGGATCGGTAGTTATACCAAAGAAAAGCTAATGATTTAACCATAGCGACCACCTCCATCACATTCGTCTTAACATTTTGGAACACCATCTTATTTCTTTCTTTCCAAAGCGCCCAACACGTAACCATAACGATACCTCGGATAATCAACTTGCCACGCGAAGGAAGCCGAGACGAGAACTCCCACTGCAGCACATCTTCGAAGGTGGTGTAAAACGGATGGGACAATTTACACCAGCCCAATATCTTGCTCCACACTCCGTATGTGAAACCACAGTTAACAAACAGATGGGTAACAGTTTCGTCTGCAGCCCTGCACATCGGACACTGGTCGTTTGGCAGCGCGACATTCCTTTTCAGCAACTCAATACGCGTTGGAACACGACCTTTTTCAATCCTCCAAACCAGAATATTTACCTTGATAGGCACCCAATGAACCCAC
Source organism: Ambrosia trifida (assembly GCA_028751855.1). Taxonomy (NCBI): domain Eukaryota; kingdom Viridiplantae; phylum Streptophyta; class Magnoliopsida; order Asterales; family Asteraceae; genus Ambrosia; species Ambrosia trifida. The sequence goes on from CM054122.1 coordinate 67,484,189, forward strand.
CTCATTAGCTGACTGTTACCAGCATATAAATTCTTCCGAATCGAGGCTTTTACTGCAGCAATAGAGAATGCATTCTGCTTCTTGTTGTCCCATGACCAAGTATCCGGACAGTCATTGAGGCGCACTTGAGACAACAAAAAGTACACATCTTGGATTTCTGAGACCCCTTCAACCGTGTTTGCACTCAAACTCCAATCATCCGCTACACAAAGCTGTCCATCCATAACTTTTAGTCGGTCGCGAACCACACACTCCTTATCTTTTTCAATCGCAAATAAGGCAGGCCATCTGTTGCACAAAAGAGAGCTTCCAAACCACTTATCTTTCCAGAACCTGATCTGATCCCCCTTCCCAATTTGACAAGAAATAAGCTCATCAGTAGTCTTCCCATCAATTCGAGTCTTCTCAAGGCAGGAAACCAGCGCCTTCCATGTACCAGGCAAAGAACGCTTCACTGGTAAGAAAAACCATTTTTTTCGCCCCCCGTGAATGCTACTAATAACCTTTTTCCACAACCCCTCATGTTTGGTCTTGAATCTCCACGCCCATTTAACAAGTAAGGCCAAATTAACTTCGGACAACTTTGTAATACCCAAACCCCCAAATTTTTTTGGTCTTGTAACTACCTCCCAAGAGACCCAGTGGATACCTTTCCCATCTTTATTGCCATGCCACAAGAATTTTCTCATCAGCTTTTCTATCATTTCAGTAACAGCCACAGGCGCTTTAAACAAGGATAGGTAGTAAACTGGTAAGCTTGCGAGAACCGATTTAATAAGTGTCAGCTGCCCCCCAATAGACAACACCTTCGCCTTCCACGAAAGGAGCCTGCTGCTAACAGTGTCCACCACCGAGTCCCAATGTACCACCCTATTCATATTAGCGCCGATCTTTATTCCAAGGTACTTAAAAGGCATGGTACCCACCTTGCAACCCATGTAGGCAGCCAAACCGTTGACCTCATCTGATAGCACCCCTAACCCGAACAAGTAGGACTTTTGAACACTTATTTTCAGCCCCGAGCACATATTGAATAAACGTAACAGCCTATTAGTCATCAGAATATTCTTTCTCGACCACTTGCCCAATAACAACGCGTCGTCGGCATACAACATATGCGAAATAATCGGCCCATCCTCGTTTACCTTAATCCCTTCTATATCCCCCAGATTACAGGCGCGCAAGATCATGTTAGCCAAGGCTTCCATAACAATCAGAAACAAGAATGGCGAGATCGGATCGCCTTGTCTCAGACCCTTCTGACAACAAAAATCAAAAGTAGGCGACCCGTTGACCAAGACCGCAGACCGAGCAGACTGCAAAACCCCTTTAATCCACAAGCACCACCGGTGAGGAAAACCCATCTGATCCAGAATCGATAACAAGAAAGCCCAATTCACATTGTCATAAGCCTTCTCGAAATCGATCTTCATCAAAAACGCTTTCTTACCATTCTTCTTTAACCACCCTATGAGTTCATTGTGTAACACCCCAACCGATGGCGGAATCATCGAGGTGCCACGTAGTGACGATTGTTCAAAAGCTCATGGTACTAAAATGTAAATATTATTGAATAATCAAAATTGTCTTACATGGAAATGGAAATTACATTTGTCTAAATGAAATGTAAATATTGAAATAATTGAATCGAAATAAAGCACTAAATGTCTCTTGCTAAAGCATTAGATCAAACTGTACCTGAAACATGTACAAAAATAGGTTTGGTCAACATATGAAATGTTGGTGAGCATTCCTAGATTTGATATATATAGTAGGTTAAAAAGTTATACAATTCAAGTGCAAGCTACAGTGCAAATATGTAAACCATGTATCAAACAAATGAGCGAAATCAACCCTGTGACTGTATAATGTACTGTATGAACTGTAGTGTACTCAACCAATGAATGGATGATAACTTAACACTGGCCACGGATTCTCCGATGAAAAAGGGGGAGAATCAATCTAGGCGGGTTGTCAATCCAAATAGCGCTATCCAATGTTAAGGTCGGCTTGTACCATGTTAATGATTTCACTAAGTACAAATGTAATCCACATGTATTGTCTAAGCATAAAGCACGTTGTAAGCAATGCACATAGTACTAGAATTGTATTGTAAAAATGTAAACTTGTATTTGAAATTGTAATAGTGTACATGTAACACCCCAAAGATGTATAAAAGCAAAAAGGGGTAGGAATACTCACTGTTCACGTAATAACTTGTAATTGAACTTGGACAACGAAATATGTGTTGGAACTATCTCAAAGTATCAACCTAAAGTAATTGATAATGTGTAAGTGAAATAACTCTAGGATGCATGTATTTATAGGGCTTCGAATTGGAGATAAATGCTCGTTTGATTAATATTAAAAATATTCGCCAATTGTGAGAAATTTAATAAATAACCAAAAATCTTTTTATGAAATTTAAATTTAAGATGATCACAATAATATGTTTAAAGTATAAGAATAATTTTTACAAAATTATTTTCTTTAAAATCGAATATTAATTCTATTTATAACAAATTGTCAAATTTTAACTTTAATATTAAAAAATATTAAAATTAAAGAATTATAAGTTTAAAAATTATATTTCTGTTCTAAATAATCAGAAATAATTTGTGTAAAATTTTGGTGCAAAAATATTAAAAATTGGATTTATTATGATTTAATTATGATTAAATCTAACAAAAATTGCTTAAAAATATTAAATAAATGATTTTTCAGAATTAAAAATCATTTCTGAAAAGCTTAATGTTATAAAAACTCAGAATAAAATTTGTGGAAATTTATATATTTGTTTTGATATTTTAATGAAATTTTATAAATATAATAGAATAAACTTGAAATATTTATTATATATAATAAATAAAAGATTTTTGAAAAACTAAAAATTGTATGATGAACTCTTCTATTAGAGCATCATAAAATAATTTTTGTAGAATTTATAACCTTCTTTCGGTATTTTAAAACTATTTTTAAAAGATTAGAGGTTATATATATAAAAATGAAGGATTAAAAAGAAGAAAAAAAATGGTGCTATTTATGGGAATCGAACCCCAGACAATCAGGTCCAGGACCCATGCAATAACCAACTGAGCTGCTAGTATGTTTGTGATTTATTTGGTTTTGATAAACTTTTATATAATAGTGACGTGAGTCATCTTCCCCAAACCCAAGCTTTCGAGCCCTAGCATCTGCAATCAAGTAATTGACACAACATTATCCCAATTAATCATGGGGTTAATGTTGTGCATGTTCCGAATAACAAAACCCATCATAGTAATCGTACTTACAAAGCTGATTTGATTAAGAACGATCGGTCAAGCCAAAAAGTCAAAGTGCGATCTTTTAATCAAGAACAGAAGATTTTGTGAAGAATTGGGGGTTAAGAGAGATGTAATGGCGAGTTGTGATCGTTCACAGAGGTTCAATTTATAGTGAACGGGTCTAGGTATTTGATTTGGCAAGTTTGACCACGACATGAATGTATACGCGTGAAACGTATGAATTGATGATAATTGACGAGGTATTTGACTCAGATTAGGCCGATAATCATGGTGCAATTGCTAATCTTTGATCAATTACTAGTTATAATATCATATGGGTCTTGATTAGATGGTCAAAGTAGTGATTTAAAGGAGAAAAAAAAAATAAATAAAAAAGAACACAACAGCGATCTGTTGTGAGTTGTAAACAAAAAGGAGGGGATCTAAAATGGATATAAATATTATAATGCACAAGGTTTATCACTAAAAGCCTAAGTGGCGTAGTGGTGGTGTTTGTTGTTTGATTTGTGGCCAGGCCGGGTTCGAGTCCTGGGAGAATCAAATTTTTTTTTTTGTTTGTTAAGGGGAACAGTGGGCCGAGTAAGGTGTGGGCTGGAATGTTTGGGCCGGCCTTGGGCTCCTGAATTAGTAAAGGGTTTGGATTGGGTTTGGGTTAGTTATGGTTTGGTTTGGTGTTGGGTTGGTTTAGAGATGGTAAGTAAAAAAAAAAAATGTATATATATAATAAATTCTGAATTTTATTATTATTATTATTATTATTATTATTATTATTATTATATAAATATATATATATATATATATATATATATATATAAAAGGAAAAGTGACGGATGTCACAGCATCCCCTACTTTTAGAAACTTCGTCCCGAAGTTAATAGTAACATAGGGTTATGGATGTTTAGGGTAAAAGTTAAGATAACAGTGGTTTGAAAAAAATTGGCTTAAGGCACGACGTAAATTTATAGGTAACAGAGTGAATTGTTTCAAATGATTTGGATAAGAGGTTTGATAGGTGTGAGTTAAGGATTAGGTTCGCCCCGAATAAGAAGGAGAATAAAAATCTAGTAATTCACTAAGTTTCAAGTTTTAGGAATTCTATGATGAATGTACGAGTTGTTTGACTACAGAAAGGCTAAATGAACTACCAAATAAACAGAGTTTGTTCCTGGTCCGACTTCCAGTCTCACTTTCAATGCATCATTAGTGTTTGTATACAGGGTGTACCGCAGCTAACCCACCACACCTTTGATACCTTGAAAAACGTACTGGACATCTTCCCAGAAACTCTAATAGAATTTCACACTACCCTAATGTACCTGTAAATTCATGATTACGTTCCGGACCGGAATCATCAATTTACCTTACATTAAAGTTTTGCGTCCTTCTATGACCCCACCGATTGTTGAGCAGGTTCGATAGCCTCCACCAGCCGTGGAGTAGGTTGTAGGGCCTCTCCCGACTGTTTGAAAAGGCATAGTGACCTCTACCAATCGTTGAGTATGTTTGATAGCCTCCACCAGTCGTGGAGCAGGTTGTAGGGCCTCTCCCGACTGTTGAAAAAGGCATGATGACCTCTATTAAGTGCAGCAATTATTATCCACATAGATTGCAAATTGATAGCAGGTTTATGCAAGCAAGTTTGTAAATACTACAACCGTTGAGTGGCCTATAGAAATAGATTATAAGTATCATGAATAACTAAATGTTCAATAGATTGTTAAATCAAGGAAAAATTCAAGTTTCATATAACAAGCAATGATGTTTTTTTTTTTTTTTTTTTTTTTGGAAAAGCTCCGTAGAATCAATTATTAGTAGTTTGATTTTCATGGAAATCAAGTCCAAATGTTTCAATAAAATGTAAGGTAGAGTCTGAAACTTATATGATATAAAAATAAACGTAATCGAATATGATAAATTTTCAATCTGTGTACGTACACAATAGTATGCAAGGAAATTTCTAGATGTTATATGCCTATGAGTATGACATAATTGGGTACAAAATGATAATAAGATCAAGAAAATGAAAACACGAGTATCATGAATAATTAAATGTCCAGTGAATAGTCAAATTAAGGGGAAATCAAGTTTCACAACAATGATGTTTTGGAAAAAAAAAAATCATGTAGAATCAAGTATCAGGTTTTTAGTAGTTTGATTATCATGGGTAACTAGCTCACGTGTGAGAAGGTGAAGGATATGAATTTAGTTCTTGAGAGGATGATGAAAAATCTTGAAGCAGAATCAAGGTCGTGAGAGATAGTGAATGTGAAGATAGTTGATAAAGAGTTTATTTTATAGTAAGGAGATTATATAGCAGTGTAGATTTTGGGGTTTGGATCAAAGGTTATAATCAAGTGTATAAGAAAACATGATTGTGGTATATGCCAAATATTGTAAAAATTTGAACAAGTTGAAAATGAGTGAGTGTTGATGGAGAATCTAGAGACTAGATTTTATTCAAAAAAAATATTTTCAAAATTGGTTTTGTACATGAGGCAAAAGTTGTTAAATAGTACAAGCTAGGTAGGCTTTGTAATAGTTTAAAACATTATATAGAAAATCGTTTGTTACGTCAATCAATTTAAGTTCGAGGAAAATATGTACTTTGTAAAGTTACTAGGTAATACAACAAGTTTTAGAAATCTCTAGTTTGTGCTAAAGTATGAGGTTATAGTTTTTAAAATAAATAACATGTGGAGAAAAGAAATAATATGATTTGGGTAGGGTGTTGAATATTTAAAAAGTGGCTAAGAGGGTAAGGTGAAGTGTGATTGTGAAATCCATAGATGGTTATGATAGTATGAACTTGTAAGCAATGTATCATGATATATAGGATATTGTATATGAAAGGAGAGAGTATTATTGAAAAAGTTTGCATGAAATGCTTGGAGTGCCCTTGTCTAGCTGTAAAGCCCAACAAGAACGTTGACTTTTCAAAGAAATTGAACCCAACGGTGATCAAAGAAGACATGCTTTAGCCTATAAGTGGACACTCACTCCAGGAATCCCCAGGTAAGCATAACAGGTCCGTAAATGGATTTATGCGCTATGCTTGCCTATGCCAGAAAACCCAGTGTACAGGCGTCCACCCTTCCAGATTGCACGTGTCCTTATCACACTCATTAAAGTTCAACAACTTTGAAGGAACAAAAGTAAGAGTAGGCATTATGCCTAAGAGTGTCTTCATGAAAGGTACTGTCCCTGTTCCATAATGATGTAGACTTTCCACTTCTTGTAGGACACCATCTCTATGCACCATGACGAAAGATAAGAAGAATGGAGAGAGAGAAGAAGGGAAAGATAGAAGAAGGAAAGTAGAGGGAAATGAGGGTAAGGTAATTTAGGGAATATAATGCATGAAAGTTGAAATTTGGTTATAGTCTAGGCCTATTTCATCTAGTAACCTAGTTCCCTATAACCATGGCTCTGATACCAATCTGTAACACCCCAACCGATGGCGGAATCATCGAGGTGCCACGTAGTGACGATTGTTCAAAAGCTCATGGTACTAAAATGTAAATATTATTGAATAATCAAAATTGTCTTACATGGAAATGGAAATTACATTTGTCTAAATGAAATGTAAATATTGAAATAATTGAATCGAAATAAAGCACTAAATGTCTCTTGCTAAAGCATTAGATCAAACTGTACCTGAAACATGTACAAAAATAGGTTTGGTCAACATATGAAATGTTGGTGAGCATTCCTAGATTTGATATATATAGTAGGTTAAAAAGTTATACAATTCAAGTGCAAGCTACAGTGCAAATATGTAAACCATGTATCAAACAAATGAGCGAAATCAACCCTGTGACTGTATAATGTACTGTATGAACTGTAGTGTACTCAACCAATGAATGGATGATAACTTAACACTGGCCACGGATTCTCCGATGAAAAAGGGGGAGAATCAATCTAGGCGGGTTGTCAATCCAAATAGCGCTATCCAATGTTAAGGTCGGCTTGTACCATGTTAATGATTTCACTAAGTACAAATGTAATCCACATGTATTGTCTAAGCATAAAGCACGTTGTAAGCAATGCACATAGTACTAGAATTGTATTGTAAAAATGTAAACTTGTATTTGAAATTGTAATAGTGTACATGTAACACCCCAAAGATGTATAAAAGCAAAAAGGGGTAGGAATACTCACTGTTCACGTAATAACTTGTAATTGAACTTGGACAACGAAATATGTGTTGGAACTATCTCAAAGTATCAACCTAAAGTAATTGATAATGTGTAAGTGAAATAACTCTAGGATGCATGTATTTATAGGGCTTCGAATTGGAGATAAATGCTCGTTTGATTAATATTAAAAATATTCGCCAATTGTGAGAAATTTAATAAATAACCAAAAATCTTTTTATGAAATTTAAATTTAAGATGATCACAATAATATGTTTAAAGTATAAGAATAATTTTTACAAAATTATTTTCTTTAAAATCGAATATTAATTCTATTTATAACAAATTGTCAAATTTTAACTTTAATATTAAAAAATATTAAAATTAAAGAATTATAAGTTTAAAAATTATATTTCTGTTCTAAATAATCAGAAATAATTTGTGTAAAATTTTGGTGCAAAAATATTAAAAATTGGATTTATTATGATTTAATTATGATTAAATCTAACAAAAATTGCTTAAAAATATTAAATAAATGATTTTTCAGAATTAAAAATCATTTCTGAAAAGCTTAATGTTATAAAAACTCAGAATAAAATTTGTGGAAATTTATATATTTGTTTTGATATTTTAATGAAATTTTATAAATATAATAGAATAAACTTGAAATATTTATTATATATAATAAATAAAAGATTTTTGAAAAACTAAAAATTGTATGATGAACTCTTCTATTAGAGCATCATAAAATAATTTTTGTAGAATTTATAACCTTCTTTCGGTATTTTAAAACTATTTTTAAAAGATTAGAGGTTATATATATAAAAATGAAGGATTAAAAAGAAGAAAAAAAATGGTGCTATTTATGGGAATCGAACCCCAGACAATCAGGTCCAGGACCCATGCAATAACCAACTGAGCTGCTAGTATGTTTGTGATTTATTTGGTTTTGATAAACTTTTATATAATAGTGACGTGAGTCATCTTCCCCAAACCCAAGCTTTCGAGCCCTAGCATCTGCAATCAAGTAATTGACACAACATTATCCCAATTAATCATGGGGTTAATGTTATGCATGTTCCGAATAACAAAACCCATCATAGTAATCGTACTTACAAAGCTGATTTGATTAAGAACGATCGGTCAAGCCAAAAAGTCAAAGTGCGATCTTTTAATCAAGAACAGAAGATTTTGTGAAGAATTGGGGGTTAAGAGAGATGTAATGGCGAGTTGTGATCGTTCACAGAGGTTCAATTTATAGTGAACGGGTCTAGGTATTTGATTTGGCAAGTTTGACCACGACATGAATGTATACGCGTGAAACGTATGAATTGATGATAATTGACGAGGTATTTGACTCAGATTAGGCCGATAATCATGGTGCAATTGCTAATCTTTGATCAATTACTAGTTATAATATCATATGGGTCTTGATTAGATGGTCAAAGTAGTGATTTAAAGGAGAAAAAAAAAATAAATAAAAAAGAACACAACAGCGATCTGTTGTGAGTTGTAAACAAAAAGGAGGGGATCTAAAATGGATATAAATATTATAATGCACAAGGTTTATCACTAAAAGCCTAAGTGGCGTAGTGGTGGTGTTTGTTGTTTGATTTGTGGCCAGGCCGGGTTCGAGTCCTGGGAGAATCAAATTTTTTTTTTTGTTTGTTAAGGGGAACAGTGGGCCGAGTAAGGTGTGGGCTGGAATGTTTGGGCCGGCCTTGGGCTCCTGAATTAGTAAAGGGTTTGGATTGGGTTTGGGTTAGTTATGGTTTGGTTTGGTGTTGGGTTGGTTTAGAGATGGTAAGTAAAAAAAAAAAATGTATATATATAATAAATTCTGAATTTTATTATTATTATTATTATTATTATTATATAAATATATATATATATATATATATATATATAAAAGGAAAAGTGACGGATGTCACACATTGAGAACCAATGGCCCATCCAATATGAATCTCTCTTTTAGAAAAGCTGTTTGCGAATCAGAAATCACGAACCCCATAACCTTCTTGATCCTATTAGCCAACACCTTAGAGATCACCTTGCTAACCACGCCCACCAGATTTATCGGCCTATAGTCTTTCAACCCCAATGGTGTTTTTGATTTAGCAATGAGAGTGATGTACGACAGGCTACACTCCTTGCTAATAACACCCGCTTCAAAGAATTCATCGAACATCTTTAAGAAATCATTTTCCAGATCATCCCAAAAATGTTTAATGAAACAAAAATTAAACCCATCTATAGTTACATGACTCTAGCTTGTTTGTTTTTAAAACGTTGTGATAATTAAATAGTTTTTTTAAGGATAAATTGAAAACCCCTTAAGTTAAGAAAACTTTGAAAACCTATATAAAAAACATCTAAAAAAACTTTTTTTTTTTTTTGAAAAAATTACACAACACATGTTTTTAAACATTTTGTGCCAAAAAAATTAAAAAGCGCCAATGGGATATTTTAAAAAAAATAAGCAACGCAAACTTTGTAACAGCACTATTAACGTATGTTTTCTGCCTTTTAACATATGTTACAGCGCTGTTAACATATGTTTTCTGCTTTATAACATATGTTACCAGCGCTGTTACAAAATTTGCGTTGTTTATTTTTTTTTAAAAAAAATTCCTTCGGCGTTTTTTAAATTTTTTTGGCCCAAAACACTTAAATACATGTATGTTACCTTGTGTAATTTTTCAAAAAAAAAAAACTTTTTAGATGGTTTTTACATGGGTTTTCTAAGTTTTTTTTTTAACTCAATGGGGTTTTCAATTTATTCTTTCCTTAGTTTTTTATACACACACACACACACACACACACACACATATATATATATATATATATATATATATATATATATATATATATATATATATATATATATATATATATATTTCCACTGACTAACTAACATATGGGAAATCTATAATTGACTTTCTACATTTCTATGTTTTAGAAGGGGGAAATATGTAATTAACTTTTTAAGTCCATTAGATGGTGTAAAATATAGCACAATGTCGAAAAATATAACATAGTGCTGAAAAAAAAGACACAGTGAATCGCAAAAATACACAATAATGAAAATTAGAAAAAGACACAATGCTATAACGTAATTTCTAAAAACTACAAGATAAAAATCCAAAAAGCAAAAATCTAAAAACTAAGATCGTAGGGTTTGATAAGAGAGTTTCAATGTCGTTTGAATGAGTTTAATTGGAGTTCGTTTGATACCCTTCCTACAAATTCCTATTTTTCTTTCAATGTGTATTTGAATCTAAATCTGCAAAAAATTACATACATGTTTTAGTTACTTTGTAATTATTTTGTAATTTTAAGAGGGATAAAGTATATGTATCCCTTATTCCCTTTGACGTTATTTTCTTCATCTAAACAGTGGCCGTAAATCAAATGACCTTTTCATACGTTGATATTCTAAGGGCGGAGCGGCGCTTCACTGAAAAAAAAAAATTATTTCATTGATTTACATCAATCCTGCACTGTTACATCACTTCACTGAAACAGTTTTTTATAGGCAGAACTTCACTGATTCTTTACCAAATAAGTAATTGTTTTCACACATAATAATAATAATAATAATAATAATAATAAACTAGTGTTTTAGTTACCCGCGCGTCGCTGCGGGAATTCCTGTTGCTTCGAGGGTTTGGTACACGGTAAAGATCGCGCCTCGCTGCGGCAACTCCTGTTGCGTTGAGGGTTTGGTGGACATTAATTCTATTACCCCACGCGTCGCGCTCCTCTTGCGTTGAGGGTTTGGTGGACGTTAAAGATCGTGCATCGCTGTGGGAGCTCCTGTTGCGTGGAGGGTTTCGTAGACATAAAAGATAATATTAAGTGACTGTTACTCTCGCGTGGGCTTAAAAAAATACTCGCGGCTAAAAGCTAAAAGTTTTGTGGTCAAAGCTTGAAATTCTTTGGGTGGTCAAAGTTTGAAAGCCTAAAAGCTAAAACTTTGGTGGTCAAAGTTTGAAATCCTAAAAGCTAAAGGTTTGGTGGTCAAAGTTTCAAATCCTAAAAGCTCAAAGTTTGGTGGTCAAATTGGGAAAAAATAAATTACATAGGTTAGTAAGAAAGTTAGTTGCCAAAGTGCAATGCAAGTTTAAAAAAGTTGGGTGGTCAAAATTTGAAATTCTAAAATGGCTAAAGTGTAAATATTGAGCAAAATTTGGTCATAATAGTAAATCGTGATGTGCCTGCCTTCAAAATGGGCCAATCAAAATTGGATGCCGTCCAAATTAACCAATCAGGTTGAGGCAGCCAAATGTGTAGCCAATCATATTGAAGAGACACTGTAAAAGTGTCTCTTCTTTATTAGATATTATAATAATATGCACTTCACTGTCACCACCTCTGCACCTTCTCCACCACAACTATATAATTTTTTATTTTGGAGAGAGAAACTCATGGGAAAGATCCTGTTAGATGGAACTAGGATCTGGTTCAAGGATCCACTACTAGCACCAGTGGCGGCGGTATTATCGTGCTAGTAGTGGGATACCCGTGATCAATTCTGGTAGGGCCCCATCCCCTAATAAACACGCCATAATGTTGTAGTTCAATTTTAAATAAGCTTTCCATTTAGATCATGTGTAGTGGGGCTTGAAAAATATAATGCCCCTGTTTTTATTGGTTCACGTGGCAGCTAAGTCAGCATGGGGCTTGAAGTGAAAATGGGGTGTAGTGGGAGGGGAAAAAATGGGGCGCTGTAATAATAAAAAAAAAAAAAAAAACCTAAAACTGATCCTTCTTCTTCATCTGACCACCACCACCACCACCACCAAACCATTCTTCTTCATCTCACCCACCACCACCGTACACCATCACCACCACCATTCACCTACCTTTTCCCTCTTCTTCTTCTTCTTCTTCTTCTTCTTCTTCTTCTTCTTCTTCTTCTTCTCTCTCTCTCTCTCTCTCTCTCTCTCTCTTGTTATAAATCAACGTGGTGATGGTGATGATGAAGAAGAAACGTGACACACTATTATTGGTGAAACATTTTGTATTCCGGCGTTATAAACATAGCGCTCGGGCTTTATTTTGGTCCGTAGCGCCCCCCGTACCGGTGTGGGGGGCGCGAATTTAAAGAAAACACCCAAAATGACGCTCCAATACACATGATCTTATGTGTTAGAAATTCCCGAAGCAATGATTATGATATGTTCTTCTACAAGGGTACCATGTACGTTATCATGTGAGCCACTGCAATAAAATAAAATATACATAGCTAATTATTTTGTAGTGTTATAACGTAAAAAAGTAATTACTTTTTTACGGCAAACTAAATTACAACTATTATTAGGGTGAACGGGTTGTTTACTCAGCCCAGCCTAGTACTACCCGAGTTAACAGAGTACCAAGAGGTACACCACCCTCCTTGGTCCGAGCAAGTAGAACGAGTAGTGAGGTCAGGGTGTGGAACTCGGGCAAGGAGGAAGGGGTTGGGTCTGGGAATCGTTGCACGTGGATGGAGTTAAGCGTGGGAGTTGGTAGACGAGTAGTAGGTGCACCACTCTCTCCTATTTGAGTACTTGTGGGTTGTTTTGAGTTAAATACAAGTGGCAAATTTTTACTTGCAGTTAGTTTGAGTAGTTGTGGGTTTTGAGTACACGATATTTTCCATCCTAAGGGGATACACATTATCACCTTACCGTATCTTTTAGAAACAAGTGGGCAGTTATTCAGGACTACGTTTATCCGACTAAAAGAATTCGGGTTCTTTTGTTTATACAATTCTTTAGCTTTAACTCCCATAAACTTACCTTACTTATATTAATCAACAAAAAATCATGAAATCGGATGTAATAATGTGTTTTTATAAAGTATATACGTTGAGTGACATGAATTTATGATAGTGTTTATAGTTATGAGTTATATGATTTTTTATCGTGTATTTGTTTCCGCTCTTACATAAGACTTAAATCTTAGAGAGAATTACAAAGATAGTCCTTTAATTATTAGAAAAATTGCATGTTCTGTCCTTTAGGACACATTTTCACTCATTCTATCCTTTATTTTCTCAATTTGCTACACCCTCTGTCCTTTAGTCTAACTTAGTTAAAAAAACTTGGTTAACTTTATTTTCTAAATTCAAACTTTTAGCCCCTATAGTTTTGATCGAACCCTAACCCTTGATTGACCTCGAATTCGACCACGACAATTAACGAAATCATAGGGCTATTGTAGAACTTCAAATTTCGATCAAAACCATGTATAATAATCATAATGACCTGATCATTTTTAGGCTAAATCGAACGATTGAAATTGCGACCGGTTGATCTTGTTCTTCAAATTGCGTATGATTTGGTGGGTGTTTATAGTATATTTTTCGCGTAGAAACGGTCGACTAAGGCATAAGATGTTATAATAAGTTTCAATTTATGGTATAGAGGCTCGGTTTGCCAGTGAGTTTTTAAACGTTTGAAGACCTTTATTTTCTAAAAATACATTTTTAAACGTTTATGGAACGTGCTAAACATCTTATGCCTTAGTCGACCGTTTCTGTGCAAAAATATACCATAAACACTCGCCAAATCGTTCGTAATTTGAAGAACAAGATCAACCAGTCGCAATTTTAATCGTTCAATTTAGCCTAAAAAACGATCAGGTCAGTACGATTATTATACATGGTTTTGATCGTAATTTGATGTTCTATAATAGCCTTATGACTTCGTTAATTGTCGTGGTCGAATTTGAGGTCAATCAAGGGTTAAGGTTCGATCAAAACTATAGGGGCTAAAAGTGTTAATTTAGAAAATAAAGTTAACCAAGTTTTTTTAAATAAGTTAGGCTAAAGGACAGACGGTATAGCAAATTGAGAAAATAAAGGACAGAATGAGTGAAAAATTCCATAAAGCACTAAACATGCAATTTATATAATAATTAAGGGACAATCTTTGTAATTATCTCTAAATCTTATTATTATTATGCATGTTATGTCATATGTAATTTACGTTTTCAATATCATACGCAAACCAATATTCGTGCATTACCTTTTGCTTGTGTAGTATACATTTCTTATGCTAAAATGAAGACAATTTTTGAGTAAAAAAAATTCTCACATTTTTTTTTTTGCCCTTGTTGAGTATTCCAAGCCTTTTCTCAAACTACTTGAGTAAAAACATCAAGTTTGACTCTTCTTTGTGAAGTAAGTTCAAAAGTTTTAAATAAGGTTTCAAAGTGTAAACTTGTGCCAAAAGCAGATTTTTAAAGTCTTAAATCAAAGTGTGTATAAAAGAATTTGTTGGAGTTTATATGTGTATGAATGTGAAATTGGTTGTGGGATGGAAAGTGAATGAGTTTATAAGGTGAAACCAAATAGAAGAGATTAAATTCTTTGTGTTACATTATACTTGTGCACCTACCCGCGGGCGCAGGGGGGGTGCAAAAATGGGTTCTGATCCGAGAAAAATTCTTGAACCACAACGCGATGCCCGCACGATCGAATCCTGGTCGTTAGTTGCGTTTAATGGCCTAAAAGACCTGCAAAATTACACACAACTAAAACAATTCGTAAACACAGCCAAACCTCCGGTTTTTGTCAATCATATTTTGTGATTATTTTTTTCAAAAATGGAGAAATCGCAGCCCATGACTACTGTTCCTCTCCCGAACTCCATTACGTCAGCAGTGTTTACTGCTGCTGTTGCAGTTACCACTGGTTTAGTGGCGCCGTTGCCTACTGCGGTAGCGAGTCACACTGAAAAATGGAGGAGTTCGCTGGTGTAAACTTCAAACGTTAGCAACAAAAGATGCTTCTTTATTTGACAACGTTGAACCTTGCGAGGTTCTTGACTGAATCCAATCCTCATGTTGCTGAAGAGGAAATAGACACTCAAACTGTGAGTGCAATTCATTCTTGGAATCCTTAATGGAATGGTGGATTCGCTTTACAATGTGTATTGCAAAGCTGCAACTGCCAAAGAGTTATGGGAATCTTTGGAACGCAAGTATAAAACTGAAGATGCGGGCACAAAGAAATTTGTGGTGGCTAGATTCTTGGACTTTGCTATGATGGACTTAAAAACTGTTATGAGTCAAGTTCTAGAATTACAGGTTATTCTTCATGATGTTCATGCAGAAGGAATGATGCTTAGCGAGACATTCCAAGTTGCGGCTATTATTGAGAAATTACCACCAAGTTGAATTGATTTCAAGAATTATTTGAAGCATAAGCGAAAGGAAATGACAATTGAAGATTTGGTTGTGTGTCTTCGTATTGAAGAAGATAACAAAGTTGCTCAAAAGAGGAATGTCATTCCTGAAGTCGCTAAGGCTAATGTTGTTGAACATGGTCAGTCATCTAAGGGTAACAATGGCAACAAACGGGTTGGGTTCAAGAAAACCAACGAGAAAGGCTTTCACCTTGGAGCTAAAGGTGGTGTTGGGAAGAAAAAGTTTAAGGGCAATTGCTATAATTGTGACAAACCAGGGCATCGGGCAAATGTGTGCAAGCTTCCCATGAAAGAAACTGCCCAACAATCCAACATGGTTGATAAGCTTGTTGCTATGATCTCTGATCTTTCATTGATGATCACTGAAGCTAACATGGTTGGTATGGATGCCAAGGATTGGTGGATTGATACTGGGGCGACCCGACATGTGTGCTTTGACAAGAGCTTTTTCAACACCTTCAAGGAAGTTAGTTACTGGTGAAAAGCTCTTTATGGGAAATTCTGCCACTGCGGGTATCAAAGGGGAAGGAAATGTGATTTTGAGGATGACTTCGGGAAAGAAACTTACTTTGTCAAATGTGTTGTACGTTTCTGAGATTCGTAAGAATCTTGTGTCTGATTGGTAGTTGAACAAGTTAGGTTTCAAAATGGTGTTTGAGTCTGATAAGGTCGTGTTGACCAAGAATGGTATGTATGTTGGTAAGGGTTATGCCCTAAATGGTATGTTCAGGTTGAATATAACTGTTATGAATGGAATGATTAACGATAGTTCTGCTTACTTGCTTGAGTCTTCTAATGTTTGGCATGGTAGACTAGGACATGTGAACTTTAATTATATTCGTCACTTGATTAAATTGAATAGTATACCAAAAATTGATATTGACTCAAACCATAAATGTGAAACTTGTGTCGAATCAAAACAGACACGAACGTCAATAAAAAAGGTTGAACGAATCACTGGTCCCCTTGATTTGATCCACACCGATGTATGTGATTTGAAAGCGATTCCTACTAGAAGTGGGAACACGTATTTGATAACGCTTATTGATGATAGCATACGATTTTGCTATGTATACTTACTTAAGAGTAAGGACAAGGCTATTGACAAATTTGTCATGTTCAAAGCCGAAGTTGAAAATTAACTTAATAGAACAATAAAAAGGTAAGGAGTGACAGAGGTGGTGAGTATGTTTCACTTTTTACTGATCTTTGTGCAAAAAGTGGAATTATACATGAATTCACACTTCCCTACTCACCACAATCAAATGGCATGGTGGAACGGAAAAACTGAATCTTGAAAGAAATGATGAATGCCATGTTGATAAGCTCTGGGCTGGGCGAGGACATGTGTGGGGGATGCTCTGTTATCAGCAAATTTCATTCTAAATTTAATTCCCCGTAAGAAAAAAGACGTAACCCCGTATGAATTATGGACGAGAGTCAAACCATCATACAAACACTTGCGAGTGTAGGGGTGCCTAGCTAAGGTGGTGGTAACACCACCAAAGCGTCTTGTGATATGACCCAAAACTGTAAATTGTGTGCATATTGGATACACTCGTCTGGGTGGTCCACTTCGATTTCTTGTGCTGACTCGAAGAATCCTGGAGTGTTTAACGACACTATATTGGAGTCTAAGGATGCTTCTTGGTTTGAGCACATATTCCTATGCTTGGAAAGGCGTAGACTGGGTTCACCAAAACTGTTTGATGAGAATGTTCTAGATGATGAACCGGGCCTATCAAACCTAATTGTTGAAAGTTTTCCAAGATAAGAAGTTGGAAATGATGAGCCTCAAAGACAATATGAGATTGATGGAGGTGGCATTCAAAGGAGTAAAAGGCAAAGGATTGAAAAATCTTTTGGCCCAGATTTCCTCACTTATGTGGTTGAGGAGGAACCGCAAACTTACGAACAAGCGGTAAATTCCTCGGATGGGCCTCAATGGAAGGAGGCGATAAAATGTGAAATAGATTCTATTTTACAAAACCATACCTGGGAGCTAGTGGATCTTCCCGCGGGATGCAAACCAGTAGGACATCGATGGATCTTCAAGAAAAATATGAAGCCAGATGGAACCATTAATAAATACAAGGCAAGGTTGGTGATCAAAGGATATAAGCAGCGAGAAGGCTTGGACTATTTTGACACATATTCGCCTGTAACACGAATAACATCCATTAGGATGGTACTTGCCATTGCAGCCATTAGAAATTTGGAAGTTCACCAAATGGATGTGAAAACGGATTTCTTGAACGGAAATCTAGAGGAAGAGATTTACATGGAACAACCCGAGGGTTTCATAGGCAAGGGACAAGAAAAGAAAGCCTGCAAGCTTGTAAAATCCTTGTATGATTTGAAACAAACTCCAAAACAATGGCATCAAAAGTTTGATCATGTCATACTTGATTCTAGGTACAAGATCAACGAATGTGACAAGGGTGTATATGTGAAAGACACACCAGATGGATATGTCATCTATTATTTGTATGCGGAAACTCTGTGGAAAGGTTTATCATTTACGTTACGCATTTAAACTTGTACGTTACACGACTATTATTAATAAAAACGTCAAGTTTTATCATTTACGTTCGCATATAATTATTTTGTCGCATATTTGGAACCCTATACTATATATATATATATATATATATATATATATATATATTATATATGTGGTTGTGTGATAATTATATCAAAAAAAATAAACTGCTCGAGCCGGGGTTCGAACCCGCGCCCAAGCCCAAACCACATCAACCACGAACCAACTGGGCTAGCACCACACACCTGATTCAAACCTGATGCACAATAATCTTATACATGCTTGAAACTCTTAACAGTTGACTTGAAAAAGTCAACTGTCTTGACGCGTGATGCAGAATCAATCACATTAACTTGTGATTGATCTATTATTGGAACCTTTACATGATCTTCGGCCCTGTATGACTCGGATACACATCAATCACGATTAATCGTTGCCCAATTTCAAACCATTACGCGTTTGACATTTAATCGCAGGTCAAACTTGCCAATTAAACAATCCATCAATCCCCTATATAAATTGGCCTTCTACGAATCATTTCAACTCGCTCACACATCTCTCTTAACCTCCAATTGCTCTGAAACACCCTCTGATAATACCCACGCATACACAGTTTGACTAATTAAGTTGACTGACCAATCGTATATCAAACAACACTGTAAGTCCAATTTATTTTGTGGGTTTTGTTAGTCGGCATCCATACAATGAAAACCCTAACAATAATCGGGTTAAAAGTGTATGGATTGTTTGATTGGAAAAACTAGGGTTCGTGCAAAATGATTTGGGGATAAACTCAGTTTGGTATCGCGTATATAATTATTTTTAAAAGGAGTTCATCACAACCACTGGCCTAGGCCAAGTGGTTGTGACTAAGGCCTATAACCAAAGGCACCCGGGTTCGAGTCCCGGCTGTGGCCTTCTTTTCCTTTCCTTTTTATTTTTTAAAACAAACTAAATTATAATTATATATTATACATTTAAATCTTATAAATTCATTTTTAAATATTAAAACTATTTTACAAATTCTAAAAAATTTATATTTATTAAATCTGAGATAAAAGTTTTATTTACAATTTTTATTTTTTCTGAAATTCATTTATTTAATATTTATAATAATTAAATCAATTTTATACTATTATATTTATAAAAATCCATTAAAATATCTAAACAATTTTATTAAATTCTACAAAAATTATCCTGAGTTTGTATAAAGTTAAACTTTACTAAAATGATTTTTAATTCTGAAAAATCATTTATTTTATATTTTTAATCAATTTTTGTTAGTTTTAACCATAATTAAATCATAATAAATTCAATTTTCATTATTTTTGCACCAAAATTTTATACAATTTATTTTTAAATATTTAGAACAGAAATATGATTTTTAAAATAGAAATTCTTTAATTTTAGTATTTTTGAATATTAAAGTTAAATGTTGGCAATTTGTAATAAATAGATTTAAAAATCTATTTTAAAAGAAATAATTTTATAAAAATTATTTTTATACTTCAAACACATTATTGTGAACATTCTAAATTCAAATTGTATAAAAAGACTTTCTTTTATTTAATTACCAAATTTCCCGTTATTTAATTAACATTTTACTTTAAATTCAACAATTGAATATCCCCAAATCGAAACCCTAGGATACATTTACAAACTAGTTAGACTTAGACTTATTTATTACCTTATTATAGGGTGATATTTGGCACTATTTAGGCAACACTATTATTTCATCTTTTCAAGAAGTATAACATTTGCTAAGGTGAGTTTTACATAGCCCCTTTTATTTATCACCATTTTTGGGGTGAAACATGTTATAACATCATTATTGCAATTCAATCATCAATGTGTCTATGTGTTTTCTATGTTGCATTATGTCTTGAGCATGATTAGAGTAAGCACCATTCTAGCATAATCATTAACTCCGTACAAGCCGATGGTATACATTGATAGATCTATTGGACTGACAATCCCACCCGGATACGTGCCTCCTACAAAGGTAGCGTGGGTGTTTGTTATCGCATAACATATTCAAGTGGACCATGAGCGTATGGTATGTATCATATTATAACAGTCATCAGGGTTGGTTATGCACTCGATTTATTTCTAGTATATTCTCACATATGGACTAGATTGACATGACACATGAATTGCACAACATTTTTATTCAATTATCAAAAACCTATGTAATTCTCACCAACTTTTGTTGACCCAAAAATATTTTCAAAATTAACATGTTTCAGGTAACAATGAAACTGAGGCTTGAGTATGCTTGAGGATTTAACATGAAGCTTTTGTTTGAAGCTATTAGAAGTTGTTGCTTTATTTTGATTTCATGTATTTGAATTTCTAGACAATCACTTTATGTTGGATATTTATGTTATGAATAAATTATTTAAAATTTAAATTATACCATGTGCTACTGAAACAATCATCAATACGTGGCACCCCGATGTTTCCGCCATCGGTTGGGGTGTTACATAAGCAGAGAGTTAGTTCATTAGTCGTCTATGAGAATGGGACTAAAGCCCTTGAAAAACTAAATTCATGCGAAGGAAACCTAACTCAGCTGACTGGAGATCCCAAGATCTGAGTTCAATAGGACAACCTAATTGTATGAATAAGTGAGGTCACTGTGGGGGAGAGTTGGAAACCCCGCGCTTTGAAAAAGGGAGTTTGCCATAAGAATTTGGTAACCTTCCTAGTCCATTCCTAAAAGTGACAAGGTTGAGGTTAAGCTTATGGCTTTTAATGATTTGACTGAGGTAACCAGTCCCAGTAAATAACCTATGTGAGAGAGAATGGGGGGGGGGTCGCTTCGAAGGGTATTATTGTGGCAAAATACTTAAGATCTCTCGCAGAACCAGGCACGTGTTCATGACCATAACGGACACAACTATGAGGACTTGACGTTGTCAGGGAGAGTCTTGTGTGAAGCATATTGTCGTCTACACAAATGGTAGACGAGTTCAAAGACATCGCTGTCTACTTAGAGCCAGTGGGCAAAGTGCGTTTCATGAGCGAATGTTTAAAGGGTCACACCTACCTATCGTATGCAAAACTCAACTGTTGAAATTAATCAGAATGAGGTTGTTTCTGATAATAACTCTCATTCATGTGGGGGTTTGTTGAAGTTTATATGTGTGTGAATGTGAGTTGTCCCACATTGGTTGTGGGATGAAAAGTGAATGCGTTTATAAGGTGAAACCAAATCGAAGAGATTAAATTCTTTATGTTACATTATACTTGGGCACCTACCCGCGCACGCATGGGGGATGCAAAAATGGGTTCTGGTCCGACAAAAATTCTTGAACCAACGCGACGCCCGCATGACCTGCGGACACGAATGCAGCTCGAAAAACCCGGGTCCACGTGATGCTGGGTTTTGCTATCCGTTTTGATTTATTTTTATTATGTAACTTAAAGAAAGCTTCCAGAAGACTGTTTCGTTTCCTAGTCTTCAGCTTCCAGAAGGGGTGTTTCGAATCCTGGTCGTTAGCTGCGTTTAATGGCCTAATCAAAGTGATTAATTAAGATTAATCACGAATTTGAAGAGCCCATCAGTTTCATTCTTTGGTTTTGATAGTCTATAAGGACCCGCTGTATTGTTGCAGCAGAATACACCGGCAAAAATATTACTCACAACTAAAACAATTCGCAAACACAGAGCACATCAGCAACAGCCAAACCTCTGATTATTTTTCATGCAAGTGGGATAGTCCGGCAGTGCACCAACGCCAATGTTAACAACCGGTGTACCCTGGGAACATACGAGGAATCTGTTTAAGGGAATTGTGTTAAACACAAGCCCGGTTTTTGTCAATCATATTCTATTTCTTCTTCTTAGTTTTGTAAGTCTTTTCTAATAGAATTTTCAAGTTCAACATGTTTGAAGCCACTTTTTTAGGGCACCGCAATGCGGGTGATGTAGCGAGATTTGTAATCACAAACCTAACCCATTTCAAACTTTCCCCATTGTGAGTGTGATCCAATGTGGTCCGGACTCCGGATTGTGCAGGTCTATAAATGCAAGCCTCTTAAGGGCTTCCCTGTTAGAATTTTATTATCTTTGAGCAATGGATATTGTGTGTCGAGTATTGATGAAGAACATTATTTTCGACAACTTTTTTTTTACCACCACCCTCACACCACTGTCACCACTCACCATCAGCCACCGCCCACCGCCATTGCTATGAAATGAAATCAGTTACTAATGAAACAATATTGGATGCACACTTTCAACCAATAATTCATGATATTCGATTTATTGTTGTAACCATAATTGTTTTTGAATGTCTATCAACTCGATTTACATATTTAATAATGTCTGGTTGGTTACTAATATCAAGTTATAGGCAAATGTTTCGTTCAAGATGATGTATAAACTAAAGTATGTTTGAGTTCTTTTAATTACTTTTATAATAAAAGCAAAGTTCAACGGCTATTATTGTCTAATTTAATTTTTATTCATTATCTCTACAATTCACATTCAAATCCATCACAAGCGACACTAATTTACCAAGCTAACAATTAACATAACTAAATTATTTAGTTAAATGAACAAGTAAATAAAAATCAACACCAACAAATAAACCAAGTTAAAGTTTCAAGTATAAGAGATAACATGTGTTATTGTTGTCATTTGTTCGCTATTTATGCAATTATGGTCAGCGATGGGAAGGGGGTTGCAAACGTGCTATGGCAGTGGCGCCAAAAAGTGGCTAAATGGGACTCTGTCTTCAATAGTAAAGAATGACTTACGGTTCAACTTGGCCACTTTCGTTTTGTATGCAAGTTAAGTGGTAATGACATGCACCCACACATCAAGCCAAACACCATAAATAGCCCACAAGGCCTTGCCAACTTGGTTAATTGTCACATAGGTATATTTTCAGTTGTCCATATAACTCTTAGTCTCTATCAAGTTCAGCTTTGTTATCAAAGCCACTCAAAACAACTTGCAGGAAAATAAGATTATGTAGTAAAAGAACGCGTTGTAATGTTTTTTTTCAATTTTACGAGATAGATTAAAACTGATCTTTCGAGGTAGCTTTTGTGGTAATTTGGTGGTGCTTTGTCCCTTTACCTAAATCTAGGACGTTCGACGAATATATCTAACGTTTTCATAGTGTTTAGGGTTTTCTTTATAGATATGTATATATGAAGAATTCTTAACTTTTCTAGCAAATTACTCTTAGATTCAATTATTGGTTTGACTTTTTGAATCTCTACGTACCCTTCGGTCAATATTTTAAGCAGATATTATGCTAAACATAGTCCTTTTTAGGCCTTCGAACTTTATCTTACAGAAATTGTATATCAATGTCCTGAACTAAAAATACTGTGCCACTTGAATTTCACATACATTAATAACATATAAAAACGTTACCATAAATAACATATAAATAATATGACCGTGTCACCACCACATGGACCCGAACCTGCTTTCAACCATGTATATAAAGGCCATATGTGTATATGTGACATGTTGCTATCATGCCATGTAAAACAGAAATTTCAAAACTTACAAGTCAATTAGAAACGAGACAAGAAGAAATATTCAAATGAAGAGAATAGAGACAATAATACAATCATTACACTTTTATATCATGACAATAACCGAACAAAACAAACAAAACAACTATGAAACGAGATTTTATAAGGAAATGGTAGCTTTTGAAATGACTACAACTTGCTTAAAGTGACCATATGTTTTGTTCGAAACTTCTATTTCCCATCATGGCGTGGGAACCGGCATGGCCCCCTTAGCTGGGTTTTGGACCGGGCGTGTGTGTGTGTGCGTGGGGGGGGGGGGGGGGGGGGGGGCTGTGACATCCGTCACCCTTGTCTTTCATCTAATTGGCAATAATGACCCTTCAAATATTTCCATTATAGTTCTTATAAGTTTCATCGTTTTCAAAAAAATTATTTTAGAGTAAACTAAAAATTTATCATTTATATTTAATATGGATCGGGTATAAGTTTTAATCGAATGCGTATGTTGAAACGTGTTCGTAAAAGGTTCTATAAAAAAAATTCAAGTTTTAAAAACTTTTAAGTTAAATAAATTAACCAAGTTAAGTTTTTACAAAGGAATTACTAACCAAACCATAACCAAACTAACCTAGTTAAATATTGGGGACCATTTCTGACAATATTCAAAAGTTTTAAAAAAATAAATAAAACAAACTCAATCCCTGGTCCTCGTTTTTTTTCCAGTCGGCACTATTCCGGCAGCCACTCCTCCGGTGAACTGTTTTCCCCAATTTAATGTATATTAACACTCTAATTTCAATCCTACACGTTTCGCCCTGACCTTCCAAAGAATTCAAATGATTTAAACAAACTTTCATGCGTTTGGGTGTGAATTAATCGACCATTAAGATGAGTAACAACCGGAAGTTACAAATCGAATCAATTAGCCGTTTTAGCCAAGCGCCTATATAAATCAAACTTACTAATCATTTTCTGCACATTCACGCTTCGTAAACCCACCTAAATATTGGTCTGATCGCATCTCTACAGCCTCTAATCGGCACTTACATCTCGAACGGTTGCAGCCCCATTTTTCGATGTTTATACGCATTGTGAGGTCTGAATTTCTCATGCCATTTCATTCAACATTCGGGTCTGAGTAAAAGCCCTATGTCTATCGTTATTATCTGTGTTGATTTTGGATAATTGTATTTGATCTAGGTTAGGGCTTGGGTAATGAATTTGGGGAAGAAGATGAAGATTTAACATGTGTAAGATTTATTACAATCCAAATCTCTCAACATTATATGTTTATAGCATAGTGGTAAAGAGGTCTGTTTTCAAATCAAAGGAGTTGGGTTCAATTCCAACTCAGACCTAGTTCTGTCTATTTTTTTATTATTTTCGTTTTCAGTAGGTAAATACATATATAATATGTTTAAATCACAAATATTCATAATAGATCCATTTTTGCTCCAAAAATTATAAAAATTTAGGTGTAACATCTTGACACCATAAAGAAAATTACCACACTTTTATTTTCTGGAAAAAGTCTTATTTTTATATTTTTATTGATTTAATTTGTTTTAATCATATTTAATTGATTGAAAATTCATTTTTAATGATTTTTATCTCAAAC
Organism: Ambrosia trifida; assembly: GCA_028751855.1. Taxonomy (NCBI): domain Eukaryota; kingdom Viridiplantae; phylum Streptophyta; class Magnoliopsida; order Asterales; family Asteraceae; genus Ambrosia; species Ambrosia trifida. Next base: position 67,509,463 of record CM054122.1, read on the forward strand.
TTTTTGAGAAATTATTTCTAATCATTATGAACTGAAATAAAAATTATTGGTCCAGAAAACACTTATTTTATTAATTTTCCTATTTTTAATCATTTAAACATGATTTAATCTCGTTAAATAAGTGTTAATTATAAATAAGTTTATATAAATTATGGGAAAATTATTTTAATTTGTTTACATCAGAAAGCATCCATTTTCTATAAAAATAGCATTTTTGGATTATGTCTGGTATTATTAGTCTTATTTACGTTTAAATAGACATAATTAAACATTGATTTATTTATCTTATTTAGACATCTATTTTATAAATACTTTTCCTATAAAATAGAAAATATTCATATGATTGAAAGTCTTTATTATCATTGTTGGATCTTTGTGTAACTCATAATTATTTATTTCAATAATTATGATTATTGTATTTATTTACAATAATTAGTTAAAGTAATTAACTAAATTATTTTGTCATAATTATTTAAACATATTTTTAACTAAATATTCAATTGGTAATAACTATATTACTTAAACCACATTTACAAACTTTGGCATAATATTATTTGGATATACAACTTTTACATTAAAAACTCTACTTCCCCAAATCGACTTAGCAAACCCTAATGCCTTAGACCTTAGATACTTTAGACTTTTAGACATTTCCTTATTAGTATTTATATACATTATAGGTTGAATTCCTCGGAATTCCCATTACTTAGCTCACGACCGCTTAAGTTGGATTTTGTTCACTTTCGCAAACTGTGAGTATATCTTTCCCCTTTTTCATGTTTTACACTTTTGGGGTGACTCATGTACGCATATTACTTCACTCACTTAATCATGTTTTATCATATATTCACAATCGCAATTCTTGTATGTGTTTTACTTGTTGATTCGCTGATAGTGTGTACTTATGACCTTAATCATTAACCGTTGGGTGGCCTAGCATAGCAATAAATAGTACTTGATTATTGTTATGTGTGAACGATTATTCTCGTCGCCTACTATGAGCGAATACTATATATATGTGACTCTTGATTCATTGAACAAAGGTTTGATTTTGGGTAGCATTTGTACATAGCTTGAACACTAAATTGTAGACAGTATAACACGTGAATTGCGAAACTTTTTTTCTACTATATGTATTCAAACAGGGTATGCTCACCAATAAATTTTGTATTGACAAAATTATTTTCGTGCATGTTTCAGGCTATTTATGAGATGACTTTTAAGCTTTTGGAATTTTTACTTAGATTTTTGATTCATTGTATTTCAGCTTTAGTTGTCACTTTAGAATCATTGTATCTTGTATTTTTCTTTCAATGTAATAAACTACTTAATCAATATATCAAAATTTACACTTTTAGTCCATGAGCTATTGAACAATCGTCACTACGTGACACCTCGATGTTTCCGCCATCGGTTGGGGTGTTACAGGGGCTCCCCATATTTTTTAGGGTTTGAGTTTTGAATCTCCTTGTCACCCCAACCCAAACCCCACACTCCCTTTATTCTTATTATCCAGTCATTTCATTAACTGTTTTAATGTTTTGATTTTTTTTATAAATGTTTTTATAAAATTTAGTCACGTAGATAAACTTTATGAATCATAGTTACTATTTAGTAATTATTTTTTTATAAATTAATTTGAAGTGGGAAGCAATATTAGTGAAGCAAAAAATAACTATATAATAACTAGATTTCATAATTAACCAAGATTTATACATGTTCTATTTAGCATAAATGTTTCACAAGATTTGAGTATCTAATAAAGGTTGGGTGACTTCAGAGAATTATGTGAAAACAACACTTTAAGAAACAATGAAGGTAAGAATGCGCCCTAACCCCAAGAGTTGGTCATTGTATTTGTGAAAACAAACACGTTGGGTTATAACGACTTGCAAACACAATAAATTGTGTACAGTCCAACCTTAGTTCACATAGCATGCAAAACAAGTTATAGTTGCGTTTTCAATCATCCTTGTACACCATAGTCAGGGCCAAATATGTGGAATGAGTTTGTCAAACCTATAACACTATAATCTACACCGTCAACTTAATCAAGGTTAATGATTATACTGAATTGAAAATCATAGAATGGTACAAAATTTTCATAAAGACAACATACACATAGTTTAGCTCACCAAGTAATGTTTTAAGACAAAATGCATAGTGATAACATTTCAATGACATGAATAAATGTATATAATATCACATCTTTTACTTCAAAATATGTAAAATTATAAAAGAGGCTATGTAAACTCATCTGATAAACTAACATTGTTCACCAAAGTTGATGTTTGATGTTGTTAGGGAATCTTAAGAATATTATCCTTGATAGTTTAAATAGTAATCTTTAATATATTGCTAAACCTAGTTTAAAGTCAAGGGTTTCCTAGGACTACAATCAATTAGGGATTCTAGTTCTAATTTAGGAATAATTAGGGCTTTATTAATTATTATTTTTCTTTAAAAAATAAATAATAGTTAATAATTATAATTTGTTAAATTAAGACTTGATAAGTTAAAGATTATTTATATTGCAAAAATATAAATAATAAGTTTTGGATCTTCACATATAATTTCTAAGAGTAGTAATTTAAGTAATTAAATAACTAACATAATTTAAATAAAAAATAATTAATTAGTAAATTAATTATTTAAATGTTGAATAAAAGTATTTATCTAAAATTAATATAGATAAAATTTTAATTTAATACAAACTTCTAAACTTTATAAAAACCTATTTGTTTAAATAAATTTGATAATTAAAATGTTATCATTTATAAAACTTAAATAAAAAATTCAATATATTATTTTTTTAGAAAACATATTTTATCTAAATTATTTGATTTTCAAGTTTGAAAATAAAGTGTTATCATTTAAAAAAAATTAATTAAATTTTATACAATGATTTAATATTTTCTGTTTTATTTTGGAAAATAAAAATTTATGTATTTTAAAGTTATTAAAAGGAGTATTAAATATAACAAAATATAAATAACCATTTATATTTATAAATTTATCTAATTTAACTTGGAAACTTAAATTATTAAACTTATAAAAATTATTTGAAATAATGTTTATAAATTAAATTATTTTTTTAATTTTATACAAAAATTTAAGTTTATTATTTTGTAAAAGAATAATTAGATAAACAATTGAAACAAATAATAGTTTCAAAACTCACAAAAGTTAGTTAATTTGATAAAAATATATTTTTTAATAAATTGTATTTATATTTACATTTAAGAACACATTTAAAACATATTATACAAAAAACTATATAATTATTTTGAATTGATTTTTTTATTTTTATAAATAAAAATAAGAATATAAGGATTTAAAATTAAAAGATATAGTTTTGATGTAATCCTTTATTACATATTTTATAAAAATAGAATGTAAAATTTATAAAGATTATTTAATAAAAATTATATTTTAAATAGGTTAAAATTATTGGGGCCGGGATCGAACTCGTGACCACACCTGGTTCTCAAGTCTTACACACACATGCACATCCATCACAGCTACCGGGCTTGCTAGTAGCCAATGGTTATAATTAGTTAGAGATAAACCCTAATCCCCAAATTATTATCGAGTAACCCCAATCCTTAACCTAATAAATTAAACTTGCTTAAGCTACTGATATGCTAATCTAGGTTAGGGCTTTTGTTGATTGTTTAAAAACGACCAAAAAGAATTAAGGAACTCATGCTTTACACAATGAATTGAGGGAGATAGAGAACATGATCGGAGCTTAAAATTCTGACGGATTCAATTGCATAGAGAATAGAGGGTTGGGTGAAATTGATTGAAGGGTTATAACTGTGTAAATTTTTGTGTTTGTAAATGGGTTCAATTTATACAAATAGCCACGATTTGGAACATAACGATTTGGGGGATTAAATGTCCGAAATTTGGAGAGTTGATTACAACTTAAATGGATCAAAATAACAAGTTAAAAACGTGTGTGGTCATTTAGGAAGAATTAAAGACGAGTTAAATGTCTCGAATTTGATTGATTTCATGACAAATGGGTGACTTCAACATCATCGGCGGGATTGTCGGAGTCGGAGATGAAGTGGGAAAGCGTTTGGACAGTTTGGGCTTCGAACTTTTGAAACTTGTCACATTTAGTCCCTCCGGGTTTTGTTTTTAAAATCGGGTTAAAATTCATTTTTTAACATGAAAAAAAAAACTTTCATATATTTTATAAATTTAAAACTTTATGGATCTTTATAAACTTTTAAATACTTATAAATTTTTATTAAGTGTTTTTACGAGGCTAATTATTTTCCAAATTTGTTTAACAACTAACTTTTTTATAAATATCAAAAATTAATTTTTATAAACTTTAAAAGTTTCCATATTTTATTTAAAATAATTTTGCTTTTATTAATGAGTTAAATCAAGAATAAATGTATTTAAAGAAAATAGTATTGTTACTAATGTTTAAGTAAATCTATTTCTAAAAATGGATATTATCATTAATGATTTAATATCATTAATACATATAAGTATTATTATAAAATTTTAGAAGGGTAGATTTAAATTAATTAATATCTTATTTAATAATTAAATTCACTAATATGATATTCTATGTTTTAAATTAAATAGAATATATATATATATATATATATATAATTCAAAATTTGTAGACGTAGTTAAATAAAAAGTATTCCAAGGTGTTTTATTGATTAGAAATAAGTATATAGTTATAATGGAAAGTAAAATAACAATATGTAGCTGTAAAATATTGGATGTTACATTTGGTCTATACTGAAGTACTTGTAAAAAAAATTAAACAAACAATGATTTTTATACTTTAAATAATCAAAAGTTGATAAATTAATACTAAACATTTAAAGAAAGCCCTTTAAATAAGGGTGGTGATATTTAAACCCCCCAGCTTCTATTTAAACCCCCCAGAAGCGCCTCGCTTAGGCCTAAGCGAGGCGCTTCTGGGGGGTAATTTATTTTGGTAGTTTTTTGGTGTTTTGAGTTGTTTTTTTTTAATTTAATAATTATAAAAAGTTAAAAAAAAAATAAATGTCAATGACTTAAACTTGACATCATCTTCTTGTAATTACTTTTCAGTTGTTATCCGAGAGATAGCGGTCAACGATGAAGACAACCTGAAAGTGGATACCATGGATCAGAGTGATTCAAGCTAATTAAACTCATATCTCAAGCCGGTGCAAGTTATGTTGTAGCAGTCAAGGTAGATCGTGGAAATCAATTACAGTTATTTGGAATGTTTCTGATCATTATAGTAACGAAATCATTCTCACATGAATATCCTGCGTAAAGGACTAAAGCCACATATGTTGCCATTAATACCAACTGAATTTTACTTGCTTGCATGAAAAGTTCATTGTACGATGTCTTTTTCAGAGGACCTCGACTCTTGAGATGTTGCAGGTGTTTGAAAAGTTTGAACTGAAATTGAACTTTTCATGCAAGCAAGTAAAATTCAGTTGTTTTACTAATTTCATAGTCTTGATACTTTTAACAATCGGATCGGCGCTAAACAATAGAAAGTAATTACAAATATTGCAAGAGGGTCACTATTCATATATAAAGAACATTAATCGGTTTCATCTTTGTTTTATTGAGTTCAACTTTCCATGATCTACCTTTATCATCTCAGAGAGATATCTGTCAAACGATGGAAGGGAACCCGAAACAATAAAAAGTAATTACAAAGAAGATGATCAAAGATACTACAACATAACTTGCACCGGCTTGAGATATGAGTTTAGTTAGCTTGAATCTCTCTGATCCATGGTATCCGGTTGTTTTCAGGTTGTCTTCATCGTTGACCGCTATCTCTCGGATAACAACTGAAAAGTTGTCTCATTAATTCCAATTCCAATTCCAATTCCACCGGTGCAATCAGAATCTGAAGAGAAGCTATCATCTCAGAGAGATATCTGTCAACGATGATGGCGCAGCAGAGGTTAGCGGTAACTTTAAATTTTGAATGATCGTCGGTTTGCTCTCTATATACCAATCAACAGTAGTGATCATTACAGTTTTAGTTGAAAGTGGATACAATGGATCAGAGAGATTTAAGCTAATTAAACTCATATCTCAAGCCGGTGCAAGTTATGAAATGACACATGCAGAATGTAATGTCATGCACAAATGTGATTTGTATTAATGGCAAAGTGATTTGTAAGGGAAGAAGAAGAGAATGTTATATATGTTTACCTTCCCATGGAAACTCTGAAGTCCCTTAACGGAGGTTTGCTAGAGGGTCATTGGTCTTCAGAGTTTCCAACCCCTAATACATTCATCAAAGGATATTCATGTGAGAATGATTTTGTACAAGATTCCTATGCAAGCAAGTCAAATTCAGTTGTTAGACCAACTTGAGATATGAGTTTAATTAGCTTAAATCTCTCTGATCCATGATATGAGAGCATAAGAGAAGAGATAATAACATATGAGCTTCAACATAACTTGCACCGGATGATTGCCAATGAGATTGATAACTGGACAGGTTAGCCAGGTGTTTGTCAAAAAGGTAGAGCACACCACTAGAGCAAAAAGTTGTGTGTATGAATAGTGACCCTCTGGCAAACCTGCCATTAATCGGTTTTATTTAGCGTAAAAAGTTCATTGTACATATACCTCCTTATTTAAAAACAAATCACATCATTGTAGAGGTTACTAGGTTACTCATTACCGTTGGACGTTGAAGGTAAACATGGACAGTGAGAAGTGAGATTGATAACTTCTTTATGGAAGTTGCTAAAATAGTTAAACAAAAGCTGAAATTGAACAGTTATTTGGCAACATACTTGAAATCAATGGGAAGATAAACAATCCTCATCCACAATGTTCTTACCTATGAGTTTAATTAGCTTGAATCTCTCTGATCCATGGTATCCACTTTCAGAATCTGAAGAGAAGCTATCATCTCAGAGAGATATCTGTCAAGTAATTATAAGAAGATGATCAAAGATGCTACAACATAACTTGCACCGGCTTGAGATATGAGTTTAATTAGCTTGAAAATTTCAACTTCCCGTTCAGGTGCTTAAGTCCACCTTGAAGACTGGATACCATGGATCAAAGAGATTCAAGCTAATCAAACTCATATCTCAAGTTGGTCTAACAACTGAATTTGACTTGCTTGCATAGGAATCTTGAACGAAATTATACAGTTATTTGGAATGTTCCTGATCATTACAGTGAGATTGATAACTTCTCTATGGAAGCAACAAATTCAAAACAGAGGTAGGTTTGCCAGAGGGTCACTATTCATACATAAAAAGATCAAGAAGAACAGTACGGTCAACGATGAAGGTGTGTTGTATGTATAAAATTGTGAATAATTGTGAGAGTCGATATGAGAGCAATAATCCATCGAGAACTAGAGAAACAGAGAATAAGAGAAGAGATAATAACATATGAGCTACAACGACGTCGTATTTTGGAAGCTGAAGTTCGGAGAGAACTAAATATTCGGTTGTTGTTTTTCTTCTCTATACAGAGTGACGATAGGCGTTTTCGATTTCCAAATGAATCAACGACTTAAACTTGACATCATCAACCACGTATAGTCAAATATTTATTCTCCATATCCATACCTTGTTTCAAGTATCTTGTAAAATTCATTTCGTCTTCAAGACTCCTATGAGTCACAAAGGGGGAAATATATATGACGTTTGAGCATACGAAATTGTGCAAGAGTTTGACATTATTGTGTTCAAACATCAAGGAGACATGGTGTTTGACTTTTTTGTGTTTGACCCATCCGGATGTGAAAGACAATATCCATATTTACCTGATTATAAGAGAGGTCGAAGATATTGCTCAATAAACATTATTATTATTATTATTATTATTTTATATTTGTAATTTAGTTCCTTTGTTTTATTATTATAATAATTTATTATTATCAAGAATCGGAAATTAGTAAAACGATTTATGAAAGTATCAAGAATCGGAAATTAGTAAAACGATTTAATAAATCATTGCTCAGACGTTAGGGTTTGATAAACACAAAACTTATTATTTATAAAGCAACAAAAACACAAATCGTACCGTGAAATAAAGAGAGGCCCATTAGGAGTGCCGTGGAGGAAGATCGTCGGTTTGCTGTAGTCGATGATGACACAGAGGTTAGCGGTAACTTTAAATTTTGAATGATCGTCGGTTTGTACAATGATGTGGTGTCTTCAATGATTCTAAAAAACTTGAAAGTAATTACACCGGCTTGGGATATGAGTTTGATTATTATCGTATTTGCAACTTAGTTCCTTTCTCTCGAAAAACAATCTCGAAAAAGTAATTATCATTTCTTGACATGCTTGGTAACACCTTGATCTGTAATATCTGAAAATTATCATTTCTCAAAAAGTAATAAAAACACTTAAAAATGAATTAAAAACAATTGTTGGGAGTTAGGTTTAGTCGGAGGAGCACGTACAATGATTCATCAAAGTTGTACAAAGCTGGATGTTTTTACTGGAAAACCAAAATGAGCAATTAACGAAGCGAAACGGAGAGTTATAATTTTCTTGGCTAGGAAACAACTTAAAAGAACCAAAAATGAATTAAAATTAATTTTTGGTGATTAACAGATAATTTTAAAGAATTAAAAGAAAATCAATTTTTTTTTAAAAAAGGCCAAAGCACCTCGCTTTGGTCAAAGCGAAGCGCTTTAGTACCTCGCTTTGGTCAAAGCGAGGTGCTTTAGTGCCTCGCTTTGACCAAAACGAGGTGCTTTAGTGGTTTGATTAGACCACAGGCGCCTCGCTTTGACCAAAGCGAGGTGCTTTGGCCTTTTTTTTAAAAAAATTGATTTTCTTTTAATTCTTTAAAATTATCTGTTAATCACCAAAAATTAATTTTAATTCATTTTTGGTTCTTTTAAGTTGTTTCCTAGCCAAGAAAATTATAACTCTCCGTTTCGCTTCGTTAATTGCTCGTTTTGGTTTTCCAGTAAAAACATCCAGCTTTGTACAACTTTGATGAATCATTGTACGTGGTCCTCCGACTAAACCTAACTCCCAACAATTGTTTTTAATTCATTTTTAAGTGTTTTTAATTACTTTTCGAGAAATGATAATTTTCAGATATTACAGATCAAGGTGTTACCAAGCATGTCAAGAAATGATAATTTTCATATATTGCAGATCAAGGTGTTACCAAGCATGTCAAGAAATGATAATTTTCAAATATTTGCAGATCAAGGAAAGAATGAAAATACGTGATGCACATAACCCTCCATGCAAATCATCCCAATTCTGTTAAAAGAAGATGTATTCACCATTTCAAACGATTTGCCTCCTTGAATGTCTATGGAAACAACAATGGATTTGTCAAAAGCAAGATGTATTCACCCGTTCAGGTCCTTAAGTCCACCTTGAGATATGAGTTTAATTAGCTTGAATCTCTCTGATCCATGGTATCCGGTTGTTTTCAGGTTGTCTTCATCGTTGACCGCTATCTATCGGATAACAACTGAAAAGTTGTCAACGATGATGGCGCAGAGGTTAGCGGTAACTTTAAATTTTGAATGATCGTCGGTTTGCTCTCTATATACCAATCAACAGTAGCGATCATTACAGTTATTTTGGAATGTTTCTGATCATTGTCAGAGGGTCACTATTCATACATAAAGAGATAAAGGGTGTACACGAGTATAATCAAACAAGGGTTGCCCGGAGTTTGATTAGCTTGAATCTCTCTGATCCATGGTATCCACTAACCGTAGCGATCATTACAGTTATTTGGACTGTTGCTAAATTAGTTAAACAAAAGCTTAAATTATACAGTTATTTGGAATATTCTTGATCATTACAGTGAGATATGAGTTTAATTAGGTTAAATCTCTCTGATCCATGATATGAGAGCAATAATCCATCGAGAACTTGAGAAAGAGAGAATAAGAGAAGAGATAATAGCATATGAGCTACAACATAACCTGCACCGGCTTGAGATATGAGTTTAATTAGCTTGAATCTCTCTGATCCATGGTATCCGGTTGTTTTCAGGTTGTCTTCATCGTTGACCGCTATATCTCGGATAACAACTGAAAAGTTGTCTCATTAATTCCAAAACCTAAACAGAAGATATCATCTCAGTGAGATTGATAACTTCTCTATGGAAGTTGCTACAATAGTTAAACAAAAGCTGAAATTGAACAGTTATTTGGAATGTTTCTGATCATTACAGTTATGCCTTTTTTGGTGAAATGAACTTGAAGAAATGATTTGGTGGATATATCATGAGTTAAACAAAAGCTGAAATTGGACGGTTATTTGGAATGTTCCTGATCATTACTTTTCATGCAAGCAAGTAAAATTCAGATCATTACTTTTCATGCAAGCAAGTAAAATTCAGTTGTTGGACAGTGAGATTGATAACTGGACAGGTTAGCCAGACGTTTGTCAAAAGAACATTTTTTATAATAATTATATTAAAAAAAACAAAAAACAAACTCAAAAGATCAAAAAAAAAAATTTTTTTGATCCGAAGAGCCTCGCTTAGGCCTAAGCGAGGCGCTTCGAATTCAAAATCAGCTTTTTCTGCCCCTCGTACTGACCTGCTCTGATTGAATTCAAAGCGCCTCGCTTAGGCCTAAGCGAGGCGCTTTGAGGGGGGTGGAAATAGAAGGTGGGGGGTGGGAATAGACGGAGCCTTAAATAATCAAAATTTGATAACCACTTTGTTCTAGAGATTGACTTAAGAAGGGAAGAGAAAGGATCTCTCTCCTCTTTTTTTCTCTCCAATTCCTTTCAAATTGGAAAGATTGAAAATCACCCCAAAAAGCTCTGTATTATCCCTCTCACTCTCTCATTTCTCTCCTACAAAAAACTCTAAAACATATTTTCCCCAATCTTTCTTTTCCATCCTTAAATGAAACCCTGAAACACAGCGAAAGTGACACTAAACATTTAAAGAAAGTCCTTTAAATAATTAAAATTTGATAAACTAACACTTAGCATTTTAATAAAAATACAGTATATGCTTATTTTAAACATTTAAAGAAGTAAAAAAGTCAATATCTTAAATTTTGTTCACAAATTTTTGTATTTTAGACAACTCTAAGAACTTTCATGTACCAAAATCATTTTGATTTTTTACGCATTTTTTAACATATTTAATAATTTTAATACCTCAAAATCATGTTTAGTGAATTTTATATATAAAACAAAAAAAATGAAAAATATACCAAAATTGGATTAACTAGTTTTTTTTGGTATATACTAGATTTTTGCCCGCGTGTACACGCGGTTCACCAATGTACAATTCTTTTGAGCGGTAAAACGTATAAAAAATATAGTAGAAATATTTTATTAAAATTTAAAAGAAACCAATACACATTTTATTCAAATATCACTAAATATTTCTTTATACAGCACATTTTTTGTTTTAGTCTTGACCTTCCCATCAACAATAAGTATAAGTAACTTCACACTTGCCCTGCTTTTAACTCTTGACAATGCGACATAAAGCTGGCCATGTGAGAATACAGGGTCTCTTAAATACAATCCAACCTTCGATAGAGACTGTCCTTGACTTTTATTGATGGTCATTGCGTAACATACGCTTAAATACAATCCAAATCATTTTACTTCCATTATATTGAACTATTGACAGACATGAAACGATGATGTGCGGACATCTAGTGCAAGATTCCACTACATCCGAATTCCCTGAGACACGTAAAGCCAAATGTAAATAGACCTACGTTTGACCCATTAGATACAAATGAATAGATGTATGTGACACTTTAACCGGTCAAAAGTGAACAAACATGCAACTACCATTGCAAGTTGTGTTACTAACTTATCAAATAAGTGAAGTTAAGATAGTAAGCTATGAACAAAACAGATTACATGGGTTTAAAGTCAAATTGAATGGGTTCAAATACACAAATTTATTAAATCACAAAGATATACCAATAAAGTTCTATAATCAAACTCATTTAACACATGGATTATTTTAAATAGAGAAATATAACAAAGTTTTGTGTATTTGACCCATATAAAAAATGCATGCTTGACCCGCCTGTTTGACCCATAACCCATTAGCCAACACACTTACTGCAATGTTTGATGGACCCACAAAAGTAATTGTCCCAAAACTACTTGTAAAGTTTGACATAAACATAGTTTGTATTAATTTAAAGTATTTGAAGTATTATTTTGAATGCATTAATGTTAAAAAAAATAAAGTATTTCTAATATTTACATATTTAAAATTGATTTAAATTACCATTTAGAGATGCTTCTATGTAATGAACTATCTTTCGTGATGAGAAAACCATAGTTATTCATATGCACTGATGCATATATAAGTGTCGACCTATTTTACTAAATTCACAAATAGTAAAGTGTATGGAATAATGGTACCATAAAGTGAGTTAAGATATCTTACGCTAGTAGCAACTATGGCCATAATCATTTTTTTTCTTATATTATTTGGGCCTTCGGTTGGAAAAATATGACTACCCGATTTTCTGGATTATGAAGGCAAAAATGATGCATACATTACCTCTATGGTCGTAAATTCTAGATTATGGCGAGCTGAAATGACTTCATTTCTAAATATTCTTCCTGTTTCATATACCTTTTCGAATCCCCCAACCTATATTCTCATAAGAATTCTAACTATATGGATACATATACAATCTTACAGAACACATATATAAAAAATAAATTAAAATGCTGACTTAATCAACTTTTTATACATCTACTTATTACAAGTGCAGTATTTAAAATCACACTAACAATTATCAGGTAAAGATCCATGCCAACAGATTTATGGTGTGTAATGAATGGCCTAGCTTCTGCACCACCAGTTGCTCCCTATATAATAAAAGGATAAAAAGTTTATTTTCAAAGATCAAATCATCACACATTAAACAAAAAAAAGTTTACGTCTTCATGGATGATTTACAAACCTGAAGAACTGGTGTATCAACTTCAATAAAGCCCGCAGATTCAACAGTCTGGCATATGACTGGTAAAATTTACTGAAATGAAGCACAAATTAACATACCATCATTTTAAGTGAACGGACCAGGACCCGAGCCCTATTTCTGATCCACAATAAGCTTGAAGCTTTTGATATATGCTATTGTCTTAGCCCTATTTAACACATGGTCCTTGAGAGTCTTCCAACACAAAAGATATGTATATCACCTGAAACAATTATAAGCCACATGTATAATGCAAGATATGCATGATAATATCTGTGTTGAAACACGAATCGTTCAATGTTACTCCAAACATTTTAAGTTCATAAAAATCACAACGAAGTGCCATTCAAAATAGCTGGTCAAATTCAAATTAGGCCCCTACATATGCTGATGAATAAGATTGCAAGTGAGTAATGCCAACAATATTCTCCATTGCCAATGTTGTTTAAAGAATACCACCACCTATAAGAAGTGTTAAGCTCAACTTATTCTTCTTTGCTTGAATTTTATGGCACCCTATCCAACATATAAATTGAAAATCATTAAGGTATACTTGAAGGAGATAATATAATAAATATAAGCAATTTTCACCTATTTTATCCATAGTCAAATGCCTATGGTTTTTAGTGAAAAAAAATATAAAACATGTTATGCGCTAACCTGTAAAGAGTAATAGCCAAAGCAATAAAAGTATGCTATAACATATTACTATTCATTTTTTGTATGTGTCTACCAGCTTTGGCTTCAGCTATTGCTTCAGTTCTATAGCTTCATCACTTCTGCAAACGACCAACCAAAAAATATATATTAATATGTTGCATTCATATTACAACTAATATACATATTTATATAATCAGGTATAAGGTAGTCTTCATGCTCACCATCCCAATTTTAGTCTCACTCTTTTGAGTTTGTTTTCTCTAATCATTGATTTAGGAATTCAGTAGTAGGATTCACAGTACCCAGCATCCGTGTTCTATCAGTTTCAACAAAATCATCATTTTCTATGATTCTCATCTTCGTTCAGTGTAATGCTCTCGACAAAATTGTGGTGGGCTCATACTCAATTAGTCAAAATGCTGAATCGAGTGATTTTACCAATAAAAAACCCATAAGCAACATACCTGAAAGGTGTTCCACCCAAGTCATTATTCATGTGCAATAGTACTGCAAGATTTTGGTAATGGTACGCTAACATAAGCTATATTCAAATTTCAAACAGTTGTTACATGTATGATATAACCAATGACAGAAGATGAAAAAATGACTCAAAATCTTCATATATGTCGGAAAATAAGATCATTTCACCTTTGAGTTTCCAACAAACCTACAGCAACCACCACTACTGTTATGTTTCCTAAAAAACAACAATTAAACAGTATATTAAATCAAAATCGAATGAACATTACAAACATACCTGATGTGAATCACAATCAAACAACGTATGATTAGAAAAAAAACCCTAAATATTACAATAAATCGAAATCAAACAAAAATAAATATTAATAAGAACATACCTGATGCGTATCAATATGAAAAACCCCTAAATATTTTAAATCAGTCAAAACACATAAAAAAAACCTTAATCGACAAAGAAATTAGAAAAAAAACGAAAAAATAAAGACAAAACAGAGAGATGAAGAACGATTGATTGACATAAGAATGGAAGAGATTAAACCTTGTAGAGGATATGAAGAAGACGGTAAAGGATTGTTGATTCGAACGAATGCCTGAATAGGGTTGGTCGCTTGGAGAGGACTGTCGCCTGATTTGAGAATTAGGTTATGTTCTCTATGATATTTTGTAAAGGAAGAGTATAAGGGAAGAGAATTATTTCTACCAAAAGTCAACATATCAATTAATTATAATGAATTTTGAGTTTAAATTGTTTTAGGGAAGTTAATTAATATTGGTAAATGATTATTGACCAAAATTAATTGAATGATTTTTGATTTTTAGAAAAAACAAAAATCTTATAAATTCTCATAGTTGGACACTTGACACAATATGATAGGCTAGAGAATTGAAGGATCAAATAGGAGTGTCATGTGTCCACATGGAGTTTCATATATTAGTTCCCTTTTTTTGAAAATCATAATTGTAAAAAATGTCTCACATTTTGTTAAGAACTATGATCTGCCTGACTTGAAAATTCAAGTTCATCAAAAAATCAATACATATCATATATTCGGTTATTGCTTTTACATATTAAATGACTATTATAGTCATCCTCTTAGCAAAAAGATACCAATCGATTTGGTAAATAATCTGTTTAACTCATAAACTAAAGAAAGAAAACAGGAGGGGGAGTTGGGCTTACAATGATAATATAATTTTCCTCCAAATCAGTCACATTAACCTGAAAATCAAATGAAATTACGAAATCATACACACTCGAACTCAATGAGCATACTGTAAATTATACATACACATTCGAATTTACAAAAATAAAAATAACTTGGGAGATAAACGAACCAGTAGAATGACTCAAACTTATACATCTTTTTGTAGTTTATTTGATTGTGCCTGCACCATAACATATAATATTATAAAATACAAAGCTTAATTAATTAGAATAAACTCATAAAGGCATGGTTCTTAACCACCGCACCATGGTTACCACTGCTATTACCGTCACCTGTCACAGCCGACACCAACAATCGGTTCATATTCCGGATCCAATAACCCCACCATGGTTTATTAACAAAGGAAAATGGTAAGTGAGTTAATACCTGTGACTGGTGATGACTCGGTTCAGATCAGCACCGGAACCGTCGTGACCCACCGCCGTCTCCTTCATCCTTCGGGTCCTCTCTCTCTCTCTCTTTCCCTCCCTCCGTCACTTTCTCTCTCTAGATCTCTGCGTGTCTCTCTCTCTCTCTGTATTATGTTCTCTATGATATTTTGTAAAGGAAGAGTATAAGGGAAGAGAATTGTTTTAGGGAAGTTAATTAATATTGGTAAATGATTATTGACCAAAATTAATTGAATGATTTTTGATTTTTAGAAAAAAAGAAAAAACTTATAAATTCTCATAATTGGACACTTGGCACAAATTGATTGGCTATATAATTGGAGGATCAACATGGGAGTGCAATGTGTCCACATTGAGTTTCATATATTAGTTGTATAGATTTTAACATACTGATGATACCAAAATTGTGCAACTCTTTTAGGTTATCCGGCACCTTTCTTATGTGAAAAATTGCAATCTAACAGCCTTGCCATTTTTTCACATCACATAGTAGAACAAATACATCTCATTTACATGATCTCACAGCTTATCAGGCAATCTCCACATAATATCATTTGGTTCTACACCCACCATTTTATCCTTTCTCCACCTTTAGGAAAATCCCACGCCAAACTTTCACGTCGTGAATCGCGCCTAGCCAAGCGTGATGTTCCACACCTCTAGTCACGACCCCACATCAATTTGAGATTTTTTTGCCAAACTAGTGCTACAGTGTGATTTTTTTGTGCCTTTGGAGGGTGTCAGCCATGAATTTTCAAAAATGGTGAAGAAGCAACATGATCCTGCGGATTTGATGATGTGGAGGGGAAAGGAGAGAGGTTTTTGCTGACTAGGAAAGATGGGGAAGAATCCGCAACATGATCTTGCGGATTTATTGGCTTTTTTTGTAGGCTTCAAAATAATGCAAGGGGGTGTTTTGTAACTTAGGGGGTGTTGTAATACCATCTTGCGGATTCAAGCTTATATCCGCAACATCATGTTGCTTCTTCATTAAAAATGGCCGAGATCTTAATTCTTGAAGGGGGTCTTTTGTAACTACATATCACATGGGATTAAACCCAACCACACATATGTTTGCAGGGGGCAGCATTAAAGTACACTTGCGCATGACCATGTTGCGGTTTCCATGTATTGTGTATGTTATATAATATTGAGACATATTAAGACGGTGTTCTCATCTCATATCTCATTTACATGATGTTCAAAAATCCTACTATACCACAAAAAAAACCTACTATAACCACCATTTCATCCAGTAGATGTACAAAAAAAATATGATGTTTTCATTTTCTCATTTCATTTTGTTACATCCACATTCCATCATTGGTGGTGACAGGAGAAGTTTCGTTTGGAACATTGGATCGATGTTACATCCACTTGGAGTTATAACAGTATTGGGCGGGGATGAGCCATGCTTAAAGGCATTGATGCCCGTTTCATCCCCCGCCTTGCATCGCTTTTCTGGGGTCCAAAAAAGCGGTGTCTTTGGATCGGTGTTACATCCACATGAAACTACTTAGATCGGTGTTACATCCACACGTGGTATAACACGTGTAGAATGCAACATTGTCACTGTAGTTTATAATATTTTGTCGTTGGTTGTCGTTCCTAGTCTCAATCTCCAGTCTACCAAACCCCGACATTCCAACGGTCTCTTTAGGGGGGTCAACTTTCCAGACAAAGCCTGTAGGGCAAGGCCATCCGGTGTTGATGAATCACATCATGTGATTAGCGAAGTCGGCGACATCGGATGATGCGATTCTTCAACATGCTACTTAGGAAATGAATCCTGGGTTGACCATTGGGTACCTGTTTGAAGGAGCACGGTTGGAATCCCAGCTTGAGCCCGAGCCCCCTGTTTGACTTCAATAAAGCAATGGAGATGGAAGGCACAAAACAGAAACTCAATGAACTCTGCAATAAGTTTTTGTTTTGCGCCTTCCATCACCGTTGTACACTAATTTTGGCAGCAAATTTAATCGGCTCTGCGGCTTCTACAACTATAGCGGAATGCACCCCGGTGTTGAAGAATCAAGGTCCGTAATTAGCGACGTCTGGGAGAATATTGGAATTGGTGGTCTCGGAAATAGATTGTTTTGTAACTCGGTAGATTGTATATTTAACGTTTTAGTGCATAAATAAATTTACGTGTGTTTCAGTCATTTCCAATTTATTATTATTAAATAACTTTGTTAAAAACAACATATTATAATTTAAGAAAATTACTAAACAATATTCTAAAAAAGACGCCATATTAACTAAAAAAATACGATATATTCTGCTTCGGAAATAGATTGTTTAAAAAACGCCATATTAACTAAAAAAAATACCCTATATTCTGCTTCGGAAATAGATTGTTTAAAAAACGACATATTAACTAAAAAAACTAAATATTTAAAAAAATTAACAATATTAAACAATATTCTATATATATTGTTTAGATATAATTTTTTCTATGACTTTATTAAAAAAAGTGTGTTGAATTTTTTTTATTTTTTAAGTACGGTATGGACATTTACTATGATTATCAAAACCGCAAGATGATGTTGCAGTTTTACTTTAAGTACGGTATGGACATTTACTATCATTATCAAAACCGCAAGATGATGTTGCAGTTTTACTTTAAGTATGGTATGGACATTTACTATCATTATCAAAACCGCAAGATGATGTTGCAGTTTTACCTTTCTTAATATTGTCAATTTCACCTATAAATACATATATGTGAAGTTTCATTATCATTCATTCCAAAAGAAGCGTTCGATAGTATGGAGAAGGACGAAGAGGTCGGGTCATATTTCTGTTCTCAACCAGTTGCTAAGAAATCAAAGTGGACGGATGATCTTTGGAGGCGTATGAAGAGGCCGTCGTCATCCACGAAGGCTGGGTCGTCTACGGAGATTCCGACTGAAAAGCCACCGGAAAAGGAGCCCGAAAAAGATAGTGCTATAGTTTCCAACAAAGATTCAAAGAACTGGTCCCCAGATGTTTTAGAGTTTTACCTCAACGGGGACTCTCCATACTGCTACAGTCGTTTCATTACAAAAAAACTCGACAGATCTTTTTGGGGTGCCCTACTAGGGAATGAATCTGGCGGTCATCTGTCCTCTATAGTACACTTAACATGACATATTAATTTTTATAAGTTTTCACATGCTTACATAGTTAATTTATAGTGTTTTTTTCTTCTTTTGCAGCATGTTGAAGCTTGGACTGTAAGATTAATGCGTGTACGGCAGGCGATGCTCTAAAAAACCCCAACAAAGAATTACGATGGTCGGTGTTACCTCCTGATTTTTATGATTACATGCAGGATGATAAATCCACTACCCCCCTTTATTATGCCGGACAAAAGGACCTGTATCCTCCATTCTGGGAGGTTGACTGCATCTACCTTCCTTTGTGGATTCGCCAAACAGAATGGCTACTTGTCCGTATTGATATGCAGAGCACGGTGATTACTCAATACTGGACCGATAAAAGATGGAGAAATGGAAAACATCGAGATGTTAGGAACTATATGGAGCTGTTACAGATATTTTTCAAATGGTTTCTAGATCGTATTCACTTTAGGAGGCACACGAGGTACATAACGGAACGTGAGATGTCCCTCGGTTTGGTTGAGACGGATGTCCCCCAAGATGAGGGTAACATCGCTAACGCTGGGGTTCTTGTTTGTATGATGATGGAGAAACTAGTTAAAAACAAACCGTTGAAGATACACCATGAAAACACCGTAGAAGAGGCTTGTGTGAACTACCGACGCCACATGGCTGATGAGCTGTATAAGTGCCGTTGTGATAAGTTCTGGTGAGTTGCGTCAGCTGTTTTGTAATATTTCCTTTTTCATGTAATAAACTTTTTCATGTAATAAAGGCGTCATCGTTTATTTATTTCATGATACTTTGAACTAGCATCACGAGAGTAATACGACAAGTTGATAAGAAATAACAAGAAACAGTACTACAAACATTATTAACTTACGACAACCAACACACGACAATGAACATCACTAGCCACGGGAGGTACAACTTTTTTTGTTGTGCCCTGTTTGCTTACAAATACTGCATCTGCGGGGAGCACGAGGTTC